>CM055117.1:357679249-358279249 GCA_029206835.1 Rana muscosa | reverse complement strand
TTTCAGTCCTACGGTATGTAGGTGTAGGGGAGAGGATGGTAGCGTGGATCTCGAGCATATACACAAGGCCGGAGGCACAAATAAAAGCAAATGGAGTTCTATCTGAACCTTTCTCTATCTCTAACGGCACCCGCCAAGGGGCCCTTTATCACCACCCCTTTTTGCGATCACCTTAGAGCCGGATATTAGGGGTTAATAACCGGAGATTTACACCATAAAGTATCCGCATATGCGGATGATCTTTTATTCTGCCTTACTAAACCTGTTATGTCTATGCCGAACCTACTAAGAGAATTGGATCAATATGGTGCATTGTCCAATTTAAAAATTAATATGTCCAAGTCAGAGGCAATGGGTGTATCTATGACTATGACTCAAATTAACGCTTTGAAAATTAATTTTAGGTTTAGATGGACCTATACGGGCATCAAATACCTGGGCACGTTGATTTCACCTAAATTGGACCAAACCTTTGAGTTTAATTTTCCACCTCTACTTAGTAGAGTGAAAGTCCTACTTTCTAAATGGCATCAGGGCCTTTTCTCTTGGTTTGGTAGATGTATAATAATAAAAATTTCAATATTGCCTATATTTTCCTATCTCTTTCAAACTCTACCCATTCATATACCCACAGAATTTTTTAAACAGACTAATCAGATGATAACTTCATTCATTTGTACCCATAAAAGGCCCAGAATTCAACGCCGTCTAATGACAATGCCTAAACAATATGGGGGGGTAGCGGTACCAGATATGCAGAAATATTATCAGGCGGCTCATATGGCTCGACTAGTAGACTGGTGTAGGCATGCAAGCTCTAAATTATGGCCAAAGATCGAGCAATCACAGTGTGAGGTTCCATTGCGTCGTTCGGTTTGGTGCTTTATAGACCTGAGTTCAGCTCTCAAAAAGCACCCAACCTTGGGCCCTACCCTGCGTATTTGCTCTCGAATATGTTTCACCACTTTATTATCATCTGTCAACTCCCCCCTGTACCCTATTGTAGGGAATCCTCTGTTCCCCCTGGGACTACAGGAGGGACCCTTCAGGAAACTATCAGACTCGCAGTGTTTTCAGGCCTCGCATTTTATACAAATAGCGACCGAGACATGGCCCTCATTACCTGAACTAACCTCATCCAACGACCGTTTTGGTCTTGATTTCTGGAGTGCAGCTCAGTTGCAACATTTCCCTAACACTCTCCCACCTCCGGACAGATTTCAACGAACATTGACACCCTTAGAACAACAATGTGAGGGGACGGGGCCTTGCTTTCACTTAATCTCGCAAATGTATGCACAACTGGTTGCCCCCAAGAGGATTATGCCCCCACATATATAAGTAAGTGGGAAATGACATTAGACAGGACGTTCACCCAGGCACAACATAGGCAGATAGTAAATCTTGCGTTGAAATCTTCGATATCCACAAGAATCCAAGAAACTAATTTTAAAATAATGACAAGATGGTACCGTACACCCTCATTACTTAATAAATTTTCTCCAGAGATCCCAGACAAATGTTGGAGGTGTCAGGAGGAAAGAGGGACTCTACTCCACGTTCTTTGGTCCTGCCCAAAACTGGAGTACTTCTGGAGGGAGATACGGCGGATAGCACAGAAATTATGAGTATAACCTCCCAAAATGTCTCAAACATGCCAGAGAAAACATATAGTGAATACATTTTGCGCCATCTTATTAACGCTGCTAGATCATGTATCGTACGAAGTGTAGAGATACGAGCCCTCTTCACAATTCTTACATGGGTCACACGAATTGAAGAGGTTAATAGGATGGAGGATTTGTTATTATCGGCTCAAAATCGAAAGGAGACATATTTAGAAACATGGGGCCAATGGCAAACATTTAAACTCTCGGAGGAAGGGAGTTCCCTCTTTGCTCCTGAGAGTATTTGAAAAAGAGAGGAGTGGGGGGCCTTTGGGGTGCCCTCACTTCCCTGGATGATGGTATAGTAAACTCACCTTTACCTCGGTGCATTTCCCCTCCAATTCCGACTCTTATTATCCTTTTTCCTTTTTTTTTTTTAGGAATTCTTTCTCTTATGGGGCATCTTACTTTCTCCTTTTGTCTCTTCAGATATGTAGAGGTTTTTCTTCTTAGTAAAGTATGTTGTCAGGGCATACAAGAGAAGCAGGTCGAACGGAAGAAAGAATGGGGAAAATCTCAAATAACTAGTTATTGTTTTTTTTGTGGATGTATTTAAGATAGGAGTAATGCTGTTAATTGGATTTTGAATGGATTCGTTGGAGCTCATATGATTGATGGATTAATGAATTTGTTTATTTCTCTGTATGTATGACAACTAAAATAAAGAAATAAAAAGAAAAAAAAAACTAAAAACTAATCCTAGCTGACTTAGTACCCCATTTCAAGTCTCTAAACTGAGCGTCTATTTGAACAAACCACGTGTGGGGTATCCATATGGGAGCATTATGGAACACGTAAAGAAGTTGTGGGGCCCATACCATTTTAATTAAGTTTGCCCTCCCGGTGACTGAAAGAGGCAGTTTCGTCCATGCCGAACATTTCAATCGGAACTTGCGGAGCAGAGGGACAAAATTCAAAGTAAGATACTGGCTCGGGCCGGGGGACACTTGTATGCCCAGGTAACGAAATTCACTAACCATGAGTATATCCCTAGCACAATCGGGCAAGGGCCTTGTCAAGGGGTCCAGGGGCATGAGCACTGATTTTTTCCAATACTGAACCCTGACAACTCCCCAAAGTCAGCGACTAAACTCATCACATTTCTCAGCGAGTCGCCAGTGTCCCCTAGGTAAATCAGTGTTTTATCAGCATACAAAGCGATGACATCGTGATTAGGACCTCTATGAAATCCTACTATGTTTTGCAAGGCTCTGACATGTATGGCCAGGGGTTCAAGGGCCAAGGCGAACAGCAGGGGTGACAGAGGGCACCCCTGTCGTGTGCCCCTATACAGCCTGAAGGGTTCCGATATATCCCCATTAATGCGCATTCTCGCCGATGGGGTAATATACAGCAGCTGAACCCATTTCAAAGAGGAGGGGCCCACCCAAAATCTAGTCAACACATCCCATAGGTAGGGCCATTCAACGCTGTCGAACGCTTTAGCAGTGACTAAAGAGAAGATGGCCCTATTACCCATGTTGTCAGTAGGCAGTTGTAAGTTAAGAAATAGTCTACGCAAGTTTTGAGAAGTGGATTTTGTTAGAATGAAACCAAACTAATCCCTATGAATCACAGTTTGAGTCTGGCGACAGAGCATCTTTTACCCGGCTTTAAGAGTACCACTATGAGTGCCTCACTCATGGAAGAGGGGAGTTTCCCAGTTTCAAAGGCCCGATTGTATACTTTCAGAAGGGATGGGATTAATTGTGCGGTATAGCACTTATAAACTTCCGAAGGCCAGCCAACCGCCCCAGGCACTCGTCCATTCTGTGCATGAGCAAGCACCTCTAGAAACTCCTCCTCAGTTAGTGGGGCATCGAGTTGGCTCACGTCCGAAGTGGACAAGCAAGGAATAGGATATTTATCTAGAAAAGAATGAGGTCCTCGAGGGATGGACTTTGAACGTATAAACATATTAGAAAACGTTTTTAAAACATCTATAATGGCATGCGGGAGTAACAAGATGCACCCTGTGCATTCATTACTGCCACTATATGTGAGGGGGGCTGTTGTGACCTGGCCAGCAAAGCTAACATGTGACCCGTATACTCCCCTTCTTCAAAATGTTTCTGTTGCAAAAAGAACCGTTTATTTTCCGCTAGTTGCAGAGATGATTGTGTTTAAGCATGGACTGGTAGGCCAACCATGATCTTTTGGTATCATCAGTGGGGTCAGCTACATAAGTGGCTTCTGATCGTTGCGCCTCTGCTATGACTAAATTTTCCCATTCTTTAGTTTTTGTCTTAACCACTTCCATACCAGGCCTATTCTGGCACTCCTCTCCTACATGCTAGAAAATTACTCAGAACCCCCAAACACTATATGTTTTTTTAGCAGACACCCTAGGGAATAAAATTGCGGTCATTGCAACTTTTTATCTCGCACGGTATTTGCGCAATAATTTTTTTGAATTTTTCATGAAAAAATAACAAAACAGTACATTTTTTTATATAATGTGAAAGATTATGATACGCCGAGTAAATAGATACCCAACATGTCACGCTTTAAAATTGCGCACACTTATGGAATGGCGCCAAACTTCAGTACATAAAAATCTCCATAGGCGCCGCGTATTTTTTTTTTTTTTACAGGTTACCGGTTTTATCAGTTTAGAGTTACAGAGGAGGTCTAGTGCTAGAATTGTTGCTGGTGCTCTAACGCACGCGGCAATACCTCACATGTGTGGTTTGAACGGCATTTACATATGTGGGCGGGACTTGTGTGTGTGTTTGCTTCTGAGCGCTAACTACTGGGGACAGGGGCGTTTTAAAAAAAAAAAAAAAAAAAATATTTTTTTATTTTTAGACATTTAAAAAAAAAAAAAAAATGTTTAAATCACTTTTATTCCTATTACAAGGAATGTAAACATCCCTTGTAATAGGAATGGTTCGTGACAGGTTCTCTTTATGGAGAGATGCGGGGTCAATAAAAACGAAAACGGAGAAGGAATATATAACCCTGGCAATATACATTTTTTCCCATAACAGGAGCACAATATAAAGCGACCATCCGGGTCAGTTTTAACTTTCAGCAAGGAAAACTGCGTGCCCCTTCTGATCAGGACACTCACTCCCCTAGAGTACACCGAGTATGTAGCGTGGTATTGATGACAAAACTGTCGTGCAAATAATGGAGTGGGTGTCGAGGGGAGGCGAGTCTCCTGCAGGCAAATCACATCAGCATCCAAACGCTTGATCGCGCGCAGCACGGCCAACCGTTTAATCAGATTATTTAAACCCTGTACATTCCAGGACAACACTCTAGTTAACTTAGACATTTCTGTAACCTGTTAATATGAACAAAAACATATTCTGTATATGTTATACGATCAAATATCAGCGCCCTGGGGCATCTTGCAATGAGAGTCCCTTGCCAGGTGAAAGAGAAGGGGAGGGACTTCAGGGTCCGTGAGTGACAGATCGGTAGAGATATGCATGTAGCAGGTTTGTGAAGGGTAGGAACCACAAAAAGCAGAAAAAATGTTAAGGAGGCCATGGTGAAAAATTCAAATACAAAACAAAAACATAAGATATTGGAAAAAAGAGTAAACTGCGCTAAATATATTGATAGAGAAAAGACACCAAGTGTTCTCACTGGTGATTCAATGGGAGCTGCGATTAAGATGTAAACCACCATACATAATAGAAAAATAGGAAAAGAGAAAAATCGCGCTAACCCGTGTCATAGGCTCCGTAAGGAGTCTGTGAATAATTTAAATCTGTAATTGTTTGAAAAGGAACAAAACATAAAATTTAAAATAAATTAAATAAACACCCATCAAACGATGAAGAACTAATGAATAAAAAAATATATAAAAAAAACCAATAAATTATAAAAGTGTACTGTGACGTAACTTCAAATTATAAAATCCATAAATGATATAAAGTCCATAAAATAAATCTCTTAGGTAAAGTCCGTTATAAAACACCAGTGCTCCGTGTAAAAAATCATACAGTGAATAATTGCATCCAATTTTGTGATCTTCCACCACCAAACAACAGAATTTCCTCCTTACCAGCTACAATTGACCCCCCATGACAGAGGATCAATAAATGCAGAGATTAAGCAGTTCCTCCCACAGGTCAGCACAGCAATTGGGACTCCTAAATCACCAATCCCCGATGGACATCCGTGGACACAGGCAGTATGTAAAAGATAGACACACTCCACATAGCGCATTACCGTTTAAAATATTTATTCTTTAAAATAAAGTTTGCACTTACATTAATGCAGTTTTAAAATAGCCCATTCAGTCTGGTGTGCCGGCCGCTGCACATTCATCAGACACCCGTCCCGTCCTTCTCGGAAGCGTTTGAGGTGACGTCAGTGCGTCGCTCCGCCCTACGTCCGTTTCGCAAAAACTTGCTTCTTCCAGGGGCACGGGCGGCGCACTGCGTCACCTCGCTTTATAGTGCAGAATAACCAAGCCTCGTTTTAGGTCCAAACCATCGATCGGACATGCGCGGTCTCACTAGGTGTCACTGTAATGTAGACACCGGCCGCGTACGCTAGTCTGGTTGGCTGCACTGTTCACCACCCTATTGGCTGCTAGCTGCATACCAGAATCTGATTTGCTACGCTAGTTTGTTATTACTGGTATACTTGGGCCTGTTGATTTCAATATATACTGGGCATCCCCGATGACATCCTTACTACTGGCATGGTGCCCGTGTTCACAGACTCACATGCCCAGCATAAGGTGGGGGACAAGCCCAAATGTAAATAACTGAACTCATTTAAGCCCTATAGCCACATTCCCGATGAGCCGGAAACGCGACTGATTCTGACCACAGGGGCCACCGTCCGGTCACGATTAGTGACCCCTAGTGGACATCGATCTAGCTGTTCCCCAGATGCAAGGACAAAACAACTGAAGTGTCGGTCCATGCACCGGGGAGCATCACACCCTACAGCCACATTCCCGATAAACCGGAAGTGCGACTCTTCTGACCACAGGGGCCACCATCGGATCACAAGCGGTGACCCCTAGTGGACATTAGTTTAATTATTCTCCAGATGCAAGGACAAGGCAGCTGAGGTGCCAGTCCATGCACCGGGAGATATCACAGCTCAACCTCGAGCTGGGGACTTGGTATCTAGCCAAACCTGATTTTAATTGTACAAATTTTAAATTTATTATTAAAATTGATATAAAAATCTAAATATGAATATAAAGCCAATGGGAGTGTGGACCATGAATTCCCACACCCCTGGGGGCTCAATCGGGCTGAGATAACCTGAGGCTGGGCCTATATAGCCCAACCATGGAGATCCCAAACCCAAAGGGGAACACAAGAAACCCCCTGAGTCCTAGCCTACTCACTATATCTCCTCTTTTTGGGTAATAACATGCTACACATGTATTCCCAAACAATGTGCCTAAGTCACAGAGGGAATCCTATAGTTAAATTCCTTTCCAACCTCCCATAGCCCCTGACTCAAGTCATGGGAAGGTATACACTACCCTATCCACTGAGGGAAAAGAAGGGAGGGAACGTGGAAAAAAAGGGGGAGGAGTGAGATCCAAAGGATTTAACGCACGAGGAGATCAAAGTACCAAAACAACCGGCCCCTAGTGTTCAGGGCCTACGTTGATGATACCAGGCTCCTCAGGCCCCCAATCAGACCACCATTATGGAGAAGTATGTCAGTATCCCTTAAATCATCGCTGTGGGCACCCAATGTGGGCCCCACTCTATTGATGAAAAAGGAAAACGCATACAGAATAGACTATTGCTGTAAACAAAAACCTATTTAATTGTGTTTAAATATACAAATTAATTAATTAAACAACCAAGTAAATGAACTTGGCTATATAAACAATAATGAATATAACGAAAATAGTCCGTGTATGTGAAGTGAACACACAAAAGGAGGCTCGATCAATATCTTGTGTTTTACCACAACGTCACACCATATGGGATGATAAAAATCCCTACACAATGTTGACAAAACCATATACAAATTAACAAACCCTATAGTGCGAAACCATAAACATTACATTAATAACACAAATTATATGTTAATACACCAACCACCAAATAATAGTCTATACCTTCAGGAATTGTTAATGAATGCGTTTACGTCAGTATCGACGTTCAACCCAAAGGGAACATATGTCTTTAGTTTATGTATCCAGGACATTTCCTGTTTGGAAATCTCCCGCACCAAAGAGCTCCCCCTCCAGTGGGGCTTGTATTTATCTATCCCCATATATAAGGTGTTAGACGGGTCTCTTTGGTGTACCTCATCATAATGTCTAGAGACAGAATGTTTGGGGAACCCTACTTTAATATTGCTGATATGCTCATTTAATCTTACTTTTAGGGCCCTTTTTGTCCTCCCGACATATTGCAGCCCGCAAGGACATTGAATGAGGTATACCACCCCCTCTGTGGCACAGGTGATAAACGATTCCACCTCGAACGCCCTAGATGTACTTGTAGATGTAAAGCTGCAAATCTTTCTCTCTTTGCACCTATTCATGGAGCAAACTCTACACGTCTTACAGCGATAGTAACCCGTGAGGTTTTGAAAGAAGCATCTATTGGCCTTAGGGGGATCAGAAACACTGGGAGCGACCCTAATGCCAAGTGACGAAACCCCCCTAAAGATGATCTAGCAAACAGGAACTAACAGAGCCTGAAAAGAAGCTCCTTGATAAGGGCCTCAAATTTGCTCCACCACGAAGCATCAGTAGGTTCCAGACGTTTATGGACGTACATAAATATGTACGCAAACTCAACATTCAGCGGTATATGATTTCAAACCCAGTTACCGAGGGGACTGAGATAATGACCGAATTTCAACATTCCGGTTTATCAAATGCCTCACTTTTCAACCCCCCAGGTCCCGTAGCCCCCCTATTAGAGTTTTTAGGGATGTGGTACTAAGAGACCTTGAAGATATTAAAATTAAAAATACAAAAATGTCACGTGATCTTGAGAGAGGTCTTGACTCTCTTTGTCAGAATAAATCATTGGTAATCAGACCAGCGGACAAGGGGGGGGGGCATAGTGGTCTTAGACCGCTGTGACTACATCACAGAATTATACCGGATCGTTGGGGACAGTGAAACCTATACCCCTTTGAGTAGGGACCCTATTATCAGGTATAAGAAAGAACTAGAGATTATTGTGGATAAAGGTTTCAATAGAGGCATTCTTACCAAGAAGGAGAAATTGTTCTTGGTGCCTGTTGCTCCCCGAATTCCCATTATCTATTACCTCCCTAAAATCCATAAGAGCCTTGTCTGCCCCCCGGGACGTCCCATTGTAAGTGGGATTGATTCAATCACGTCCCGGGTGGGTAAGTATATTGATCACTATCTCCAGCCTCTGGTGAAGAGGATTCCCTCTTATCTCAAGGACACTAAACAGGTGATTAACTTGTTAACAGGGATTACACCTAAGAGGGGTCTATGGATGGTTACAGCGGATGTAGCTTCACTGTACACTATTATCCCCCACTGTTTGGGGCTGGAGGCGGTGAATAAATATCTGATAAGGGATTCTGGATTATCTCCGATACAGATAGAATTTATTATGGAACTATTGAGTTACGCCGCCACACACAACTATTTCCTGTTCGACCAACAATTTTATCGTCAGGACAGGGGTGTGGCGATGGGGGCCAAATATGCCCCAAGTTTGGCCAATTTGTTTATGGCCAAATGGGAGGAGGACATCATAGATGCCCCAAGGAGGCCAGAATTGGCCCTTTGGGCACGTTACATCGATGACGTTCTCCTCCTGTGGCATGGCACTGAGTTGGACCTCCAGAGTTTCATGGCATCCCTTAATAACAATGATAGGGGTATCAAATTTAATTTTGAGGCCAGTATGGAACAAATCAATTTTCTAGACTTGACAATTAGGGTGGAAGAGGGCAAATTTGTTACATCAACCTTTTTCAAGGCAACGGATCGTAATTCATACATTGCCTTGGACAGTTGCCATCACAAACCCTGGCTGAAGGCGGTCCCTCGAGGACAGTTTACACGCCTTAGGCGGAATTGCACTGAGGTCAATACCTTTGATTCTCAAGCATCTATGTTGTCAGCTAGATTTGTGGAAAAGGGCTACGATTCTCAAACATTGGCTCAGACGGTGAATGAGGTTAGAGAAGTAGACAGATCTTCTCTTTTGGCAGAAAAATCACATCAGACCGTGACCAAAAAGATCTCTGTGCCTTTTATTACTACATACTCTCTACAACACCGTAAGGTGAAACAACTCATACAGAAGCACTGGCATATTTTGGAAAGCGATCAGGTCTTGAAAGACATATTGCCGGCAAAGCCCCAGATCATCTTTAGGGGGGTTTCGTCACTTGGCAATAGGGTCGCTCCCAGTGTTTCTGATCCCCCTAAGGCCAATAGATGCTTCTTTCAAAACCTCACGGGTTACTATCGCTGTAAGACGTGTAGAGTTTGCTCCATGAATAGGTGCAAAGAGAGAAAGATTTGCAGCTTTACATCTACAAGTACATCTAGGGCGTTCGAGGTGGAATCGTTTATCACCTGTGCCACAGAGGGGGTGGTATACCTCATTCAATGTCCTTGCGGGCTGCAATATGTCGGGAGGACAAAAAGGGCCCTAAAAGTAAGATTAAATGAGCATATCAGCAATATTAAAGTAGGGTTCCCCAAACATTCTGTCTCTAGACATTATGATGAGGTACACCAAAGAGACCCGTCTAACACCTTATATATGGGGATAGATAAATACAAGCCCCACTGGAGGGGGAGCTCTTTGGTGCGGGAGATTTCCAAACAGGAAATGTCCTGGATACATAAACTAAAGACATATGTTCCCTTTGGGTTGAACGTCGATACTGACGTAAACGCATTCATTAACAATTCCTGAAGGTATAGACTATTATTTGGTGGTTGGTGTATTAACATATAATTTGTGTTATTAATGTAATGTTTATGGTTTCGCACTATAGGGTTTGTTAATTTGTATATGGTTTTGTCAACATTGTGTAGGGATTTTTATCATCCCATATGGTGTGACGTTGTGGTAAAACACAAGATATTGATCGAGCCTCCTTTTGTGTGTTCACTTCACATACACGGACTATTTTCGTTATATTCATTATTGTTTATATAGCCAAGTTCATTTACTTGGTTGTTTAATTAATTAATTTGTATATTTAAACACAATTAAATAGGTTTTTGTTTACAGCAATAGTCTATTCTGTATGCGTTTTCCTTTTTCATCAATAGAGTGGGGCCCACATTGGGTGCCCACAGCGATGATTTAAGGGATACTGACATACTTCTCCATAATGGTGGTCTGATTGGGGGCCTGAGGAGCCTGGTATCATCAACGTAGGCCCTGAACACTAGGGGCCGGTTGTTTTGGTACTTGATCTCCTCGTGTGTTAAATCCTTTGGATCTCACTCCTCCCCCTTTTTTTCCACGTTCCCTCCCTTCTTTTCCCTCAGTGGATAGGGTAGTGTATACCTTCCCATGACTTGAGTCAGGAGCTATGGGAGGTTGGAAAGGAATTTAACTATAGGATTCCCTCTGTGACTTAGGCACATTGTTTGGGAATACATGTGTAGCATGTTATTACCTAAAAAGAGGAGATATAGTGAGTAGGCTAGGACTCAGGGGGTTTCTTGTGTTCCCCTTTGGGTTTGGGATCTCCATGGTTGGGCTATATAGGCCCAGCCTCAGGTTATCTCAGCCCGATTGAGCCCCCAGGGGTGTGGGAATTCATGGTCCACACTCCCATTGGCTTTATATTCATATTTAGATTTTTATATCAATTTTAATAATAAATTTAAAATTTGTACAATTAAAATCAGGTTTGGCTAGATACCAAGTCCCCAGCTTGAGGTTGAGCTGTGATATCTCCCGATGCATGGACTGGCACCTCAGCTGCCTTGTCCTTGCATCTGGAGAATAATTAAACTAATGTCCACTAGGGGTCACCGCTTGTGATCCGATGGTGGCCCCTGTGGTCAGAAGAGTCGCACTTCCGGTTTATCGGGAATGTGGCTGTAGGGTTTGATGCTCCCTGGTGCATGGACCGACACTTCAGTTGTTTTGTCCTTGCATCTGGGGAACAGCTAGATCGATGTCCACTAGGGGTCACTAATCGTGACCTGACGGTGGCCCCTGTGGTCAGAATCAGTCGCGTTTCCGGCTCATCGGGAATGTGGCTATAGGGCTTAAATGAGTTCAGTTATTTACATTTGGGCTTGTCCCCCACCTTATGCTGGGCATGCGAGTCTGTGAACACGGGCACCATGCCAGTAGTAAGGATGTCATCGGGGATGCCCAGTATATATTGAAATCAACAGGCCCAAGTATACCAGTAATAACAAACTAGCGTAGCAAATCAGATTCTGGTATGCAGCTAGCAGCCAATAGGGTGGTGAACAGTGCAGCCAACCAGACTAGCGTACGCGGCCGGTGTCTACATTACAGTGACACCTAGTGAGACCGCGCATGTCCGATCGATGGTTTGGACCTAAAACGAGGCTTGGTTATTCTGCACTATAAAGCGAGGTGACGCAGTGCGCCCCCCGTGCCCCTGGAAGAAGCAAGTTTTTGCGAAACGGACGTAGGGCGGAGCGACGCACTGACGTCACCTCAAACGCTTCCGAGAAGGACGGGTGTCTGATGAATGTGCAGCGGCCGGCACACCAGACTGAATGGGCTATTTTAAAACTGCATTAATGTAAGTGCAAACTTTATTTTAAAGAATAAATATTTTAAACGGTAATGCGCTATGTGGAGTGTGTCTATCTTTTACATACTGCCTGTGTCCACGGATGTCCATCGGGGATTGGTGATTTAGGAGTCCCAATTGCTGTGCTGACCTGTGGGAGGAACTGCTTAATCTCTGCATTTATTGATCCTCTGTCATGGGGGGTCAATTGTAGCAGGTAAGGAGGAAATTCTGTTGTTTGGTGGTGGAAGATCACAAAATTGGATGCAATTATTCACTTTGTATGATTTTTTACACGGAGCACTGGTGTTTTATAACGGACTTTACCTAAGAGATTTATTTTATGGACTTTATATCATTTATGGATTTTATAATTTGAAGTTACATCACAGTACACTTTTATAATTTATTGTTTTTTTAAATTTTTTATTCATTAGTTCTTCATCGTTTGATGGGTGTTTATTTAATTTATTTTAAATTTTATGTTTTGTTCCTTTTAAAACAATTACAGATTTAAATTATTCACAGACTCCTTACGGAGCCTATGACACGGGTTAGCGCGATTTTTCTCTTTTCCTAAAAACATAAGATAACCGGCCAACAGGGCCATAGTATTTCGCCACAGGGCAGCTAGAGGTCTGTACCAGACCATCCGGGGGGCAACAGTGGAAGTGCACTCCAGTGTCATATAACTTCTCAACAGCGAGAACAGCAGCCGTAAGCAAAAGCAAAACCTTGTGTAAAGCCTCGTACACACGACCGAGTTTCTCGTCGAATAACGACAAGAAACTTGCTGGCAGAGCTTTCTTGCCGAGTAAATCGGTCGTGTGTACGTGGCTATCAGGTTTCTCGTCAAGAAAACCGACAAGAATCTCGACGAGAAATATAGAGAACCTGCTCTCTATTTTCTCGTTGAGATTCTCGTCAGCCTGTTTCGACGAGAAAAGTGTGTGTGTGTACACTTACATGTCCTCTGGGAAGCCCGCGCATGCTCGAAATGACTGACGCATGCGCGGTAGCTCCCTAGGCATAGTTAGGGTGAAGCAAGATGGCGGCGACGGCATCGAATGTGACAAGCGCACGCTCGTCGTAGTCGATGACGTCACCGCGTTCGCTCCATTCAAAGAACCGCGGGTTCCTTGAATCGAGCGTCTGTATACTCGGCCGGGACAAGTTTCTTGTCCAAAAATCTCGTCAAGAAAAACGACGTGTTTTTTCATGACGAGATTCTCGGTCGTGTGTACGAGGCTAAAGAGGCAACTTTCTCCGCCTTGCGCAGAATGTCAGTTAAGGAAAGAGATTTCTACAGTCAGTGCTGGAACGATACCTGTCATGGTGGAGCAGGACGCGTCTATTACGAGCTTCACAAATCGTTTGCTCCTCTCGATCCAGCCACTGTGCGGCCGCAGACGGGGGTGTCAAAGAACTTAACCGAGCCCAGTATCTCAACTCTCAGGCGTGCCAGGTAAAGCATAGCATATTTTAGGTCAAGATCTCTGAGGCAACGTTTAAAATCAAGGAATTTAGTTCGCTGTTTCTGTAGGTCAGCAGAGAAGCCAGGAAAGAGATATTTTAGCATTGTCAATCTTCAGGGCTGCTGGTTTTATCCTGGCATTGTACAGGATGGCATCTCTGTCCTTATAATTAAGGAACTTGAACAGGAAAGGACGTGGGGGGGGGGGGCTCCCGGCTGTGGAGGCCTAACCAAAACCCTGTGAGCCCGCTCCACTGAAAACATTGGGGAGAACACTTCTCTTCCAAAAACAGTGATAAGCCATTTTTCAATAAATTCCACCGGATTCTTTTCTTCTGTTCTTTCAGGCATACCTATGGTTTTCACATTATTTCTTCTCATCCTGTTCTCTAAATCCTCCAAACGAGAGGTATGCTGTGAGAGAAGGTGATTATTGTATGTGAGGTCCCTTTGCATGGGTGCCATGTCGTTTTCTATGGAGCTCACTCTCCCCTCCAGAGCGGAGGTTCTCTCCCTCAGCTTCTGAGCATCCTGCCGCAGGAAAGTGATTTCAGCTTTCACCCCCTTGATTTTAGAAGTGAGGGCGGCTAGAGAGACATTGCAGGTATTCACTGCCGTGAATATATCCCTCAGCGTGGGTTCACCATCAGTATCAGGGCTGGTGGGGGCATGAGGCCTAGTAGTGATATCCCCAGGAGTACTCACTGTGTCCCATGCAAAACCGGCGCCATTGATGTCTTCCAGTGGCACTGTGTCATCTGCTTCTGACAAACCTCCGGATGACTCTTCCGGAGTACTGGAGGAGGCTGCTGGGTCAGCGGACAGCGGCATGGAGAACAGCTTCTCAGCTGCCTCCCGGTGTTTCTCCTTAGAGCGCTGTGTGAGGGCGCCATTTTGGGCCATGAGGTCCGTGGACCTGGATAAAGACTGTCTCTTTGCGATGGACATCTGGGCTGGATCGATTCAAGGACATAGGGAAAAAATGCTCCACATAGTCTAGTTCCGTTTTAATCATTTATTAAAGTTCATTAAAATTCCATATGCACAAACGTTGTGGGGGTTCACAGGAGATCGTATAGCTCGGTATCAGTGTAAATCGCTCGCTATCTTACTGTCATTTAGAGGAAACAGCCGTGCTTCCAGGAGAGATCGTAATAGAAAACTCAGCGTTCCACACTTCCCTCTTCCGACCTGATCACCGAGTCCTGGAACGCACAGCGTCAATGGTGTAGTATCCGGGTGCTTTACATTGATACCGAGCTATATGATCTCCTGTGAACCCCCACAATGTTTGTGCATATGGAATTTTAATGAACTTTAATAAATGATGAAAACGGAACTAAACTATGTGGAGCATTTTTTCCCTATGTCCTTGGATGTCGGAAGGCACTAATAAGACCTGGACTAGAAGCTGGTTGGATATTCATTAAGGCTTTTACTTCTCATCATTGCGGTGAGTTTAAACCCCTAAGGGGAGTGTGGAGCACGAGGTGAAGGAATCCGGTAAAAGGTGTCACTACCATTTACAAAGTCTTTCTGATCACCACCTATCTCTAACAGAGACTTTATCCTACCATCAACTATTGACCTCCTGTGTCTCATCTTTTTTCATATGTATATGGTGATATTCATATATAAATTGTCAGTTTTGGTTAACTGAGAAATAGCGCTGCTTTGATGTGTATATATTTTAACCACTTAAGCCCCGGACCATTTGGTAGCTAAAGGACCAGAGGTGAATTCAGAATTTTGCACTGCGCTGCTTTAACTGTAAATTGTGCGGACATGCAATGTTGTACCCAAACGAAATTTGCGTCCTTTTCTTCCCACAAATAGAGCTTTCTTTTAATGGTATTTGATTGCCTCTGCGATTTTTTTTTTTTGCGATATAAACGGAAAAAGACCGAAAATTTTGAAAAAAAATGATATTTTCTACTTTTTGTTATAAGAAAAATCGATTAAACTCAATTGTAGTCATACATTTAGGCCAAAATGTATTCAGCCACATGTTTTTAGTAAAAAAAATGTCAATAAGCGTATATTTATCGGTTTGCGCAAAAGTTATAGCGTTTACAAACTAGGGTACATTTTCTGGAATTTACACAGGTTTTAATTTATGACTGCCTATCTCATTTCTTGAGGTGCTAAAATGACAGGGCAGTACAAAACCCCCCCAAATGACCCCATTTTAGAAAGTAGACACCCCAAGGAAATTGCTGAGAGGCATGTTGAGCCCATTGAATATTTTTTTTTTGTCCCAAGTGATTAAATAATGACAAAAAAATAAAAAATTACAAAAAGTTGTCACTAAATGAAATATTGCTCACACATGCCATGGTTATATGTGGAATTGCACCCCAAAATACATTCTGCTGCTTCTCCTGAGTACGGGGATACCACATGTGTGGGACTTTTTAGGAGCCTAGCCACGTACGGGACCCCGGAAACCAAGCACCGCCTTCAGGATTTCTAAGGGCGCAAATTTTTGATTTCACTCCTCACTACCTATCACAGTTTTGAAGGCCATAAAATGCCAAAATAGCACAAAACCCCCCCAAATGACCCCATTTTAGAAAGTAGACACCCCAAGGAAATTGCTGAGAGGCCTGTTGAGCCCATTGAATATTTTTTTTTTGTCCCAAGTGATTGAATAATGACAAAAAAAAAAAAAAAAAATTACAAAAAGTTGTCACTAAATGAAATATTGCTCACACATGCCATGGTTATATGTGGAATTTCACCCCAAAATACATTCTGCTGCTTCTCCTGAGTACGGGGATACCACATGTGTGGGACTTTTTAGGAGCCTAGCCACGTACGGGACCCCGGAAACCAAGCACCGCCTCCAGGATTTCTAAGGGCGCAAATTTTTGATTTCACTCCTCACTACCTATCACAGTTTTGAAGGCCATAAAATGCCAAAATAGCACAAAACCCCCCCAAATGACCCCATTTTGGAAAGTAGACACCCCAAGCTGTTTGCTGAGAGGCATGGTGAGTATTTTACAGCTCTCATTTGTTTTTGAAAATGAAGAAAGAACATTTTTTTTTTTCTTTTTTTTTTCAATTTTCAAAACTTTGTGACAAAAAGCGAGATCTGCAAAATACTCACAATACCTCTCAGCAAATAGCTTGGGGTGTCTACTTTCCAAAATGGGGTCATTTGGGGGGGTTTTGTGCCATCTGGGCATTCCATGGCCTCCGAAACTGTGATAGGCAGTGAGAAGTGAAATCAAAAATTGACACCCTTAGAAAGCCTGAAGGCGGTGCTTGGTTTTTGGGGTCCCGTACGCGGCTAGGCTCCCAAAAAGTCTCACACATGTGGTATCCCCGTACTCAGGAGAAGCAACAGAATGTATTTTGGGGCATTTATTCCACATATGCCCATGGCATGTTTGAGCAATATATCATTTAGTGACAACTTTGTGCAAAAAAAAAAAAAAAAAAAAAAATTTTTCCGCAACTTGTGTCAACATATAAAATATTCCATGGACTCGACATGCCTCTCAGTATATAGCTTGGGGTGTCTACTTTCCAAAATGGGGTCATTTGGGGGGGTTTTGAACTGTTCTGGCATTTTATACACAACATTAGGAAGCTTACATCCACTCTTCTAACCACTTGAAGACAAAGCCCTTTTTGACACTTTTTGTTTACATGAAAACATATTTTTTTTTGCAAGAAAATTATGTTGAACCCCCAAACATATATATTTTTAAAGCAAAGGCCCTACAGAATAAAATGGTGGGTGTTGCATTTTTTTTTTCAAACGCATTTTTTTGGGAAAAAATAGGATTTTTATAACAGCTTACCTGTAAAATCCTTTTCTTGGAGTACACCACGGGACACAGAGCTAGTCATTACATAATGGGTTAAGGGTCACCAGCGGTGATTGGACACTGGCACAACCAATGGAAGACAGTTCCCCTCCATATAACCCCTCCCATCAGGGAAGTACCTCAGTTTTGTAGCAAAGCAGTAAGGTTCCCATAAGAAGGGTGGGACCTCTGTGTCCCGTGGTGTACTCCAAGAAAAGGATTTTACAGGTAAGCTGTTATAAAAATCCTATTTTCTTTATCGTACACCACGGGACACAGAGCTAGTCATTACATAATGGGACGTCCCAGAGCAATGCTCATATGAAGGGGGGGAGACACAGATCAAACCGACCGCTTGCGGACCAGAAGCCCTATACTGCTGCCTGCAGCACACTTCGCCCGAAGGCGGAATCCTCATGTCCTTTCACATCTATTTGATAGAATTTGGAAAATGTATGGACTGAGGACCAAGTTGCAGCCTTACAGATCTGAGCCATCGAAGCCTGGTGGTGCACTGCCCATGAAGCACTTATCGCCCTGGTAGAGTGCGCCTTAACAGGAAAAGGAGGAGTCCTGTTCTTTAAACCATAAGCTTGAACAATTACTTGTCTAATCCACCTGGAAATGGTGGATTTTGATACCGCTTGGCCCTTCTTGGGACCATCTGGTAAAATAAACAAAACATCTGTTTTACGTATCTGAGCGGTTGCTTGCAGATACACCCTTACCGCTCTCACTAGATCTAGAGAGTGTAATAATTTTTCCCCCGCCGTCCGTGGGTTTGGAAAAAAGGAAGGCAGAACAATGTCTTGATTCAAGTGAAAAGCCGACACCACCTTAGGTAGAAAAGCCGGATGGGGTCGTAGTACGATCTTGTCCTTGTGACAAATTAGATAAGGCTCTTTACAAGAAAGAGCTGCTAGCTCTGATACTCTCCTAGCAGAAGCTATAGCAATCAGAAAGGCCAATTTCCTACTTAATATAATTAAAGGAATATGGCGAATAGGTTCAAAAGGTTGCTTTTGCAACACTGACAATACCAAATTCAAATCCCATGGACACAAGGGAGACCTGACTGGAGGATTTATCCTCAGTACCCCCTGAATGAATGTCCGAACTAGGGAGTGAGATGCCAATGGTCTCTGAAAGAAGACTGATAGAGCCGATATTTGCCCCTTGATGGTGCTAAGGGCTAATTTCATATCCACTCCTAACTGGCAAAAAGCAAGAATCCTACTTATTTCATATTTCAGAGGATTCCAACTTCTGGATTCACACCAGGAAACGTATGCTTTCCAGACTCTATGATAGATGAGTCTGGAGGCTGGCTTTCTAGCATTAATGAGCGTAGAAAGAACCAGGCCAGAGACCCCTCTCTTTTTCAAAATGTGGGTCTCAGCAGCCAGGCCGTCAAATTTAGCCTTTGTAAGGAAGGGTGGAATACTGGACCCTGTGACAACAGGTCGTGTCGAAGTGGAAGCTTCCAGGGCCTTCCTATCGCCATTTTTACGATCTCGGCATACCAAGGCCTCCTGGGCCAGTTTGGGGCCACTAGGATTACTGGTATTCCCTCCTCCTTGATCCTGCGAAGCAGTCTTTGTAGAAGAGGGATCGGAGGGAATGCATAGATCAGTGAGAACTGATTCCATGGAGTTATTAGAGCGTCTGTCCCGTAGGCTAGAGGATCTCTCGTTCTGGACACAAAGTTGTCCAATTTCTTGTTGAACCTGGAAGCTAGCAGGTCTACATCTGGGTTTCCCCATCTCAGACATATGGCCTGAAAGATCTCTGGGTGAAGAGACCACTCTCCTGGTAGCAGCTGCTGACGACTCAGGTAGTCTGCTTGTCAGATTTCTATCCCTGGAATGAAGATTGCAGAGATGCAAGGTACATGCTCTTCTGCCCATGCCAAGATCCGGTTCACCTCTCTTTGGGCTGCCCGACTGTGGGTGCCTCCTTGGTGATTGATGTAAGCTACTGCCGTAGCATTGTCGGATTGAACCCGAACTGGGTAGCCCTGTAACCTGTATGTCCAGGTTTTGAGGGCTAGATATACCGCCCGGATCTCTAGCACATTGATGGGCAGGATCCCCTGAGTCTTGGCCCAGGTTCCCTGGGTAGAAGCCTCCTCGAATACTGCACCCCAGCCCGATAGGCTGGCATCCGTAGATACCACCTTCCAGGCCACTGGGAGGAAGGACTTTCCCTTCCGTAAATTCCTGGCTTCTAGCCACCAATTGAAGCTGTGGCGTACTTGTGAGGACAGGCGCATGGGTATATCCAGAGCTTGGCTCTTCCTGTTCCAGGAGGCTAAAATATTGCCTTGAAGTAGTCTCGAATGAAACTGGGCGTAAGGGACCGCCTCGAAGGAGGCTACCATCTTTCCCAATAGTCTCATGCAAAGGCGAATAGACGGCCTCTTGTTTGCTTTGACCATGTGGATCAGGTCTTTCAGAGACTGTATCTTTGGCTCTGGCAGGTATACCCTGTTTTGGGCTGTATCTATGATCATGCCCAGGTACACTATCCTTCTTTGGGCCTGGAGAGAGGATTTTTGTAAGTTTATAATCCATCCTAAATGCTCCAGGTATCCTACTGTAGTGTCTACAGCGTGATCCAACCCCTCCTTTGACTGATCTATTAATAGTAGATCGTCTAGATAGGCTGTTACCGCAATGCCCCGTGTTCTTAGGTTTGCTAACAGAGGAGCTAGCACCTTTGTGAATACTCTGGGCGCGGTGGCTACACCAAATGGCAGGGCCACAAATTGAAAGTGGCGATCTTCTACCGCAAACCTTAGGAATCTTTGGTGAGCGGGGAGGATTGGTATGTGTAGATATGCGTCTTTGATATCTATGGACGCAATGAATTCTCCGCCTTTTAAAGTAGCGACCACGGATCGAATCGTTTCCATTCGAAAATGGCGAACGTTCAGAAACTGGTTTAGATTTTTTAGATCCAGGATGGGTCTGACTTCTCCGTTCGGTTTTGGAATCACAAAGAGGTTTGAGTAAAAACCTGAACCTTGCTCCTTTTGGGGTACCTCTGTAACCACACCTTGAGCTATTAAGTGATTCAAACCTTGAAGAAGGATCCTCTTTTTTGTGGATCCTTGGAGAGTCTTGAACTTCGGAATTGAGAAGATGGGATCTCTCGAAATTCCAGTCTGTACCCTGAGGATATTGTGGATACCACCCATTTGTCCTGGGTTTCTGTCCGCCAAGTCGCTGAGAACTGACAAAGCCTTCCCCCCACTCGGCCGAGCGGGGGCGCCCCTTCAATGAGAGGTTTTGGGGGCTTGCTTATTAGCTCTTGAACCCCACGGCTTCTTGTTCTTCTGAGCCTGTTCTTTGGCTTTTTTGGGCGGCTGAAAAGGCCGTCGCCACTGGCTGGAGTCAGATTTCCCGGGAGCTGGGGAGAGAGTGTGTTTAAAACAAGGTCTCTTGTTTTTCTTTCTCTCAGGTAAAAGTGTCGTTTTACCACTTGATATCTTTTGGATATATCTTTCTAAATCTTCCCCAAAAAGGCGTTCGCCATGGAACGGGAAACTTGCCAACAACTTTTTGCATGGGGCTTCCGCTGACCAATGCTTAAGCCAAAGTACTCTGCGCATCTGTACCAGCTGGAGTGTAAGGCGTGATGCCTGTATGATAGAATCTCTCATGGCATCCACTGTGAAGCATAAGGCTTTAGGTAAATTCTCCCAATTTTTAGCCTGCTCTGAAGGCAGCTCCTTCAGCCCCTGCTTTACCTGTTGGCTGACGACCTGACACATACCGACTGCTGCTACTGCAGGTTGGATAATTGAGCCGGCCAAAAGGAAGGAGGATTTCAGTAAGGATTCCAACTTCTTCTCAGAAGGATCTTTAAACACTTGTACATTATCCACTGGACATGTCAGGTTTTTATTTACACAAGAAATAGCCGCATCTACCGTAGGCAGGCTCCATTTCTTTAAAAAATTTTCCTCCATAGGATAAAGAATGTTAAACTTTTTTGGAGGTGAAAAACGCTTATCTGGATGTTGCCAGTCTGCGTACAATAGATCCTCTAGTAACGGATGAACCGGGAAGGAGCATGCACCTTGCAGGGATCTTAATGATCCTAGGGAGGAGACAGGTGATTCTGTTACCTCCAAAGAGGGTAACCTAAATGCAGCTCGCACGGCTCCTGCATAGCATTGCACCTGTGACTTTAAAATCTGGGATACCGAAAAAGGCTCATCCGATATCCCTGATCCGTCTGACTCCTCATCCTCTGCTGATGTAGCCTCCTCCTCATCCTCCTCCTCCTCAGGTACTTCTGAAGGGAGGTCCAATACTGGAGGAGATCTGCTTCGCTTATTGTCCTTTTTAGAGGATTTAGCGATTAAAGTAGCAATTTTCTCCTCCAGATTATTTAGGGCAGCTGATAAAGTGTCCTCAGTGACATATGCAGGCCCAGGCTTCACTGGGGAAGCCGCCATACCTGATAGAGGTAATGGCTCATCCTGTACAGGTGCTTTTGGCAACACAGGAGAGGAAGGTACCGAGTCAGCACAGCTAGAGCCCCCTGTCTCAGGCGGCGGTGCTCTTTTATCTCTTTTTGTCCGCATTACTTCCCCTGGAAGACTTACTGTTTAGACAAAATACAAGGTACCTAAATGCATATACTACCGTGTTCAGTTTAGCAAATACATTAAGTATGCAACTTTTAACACATAACTATGCATAACATGGATGTCTTCTAGGAAGTACCCAATCCAACCACATGGAGTCTTACGTCCCTGTATAGCTGCTGTGTTTCTCTGCCAGGAACAAGAGAACTAACGAGCTTGCTTGCTGCTGCAGTGCTTTTTACACTGACAGTCTTTTAAATTTGGCGCCGTTTCTGTGCCTGCGCGCGCCACGTGCCCGCGCACGCCTCGGCCCCCCCCCCCTCCGATAAAGCGCGCTCCCGCGCGCGCGGCCTTTAGCGCTATGGTGGTGGCTATAGTGAGAGAGGACTCTCATCAGCCCCTGTCCCCACTTACCTGCATCTGCAGGTGTCTGTATCGGCCACCGGAAGGAGGAGCGGGGTGCTCAAGCAAGCTCAGCAGCGGAGGTGACGAGCAGTGTACTTCGCCGAAGCCGACACTGAACAGAGTGAGGTGAGTATATTCAGCTCTTTACTCCCCCCAGTGGTGGAAAAAAGAAGACATCCACTCTTTGAAAAAGGTCCCAACCTAGTTATGGACCTTC
Source organism: Rana muscosa (assembly GCA_029206835.1). Lineage (NCBI taxonomy): Eukaryota > Metazoa > Chordata > Amphibia > Anura > Ranidae > Rana > Rana muscosa. Next base: position 358,256,382 of record CM055117.1, on the reverse strand, counting down.
TAATCTCACCTTATCCACGCCGCAGGTTTTTCTGCTGAAAGTTTTCAGACAGATACCAAACTTCACCCTTCACGGTGGGCTATGTGTGCCAACCTTCAGGGATATGGGTTCCTATTTAAAGGATACCTCTCCCCTGGGCCTTGTACAAGACTCTTACCAGGACTTTATAGCGAAATAGCGAAAGTGCTGGATCTTAGAGCCCAGTCCTCCGAAGAGAGACATTACAGGCGACGCCTCATGGATGAGGCCCGGATCCCATCCAGATTCAGCTCATTTGTAGGCGTCTTGGATGGATCCGAAAGCATAGCTCTTTTACCCCCAGAGGGTCTCTTTGGTAGAGCTTTCCTTTAGCACCTCCTAACGCGTCCAACACCTTTCGACACTGGCGAAAAAACTGAGGTACTTCCCTGATGGGAGGGGTTATATGGAGGGGAACTGTCTTCCATTGGTTGTGCCAGTGTCCAATCACCGCTGGTGACCCTTAACCCATTATGTAATGACTAGCTCTGTGTCCCGTGGTGTACGATAAAGAAAATACACTTTTTTTAATTTTAATGCACTAAAAAACACTATATTGCCCAAATGTTTGATGAAATAAAAAAGATGATCTTAGGCCGAGTACATAGATACCAAACACGACATGCTTTAAAATTTCGCACAAACGCGCATTGGCGACAAACTACATACATTTTTAAAAGCCTTTAAAAGCATTTACAGGTTACCCCGTTAGATTTACAGAGGAGGTCTACTGCTAAAATTACTGCCCTCGATCTGACCTTCGCGGTGATACCTCACATGCATGGTGCAATTGCTGTTTACATGTGACGCCAGACCGACGCTTGCGTTCGCCATTGGGCAAGAGCAGGGCAGGACAGGGGTGCTTTTTTTTTTTTTATTATTAATTTTGCTTTTTTATTTTATTTTTAAACTGTTGCTTCCATATTTATTTATTTTTATCACTTTTATTGTTATCTCAGGGAATGTAATTATCCCCTATGATAGCAATAAGTAATGACAGGTACTCTTTTTTGAAAAAACTGGGGTCTATTGGACCCTAGATCTTTCCTCTGCCCTCAAAGCATCTGACCACACCAAGATCGGTGTGATAAAATGCTTTCCCAATTTCCCAATGGCGCTTTTTATATCCGGGGGGGGGGGACATTCCCTCCCACTGCTTGTAAAAGCAGTCCAGAGGCTAATTAGCCACTAGGATTGCTTTTACATGAAAGCCGGCCGCTGGCTGAAAAGAATGATACCAAGATGATACCTAAACCCGCAGGCATCATTCTGGTATAAACATTCAAAGTCCAGCAACATACCAGTACGTTGCTGGTCCTTGTTGGACATGTATTGTAATCTTTTTTTTCATGCAGCCTGTTGGCTGAACGAAAAAAAAAGATTGATCGGTGGGTATGCCCACCATTAGAATACCGCCCTTCATCCACCCACTTCTAATGATGGGCATACATGCACCATTTATATATGCCGAAGCATGGGGGCATCTTCTCCCAAAAGTTATGCCGCGTACACATGGTCAGACTTTTCCACGGGCAAGCCTCCGTCGGAATTTCGACCGTATATACGCGGCATTAGGAGCAAAATCGCTCCTCCGCCCCTGCTGCCCCAATGCTTCGGCATATATGCTTTATTTTTTTAACTGTGGTGGTGAAATTACCTCCTACAGCACTGGAGTCGCAGGGATCAGGCCTGTCTCTGCGAACGCTGCAGTTATGTGTGTTGTGTTTTGCAAGTGACAGTGATCGATCGATACTGCACTTCGGTGGCCTGGGCTGGACGGAGGGCCAAAACGCAGGTGCTAGCAGGTATCTGGGCTGATCCCACTAACAGTGCGTTTTTGGGAACCCTAAACTGCTGGGGACGCTAGTATAGATCTGATCAGATCAGATATTGAGCTGATCAGATACTATACCACTAAGGGGGGTGTATGCTTCACGTGTGGGTGTTAGCGCTACTGGCACTAACCTGACGCTGCCTGGGGTGTGACGCAGACCCTCTCTGACGCTAAAACCTAACTGATATCACCCGCCGGGCGATCAGGGGGTTAAACCTTTATTGGGTTATATACGGCGGGTGCCCTGACACTATAAAAAGCAAACTAACTAACCAGCGTCACCCGTAACACTTATATGATGATCACTGGTGAAAGGGTTAACTAGGGGCAATTAGGGGGTTAAAACCTTTATTAGGTAATATATGGGGGTACCTGACGCTATATAAAAACCTGACGGCGAACCTAAAAAAAAATTACTGGCTACCTATCGGCATCACCGACACTAAGACAACGATCATAAAAACGATTGCTTAGCGACAGTGGTGATAGGGGGTGAAAGGGTTACCTGGGGGGCGATCAGGGGGTTAAACCTTTATTAGATAATATATGGGGGTACCTGACGCAATAAAAACCTGCGGCGAACCTAAAAAAAAATTACTGGCTACCGATCAGCATCACCGACGCTAAGACATCGATCAGAAAAATGATCGCATAGTGACGGCGGTGCTAGGGGGTGAAAGGGTTACCTGGGGGGTGATCAAGGGGGTTACACCTTTATTAGGTAATATATGGGGGTACCCGACGCTATAAAAACCTGCGGCGAACCTAAAAAAAATTACTGGCTACCGACCAGCATCGCCGACGCTAAGACATCGATCAGAAAAATTATCGCTTAGTGACAGGGGGTGAAAGGGTTACCTGGGGGGGCGATCAAGGGGGTTAAACCTTTATTAGGTAATATATGGGGGTACCCGACGCTATAAAAACCTGCGGCGAACCTAAAAAAAATTACTGGCTAACGATCAGCATCACCGACGCTAAGACATCGATCAGAAAAATGATCGCATAGCCACGGCGGTGCTAGGGGGTGAAAGGGTTACCTGGGGGTTGATCAAGGGGGTTAAACCTTTATTAGGTAATATATGGGGGTACCCGACGCTATAAAAACCTGCGGCAAACCTAAAAAAAATTACTGGCTACCGATCAGCATCACCGACGCTAAGACATCGATCAGAAAAATTATAACTTAGTGACAGTGGTGATAGGGGGTGAAAGGGTTACCTGGGGGCGATCAAGGGGGTTAAACCTTCATTAGGTAATATATGGGGGTACCCGACGCTATAAAAACCTGCGGCGATCCTAAAAAAAATTACTGGCTACCGATCAGCATCACCGACGCTAAGACATCGATCAGAAAAATGATTGCTTAGTGACAGTGGTGATAGGGGGTGAAAGGGTTATCTGGGGGGTGATCAGGGGGTTAAACCTTTATTAGGGGGGGGTTAGGGGGCTACACTGGACCTAAAACTAAATGTAGTGACACTTTTACAGTCACAAATGTCACTGATTGCAGTGATCACTAAATAAATGGTCACTGCAATCAGTGACACTGTGACTGGGGGCTGGGGGGGGCGATCTGGGGGTGTCTGGGGGGGCGATTTATGTGCCTATGTGTCCTGGTGTCAGTGTGCTGTTTTGTGTACTAACCTGGCATCTTCTCCTGTACGGCGCTCGGTATATGTGAGCGCCCCAGGAGAGATGACATCACTTCCTCCTTCCTGGCAGGCAGGGGAAGCTCTCTCATTCGCCGGGAGCGATCGAGAGGGGGTGGCCGGAATCGAACGGCCGTCCCCTCATGCCGGATCGCTCCCGAAGGTAAAACGACCGCTCACTGTAAAGAAGGGGGGTCCGATCGGACCCCCCAACTATACAAAGGCAATCACGCACATATACGTGATTCTGCCTGTCGGTGCCATTCTGCTGACGTATATTTACAGTGGGCGGTCGTTAAGTGGTTAACTGTTACTCAGTTCAATTGACCATCATATGTTTTTTATACTTGATTTTTTAAGCGGCTGCTGACGGACAAGTTTGTCCATTGTGTTACAGATATATATATATATTTATATATTTTATGTCTATATATTTAATTTTTATTGAAATTTCTGTTATTCATGTTCTTTTTTGCTCCATAGCGCTGAGATAGGAGGAGTTAGGTAGTGCGATTATTTTTCTTCCTTTTAAAACATTAGGCAAAGTAACGTACCTGTACGTTACCGCCCCCCGGTGCCTGAGGTGGTCAGCTTTGGTTCAGGAGCGATCCGTCCTGAGGGGCAGGCCACCGATTCATGGCCTGTCCCTCCCGATCACTCCTGACCAATGAAATGCTTCCCTGTGAAACTGTAAACACAGACAAGGGAAGTGATGTCATCGCTCCTCGTGCTGCCTTTTCATTGCAGACCGAGGAGAGGAAGACATCTCAGAGTAAGTGCACCAACAGTACACTGTCACCGGTACACGTAGGCACACTTCCAATCACCCCCGATCACCCCCCAGTTAACCCCTGCACTCCCTGTCACAGTGTCACCAATTGCCGTTTTTTACTGATCACTGCATTGGTGTCATTTGTGAATGTGTTAGGGTAATTAGTGGTAGGCCCGTTAGGTCTAGGGTACCCCCTAACCCCCCCTAATAAAGGTTTAACCCCTTGATCGCCCCCCAGTTAACCCTTTCACCCCTTGTCACTAATAGATGTTTTTTCTGCTCGCCGAATTGGTGTCACGGGTGACACTAGTTAGCCAGTTAGTTATTTAGGTTCACCGTCAGGTTTTTATAGCATCAGGTACCCCCATATATTACCTTATAAATGTCTTAACCCCCTGATTGACCCCTAGTTAACCCTTTCACCCCGTCACCAGTGATCACCGTATTAGTGTTACGGGTGACGCTGGTTAGTTTGTTTTTTATAGCGTCAGGGCACCTGCCGTTTATTACCCAATAAAGGTTTATTCCCCTGATTGCCCGGCGGGTGATATCAGTTAGGTTTTAGGGTCAGTTAGGGTCTGCGTCACCCCAGGCAGCATTCGATTAGTGCCAGTAGCGCTAACACCCACGCACGCACCATACACCTCCCTTAGTAGTATAGTATCTGAACGTATCAATATCTGATCAGATCTATACTAGCTTCCCCAGCAGTTTAGGGTTCCCAAAAACGCAGGGTTAGCAGGATCAGCCCAGATACCTGCTAGCACCTGCGTTTAGCCCCTCCACCCAGCCCAGCCAAGTGCAGTATCGATCGATTACTGTCACTTACAAAACACTAAACACATAACTGCATCATTCGCAGAGTCAGGCCTGATCCCTGCGATCGCTAACAGTTTTTTGGTAGCGTTTGATACAGTTGCTGACAGTCGGGAGATTTTTTTCCTGTGAGTCTCACTAGTGTACCAGTAAATTTAGAGATCAAAATGGCAAATCGAAGGTACAGTAGTGAAGAGGCCTACACGTTTCTGAGCATGACAGATAGTGAAGAGGAAGTCACGAATCTGTCAGATTCAGGCTCAGAATACGATCCTGTAGACGGCAGCGGCTCCCTGACAGATAGCTCTGACGACGGATTTGTGGTCCCTGCCAAGGTCAGGAGTACCTGACCCCGTTCTACTTCTGCTGTTGTTGAGGTGCAAGAACCGCAGAGCTCTCGTATGGAGCAGAGAGCCAGTACTAGTGCCGCTCATCCTTCTGGTGAACTGGCAAGCACCAGCGGCCTAGTATACCCTGGACGTACATACAGCACTGCAGTATCACATGGTGACGTGGCGAGTCCCATAAGTGCAGTTCAAGCTGGTGAAGTGGCTAGCATGAGTAGTGTCCCGCTGCCACCAAAAAAACAAAGACAGGCCCGTCGTGCCCATCCTGCAGAATTTGCCAATCCTAATTGGGAGCCCACCACTTCTGCAGCACCCGTACTTCCCCCATTCACTGGCCAACCCGGAATTCAGGTGGAAACAGTTGATTTTATGTCACTTGATTTTTATTCGCTGTTTTTCACGGAAGATCTCTATAGATCTATTGTGGACCAAAGCAATTTGTATACTGGTCAATTCATCGCCGCCAATCCCCAGTTGTCCTCCCTTGCCAGAAATTGGAAACCAATTAAACCAATTACGGTTTCCAAATTTAAGACCTTTGTGGGCCTATCCCTCCTCATGGGCATAACGGAAAAGAGTGAAATTCAGTCATATTGGTCCACTGACCCAATTCACCGTATGCCCCTGTTCTCTGCTTCCATGGCCAGGGCACGATACGAGCAGATCTTGCGGTTCATGCACTTCAACGACAATGAACTCTATCATCCTCAGGAAGACCCTGGATATGATTGGCTCTACTAAATTCGGCCCCTTGTAAACCACTTCAACTAACATTTTGCAGCCTTGCATACTCCCGATCAAGTTGTCTGCCTTGTCGAGTCCCTGATTAAAATTTCTGGCAGCTTGTCTTTCAAACAGTATTTTCCCAGCAAGCATGGGGTCAAGATGTATAAGCTCTGTGACAGGGCAACAGGCTATACATGGAGTTTTATGGTTTACGAGGGAAGAGATAGTTACGCACACTGGCAAGATTGTGTGGGACTTGGTGTCACCCTTATTCAGAAAGGAGTACCACTTGTATGTGGACAATTATTACACGAGCGTGCCACTTTTTAGTCACTTGTTTGATCATCAAACTGGCGCATGTGGCACCGTGCGATCTAATCGCCGGGGCTTACCCCAGTGGCTTGTAGATTCCTGTCTCAGCCTACTTGAAGTGTAATAACTTGCTCGCTGTGAAGTGGAGGGATTATAAGAATGTTTTAATTCTGTCCTCCCTTCATGCCAGCTGACCATAGAGCTGATCAGAGACCAGAACGGCTCCAATCATCTCTATGGCCTAAGAAACCGGAAGCTACGAGCATTTCATGACTTAGATTTCGCCGGATATAAACAGCGCCATTGGGAAATTGGGAAATTGGGAAAGCATTTTATCCCACGATCTTTGTGTGGTCAGATGCTTTGAGGGCAGAGGAGAGATATAGAGTCTAATAGACCCCAATTTATTTTTATTTTTTTAAAAGAGTACCTGTCACTACCTATTGCCATCATAGGGGATATTTACATTCCCAGAGATAACAATAAAAATGAAAAAAAAAAAAATGAAACGAACCGTTAAAAAAAAGCAAAGAACTAAATTTAAAAAAAGCACCCCTGCTCTCGTGCAAAGGCAAACGCAAGCATCGGTCTGGCGTCATATGTAAACAGCAATTGCACCATGCATGTGAGATAGCACTGCAAAGGTCAGATCAAGGGGAGTAATTTTAGCAGTAGACCTCCTCTGTAAATCTGTGGTAACCTGTAAAGGGTTTTAAAAATGTACGTAGTTTTTCGCCGCTGCACGTTTATGCACAATTTTAAAGCATGTCGTGTTTGGTATCCATGTACTTGGCCTAAAATCATCTTTTTTATTTCATCAAACATTTGGGCAAAATAGTGCGTTTTAGTGCATTACAATTAAAAAAAGTGTGTTTTTCCTCCCCAAAAAATGCGTTTGAAAAATCGCTGTGCAAATACTGTGTGAAAAAAAAATTCAACACCAACCATTTTATACTGTAGAGCCTTTTCTTTAAAAAAATATATAATGTTTGGGGGTTCAATTTTCTAACACAAAAAATATATTTTTCATGTAAACAAAAAGTGTCAGAAAGGGCTTCGTCTTCAAGTGGTTAGAAGAGTGGGTGATGTGTGACAAGCTTTTAAAGTGGTTGTAAACCCTATTTTACAACTTTATGCTACAGGTAAGCCGAAATTAAGGCTTACCTGTAGCTAACGAGGATATCTCCTAAACCTGCATGGTTTAGGAGATATCCCCTGTCATCGGCACATGCGTACTGGGGAAAACTGAAGCAATGGCACGTGTATTGCACTCATGGTTGCTGCAGTCTCCGTGCCATTACCGGCGTCTCCCGGATTGATGTCTTCAAGTGGTTAGAAGAGTGGGTGATGTGGGACATAAGCTTCAAAATGTTGTGCATAAAATGCCAGGACAGTTTAACCCCCCCCCCCAATGACCCCATTTTGGAAAGTAGACACCTTAAGCTATTTGCCGAAAGGCATGTCGAGTCCATGGAATATTTTATATTTTGACACAAGTTGCGAGAAAAAATAAAAATTTTTCCCCACAAAGTTGTCACTAAATGATATATTGCTCAAACATTCCATGGGCATATGTGGAATTACACCCCAAAATATATGCTTTTCCTGAGTACGGGGATGCCACATGTGACACTTTTTGAAAGCCGCGTACAGGACACCGAAAACCAATCACCGCCTTCAGGCTTTCTAAGGGTGTCAATTTTTGATCTCCCTCCTCACTGCCTATCACAGTTTTGGAGGCCATGGAATGCCCAGATGGCACAAACCCCCCCCAAATTACCCCATTTTGTAAAGTAGACACCCCAAGCTATTTGCTGAGAGGTATGTTGAGTATTTTGCAGATCTCGCTTTTTGTCACAAAGTTTTGAAAATTGAAAAAAGAAAAAAAATATAGTATTTTCTTTGTTCATTTTCAAAAACAAATGAGCTGCAAAATACTCCCCATGCCTGTGAGCAAATACCTTGGGGTGTCTACTTTCCAAAAAGGGGTCATTTGGGGGGGTTTTGTGCTATCTGAACATCTCAAGGCCTCCGTAACTGTGATAGGTAGTGAGGAGTAAAATCACCATTTTACACCCTTAGAAAGCTGGAAGGCGGTGCTTGGTTTTTCGGGGTCCTGTACGCGGCTAGGCTCCCAAAAAGTCTCACACATATGGTATCCCCGCACTCAGGAGAAGCAGCAGAATGTATTTTTGGGTGACAACTTTGTGCAAAAAAAAAAAAAAGTTTGTAATTTTCCTGCAACTTGTGGCAAAATATAAAATATTCCATGGACTCAACATGCCTCTAAGCAAATAGCTTGGGGTTCCTACTTTCCAAAATGGGGTAATTTGGGGGGATTTTGTGCTATCTTGGCATTTTATAGCCTTCAAAACTGTGATGGGTAGTGAGGAGTGAAATCAAAAATTTACGCCTTTAGAAATCCTGAAGGCGGTGATTGGTTTTCGGGGTCCCGTACGTGGCTAGGCTCCTAAAAAGTCTCACACATGTGGTATCCTCATACTCAGGAGAAGCAGCAGAATGTATTTTGGGGTGTAATTCCACATATAACCTGGCATGTGTAAGCGATATATCATTTAGTGACAACTTTGTGTAAAAAAAAAAAACATGCCTCTCAGCAATTTCCTTGGGGTGTCTACTTTCCAAAATGGGGTCATTTGAGGGGGTTTTGTACTGCCCTGCCATTTTAGCACCTCAAGAAATGAGATAGGCAGTCAAACTAAAAGCTGCGTAAATTCCAGAAAATGTACCCTAGTTTGTAGACGCTATAACTTTTGAGCAACCCAATAAATATATGGTTATTGCCATTTTTTTTACCAAAGACATGTGGCTGAATTCATTTTGGCCTAAATGTATGACTAAAATCGAGTTGGATTTTTCTTATAACAAAAAGTAGAACATTTTGTTTGGGTACAACATTGCATGGCCGCGCAATTAGCAGTTAAAGCAGCGCAGTGCCAAATTGTAAAAAGTGGTCTGGTCATTCAGCAGCCTAATCCTCCGGGACTGAAGTGGTTAACGTTACAAGAATAATGCTTTTCTGACAAAAGTGTAATGAAACTTGGTTTGCCTTAAAGACCTTATATATCAACTAAATCTGTGTCACGTTCAAACCTTAATACCATAAATAATAACCTATTTGATTTTTCACTGCAGGAGTATAGGAGGTTGGAAATGGTAGAGAAATACTTAAATAATGCATTACAATGTACCGTATTTATCGGCGTATAACTTTTTTCCCCCTAAAATCAGGGGAAAATCGTGGGTGCGTGTTATACGCTGATACTCACAGATCCCGGCGATCTCCGCTGACTGAGCGGAGCGCAGCGATCGCCGCCGAGATACACATAGCCGAGTGTACTCAGCTTTTCTCGGCTCGCTCACAGTCACGCCCAGTCCCGCCATTGGACCTGTGTTATGTCCATCATAGGGCGGGACTCAGCGTGACTGTGAGCGGAGCCGAGAAGAGCCGACTAGAGCCGAATACACTCAGCTATGTGTATCTCGGCTCCGCCCAGTCCCTGCGTTCTCGGCGGCGTTCGCCCCACTCCGCCCAGTCTCAGCGGCGATCTTCTCGGCGGCGCCAATTTTGAAATTCAAGGCTAAAATGAAAGCTGGGGGCAAGGCTGCACTGGACACTGTGACTGGGGCAAGGCTGCAATGGACACTGCTGGCAAGGCTGCAATGGACACTGCTGGCAAGGCTGCAATGGACACTGCTGGCAAGGCTGCAATGGACACTGCTGGCAAGGCTGCAATGGACACTGCTGGCAAGGCTGCAATGGACACTGCTGGCAAGGCTGCAATGGACACTGGTGGCAAGGCTGCAATGGACACTGCTGGCAAGGCTGCAATGGACACTGCTGGCAAGGCTGCAATGGACACTGCTGGCAAGGCTGCAATGGACACTGCTGGCAAGGCTGCAATGGACACTGCTGGCAAGGCTGCAATGGACACTGCTGGCAAGGCTGCAATGGACACTGCTGGCAAGGCTGCAATGGACACTGCTGGCAAGGCTGCAATGGACACTGGGGAAAGGCTGCAATGGACACTGGGGAAAGGCTGCAATGGACACTGGGGAAAGGCTGCAATGGACACTGGGGAAAGGCTGCAATGGACACTGGGGAAAGGCTGCAATGGACACTGCTGGCAGGGCTGCACTGAAAAGGCTGCAATAGACACTGGGGCAAGACACTGCAGGCAAGGCTGCACTGACAAGGCTGCAATGGACACTGGTAAGGCTGCATTTAAATGTAAGTTTTTTTTCCTTAAACTTCCCTCCTAAAAGTTTTTTCCCTAAAATTCCCTCCTAAACTTGGGGTGCGTGTTATACGCCGATAAATACGGTAACTAAACTCATTCGATTTTAGTCCACTTAAATGTACAGGACATTTTAGTGGACTAAAACGTAGGACATTTCAGTCGACTAAAATGTACTGGAGATTTAGTCGACTAAATATGACTAAAACACTTCCAGAAGACTAAAATGGGACTAAAACTAAAATGCCATTTTAGTTCTTAGACTAAATCAAAATTTGTTGCCAAAATTAACACTGGTTATGACGTCACATCTGGGCCGTGGTTGTAAACAAATTCGCGATCGCGGCTGGAAAGCATGGGATCTTTTTTTTTTGATCTGATGCTTCCCAGCCTGGAGGAGAGATGTAGGGTCTTATGGATCGCATATCTCCCAATAAAGAGGACCTGTCACGCACCATTCCTATTACAAGGGATGTTTACATTCCTTGTAATAGGAATACAAGTGATATTTTTTTTTTTTAAAGAGAAAGTGTATAAATAAAAAAAATTAAGTAAAATAAATAATAATCTAATTTTTTTAAAGCACCCCCATCCCCGCATGCTCGCGCACAGAAGTGAACGTACACAAAGTCCCGCCCACATATGTAAACACTGTTAAAACCACACGTGAGGTATGCGTTAGAGCTAGAGCATCAATTCTAGCACTAGACCTCCTCTAACTCTAAACTGGTAACCTGTAAAAAAAAATTAAAGCGTCCCCTATGGAGATTTTTTAAGTACCAAAGTTTGGCGCCATTCCACAAGTGTGCGCAATTTTCAAGCATGACATGTTGGGTATCTATTTACTCGGCATAACATCATCTTTCACATTATATAAAAAAATTGGGCTAACTTTACTGTTTTGGTCAAAAAAAATTGCACAAATACCTTGCAACATAAAAAGTTGCAACAACCGCCTTTTTGTTCCCTAGGGTATGTGCTAAAAACCAAATGTTTGGGGCTTCTGAGTAATTTTCTAGAAAAAAAAAAGATTATTTTTACATGTAGGAGAGGAGTGCCAAAAGAGGCCCGGTATGGAAGTGGTTAAGGACTCTCGGGTGTAAGCCATCTTCTGGCGATTTATGTTAAGCTTCTCTAACCCTTTCCAGACTTCAAATTCTGTTAGCCACAAGGGTAGATCCTGTGACTTGTTACTAACAATACAGTTGTGGTTGTTATACCCATCCTTTTCCTGTGTGAAGACTGAGGAGAAAAAAGCATTTTGTACAGCTGCCTCTTCGTCAGCTGTAATCATCGTCCCTTCCTCGTCCTTTATGGGGCCTATGTGTTTTAACTTTACCTTTTTACGGTTAATATATTTAAAACCGGGGGCATGGCATGAGTAGACACACTGAGCGTGCTGTGATCCCTGGGCTCCAGAAGATCAGGTGGCGAGAGGATCTCTATTCTCCTGCAGGAAGCATGTCCAAACGCCACAGCACAGCTGCCAGGCGGAAGCAGGAACCAATCAGGTGGGGTACGAGCGTACCTGACGGCGCAGAGGCAAAATATTCAAATTTGTGGTGTAAAATATTCAAATTTTCTGAGATACTGAATTATGGGTTTTCACCATCTGTAAGCCAGAATCAAATTTAAAATCAAGAAATGTTTGAAATATATCACTCTGTGTGTAATAAATCTGTATAATATGAGTTTCACTTTTTGAATTGAATTACTGAAAAAAATTAACTTTTTTTGAGATGCACCTGTATGCGGTCTTTTATTAAACTCTCCAGTATCTTACCAACTATAGAAGTTAAACCAACAGGTCTATAGTTACTTGGTAAAGACTTTGAACCCTTTTTAAACATAGGCACCACATTGGCCTTACGCCAATCCAGTGGTACTATGCCAGTCATTAAAGAGTCCCTAAAAATTTGAAACAATGGCTTTGAAATGACAGAGCTCAATTCTTTTAGGATCCGTGGGTGTATGCCATCTGGGCTGACAGATAAATGTGATTAAAACCAGGAGCAGCTGACGCTAGGGCTCCCAGTAGGATCAGAGCGCTTTCCTGCTGGGTGTCCACTCCATCCCCAGCCTGCAGTGCAGCACAAGCATGACAGGAGAGAGCCAGGACGAAAAAGCCAGCAGCAGAATATGAGGCATGAGGCAGGGAACTGCAGGGCGGGTGCAACTCATATACTGCATTGAAGTCCTGCTTGCCCCGATATCACCTTCCTCCACCTCCTCCCAGACTGTCGGATCTTTTGCGGGAGGACAGGCAGCAGCGCTGCTCTTCTTCAGCTGAGGCCACCTCCTCCCAGGTAATGGGAGAACAACAGGCAGCATGTCACACATACAGTTAGGTCCATAAATACTGTGCCTTTAACAAGTATTCCTACCCCTTAAAAAAAAATTCACATGTCATGTAACAACCAAAAACTTAAAGGAGTTGTAAAGTCTCAATGTTTTTCACCCTAATGTATTCTATGCATTAAGGTGAAAAACCTTCTGTGCTGCAGCTGCCCCCAAAGCCCCCTTTTTTCTTACCTGAGCCCGATTGTTCCAGTGACAAGAACGATCACAGCAGCTCCAGCCACTGTCTTCGGTCCTCATTGAACAAATTGATAGCAGCAGGAGCAATTTGCTCCCGCTGCTGTTAAATCCAGTGACGCGGGAGTCGGGGCCAAGTCCTGCACTCTGTGTCAATGGACGCAGCAACATGACTCAGGAGTGCACCAGCACGAGATGCCCCCATGGACAGAAGAAGCCAGGAGCGCCGCTAGGGGACCCCAGAAAAAGGAAGATTGGGGCTGCTCTGTGCAAAACCCTTGCACAGAGAAGGCAAGTATAATATGTTTGTTATTTTAAGAAAAAAAAAAACCACAAATCTTTACAATCACTTTAAACCTATTTTATTGGAATTTTATGTGATAGGCCAACACAAAGTGGCACATAATTGTGAAGTGGAAGGACAATAATAAATGATTTTCAAAATAAATTTTTTACAAATAAAATATCTAAAAAGTGTGGCGTTCATTTGTATTCAGCCCCACTAAGTCAATACTTTGTAGAACCACCTTTCGCTGCAATTACAGCTGCAAGTTTTTTTGGGTAGGTCTCTACCAGCTTTGCACATTTAGAGTGAAACTTTTGCCTATTCTTATTTGCAAAATAGCTCAAGCTCTCTCAGATTGGATGGAGAGCGTCTGAACAGCAATTTTAAAGTCTTGGCACAGATTCTCAATTGGATTTAAGTCTGGACTTTGACTAAGCCATTCTAACATGAATATGCTTTGATCTAAACGATTCCATTGTAGCTCTGGCTGTATGTTTAGGGTCGTTGTCCTGCTGGAGGGTGAACAAGGTGAACCTCCATCCCAGTCTCAAATCTATTGCAGACTCCATCAGGTTTTCTTCTAAGATTGCCCTGTATTTGGCTCCATCCATCTTCCCATCAACTGACCAGCTTCCCTGTCCCTGCTGAAGAAAAGCATCCCCACGACATGATGCTGCTACCATCATGTTTCACAGTGGGGATGGTGTGTTCAGGGTGATTTGCAGTGTTAGTTTTACACCACACATAGCGTTTGGCTTTTAGGCCAAATTTTGGTCTAATCTGACCAGAGAACCTTCTTCCACATGTTTGCTATGTCCCCCACATGGCTTGTCACACACTGCAAACAGGACTTATGGCTTTCTTTGAACAATGGCTTTCTTCTTGCTACTCTTCCATAAAGGCCAGATTTGTGGAGTGCACGACTAATAGTCCTCCTGTGGACAGATTCTCCCACCTGAGCTGTGAATCTCTGCAGCTCCTCCAGTTACCATGGGCCTCTTGGCTGCTTCTCTGATTAATGCTCTCCTTGCCTGGCCTGTCAGTTTAGGTGGATGGCCATGTCTTGGTAGGTTTGCAGTTGCGCCATACTCTTTCCATTTTTTGATGATGGATTAAACAGTGCTTCATGAGATGTCCAAAGCTTGGGATATTTTTTTATAACCTAACCCTGCTTTAAACTTCTCTGCAACTTTATTCCTGACCTGTCTGGTGTGTTCCTTGGCCTTCATGATGCGGTTTGTTCACTATGGTTCTCCAACAAACCTCTGAGGGCTTCACAGAACAGCTGCTGCTGGCTAAGGGGGCACTCGATAAAAGGGAGAGGGGCAAGGAGCAGCAAAGAGGGACCCAAGAAAAGAGGATCCAAGCTGCTCGGTGCAAAACCAATTGCACAGGAGGAAAAATGTTTGTTATTAAAAAAAAAAAAAAAAAAAGCCTTTGCAATAACTTTAACCCCTTGGCGACCAACCGCCGTCATTATACTGTGGCAGGTTGGCATGATAACACGAGCAGTCTTAGCTTAAGGCCGGCTCCTTTAAGCGGGATAGCAGGCGCGCAAGTGCCGCCGGAGGCACGCGCCCACTGCACTGCGGGGAAGCCGATGGTCGCGATGACCGCCGTCCACGAGAATCAGAACAGGTACTTGTGTGTGTGTGTAAACACACACATCCCTGTTCTGTGAGGAGAGGCAGATCATGAGTTCATAATAACTAGGAACCACAATTTGTCATCTCCTATAGTGAGTCCCCTCCCCCCACAGTTCGAACACACACACACTAGGGAACACGGTTAACCCCTTAATCGTGGCCTAGTGTTAACCCCTTCCCTGCCGGTGACATTTACAGTGCCTTGCAAAAGTATTCACCCCCTTGGCTTTTTACCTATTTTGTTACATTACAGCCTTTAGTTCAATGTTTTTTTTTTTATCTGAATTATATGTGATGGATCAGAACACAATAGTCTAAGTTGATGAAGTAAAATTAGAAAAATACAGTAGGTGCCGCCGATATTGTGTCAATCTCGCCGCTTCTAGCGGCGATATTGACACCCTATGAGCTCCGTCGCGAGAGCCAGCGCCGAGCTGTCTCGTCATCGGGAAAGGAAAAAAATGTTCCTTTCACGATGAGCGACACGCATTGCCGATAGGCGGGGATCCGACGCGGATTCCCGCCAATACCAGGCACTGCGTTTGGTATGAATCCTTAGCGGGAACTCCATGCCAATTTTTAAAGAAAAAACCGGCGTGGGTTCCCCCTCCAGGAGCATACCAGGCCCGTGGGTCTTGTCTGGATTTGAAGGGGAACCCTATGCCGAAAAAACGGCGTGGGGGTCCCCCTCAAGATCCAAACCAGACCCTTATCCGAGCACGCAACCTGGCAGGCCGCAGGGGAAGGGGGGGACGAGAGCGGCCCCCCCTCCCTCCTTAACCTTACCAGGCCACATGCCCTCAACATGGGGGGTTTGGTGCTCTGGGGCAGGGGGGGCGACCTGCGGCCCCCCCACCCCAGAGCATCCTGCCCCCATGTTGATGAGGACAGGGCCTCTTCCCGACAACCCTGGCCGTTGGTTGTCGGGGTCTGCGGGCGGGGGGGCTTATCGGAATCCGGGAGCCCCCTTTAATAAGGGGGCCCCCAGATCCCGGCCCCCCCACCCTATGTGAATGAGTATGGGGTACATCGTACCCCTACCCATTCACCTGGTGGAAAATAAATGGAAATAAAAACACAACACAGTTTTTAAAAGTATTTTATTGCACCGCTCCGGAGGTCTTCTTCCAACTTCGGGGGTCTCCGGTGTCGTCGCCGCGCTCTCCGGTTCTTTCTTCTGCCGGGCCTCCGCTAACTTCTTTTTAGCTCTTTTGCTAGCGGAGGCCCGGTCTTCTCCGTCTCGTCCGGCTCTCCGTTGTCCTTCTGCCGGCCCCTCCACTAACTTCTTGGTAGCTCTTTTGCTAGTGGAGGAGCCGGTCTTCTCCGTCTTCGCCGTCGGCGTCTTCTTCCCTCTTCTCCTCCGCAATGTTGACTCGTCGCTTCCTCTCGCAGTAATGATAAATCTTCGGTTCGCAGAGATTAACATAGGCTTCTCATGACGTCACAGTCACATGGTCCCATGACATCACAGTCACATGCTCCTGGGCACATGTGCACATGTGCCCCGGAGCATGCGACTGCGACGTCATGGGACCATGTGACTGTGACGTCATGAGAAGCCTATATTAATCTCTGCGGACCGAAGATTTATCATTACTGCGAGAGGAAGCGACGAGTCAACATCGAGGAGGAGAAGAGGGAAGAAGACGTCGACGATGGAGAAGACCGGCTCCTCCACTAGCAAAAGAGCTACCAAGAAGTTAGTGGAGGGGCCGACAGAAAGACAACGGAGAGCCGGACGAGACGACGGAGAAGACCGGGCCTCCGCTAGCAAAAGAGCTAAAAAGAAGTTAGCGGAGGCCCGGCGGAAGAAAGAACCGGAGAGCGGGAGAAGAACCGGAGAGCGGGAGAATTAGAAGGCAACGGAGAAGACCGGGCCTCCGCTAGCAAAAGAGCTAAAAAGAAGTTAGCGGAGGCCCGGCAGAAGAAAGAACCGGAGAACGCCGCGACGACACCGGAGACCCCCGAAGTCGGAAGAAGACCTCCGGAGCGGTGCAATAAAATACTTCTAAAAACTGTGTTGTGTTTTTATTTCCATTTATTTTCCACCAGGTGAATGGGTAGGGGTACGATGTACCCCATACTCATTCACATAGGGTGGGGGGGCCGGGATCTGGGGGCCCCCTTATTAAAGAGGGCTCCCGGATTCCGATAAGCCCCCCGCCCGCAGACCCCGACAACCAATGGCCAGGGTTGTCGGGAAGAGGCCCTGTCCTCATCAACATGGGGGCAGGGTGCTCTGGGGTGGGGGGGCCGCAGGTCGCCCCCCTGCCCCAGAGCACCAAACCCCCCATGTTGAGGGCATTTGGCCTGGTACGGTTCAGGAGGGAGGGGGGGGCGCTCTCGTCCCCCCTCTTCCCCTGCGGCCTGCCAGGTTGCGTGCTCGGATAAGGGTCTGGTTTGGATCTTGAGGGGGACCCCCCACGCCGTTTTTTCGGCGTAGGGTTCCCCTTCAAATCCAGACCAGACCCAAGGGCCTGGTATGCTCCTGGAGGGGGAACCCACGCCGTTTTTTTCTTTAAAAATTGGCGTGGAGTTCCCGCTCAGGATTCATACCAAACGCAGTGCCTGGTATTGGCGGGAATCTGCGTCGGATCCCCGCTCAATACAGTGTCGCGTCTCCTCGCTATTGCAGCGAGCGCCACACGTGTCGCCACCCTGCTGCCGAGATTTTGGCACTCCTGTCGCCGAGAATCTCGGCGATGGGAGCGCGATAGAAATACAATATCAGCGGCACCTACTGTATATACATAAAACTATTTTTCAGAAATAAAAAAACTGATAATTGGCATGTGCGTATGTATTCACCCCCTTTGTTATGACGCCCATAAAAAGCTCTGGTGCAACCAATTACCTTTAGAAGCCACATAATTAATGAAATGATGTCCACCTGCGTTCAATTTACGTGTCACATGATCTGTCATTACATATACACACTAGAAATGACAAAGCTGCACAACACTAAATTGAATATCAAAAATGAATGAACATAAATTGTAAAAACAATTAACTCTAATGAAAATGTTTTTCAACAACAAATAAATTGAGATAGAATAAATTAATATGAATAAATTGAATTAAATGAAAATCCCAACTAATATCAGACAGTCAATTAAAGACTGAATACTAGAAGCTGGAAAAGGAAGCTCAGTCCTGTGGATAATTGTTGAGATAAAAAGCTGAAGATCATGTAGACAAGAACAGCAGACAGGGGTCCTCTCACTCCACCACTGGTGACTTCAAACGCAATATACACCCTTGAAATAGTGCCAGGTATTCGATAGACAAAGATTCCACCACCACTAGTAATCACTGCCGCTTACCAGAGCAAAGGATCTGTACACAGATCAATATCAACAGATGGCTATTTCCCTGCCAGGGTCTCTGTAATACTGTTTTTCCAGGATTCCACGCCACTTCTCTTCATACGTCAGCTACCCAGCTTTTACATATACACACCTTTTTGAAAGGCCCCAGAGGCTGCAACACCTAAGCAAGAGGCACCACTAACCAAACACTGCCATGAAGACCAAGGAACTCTCCAAACAAGCAAGGGACAATGTTTTTGAGAAGAAAAAGTCAGGGTTAGGTTATAAAACAAATATCCAAATCTTTGATGATCCCTAGGAGCACCATCAAATCTATCATAACCAAATGGAATGAATATGGCACAACAGCAAACCTGCCAAGACACAGCCGCACACCAAAACTCACGGACCGGACAAGGAGGGCATTAATCAGAGAGGGAGCAAAGAGACCTAAGTTAACCCTGGAGGAGCTGCAGAGTTCAACAGCAGAGACTGGATTATCTGTACATAGGACGACAATAAGCCGTACGCTCCATAGGAGTTGGGGTTTATGGCAGAGTGGCCAGAAGAAAGCCATTACTTTCAGCAAAAAACAAAATGACACGTTTTGAGTTTGCGAAAGGGCATGTGGGAGACTCCCAAAATGTATGGAGGAAGGTGCTCTGGTCTGATGAGACTAAAATTTTACTTTTTGGCCATCAAAGAAAACACCATGTCTGGCGCAAACCCAACACATCACATCACCCAAACACCACCATTCAGCAGTCGGGACTGGGAAACTGGTCAGAGTTAAGGGAAAGATGGATGGTGCTAAATACAGGGATATTCTTGAGCAAAACCTGTACCACTCTGTGTGATTTGAGGCTAGGATGGAGGTTCACCTTCCGGCAGGACAATGACCCCAAACAAACTGCTAAAGCAACACTTGAATGGTTAAAGGGGAAACATGTAAATGTGTTGGAATGGCCTAGACAAAGGTCAGACCTCAATCCAATAGAAAAAATCTGTAGTCAGACTTAAAGATTGCTGTTCACAAGCGCAAACCATCCAACATAAAGGAGCAGTTTTGCAAGGAGGAATGGGCAAAAATCCCAGGAGGTAAGATGTGGCAAGCTCAGAGACTTATCCAAAGCGACTTGGGGCTGTGATAGCCGCAAAAGGTGTCTCTACAAAGTATTGACTTTAGGGGGGTGAATAGGCACATTGACTTTTTCTGTTATTTTGTCCTATTTATTGTTTGCTTCACAATAAAAAACTAAAAATAAATCTTCAAAGTTGTGGGCATGTTCTGTAAATTAAATTATGCAAATCCTCAAATAATCCATTTTAAATTTCAGGTTGTGAGGCAACAAAACACGAAAAATGCCAAGGGGGTGAATACTTTTGCAAGGCACTGTATACACATTTTTATAGCACTGATCGCTGTATAATTGTCAATCGTCCCAAAAATGTGTCAAAAGTGTCCGATGTGTCCGCCATAATGTCGCAGTCCCGATAAAAATCGCAGATCGCCGCCATTACTAGTAAAAAAAAAAAAATGCCATACATCTATCCCCTATATTGCAGATGTTATAACTTTTGCGCAAACTTATTGTGATTTTTATTACCAAAAATATGTAAAATATGTAGAAGAATACATATCGGCCTAAACTGAGTAAAAAAATGTGTTTTTTAAAAAAATAAAAAATAATTGGGGATATTTACTATAGCAAAAAGTACAAAAAAGTGTTTTTTTTCAAAAAAGCTCTATTTGTGGGGAAAAAAAAGGAAGTAAATTTTACAGTGTTGCACGACCAGGCAAATTGTCAGTTAAGTGAATGCAGTGCCGTATCGCAAAAAATGGTCTGGTCATTGAGCAGCCAAATCTTCCAGGGCTGAAGTGGTTAATATAGGTAAAAATCATGAATGGGAGTTTACTCCCACTTTAAGTGTTTTTTTTTTAACATTCAATTTTTTCTTTAGTGATCAGAACAAAAAAACAAAGACATTAAGAAAAGTAAAACTGGATTCACACCATTACATAGTATAGCGAATACATTTTTGATAAATACATTAAGTCAGTATAATAATTTGCTAGTAAACCTCCAAGAATAAACTTAGGGGAGCAAACTGTGAACAGGTCTATTCTAACATGAATACACAAAAGAGAGAACAGAATGTCGTCTAGTAAGTCAATGTATTCTAACGAGTCCAAATCAGGAAATGAATTCAGCATAAGTCTCTGCAAGGAATTAGTGATACAAACAGGCTACCTAGTGGTAGATAAGAATGAGCATATAGGTCTTTTAGTACTGTAGATGCTTTAGGATGTATGATCCATACATGCCAGTGCTTCTTAAAGTGAATTACGTTATAATTTTTAAGTGCCAACAGTAATTCATAGTACACCTGGGTGTTGAATCTAAGAATGACATCACACAGGTTAGGGGCCTCAATTGATTTCCACATTTTCGTTATCGTAAGTCTCGCCGCTATAAGAATATTCGCCACTAATGTTCTGTATTGAAATGGGAAAGTGTCAAGGTTGATACCTAAAAGGGCCATAGCAGGTGATAGTTTTAACAAGTTGCCTGTGAGAGAGGCAATAAGGATATTGGATAGATATCGAGTTCCAGAAACTGGTCAGATTTTTACAACTCCATAAAATGTGGAATAAGGAACCAACTTGATCCGTACAATGCCAGCATAGTGGTGATGTAGATGGATATATTTTAGCTAATTTGTAAAGAGTTAGGTACCATCTATTCAATATTTTCTGGGAGTTGTCCCAATGCTCTAAGCAGGGTGTTGCAGTTTGGTTTATTCTCATAGCATTGTACCAACATTCGTCTGAAAAGTATTGTCCTAAATCTTTTTCCCAGTTATACATATTAGGGGTTTTCTCATATTTAGGATACTAAGAAAAAAACTTTATAGAAGAAAGCTACACTTTTATGTTTTACAGGTTTGTCAATGGTGAGGTGTGACCAAATTAAAGCTGGAACTTCAAAATCTTGATGTGGATTAAAGCTTTGCAGATGGTTAGGCTTATTTAACTTATCAATCGTGGCTTTGTATCCTGAGGGAAGGTGTACGTAAAAGTTAAAGCCCTCAGCAATCCATTTGTTCATCGAGTCGGCCTCTACAGTAGTCAAGGGCTCTGAGTGGTATAGGTATCTTTTGTAAATGCCCTAGAGCATGGAAGTTTGAGACAAGAAACTTCCATGCTAACAGGGTAGCTTTAATGGAAAGCAATTTAGGAACTATGACCTTATGATGATTTCTCTTTCAATGGATAACCACAGCTTATTGTCATTTGGGAAGAACCCGTATTAAATTTGAGTGTTGCGTAGTAGTATTTATGCATATCCGGTAAGTTCATACCCCTTTGTTTTTAGAAGATGTTAAAATAGAGAAAGCTACCCTTGTTTTTTTGTTATTCCAGGCCAGGTTTCTCAATTTAGTATATAGGATCTTGAAAAAGCTTTAAGGTATTGGAATAGGTATGGATCTAAAAAGGTAGAGTATCTTGGGTAGGGGTTGCATTTTAAATGCTGCAATTTTGCCTATTCAGGATAGGTGCGTTTGTTTTATATTTTGAAAATCTTTAGAAAATAAAGTCTAATAACTTAGGAAAATTAGCTGCATATAGTTGTTTTGCAGGAAATGCAAGGTTGATACCTAGATTGGGATGCATCTTCGTTCACCCATTATAATTATATTTTTCTTTGAGGATGGTAAAGGTATCATTAGATATATTCATAGGTAGGGCAAAGCTTTTGCAATAAGATACTTTACCTAAATGAGTTAAAAGAGAAGTATGGGCTTTTTTTTTTTTGCCATTTATACTTACCTCGGTGGATGGAGCATCAGGCTGATGCTGTGGCTGTCCCCCAGCGTCTGTGCACTGAGAACCGAGCCACCGAACATCGCTGTTGGCTCGGTTCTCACTCCTCCCCAGTCAGCATGGCTTCTGCTCTACTTCTCAGCGCTCATTGGAGCGCCGAGCAGTGGAGGGGTGGGGAGAGGCTGTCTCAGCATCTCATTGAAACGCTGAGACTGCCATCAATCAGGGCAGCGGGCGGATCCCGACTTGGAAGTCGTGATGAAGCGCTGCACCGACTGATGGCAGGGACGTCAGCAGACAGCGGACTTCAGACTGATCTCCGCTGAAAACGGGTCACAGGAGTGCAAAACGAATTGCACTCCTGTGACCCAGAGGAGAAGCCCAGCCTAAAAAGCTCAGGCTGGACTTCTCCTTTAAGTACTGATTGTAGCACGTGCAGGGATTTGTTGGGATTAGTTAAAGATAGAATGATGTCATCGGCAAATAGCCCAATTTTATGTATTCTATCACCTATCTTTATTCCTGAAATATTTTCATTGGACCCAACGGTTTCCGCTAAAAGTTCAATTACCAAAGCAAATATAATGGGTGAGAGTGGGCAACCCTGTCTGGTGCCGTTCATGGCGTTAAAAGTCTCAGACAACATTCCCGATGTGGAAACTTCTGCTGATGGTTGTGTATAATGTAGCATAATTGCTTCATGGATAAATCCTGAAAATCCAAACGTCTCAAGAGTCCTGGTGATATAGTTCCAATACACTCTATCAAATGCCTTCTCTGCATCCATGCCTAGGAGCAGAGAAGGCGTTCGTGTGTTCTCAACGTAGTTAATCAAATTGATCATCCTTCTCGTGCTGTCCGGGGCTTGACGACCCTTAACAAAGCCTACTTGGTCAGAGTCGACCAGGAAAGGGGTTATTTCTAACAAACGATTGGCCAATATTTTGGCATAAATCTGAATTGAGCAACGAGATTGGTCGATTAAAGGAGATGTCAACTCTGTCAGATTTCGGGAGAGTAATTATTACTGCTTCTAATAGTTCTGGCTGTAGCTATGCAATTCAACAGGTTTGTTAAATGCAGAGCTAAAATATTAATGAATGTTTTGTAATATTCGTTGGATAGACCGTCATTACCTGGCAATTTATGCAGCGGAAGGTCTTTTATAACTTTCTGGGTTTCCATTAATGATATGGGTTGATTTAGTGCATCAAGTATATCAGAGTCAATTTTGGGTAAGTTCACTTTGGCCCCTTTCACACTGGGGCGTTTTTCATGCGGTTTAGCGCTAATAATAGCGCTATTATACCGCATGAAAAATTCCTGCCCTGTAGCCTTCAATGTGAAAGCCCGAAGGCTTTCACACTGAAGCGGTGCGCTAGCAGGACCGCTCCAAAAGTCCTGCTAGCCGCTTCTTTACAGCGGTAAAGGAGCAGTGTTGTTCACCGCTCCTTTACCGCGGGTGCCCATTGAAATCAATGGGACACCGCGGTATTAACCCTTTTTTGGCCGCTAGCGGGGGTTAAATTCACCCCCTAGCGACCGCATACCGTGGTAAGAACGACGGTATAGCAGCGCTGCAAATCGCGCTGCTATACCGCCACCGCTCCTGCCCACCCCAGTGTGAAAGGGGCCTTTGTCTAAGAATACTGTAATGTCTCTTAATGTTGGTTGGATAGTATCCTTGCAATTTTTTAAGTTGTATAAATCTCCATAATAATCTGAGAAAGCATCTGCTATTTCTTGTGGGTTTATTAATGCGTTTCCAGGTTTATGATGAATTCGTTTATCAATTTTTTGTGTTCTTTGGCGGTGACGTAGTACAGAGGCCATCAATTTGCCTGCCCTATTATTTTGGGAGTAATAATAAAATTTCAGTCGTTTGAGGTATTTGTCATGGTTAGTTAAAGATCAAAATGTTCCTTTATTGAGACAATAAAAAGGTCAGAGCATGATACAACATTTGCCCAAAATGGACCAAATCAAAGTACACATTACAGGTAAGATTCCATACAGGGGATGACAAACATATCAACTATGCAACATTCCATCTTTAAGTGGCAGGGAGCCTCAATATTTCGCTAGCTCGGAAACCAAGACAAGCATTACACCCCTGCACATCAGGATCCCCCAGCCGGGGGGTCCCGGCCACCCTATGCCGTCCATGGCAGCCATACTTTTTCAAACTTCTTGGGGCAGTTCCTATTCATATACGTCAATTTGTACAACGGAAGCACAGCATTAATGGACTTCTCCCAGGATCCCACAGAGGGAGGGGAAGAGGCATTACACTGCAAAACAATTTCTCTCTTAGCATAGAAAAAGAGGTATGTCAGTAACAGCTTAGTGTAGCGAGGTCTCTGATCACCGTCCTGGATGCCCAGAAGCGCAAGCTCCGGGGATACAATAAAGTTGATCTAAGGTCATTCCTTTTGTTGTTGAGTTTTTGTAATAAGTTAGAATTATCTGGAGATTGTTTATGTTCTTTTTCAAGACTAGATATATCTTTTAAAAGGGTATTAACACATTTTAGCCTCTCTTATTTATCCCTAGATACCATCTGAATAAGGATACCCCAAATAAAGGCTTTATATGAGTACACCACAGATTTGTAGTGGATGTAGAGCCATTATCATTCACATCAAAGAATTCTGTCAATTTGTTGTTCATTGCAGACACGTATCTCTCGAGAGAATAGAAATGTATTATTCTTCCAAAGGGTTGAAGTTAGGCCTTGTTGGCCTGTCGTAATAGATAAAGTGATTGGCGAATGGTCCGACCAAGTGATATTATGAATTTGTGCATCTGAAATTTTTTGTAAGAACATTTTGTCTGCAATGAAGAAATCAATTCTGGAATACGTTTTATGTACATTAGAGAAAAACGTGTAGTCTTTCAGTAGTGTGCAAACACCTCTATGGATCTTATAAATCTTCCTCAGCGAAAATATTACCAAGACTCAATCTATTTGTGCGGTCACTTTTAGTAGTATCTACATTAGGATCCATCGGGGCATTAAAGTCTCCGCAGATGATAATATGGCCTTTCTGTATTTTCCGTACCTTTCCCAACAGCTTACGGATGAATAATTTTTTTCAAAAGTCCCTGTAATTCAGTATTTTTGACAGTTTCTGGGATGCCTCTGAATTTGATATTATTGTGTCTGGATCTGTCCTCGATATCTGACACTTTCAACTTAAGTTGCCTCAATTCTTCTAATAGCTCAAAATGGGAGTCTACCAATTCATTATGCGCGTCAGCAACATCCTTAATTTTATTTTCAATTCTTACTCCTAGACATTCTATTGCCACATTAGTTTTGTGCATATATGACTGCAAACCTTGTTGAATCGCTCCTCTCAGGGACAGAAGAATTTCTTTGATATCTGTATCAAGTATAGGCTGTCCAGATGTGGGGAAGGCAAGCAGTTTATCAGCACAGGGATTATTAACAGGTGGCTGGTCATAATCAGGCAGTGAACTACTGGCATGTTCACCTGAGGGGAAAAATCCTTCTTTGACTCTGAGGTCTAATAATTTCCTCCCCCATGTCAGGGTCAGACACATATCTGCCTTTTTCAGTGTTACCAAGCTCACTGTCACTGAGGCGTGCTGGCTGCTGTCCAGCGAGGTAAAGTTGTGCTATTTTTCCTCACAGGATCACTATAGTGATTCTTAAATTACCCAAATTTCCTGGGTCCACCGCGGTCTTTCCTTTTCCCAAGTGTGACACGCTATTAATCCAGATATTCCAGTATCTTTTTGGCTCTCAATGGAGCCGGTTCACCCATCTCCGGGTGGCTGCAGAGCGAATTGCACAGGGTTCCGGTGCGTCTTTGGCTCAGTTTCAGGTCTGAAATCAGGCAAAAACATTTGGGTGGATTTATCCCTGAAACCGAGAACAGGGATGCCCCGGACCCCTGCTATCAGCCGCATCCATTTTTAGTATGAACCCAGACTTAATTGTTCCTGCAGTGCCATTACTCCAGCCAACTTCTGGGTAGTTTACCCCCCCCCCATCCCCATTATTATCATAGGCAGAGAGATACGAGTCCCCCCTTGAACAAAGACCTGTAAAATGTAAAAAGATATACATCCAGTGTTCCTCAGCAGTGGCAGATGTCCTGGAACACCACAGGGTGAAGTGACCATTCCTCCTCATCTGTTTTGATGACTCAGAAGTCCACCTTTCAGTTTTGTATACAGAGAATGCAGACTGTGGACAAGGCTGGAAGATACTATACAACCCAACCAATGATTAGAACCGCTTTGCAAAGGGTTGCTCAGCTTCTGGTGCAGCCCGGTTTATGTAAGCCACAGCTACCCTTGAAGCTGGTTGGTACAACGCAGCAAGCTCAAATCGAGTAAATGGCAAGTCTGTATGCCCTTGATGACATGGATAGTAGGCATAGTACATTTTTTTTTTTCCATTCAACCCAGCGGGCTGAACGAAAAAAATAAATAACCTGGGAGGAGCTTGCTGTACTATATTGCTAGTACAGCAATCTTCCCACTGTGCTACTTTGTTCTCACAGGGGTACTGCCCATGCTATAACACACTGGTCAACGCTCACAGCCATTGGCTGCCAGTGCTGATCAGGATTAGCTGCTCTTTTTCCAGCATGCCCATTTGAAAGAACCCGGACAGACTGCTGCCCACACTGGCTGAATGTCAGACGGCTTCTGCTGAACTGGCCGATATTCGGCCCCTTGTGTACCAGCCTTGAGACTGCTTCCATGCCTAGGATGCGTTCCCAGCATGACAGGCTGGTATCCATTATGAGAATTTTGACACAAGGAGTCCGAAATTGTCTAAGCAATAGAGCAAGGCTGCTGGGAAGAGCTCTAACTTTGGGAGTATTGAGGTTTCTGTCAGGATTGATTTGGGGACAGAGCCCTAGATATAACAATGGTTGCAGGCAGAGCGCGCAAAAATAGGACTTTTTTGTACTCACCGTAAAATCCTTTTCTCTGTCGTCCATGGACGGACACAGCTCCTTAAATCTCGACAAAGTGTGTTATGTTCCTGTTCATAGGAGAGGACTAGGCAGAACATGTTAGTTATCTTAAAACATGTAACTTTAAACTCCGTACATAACCCTCCTACCTGCAGTCAGCAGCCTCAGTTCGTAGAAAAGCAGTACAAACTAAAAAAGGAGGGGTGGGTGCTGTGTCTGTCCATGGAAGACAGAGAAAAGGATTTTAAGCTGAGTACAAAAAAATCCTATTTTCTCTTTTCGTCCATGGATGGACACAGCTCCTTAAATCTTGACAAAGTGGGACGTCCCCAAGCAGTGTCAGAAAAAACGAGGGTTGGGAACAGCAATCAAAAAGAAGACTTAACTTCACCCCAAACAAACAGAGCTCCTCACAGAGGAGTTGCAACCTCAAACAGCCGCCTGCAAAACCTTACGGCCAAGGAAGCATCTGAAGATGCACTTGCATCAACCTTGTAAAACTTTGAGAAAGTGTGAACAGACGACCAGGTCGCCGTCTCACACACCTTGAAGACAGATGCTAGATGTCGGAAAGCCCAGGAATTACCAAATGCCCTGGTTGAATGCGCCGTGACAGGAAAGGGAGGCGCCCGCATCTTAAGGGCATAGGCCTGGATGACGATCTGCCTGATCCACCTAGAAAGGTGGCCGATGAGACCGCCAGACCCTTCTGTGGACCAGATACCCGACACGAACAGTGAGTCAGAACCCTGGAACGGAGTAGTAGCAGACAGGTACACCCGTAGGGCACGTACCACGTCCAAGGTATGTAGTGCAGCCTCCTGGGATGCTACGGCCGAGGACACAAGGATGAAAGCACAATGTCCTCGTTTAGGGGAAAAACCGAAACTACCTTAGGAAGGAATGAAGGTTGCAGGCGTAGCACCGCTTTATCCTTATGGAGGACCAAGTAAGGTGACTTGCAAGGGAAGGCCGCCAATTCAGAAACCCTTCTGACCAATGTAATAGCAACTAGAAAGGCAACTTTCTGAGAAAGAGTGGAATCTCCCTGATGTTCTCAAAGGGAGGTTCCTGAAGTACCGAGAGCACTAGAGTCAAGTCCACGGAGGAAGCGGTGGTCCAATCGGGGGAACTACGTGTCGGACCCCCTGCACATACAGACTTACCAGTGAGTGAGCCACCAGGGGCCATTGGAAGAAGACAGCCAAGGCTGAAATCTGCCCCTTAACAGTGCTCAAGGCAAGGTTCAGATCCACTCCGCACTGTAAAAACAGCAGCATCCGAGAAACCGACTATGTCCGTGGGCACCAGGCCATCTCATCACACAGAGATGTAGGCCTTCCAAGTGCAATGGTAGATCGTCCGGGAAGAAGATTTCCGGGCCCTCAACATAAAGGGAATTACCGAATCTGCCAGACCACGGTCCCTTAGTACCTGACTTTCAAAAGTCATGCCGTTAAAGACAGCGACTGTAAAACAGAATTAAGTATGGGACCTTGAGACAGAAGGTCCTCCCGCATTGGCAGCCGCCAGGGAGCGTCAGCTACCAGTCTCATGAGGTCGGCGTACCAGGGACGCCGGGACCAATCTGGGGCGATTAGAATGACCAGAATCCCCTCGGCCTCTACTCTGCGGAGCAGACGAGGAAGCAATTTTATTAGGGGAAAGGCATAAATTCCCCATGGAGCTACCAACGCGTCCGACGCGTCTGCCCAGGGATCTCTGGACCTGGCCACAAACCTTGACACTTGCGATTGAGTGGAGAGGCCAGGAGATCCACAACTGGTGTGCCCCAATTCTGACAAAGTAATTGAAAACACCTCCTTGGTCCAGCATCTGGCGACTCAGATAGTCCACCTGCCAGTTTTCTATGCCCCGGATGTAAACAGCCGATAGAGCTGGCATGCTCCTTTCGGCCCAACTTAGGATGTGAGCGACTTCCGACGCTGCGTCCGAGCTCCTTGTTCCTCCCTGATGGTTGACAGAAGCCACCGCCGTGGCGTTCTCCAACTGGAACCTGATCAGACGCCCCTGAAGTCTCTGCGACCACTTGGAGAGGCACAGTCTGATCGCTTGAAGTTCGAGGACATTTATCGACAGGCAAGATTCTTCTGGAGTCCAGCAACCCTGGCCCGACTGGACCCCCCAGACTCCCCTCCAAACCGTGAGGCTGGCGTCCGTCGTGATCACAGTCCCATGGAAAGGAACGACCTCCCAGACTGAAGAGCCGGGAATTCCAGCCGCCCTCTCAGGGAAGCCTTGACCAGGTGACTTACCTGAATCTAGAGACTATGGAGATCTGTTCCAAGTGGACAGGATCTCCTCCTGCAATACGAGTGTGGAATTGGGCATACAGAACTGCCTCGAAGGAGGCCACCATAAAGCCCAGAACTCATGCAAAAAACGGAGGGACGACCATTTGCGGGATGCTAACAATTTCACCCCTGACTGGAGCGTCTGCAACTGCTCCAAAGGAAGGAAGACCTTCGCCTCCGAAGAGTCCAGGATCAAGCCTAGGTACTCCAGACGCTGAGTCTGTACCAACACCGACTTCTGTATGTTCAGTACCCAACCAAAGTCCCGGAGGGTCTGACTGGCTATAGACATGTCCTCCTCTAATTCTGAGCCAGAAGCAACTCTCAGAAGAACGTCCAAGTAGCCCACGATAGCAATGCCTCACTGTCTCAGCAAAGCCAGATCGGGGCGAGCACCTTGTTAAAAACTCTTGGTGCCGACGCTGTCAAATCGCAAAGCGCAGAAACCTCTGATGGCTGTTGCAGATGGGGACATGCAAGTATGCGTCCTTGGTGTCCAGGGACGGCAGAAATCCCCTAATAATAGTACATACACACACTGTGGATGTATTAGTGTGTATGTTGTTACTGTGGCGCCGAGGGCGCGCATGTCTTTGAAGTGTGGGAGGAAACCGGAGTACCCGGAGGCAACCCACGCAGGACACAGGGAGAACATGCAAACTCCAGGCAGATGTGTCGGGGTCCGGGTTCGAACTAGTGACCCTCTTGCCGCCAGGTGAGGGAGTTAACCACTACACTGTGCTGCCCTACAAGGTATTGAGGGCCCTGAGGTCCAAGATTGGCCGAACACTGTCCTTCCTTGGGACTACAAACAGATTCAAATAGAATCTCTGAAACCCTTCCACCAGGGGCACAGGTAAATTTACTCTGTACCAGAGCAAGTCTTGTACTGCTCCCATCAAAGCAGACCGACGAGCCGAAAGGAGAGGAAGATTCGAGGGAAAGATCCGTTTGGTGGACAAGAAGAAACTCTTGTACCCCTAAGTGACCACCTCACAGACCCATTGTTCAGAGAGCAGGGAGGTCCACCGAGCTGCAAACTCGCTAAACCATCCCCCCACCCTTGAGTCGGGCAGGGACAAAATATCATGCGGTAGCATGGTATGTTAGCCGGCTTGTTCGCGTACTCACCCAGAGACGCTTCTGTCCCCCAGCTAGAGCCTTGTCAGTCTGGGAGGATCTGCCGGCTGACCCTTGACTGACGAAGATACAGCTTCTGCGTGGAATAGGAGGGCCCCGGTCAATGGCGCGGCTCCTTCCCCTCAGAGGACTGTGGGAGAAGTGTGCTCTTACCTCCAGTGACATCCTTAATAATGTCGTCCAGCGAGGTACCAAAAAACCTCTGAAAGGCAATCTGCCAGAGCTCACTTGGATGCTTGGTCAGCGGACCAGCATTCCAGCCATCAGGCGGCACAGTGCCACCTCAGATACAGAGGTTCTGGAAATCATTTACATACACACACTGAGTATGTATTAGTGTATATGTTTTTACTGTGGTGCCAAAGGCGCGCATGTCTTTGGAGTGTGGGAGGAAACCGGAGCACCCAGAGGAAACCCACGCAGACACAGGGAAAACATGCAAACCCCAGGCAAACGGCGACGGAGTCCGGGTCAAACCAGTGACCCCCTGCTGCCAGGTGAGGGAGATAACCACTAGACCGCTGTGCTGCCCTCCATTCAGTGAATGTCACAGCCAATATAGGTCGCAACACGGACCCCAGCATGGTGAACCTGGAGCCGGACACCGCTTCGGACCTCCTATCAGAAGGGTCCTGGAGGATAACGGACCGCCATGCGCTGGGGGACCACAAAAGGACCTCTGTGGCCGTTCCCATTCCTTTTTCATGAACTTATCAAAGAAAGTAACATAAGGAAACCTGTCACAAAGCGGTGAGATTTGTGTGACCTAAAGGAGACAGACTCCTCTGCGGAAGTCCCAGCTGCATCTACCAGCTAGATAGTGTCCCGCACAGCATCAGAAGTGCACTCATAAGTGCCCTGACTAACATTCCCCAGAAGATGGCGGGGGGAAGAAGCACTTCTTTACCCCCCTTACGCCGTTTCTAGACTGGCAACAAAAGATTCCAGGACTGTCTACAACGTATCCATGGAAACCGCTGGGGCACAATTAGCTGCCTCTGGCAATGTATGGGGAAGAAAGGTCACATACTGACTCCATAAACACCCACTGACAGCCCTCAGGGACCAGGTGAAAAACACATAATAGTCCACCCTCCATGCTAAACTGACCGGGGGGGTAACACAGGGGACACACCACCCAGAAGGAGACCGCTCAGCACCGCTCCCCACCTTGTATACACAGCGCGTGTGTGATGAAAAAACTGTTAGGAGAATGAACTGCACCGTTCAGAAAGCCAGTGCTAGAGGCCAAACCCACCCCAAAATGGCCGCCAGACGCCTCAGATAAAAAGGGCGTTGACCACAAGAAAATGGCAGCCCGCAATACCGACCTGCGCCACAGCGCGGCCACGACAAAATGGGCGCCAATGGAAATAGTAATATAGAAAAAAAACACACTAAAATTGGCGACAGCGCCGCAAAAAATGGCGCCCGAGCCCCGGGATGTGGACGAGAAGGCCTGCAGAGACTTCCCAGGAGACAGACCCCCCTCTCACAGAAAGCGGACCCCGGCGCCCCACAGGGACTCGGAGCCCCCCCACAGGTACACCCCGGTCGCAGCGGGCCCTAGGGCAGGAGGGGAAAGGGCGATAGAGAGCAGGGAAAAGGAGGACAGGAGAACCCCATAATCCCGGGAATGCCCAGCTGTTCCATCCTGTCGAGACAGGAGGAACCGTACTTACCTGTCCTTGCAAGGACATGCTGGCGCGTCCCTGACAGACCCACAACTGATGGTACGGAGTAGCTGTCAGCCCGGTCCACTGTGAGTGAGACAACAATCAGCCCAGTCATGTGTGGACCCCGGAGCATGTGCATACCGACCACCCCTGGAGCCATGGGGTACGTTGTGGCAGAACCAGCGTGAAGCTAAGGACTGGCACGCTCGATGGCCGGAACTGGGAAGACTACAAGGATCTATAATATCCAGCCTGTCGCCCAGCCGGCAGTTGATAGAAGAGATCACCAAAAAATAAGAATAAAATAAAACATTTCTTTAGGACTCTGGGCCCAAAGGGAGCCACGTCCTTCTCCTCTGCGGGGGGCTGTTCAACTCTGTTAAAGTTACATGTTTTAAGATAACTAACATGTTCTGCCTAGTCCTATCCTATGAACAGGAACATAACCCACTTTGTCAAGATTTAAGGAGCGGTGTCCATCCATGGACGAAAAGAGAAATACGTTTTAAAGAATGCCTCAAACCTTTGCCCTCTGAGTCTTTAAAGACAGGGACATCTACAAGGAATCTTAAGGGATTTGTTGGGGAAAATAGGCGGATCCATCACAGGGACTTTCCACTTTTCGTAGAAAGCCTCTTCCACTGGGTACTGCTGGACAGTGAACATGTCCAAATTGGACCCAAATTGTCAATATTTTGTGTGGCCACCATTATTTTCCAGCACTGCCTTAACCCTCTTGGGCATGGAGTTCCCCAGAGCTGCACAGCTTGCCACTGGTGTCCTCTTCCACTCATGGAGCTGGTGGATGTGGACCTTCTGCTCCTCCACCTTCCGTTTGAGGATGCCCCACAGATGCTTAATAGGGTTTAGGTATGGAGATATGCTTGGCCAGTCCACCAGCGTTATCCTTAGCTTCTTTAGCAAGTCATCTTGGAGATGTGTTTGGTGTCGTTATGTTGGAATACTGCCCTGCGGTCCAGTCTTCGAAGGGAGGGGATCATGCTCTGCTTCAGTATGTCACAGTAAATGTTGGCATTCATGGTTTCCTCAATGAACTGTAGCTCCCCAGTACCAGCAGCACTCATGCAGCACCAGACCATGACACTGCCACCACCATACTTTACTGTAGGCAAGACACTTTCTTTGTACTCCTCACCTGGTTGCTGCCACACACACACACAATTGACACCATCTGAACCAAAAAGTTTATCTTGGTCTCATCAGACCACATGACATGGTTCCAGTAATTCATGTCCTTGGTTGGCTTGTCTTCAGCAAACTGTTTGCAGGCTTTCTTGTGCTTCATCTTTAGAAAAAGCTTCCTTCTGGGACAGCCAGCCATGCAAACCAATTTTTTGCAGTGTGTGGCGTATGGTCTGAGCACTGACAAGCTGACCCCCCACCCCTTTAACCTCTGTAGCAATGCTGGCAGCACTCATATGTCTATTTCCCAAAGACAACCTCTGGATAAGACGCTAAACACGTGCACACAACTTCTTTGGTTGGCCATGGCGAGGTCTGTTCTGAGTGGAACCTGTCCTGTTAAATCGCTGTATGATCTTGATGAAATCAAAGCATAATGGAGCCGACACTTCTGGAGAAAAAGTCTTGATAATGTTTATTCCAATAAGACCATGTACAAAACGGTGAGGGCCAACGCGTTTCGGCGGGAGCCTTGCTCACAGCACAACACACAATATCAAACTACACATATATACAGTTGTGCTCATAAGTTTACATACACTGGCATAATTTATGATTTCTTGGCCATTTTTCAGAGAATATAAATAACACAAAAACTTTTTTTATTTATGGTTAGTGTTTAACTGAAGCCATTTATTATCAATCAACTATGTTTACTTTTTAAATCATAATGGCAGCACAAACTACCCAAATGACCCTGATCAAAAGGTTACATACCCTGGTGATTTTGGCCTGATAACATGCACACAAGTTGACACAAAGGGGTTTGAATGGCTATTAAAGGTAACCATCCTCACCTGTGATCTGTTTGCTGGTAATTAGTGTGTGTGTATAAAAGGTCAAGGAGTTTCTGGACTCCTGACAGACCCTTGCATCTTTCATCCTGTGCTGCACTGACGATTCTGAGTCATGGGGGAAAAAAAAGAATTGTCAAAGGATCTGCGGGAAAAGGTAGTTGAATTGTATAAAACAGGAAAGGGATATAAAAAGATATCCAAGGAATTGAGAATGCCAAGCAGCAGTGTTCAAACTCTAATCAAGAAGTGGAAAACACTAACCATGAGTGAAAGAAATGTTTTTGTGTTATCATTCATATTCTCTGAAAAATGGGCAAGAAATCAAATTCTGCCAGGGTATGTAAATTTATGAGCACAACTGTATACATCTACAATTAAAAGATGGTACAATCCACTCCCTCTAATTAGATGACTTCATCAAGGTGAAATGGGAAACACCGCTGCGAAGCACATAATGAGAGAAAGTATATTATAAAAATATACTGGGTAAGCAAACTGGAATCACATACAATAAAAGTAAATGCATTTTAATTCATAAATGAATCAAGACACAAAAATGTCAAAGCATGTAAACAATCATCTGAGGAAAAGTTCTACATCGTATCTAAAGTTCATACCAGATGGAGTCCTGGTATGGAGGTTGAATATCCACCATACTTTGCGTTCTACTAGCTTGCGGTCTTCATCACCCCCCCCCCCCCCCCCCGTGGCAAACTAACCCTTTCAAGGCCATACAAAATTAAAGATGACATGGTACCCGCATGATGGCACTTGAAATGTTTTGTCACATGATAAGCCCTTGTCTGTGGAATATGAGGCACCATGGAAGTGCTCACTTATCCTAGTCCTAAGGGGCCTTACAGTGCAGCCCACATATTGTAAATGGCACAGAACACATTCCACAGCATACACCACATTTGTTGTTCCACAATTAATGTAGGCACTTATTGTTATCTCACAAATATATTATTAAGTGTTCTTGCATAGCAAGAGCACTTATTGTTATCTCACATATATATATATTATTAAGTGTTCTTGCATAGCAAGAGCACTTATTGTTATCTCACATATATATTATTCTTATTATAGCCAAATTTTACCACCCTAACTCCTCCCACAGTTTTTACACTACATAGACAAGTAATAACCTGCCACCACTTCCTCATTTTTAAGCCCACCTACACAAATTTTATATGAAAACGTTCAGCTATCCCTACTGCCACTACACGTGTCCACGGCTAAGCCATAGTCCTTACAGTTTTCACAGTATGATGATTTGTTTGCAACTCACGCCACCCATTGACTTTCATTGAAACTCCCCTCTACACACTTCAAATTCAAAGGGCAATTTCTAAACTGCGACTGTGCCTTAAATTTTAATATTTCAGAGACATATTATATATCAAAATGTAGGTCTAGGTCTTGTGATTCTCACAATATAAAGCTCTTCGCTGTAGAATTTATAATACGTATTTTAAAATACGACCGTTTGAAGAAAGGCAAGCATTCAGGAGAGGCTGAAAATACTGTGACCTGTGGTTAGAGCCTGCATAAACAAACATTGGTTTCCTTGGCAATGCTGAGGGACCTATAGCTCCTCCCACACAGCTCTGAGGGGAGTTTCTGAATCACAAATTGTTGTAACATAGAGGTTGGCTGTGTTGTCTTTCCCTCAGGACACAGTATGTACCCAGCTGGGGTGTCTGCAGGGAAAGACAATGCACGTCGCCTCTTATTTCTCTAAGGCATTTCTAATGTTCAACTTTGCTTACTTTTTTTTTTCAATGTTTTATTTTTTTCTCAAAAAAAATTTTTTCTAAATTTTTACATTTTTGAAAAAAAAACATTAAAAAGAAAAATCATTCTTGAAAAAAAAATCATTTTTGAAAAAAAAAAATCATTAAAAAAAAAAAAAATTGAGAAAAATGTTCCGCTCTTTCAGCTCATGATGGAACTTACCTTTTTTTTCTACTATTTATACTTTTAAAGATATTAAGCTTTTTAACACTTTTCACAGTTACTCTAGCCACTCCAACCACACAACAGTTGCTCAAGCCACTCCACCCAGTTACTCTGCCCACTCCAGTTGTAGACTACTGGTGGAGGCAAGAACACGTCACACAATTTCCCCAGAAATTGTAGCTTTTCTAGTTATTCTTATTCTTATTATAGCCAAATTTACCACCCTAACTCCTCCCACAGTTTTTACACTACATAGACAAGTAATATATCGTTCACGAAATATCGTAGTTTTTGCCGCAAAATTTGTCCTATAGGAATGAATGGCGAAACTAGAGTGTGAGCTGACAAAATCTGAAAAATCAGGACATGATTTCTAACATGCCACCACTCCCTCATTTTTAAGCCCACCTACACAAATTTTATATCAAAACGTTCAGCTATCTCTGCTGCCACTACACGTGTCCATGGCTAAGACATAGTCCTTACAGTTTTCACAGTATGACGATTTGTTTGCAACTCACGCCACCCATTGACATTCATTGAAACTCCCCTCCAGCCACTTCAAATTTAAAGGGCAATTTCTAAACTGCGACTGTGCCTTTAATTTTAATATTTCAGATATTTTCAATATATCAAAATGTAGGTCTGGGTCTTGTGATTCTCACAATATAAAGCTCTTCGCTGTAGGATTTATAGTTTTTAAAATACGACCGTTTGAAGAATGGCAAGAATTCAGGAGAGGCTGAAAATACTGTGTGACCTGTGGTTAGAGCCTGCATAAACAAACATTGGTTTTCTTGGCAACGCTGAGGGACCTATAGCTCCTCCCACACAGCTCTGAGGGGAATTGTAGCTCCTCTCACACAGCTCTGAGGGGAGTTTCTGTATCAAAAATTGTTGTAACATGGAGATTGGCTGTGTTGTCTTTCCCTCAGGACACAGTATGTGCCCAGTTGGGGTGTCTGGGGGGAAAGACAATGCACGTCGCCTCTTATTTCTCTAAGGCATTTCTAATGTTCAACTTTGCTTACTTTTTTTATTCTGTTATTCTGTTATCTGTAAATGAATTACTATGAACTTCTACTATGTACTGTAATACGACGGATACTGTTTTCCACTGTTTATGCCCCCCATGAAAAAATTAAAAGTCATTTTTGAAAAAAAAAATACATTTTAAAAAAATAAATGAAAAAAAAAATAATTTTGAAAAAAAACATCATTAAAAAAAAATAATGTTTTAAAAAAAATCATTTTTAAAAAAAATTCTATTTTTGAAAAAATAGTATTTTTTACTCACCGTAAAATCCTTTTCTCTGAGTCCATGGATCGACACAGCTTCTCTATTGACAAAGTGGGTATTATCCGTTTAATTAGGAGTGACTAGGCAGAAAACTTGTAAAAAGTGTTGCATCACACCTTCTACAGTACCGCCCAGGGGGCGGACCCTCTGGGTATATCCTCTCAGTCTGCATCTCGCAGATCAGTTCGTCAAAAAGCAGTACAAACTTAAAAGGAGGGGTGGGTGCTGTGTCGGTACATGGACTCAGAGAAAAGGATTTTACGGTGAGTAAAAAATCCTATTTACTCTTTCGTCCATGGACCGACACAGCTTCTCTATTGACAAAGTGGGACGTCCCAAAGCAGTGTCAGAGAAAAAACGAGGGGTGGTAACAGCATAAAAATAAACTTCACCCCAAACACAAAACAGCACTCCTCCAATGGAGGAGTTGCAACTCTAAACAGCGGCTTGCAAAACCTTGCGCCGAAAGAGGCATCCGAAGATGCACCTACATCAACTTTGTAGAATTTTGTGAAAGTGTGAGCGGACGACCAAGTCGCCGCTTTACATAATTGGGAAACAGACGCTTGATGTCGGAAAGCCCAAGAGGCACCTATTGCCCTGGTCGAATGCGCCGTGACCGGAAAGGGGGGCGCTTGACCCCTTAAGGCGTAAGCCTGGATTACTATCTGTCGGATCCACCTAGAGATGGTGGCCGACGAGACTGCTTGGCCCTTCTTGGGACCAGCCACCGAAACAAACAGTGAGTCTGACTTCCGGAACAGGGAAATAGCAGATAGGTATACTCTCAAAGCTCGGACAACGTCCAAGAAATGCAATACAGACTCCTTAGGATTCGACGGGTGAGGACACAAGGATGGAAGTACAATGTCTTTGTTGAGATGAAAAGCCGAAGCGACTTTCGGAAGAAAGGAAGGCTGCGGCCGCAGCACCACCTTATCCTTGTGGAAAACCAAATAGGGAGCCTTGCAGGACAAGGCTGCCAGCTCAGAGACTCGTCTAACTGACGTAACAGCCACCAAAAAGACCACCTTCTGAGAAAGTGTCAACAGGGGAATATCTCTAATAGTCTCAAACGGTGCCTTCTGAAGCACCGAGAGGACCAGGTTCAAGTCCCACGGAGGCAGCGGGGGACCGACCTGGAGGGGCCACATGTCAAACCCCCTGCACAAATGTACTCACGAGAGAGTGAGCCGCCAGGGGTCGCTGAAAAAAGACAGCCAGGGCAGATATCTGTCCCTTAATCGTACTTAGGGCAAGCCTTTGGTCCACCCCATGCTGTAAAAACAGCAGGATTCTGGAAACCAAATAGGTACGCGGATGCCATTTCATTTCCTCACACATGGAGATATAGGCCTTCCAAGTGCGGTGATAAACCTTCCTAGAGGACGGTTTTCGAGCACTTCTCATAGTAGAGATTACTGAATCTGACAGGCCCCAGTCTCTCAGTACCTGGTTCTCAACAGCCATGCTGTTAAAGCCAGTGACTGTAAAGCAGGATGGAGTATGGGACCTTGTGATAGCAGGTACTTCCGTAGAGGTATGCACCAGGGTACGTCTGCTACCAGACGTACTAGATCGGCGTACCAAGGACGCTGAGGCCAATCTGGAGCGATTAGGATCATTGGAATTCCCTCTGCCTCCACTCTGCGGAGCAGAAGAGGAAGAAGCCTTAAGGGAGGGAAGGCATAGGTTAGCCGATACTGATCCCACGATGCCACCAACGCATCCGTTGCGTCTGCCCATGGGTCTCTTGACCGGGCCACAAACCTCAATACCTTCCGATTGAGTCGGGAAGCCAGAAGATCTACGTCTGGTGTGCCCCATCTTTGGCAGAGGAGTTGGAACACCTCCGGGTGTAAGGACCATTCTCCTTGGTCCAGCATCTGGCGGCTCAGGTAGTCCGCCTGCCAGTTTTCCACACCCGGAATGTACACGGCTGACAGTGCCGGTATGCTCTTC
This sequence comes from Rana muscosa, assembly GCA_029206835.1. Classification (NCBI taxonomy): domain Eukaryota; kingdom Metazoa; phylum Chordata; class Amphibia; order Anura; family Ranidae; genus Rana; species Rana muscosa. The sequence continues at coordinate 358,216,732 of CM055117.1, read as the reverse complement.
TCTGCCCACTTCAGGATGCGAGCGACCTCCAATGCTGCAGCTGAGCTTCTTGTTCCTCCTTGATGATTGACAAATGCCACTGCTGTGGCGTTGTCTGACTGGATCCTGACTGGACGCCCTTGCAGCCTCTGAGACCATTTGAAGAGGCACAGCCTGATCGCCTGGATTTCCAGGACATTGATCGGCAGGAGGGCTTCCTCTGGGGTCCCGCGACCTTGCGCCGACTGAACACCCCAGACTCCCACCCCAACCTGTAAGGCTGGCGTCCGTCGTGATCACTATCCAGTAAACCGGAAGAAATTACTTCCCGGCCATTAGAGCCGGTGCTGTCAGCCACCATACCAGGGATCTCCTGACTAGGTGGCTCACTCGGATTTGATAATCCAGAGATGAAGGGCATCTGTTCCATCTGGACAGAACTACCTTCTGTAACACTCGAGTGTGGTATTGAGCATATGGGACCGCCTCGAAGGAGGCTACCATGAGGCCCAACACTCGCATGCAAAAACGGAGTGACGACCAATTCCTGGAAGTCAGCTGCCGTACTGCAGCCTGGGTCTGTAACTTCTCCACAGGGAGGAATACCTTTGCCTCTGAGGAATCCAGAATCAACCCCAGGTACACTAGGCGTTGAGTGGGCACCAATACTGACTTTTGCGTGTTTAGTATCCAACCACGGTCACGAAGAGTCTGAGAGGTAATAGACACGCTTACCTCTAATTCTGAGCTTGAAGGGGCCTTCAGTAGAAAGTCGTCCAAGTAGCCCATGATAGCGATACCTCGCTGTCTTAGAAGTGCCAGAATCGGAGCAAGCACCTTGGTGAACGTCCTGGGTGCTGAGGCAAGGCCAAACGGGAGGGCCACAAACTGGTAGTGGTTCTTCCCGATCGCAAATCGCAGAAACCTCTGGTGTCTGGAATATATGGGGACATGCAGGTATGCGTCCTTGATGTCCAAGGAGGCCAGAAAGTGCCCCGGATGGAGAGCCGTGACTACAGATCGAACCGTCTCCATCCAAAATCTTTGTACTTTCACAAAGCAATTGAGGGCTCTGAGATCCAAGATTGGACGAACCCCCTCCTTCTTCGGCACAATAAACAGATTTGAGTAAAAACCCTGACCCCGTTCCTGTTCTGGAACAACTATCCCGCGTTCCAGTAGACCCTGGACCGCCCCATACAGGGCCTCCCGACGGGTCGGTAGTAGCTGGTGATTGGAGGTGATGAATCTGTCCGGTGGACAAGAGAGAAATTCTATCTTGTAGCCTGAGGAGATCACTTCGCAAACCCACCTGTCGGAGACTAGAGCTGTCCACTGAGTCATGAATTTGCGAAGACGTCCCCCCACCCGAGAGCTGGGTGGGGGCGGACCTTCATGCAGACGCAGATTTGTCCGCAGGCTTGTTGGGTCTGCGGGACCAAGGACGCTTTTGTCCTTGGGCAGGCGCCTTGTCGGCCTGGGGTCTTTTCCCTGTCGCCCTAGGGGGACGAAAAAACTGCTTGCGTGCAGTAAAGGAGGGCCCTTGCCCTTGGCGTGGCCCCTTTCCCTTGCTAGTTTGGGGAAGCAAAGTGCTTTTACCTCCTGTGGCATCCTTGATGATGTCATCCAGAGAAGCGCCAAAAAGTCTGTCGCCCTTAAAAGGCAGATCCAACAGGGCTTTCTTGGAAGTCTGATCCGCAGACCAGTCCTTTAGCCAGATCAGGCGGCGTATTGCTACTGCATAAACCGAAGCTTTTGACAGCAGGGGAATAGTATCCATGTCTGACTCGCAGACAAATTTAAGGCCCTGGACCAACTGGTCGGCCAAAGTTATCTCATTAGGAGGAGCATCTCGCTCTTTTAACCCCTGGTGTAGCAATTTTGCCCATTCAGTAAGTGTCTGAGACACTAGGGCCCCCTCCAATGCCAGGCGTAGTGCCGAGCCTACCACTGAGTATAGGTAGCGCGCGAGTGCTTCAGCATTCTTATCCATAGGGTCCTTGAAAACAGGAGCCCCTTCTACTGGAATAGTGGTAGCTCTATTAAGTCTGGACACCGGAGGGTCCACTATAGGGGGAGAGGTCCATTTCTTCAGAAAACTCTCCTCAAAGGGGTACCGTACCGCAAACCTCTTTGGGGCTGTAAAGACCCTCAGTGGGTTCTCCCATTCCTTGTATAAGAGTTTGTCAAAATAAGACACACAAGGGAACACCTTAGTAGTGCGGGCAGGTTTACGAAACCCAAAGGGGACTGGCGTTTCTGCTGCCTCTGCAGTATTTTCCAACTTTAGCGTATCCCGCACTGCAGTAATAAGGTCAGATACCAAAGCCGTCTCGCGTACTGACCTGGACTTGGAGTCATCCTCACTGTCCGATCGGTCACGGTCTGCAGTCTCTGATGCGTCCGAATCTGGGCCATAGGCCTTAGCTGGACCTGGTTCTGCATCAGAATTATCCCCGGAAGATTGCAGGGGACGGGGGCGTTTACTACCCCCTGTATTCCCGTGTGCTGCTTCCACCCTGGCAGCAAACACCTCTAGGATTGCCGACATAGCGTTCATAGACACCTCAGGGGCACCAGCTGCTAAATCTGGTGTTTCAGGGGAGAAGACATCTGGCTCAGATGCCATGCTGACCACACGCTGACACCCACAGGGCTCCAGGCAAGATATCAATAGGTCACCCTCCTGCGCTGCAGAGATGCTGGGTTACCCAGAGGACTCACCACCCTGGACCGGTACTGCTACGCTGCCATGTGTTGCGCCTGTGATGCTGTCCCACTGCTGCTGTGTCAGTCTGCTTCTTTTATCAGCGCTTCCTGTGTGAATTTTCGTGCCAGTGTAATGCACCCTAAAGGCCGGAGACTCTCGCAAAATGGCCGCCAAAAACGTCTGTATGGAAGATAATGTGGGCTCTAAGAAAATGGCAGCCGAGTCGAAGTTAGAGGCCAAAGCAGCCGTAGCCCACAAAAAGATGGCCGCCGAACGGCAATATATACATACAGGGTGGACAAACATGGCCGCCGATCAGTTGATAGAGGCCAGTGGGTGTGGAACTACAAGAAAATGGCGCCGAAACCACAGGAAGATGGCCGCCGGGCAGTCACTAGAGGCCGAACCCGGCATGGACCACCACAAAATGGCCGACGACAGCATGGAGGAGGAAGCACACACAGGTAAGCAGAAATGACATTTCTTTTAAATGTTAGTTACAGCCAGCCCCGCTCCAGTGGAACTCCCTAGGTGACCCCCAGCACCCAGCAACCTTTCGCTAGAAGCCCAGGGAGGAGGAAAAGGCAGGGAGAGAGGGAAGAAAGGGGCCACAACCACTTACTTGGTCTCTCCAGGAATGTCCAGCCAAATCACCCAGCCGAGGCAGGGGAGTTTACTTACCTATCCTGCATGTTCTATGCTGGAAGACATTCCAAACAGATCATCGTCCGCGCACGGAAGGTGACTGTTGGCCAGGCATGCTGTGATTGGACCCAAAGGGGCGATCATATGTATGCCCTGGAGCGTGACGCTCACTGGACAGGCTGCTGCGACTCGTCCGTAAGGTTAGCTGAAGCTGAGCGGTCCGATGCAAGCCTTGGAGCGTAAGCTCACTGGCCAGGCTGCTGCGACTCGGCCGTAAGGTCAGCCGAAGCTGAGCGGTCCGATGCAGGCCCTAGGCTCACCGGCCACCTGTGGAGCAACGGGCATGTCGTGGAAAACCCAGCGCGTAGCTAGGGTCGGCACATGCTCGATGGCCAAAACTGGGGAGACTACAAGGATCGGGGATCCAGCCTGTCACCCAGTCAGCAATTGATCGAAGATCGCAGGAAACAATATAAAATTTGGCAAAAAAAAAATGTATTTTCCCCCCGGACCAATGGTTCCGAAGGGAGCCATGTCCTACTCCTTGCTAGACAGAAAAAAACTGGTCTGCGAGATGCAGACTGAGAGGATATACCCAGAGGGTCCGCCCCCTGGGTATATCCTCTCAGTCTGCATCTCGCAGACCAGAGGGTCCGCCCCCTGGGCAGTACTGTAGAAGGTGTGATCAACACTTTTTACAAGTTTTCTCCCTAGTCACTCCTAATTAACGGATCATACCCACTTTGTCAATAGAGAAGCTGTGTCGGTCCATGGACGAAAGAGTAAAAAAAAATTTTTGAAAAAAAAAATATCTGAAAAATTTTTTTTTTTAAAGAAACATTTAAAAAATAAAAAAAAAAGTTTGAAAAAAAAAAGTTTGAAAATTTTTTCAGCTAATGATGGGACTTTTTTCTACTATTTCTACTTTTTAAAATATTAAGCTTTTTAACACTTTTCACAGTTACTCCAGCCACTCCAACCACACAACAGTTGCTCAAGCCACTCCACCCAGTTACTCCGCCCACTCCAGTTGTAGACTACTGGTGGAGGCAAGAACACGTCACACAATTTCCCCAGAAATTGTAGCTTTTCTAGTTAAGTGCAAGAGCACTTATTGTTATCTCACATATATATTATTATTATTATTAGCAAGAGCACTTATTGTTATCTCACATATATATTATTATTAAGTGTTCTTGCAAAGCAAGAGCACTTATTGTTATCTCACATATATATTATTATTCTTATTATAGCCAAATTTTACCACCCTAACTCCTCCCACAGTTTTTACACTACATAGACAAGTAATATACCAAAACGTGCGGATTGTTCCCGAATGGTGTGCTATTACTTTGTGGAACGTTTCGCCGAATCGTTCACAAAATATTGTTGTTTTTGCGACGAAATTTGTCCCATAGGAATGAATGGCGAAACTAGAGTGTGAGCTGACAAAATCTGAAAAATGAGGACATGATTTCTAACCTGCCACCACTCCCTCATTTTTAAACCCACCTACACAAATTGTATATCAAAACGTTCAGCTATCCCTGCTGCCACTATACGTGTCCACGGCTAAGCCATAGTCCTTACAGTTTTCACAATATGATGATTTGTTTGCAACTCACGCCACCCATTGACTTTCATTGAAACTCCCCTCTACACACTTCAAATTCAAAGGGCATTTTCTAAACTGCGACTATGCCTTCAATTTTAATATTTCAGAGACATACTATATATCAAAATGTAGGTCTGGGTCTTGTGATTCTCACAATATAAAGCTCTTCGCTAAAGGATTTTTAAAATACGACCGTTTGAAGAATGGCAAGAATTCAGGAGAGTCTGAAAATACTGTGTGTGACCTGTGGTTAGAGCCTGCATAAACATTGATTTCCTGGCAACGCTGAGGGACCTATAGCTCCTCCCACACAGCTCAGAGGGGAGTTTCTGTATCACAAATTGTTGTGACATGGAGGTTGGCTGTGTTGTCTTTCCCTCAGGACACAGTATGTTCCCAGTTGGGGTGTCTGGGGGGAAAAGACAATGCACGTCGCCTCTTATTTCTCTAAGGCATTTCTAAAGTTCAACTTTGCTTACTCTTTTGATTCTGTTATCTGTAAATTAATTACTATGTACCTTTACTATGTACTGTAATACGATGGATAATGTTTTCCACTGTTTATGACCCCCCCCATGAAAAAATAAAAAATAATTAAAAATATATATATATATATATATATATATATATATATATATATATATATATAATTTTTGAAAAAAAATTAAGATTTTTGAAAAAAAACATTTAAAAAAATATATTTTTTTAAAACAAAAATCATTTTGAAAATAAAACATTTTTGAAAAAAAATATTTTTTTGAAAAAAATATATATTTTTGAAAAAAAAAATATTTTTGAAAATTATAATTTTTGATTTTTTTTTTTAATATATATATTTTTTAAATGTTCCGCTCTTTCTACTTTTTAAAACATTAAGCTTTTTAACACTTTTCACAGTTACTCCAGCCAGTCCAACCACACAACAGTTGCTCAAGCCACTCCACCCAGTTACTCCGCCCACTCCAGTTATAGACTACTGGTGGAGGCAAGAACACGTCACACAATTTCCCCAGAAATTGTAGCTTTTCTAGTTATTATTCTTATTATAGCCAAATTTTACCACCCTAACTCCTCCCACAGTTTTTACACTACATAGACAAGTAATATACCGAAACGTGCGGATTGTTCCCGATTGGTGTGCTATTACTTTGTGGAACGTTTCGCTGAATTGTTCACGAAATATCGTAGTTTTTGCGGCAAAATTTGTCCCATAGGAATGAAATCATTTTTGAAAAAAAAAATCATATTTGAAAAAAAAAAAAAAAAAAACGTTCAGCTATCCTTTCTGTAGTGGCAGAAGGGATAGCTGAAAGTTTTTTTTTTTTTTATTCTTTATTTTATTTTATCAAAATTCCAATTATATTACATTAATACATTTTTGTATATGCAATAATAAATAAGAGAAACATAGTAATCTATATTCTTATACATATATTTCTAAAATCCCCTTTTCTCCCTCCTGTCTCCCCCGCCCTCTATCCACCCCCCCTCCCTCCCTCTCCTACCTCTTGTTTTCCGTGGAATGAATGGCGAAACTAGAGAGTGTGAGCTGACAAAATCTGAAAAATCAGGACATGATTTCTAACCTGCCACCACTCCCTCATTTTTAAGCCCACCTACACAAATTTTATATCAAAACGTTCAGCTATCCCTGCTGCCACTACACATGTCCACGACTAAGCCATAGTCTCGATAGTTTTCACAATAAGATGATTTGTTTGCAACTCACGCCACCCATTGACATTCATTGAAACTCCCCTCTAGCCACTTCAAATTTGAAGGGCAATTTCAAAACTGCGACTGTGCCCTTAATTGTAATATTTCAGAGACATACTATATATCAAAATGTAGGTCTGGGTCTTGTGATTCTCACAATATAAAGCTCTTCGCTGTAGGATTTATAGTTTTTAAAATACGACCGTTTGGAGAATGGCAAGAATTCAGGAGAGGCTGAAAATACTGTGTGACCTGTGGTTATTACATTGGTTTCCTTGGCAACGCTGAGGGACCTATAGCTCCTCCAGCACAGCTCGGAGGGGAGTTTCTGAATCACAAATTGTTGTAACATGGAGGTTGGCTGTGTAGTTTTTCCCGCAGGACACAGTATGTTCCCAGTTGGGGTGTCTGGGGGGGAAGACAAGGCACGTTGCCTCTTATTTCTCTAAAGCATTTCTAATGTTCAACTTTGCTTTTGATTCTGTTATCTGTAAATTAATTACTATGTACTGTAATACGACATACACTGTTTTCCGCTTTTTATGAGCCCCCCCATGATAAAAAAAATTATAATTTTTGAAAATAAATAAATTAATAAATATATATATATATATATATAATTTTTGGAAAAAATAAAGATTTTTGAAAAAAAAAATCATTTAAAAAAATATATATATTTTTTGAAAACAAATCATTTTGAAAAAAAAAAATCAATTTTGAAAAAAAAAAAAATTTTGAAAAAAAAAAAAATTTTTTTGAAAAAATTGTTCTGCTTTTTCAGCTAATGATGGGACTTTTTTCTACTATTTCTACTTTTTAAAATATTAAGCTTTTTAACACTTTTCACAGTTACTCCAGCCACTTCAACCACACAACAGTTGCTCAAGCCACTCCACCCAGTTACTCCGCCCACTCCAGTTGTAGACTCAGTGCTGTGTCTTGGCCTAGGCCGACAAGACCTAGGCCTAGGGCGGCACTTTGTGGGGGGCGGCAAAAAAGCCGCCCCCCTGCACGAAACCCCCCCGAACCGTCCTCCCGCTTATACACAGCTTCCCGTGGCCGCCTCCAGCTTAGATAGCTTCCCGCGGCCGCCTCCCGCTCAGATACAGCCTCCCGAGTGCTATCATGGATGGGCAGTATGGGCGCGTACTTGGCCGGAGGGGGGAGGAGCGACTGCCGCCCCCATAAAACCGATGATGACTGTCACTAGCTATACCCGGTGCACATAGTGTAACCGCGGCATCATTGCATCTCCTTTCCAGCTCGAGGCGGGGACGGGTTTCTCTGTAACCAGAGGAGGAGGAGCGAGAGAGAGGAGGACGATGACGGCGGGAACCCTAACCTCAGACAGCAGGTACAAATTGATGAGAGGCTCAGTACTGGAGTCGAGTGTATGGAAGGGGGTGGAAGGCTGTGCAGTCTCATTGTGCTGTGTTTGGAGGACTGGTGGCATCCCGTTTTTACTGGGACTTGTAGTGCACTCTGGGGGCTGAGATATGGCAGCCCCGTTTTTGCTGGGACTTGTAGTGCACTGTGGGGGCTGAAATATGGTAGCCCCGTTTTGCTGGTACTTGTAGTGCACTGTGTGGGGGGGCTGAAATATGGCAGCCCGTTTTGCTGGGACCTGTAGTGCACTGTGTGGGGGCTGAAATATGGCAGCCCCGTTTTTGCTGGGACTTGTAGTGCACTGTGGGGGCTGAAATATGGCAGCCCCGTTTTGCTGGGACTTGTAGTGCACTGTGTGGGGGATGAAATATGGTAGCCCCGTTTTGCTGGGACCTGTAGTGCACTGTGTGGGGGTTTAAAATATGGCAGCCCCGTTTTTGCTGGGACTTGTAGTGCACTGTGGGGGCTGAAATATGGCAGCCCCGTTTTGCTGGGACTTGTAGTGCACTGTGTGGGGGATGAAATATGGTAGCCCCGTTTTGCTGGGACCTGTAGTGCACTGTGTGGGGGTTTAAAATATGGCAGCCCCGTTTTTGCTGGGACTTGTAGTGCACTGTGGGGGCTGAAATATGGCAGCCCCGTTTTTGCTCAGACTTGTAGTGCACTGTGGGGGCTGAAATATGGCAGCCTTCTATACTGGGACTTGTAGTTCCTTAGACTGTGGGGGGACTGAGGAATCCTCATTCCGCCACTGAGGGCACTACAAGTCCCAGCAGAGTGGGCTGCCATTCTTCCATCCCATGTAGTCTAGGGCACTACAAGTCCCATTATAGGAGGCTGCCATATCTCAGCACCCCAGAGGGCACTACAAGTCCCAGCAGAGCAGGCTGCTCTTACAGAACAGGAGAAAGAGCTGGGGGGGGGGTTGTACTGGGAGGGGAGAGAGGGAGGCACAGGTTTGTGATGAGGGGGGATTTTTTTTCTGAACGTGAGGATTTATGCTGGAAGGGGAGATGCGGTAGGATTTGTGCTGGGAGGGGGAAATGGGGAAGGCTTTGTGCCGAGAGATGTAATTTGTGCTGGGAGGGGGAGATGGGGGAGCATTTGTGCAGAGAAATTTAATTTGTGCTGGGAGAGGGAGATGGGGGAGGATTTGTGATGGGAGGGGGGATTTATGCTGAGAGGGGGAGATGGGGAAGGATTTGTGCAGAGAGATGTAATTTGTGCTGGGAGGGGGAGATGGGGAGGATTTGTGATGGGAGGGGGGATTTATGCTGGGAGGGGGAGATGGGGAAGGATTTGTGCAGAGAGATGTAATTTGTGCTGGGAGGGGGAGATGGGGGAGGATTTGTGATAGGAGGGGGGATTTATGCTGGGAGGGGGAGATGGGGAAGGGTTTGTGATAAAAGGGGGGATTTGTGCTGGGAAAGGGGAGGTTAAGGCAAGGGTTTGTGCTGAGAAGGGGGATTTTCACTGGAAGGGTTTATATGAGGGTGAGGATTTGTGCTGAAAGGGGGTATTTTTGCTGCTAGGGGGAGATGGAGGGGGTGGGGGTCTGGAAGGGGTGTGGTTTACAGATAGGGTGGGTCTTAAAAAGGAAGAGGTGTGGCTTTGACAGGAAGGGTGGGTCGTATTTAAATTATGGGGTGCATGAATTTAGTCAGGCCTAGGGCAGCACAAAACCTAAATACACCACTGTGTAGACTACTGGTGGAGGCAAGAACACTTCACACAATTTCCCCAGAAATTGTAGCTTTTCTAGTCAAGTGTTCTTGCAAAGCAAGAGCACTTATTGTTATCTCACATATATATTATTATTCTTATTATAGCCAAATTTTACCACCCTAACTCCTCCCACAGTTTTTACACTACATAGACAAGTAATATACCGAAACGTGCGGATTGTTTCCGAATGGTGTGCTATTACTTTGTGGAACGTTTCGCCGAATCGTTCACGAAATATCGTCGTTTTTGCGGCGAAATTTGTCCCATAGGAATGAATAGCGAAACTAGAGTGTGAGCTGACAAAATCTGAAAAATCAGGACATGATTTCTAACCTGCCACCACACCCTCATTTTTAAGCCCACCTACACAAATAAGCCATAGTCCTCACAGTTTTCACAATATGATGATTTGTTTGCAACTCACGCCACCCATTGACTTTCATTGAAACTCCCCTCTACACACTTCAAATTCAAAGGGCAATTTCTAAACTGCGACTGTGCCTTCAATTTTAATATTTCAGAGACATACTATATGTCAAAATGTAGGTCTGGGTCTTGTGATTCTCACAATATAAAGCTCTTCGCTGTAGGATTTATAGTTTTTAAAATACGACCGTTTGAATAATGGCAAGTATTTAGGAGAGGCTGAAAATCCTGTGACCTGTGGTTAGAGCCTGCATAAACAAACATTGGTTTCCTTGGCAACACTGAGGGAATTATAGCTCCTCCCACACAGCTCTGAGGGGAGTTTCTGTATCACAAATTGTTGTAACATGGAGGTTGGCTGTGTTGTCTTTCCTTCAGGACACAGTATGTTCCCAGTTGGGGTGTCTGGGGGGAAAGACAATGCACGTTGCCTCTTATTTCTCTAAGGCATTTCTAATGTTCAACTTTGCTTACTTTTTTTTTTTTTAATTATAATTTTTTTTTCAAAGTCCTTTTAAGAAAAATTGAAAAAAAAATAATTTTTGAAAAAATAAATCATTAACCACTTAAGCCCCGGACCATTTTGTAGCTAAAGGATCAGAGGTGTTTTCAGAATTTTGCACTGCGCTGCTTTAACTGGAAATTGTGCGGACATGCAATGTTGTACCGAAAGGAAATTTGCGTCCTTTTCTTCCCACAAATAGGGCTTTCTTTTAATGGTATTTGATTGCCTCTGCGATTTTTATTTTTTGCGATAAAAACGGAAAAAGACTGAAAATTTGGAAAAAAAATGATATTTTCTGCTTTTTGTTATAAGAAAAATCGAATAAGCTCAATTTTAGTCATACATTTAGGCCAAAATGTATTCAGACACATGTCTTTAGTAAAAAAAATGTCAATAAGCGTATATTTATTGGTTTGCGCAAAAGTTATAGCGTCTACAAACTAGGGTACATTTTCTGGAATTTACACAGCTTTTAATTTATGACTGCCTATCTCATTTCTTGAGGTGCTAAAATGGCAGGGCAGTACAAAACCCCCCCAAATGACCCCATTTTGGAAAGTAGACATCCCAAGGAAATTGCTGAGAGGCATGTTGAGCCCATTGAATATTTTTTTTTTGTCCAAAGTGATTGAATAATGACAAAAAAAATAAAAATTACAAAAAAGTTGTCACTAAATGATATATTGCTCACACATGCCATGGTTATATGTGGAATTGCACCCCAAAAATAAATTTAGCTGCTTCTCCTGAGTACGGGGATACCACGTGTGGGACTTTTTGGGAGCCTAGCCGCTTACGGGCCCCTGAAAACCAAGCACCGCCTTCAGGATTTCTAAGGGCGCAAATTTTTGATTTCACTCCTCACTACCTATCACAGTTTTGAAGGCCATAAAATGCCAAAATAGCACAAAACCCCCCCAAATGACCCCATTTTGGAAAGTAGACACCCCAAGCTATTTGCTGAGAGGCATGGTGAGTATTTTACAGCTCTCATTTGTTTTTGAAAATTAATAAAGTAAATAATTCTTTTTTTTTTTCAATTTTCAAAACTTTGTGACAAAAAGCGAGATCTGCAAAATACTCACCATACCTCTCAGCAAATAGCTTGGGGTGTCTACTTTCCAAAATGGGGTCATTTGGGGGGGGGGGGGTTTGTGCCATCTGGGCATTCCATGGCCTCCGAAACTGTGATAGGCAGTGAGGAGTGAAATCAAAAATTTACACCCTTAGAAAGCCTGAAGGCGGTGCTTGGTTTTTGGGGTCCCGTACGCGGCTAGGCTCCCAAAAAGTCTCACACATGTGGTATCCCCGTACTCAGGAGAAGCAACAGAATGTATTTTGGGGTGTAATTCCACATATGCCCATGGCATGTTTGAGCAATATATCATTTAGTGACAACTTTGTGCAAAAAAAAAAAATTGTCTTTTTTCCGCAACTTGTGTCAACATATAAAATATTCAATGGACTCGACATGCCTCTCAGTATATAGCTTGGGGTGTCTACTTTCCAAAATGGGGTCATTTGGGGGGGGTTTTGAACTGTTCTGGCATTTTATACACAACATTAGGAAGCTTACATCCACTCTTCTAACCACTTATAGACAAAGCCCTTTCTGACACTTTTTGTTTACATGAAAACATTTTTTTTTTTTTGCAAGAAAATTAGGTTGAACCCCCAAACATTATATATTTTTTTTAAAGCAAAGGCCCTACAGATTAAAATGGTGGGTGTTGCATTTTTTTTTTCCACACAGTATTTGCGCAGCGATTTTTTAAATGCATTTTCGGGGGAAAAAATACACTTTTTTTTTATTTTAATGCACTAAAACACACTATATTGCCCATATGTTTGATGAAATAAAAAAGATAATCTTAGGCCGAGTACATAGATACCAAACACGACATGCTTTAAAATTTCGCACACACACGCATTGGCGACAAACTACATACATTTTTAAAAGCCTTTAAAGGTTACCACGTTAGATGTACAGAGGAGGTCTACTGCTAAAATTACTGCCCTCGATCTGACCTTCGCGGTGATACCTCACATGCATGGTGCAATTGCTGTTTACATATGACGCCAGACCGACGCTTGCGCCGTTATTATTAATTTTGCTTTTTTATTTTATTTTTAAACTGTTCCTTCCATATATTTTTATTTTTTATCATTTTTATTGTTATCTCAGGGAATGTAAATACCCCTATGATAGCAATAGGTAGTGACAGGTACTCTTTTTTTGAAAAAACTGGTGTCTATTAGATCCTAGATCTTTCCCCTGCCCTCAAAGCATCTGACCACACCAAGATCGGTGTGATAAAATGCTTTCCCAATGGCGCTTTTTATATCCGGGGGGGGGGGGGACATTCCCTCCCACTGCTTGTAAAAGCAGTCCAGAGGCTAATTAGCCACTAGGATTGCTTTTACATGAAAGCCGGCCGCTGGCTGAAAATAATGATACCAAGATGATACCGAAACCCGCAGGCATCAATCTGGTATAACCATTCAAAGTCCAGCAACATTCTGGTCCTTGTTGGACATGTATTGTAATCTTTTTTTCATGCAGCCTGTTGGCTGAACGAAAAAAGAGATTGATCGGTGGGTATGCCCACCATTAGAATACCGCCCTTCATCCACCCACTTCTAATGATGGGCATACATGCACCATTTTTATATATGCCGAAGCATGGGGGCATCCTCCCGCAAAAGTTATGCCGCACACACATGGTCAGACTTTTCCACGGGCAAGCCTCTGTCGGAATTTCGACTGTATGTACGCGGCATTAGAAGCAAAATTGCTCCTCCGCCCCTGCTGCCCCAATGCTTCGGCATATATGCTTTTTTTTTTAACTGTGGTGGTGAAATCACCTCCTACAGCACTGGAGTCGCAGGGATCAGGCCTGTCTCTGCGAACGCTGCAGTTATGTGTGTTGTGTTTTGTAAGTGACAGTGATCGATCGATACTGCACTTGGGTGGCCTGGGCTGGATGGAGGGGCAAAACGCAGGTGCTAGCAGGTATCTGGGCTGATCCACACTGCGTTTTTGGGAACCCTAAACTGCTCGGGACGCTAGTATAGATCAGATCAGATATTGATCTGTTCAGATACTATACCACTAAGGGAGGTGTATGCTTCACGCGTGGGTGTTAGCATTACTGGCACTAACCTGACGCTGCCTGGGGTGTGAGGGCAGACCCTCTCTGACGCTAAAACCTAATTGATTTTACCAGCCGGGCGATCAGGGGGTTAAACCTTTATTGGGTTATATACGGCGGGTGCCCTGACACTATAAAAAGCAAACTAACCAGCGTCACCCGCAACACTTATATGGTGATCACTGGTGAAAGGGTTAACTAGGGGCAATCAGGGGGTTAAACCTTTATTAGGTAATATATGGGGGTACCCGACGCTATAAAAACCTGCGGCGAACCTAAAAAAATTAACTAGCTACCTATCGGCATCACCGTCACTAAGACAGCGATCAGAAAAACGATCGCTTAGTGACAGCGGTGCTAGGGGGTGAAAGGGTTACCTGGGGGGCGATCAAGGGGTTAAACCTTTATTTTAGGTAATATATGGGGGTACCCGACGCTATAAAAACCTGTGGCGAACCTAAAAAAAAATAACTGGCTACCTATCGGCATCACAGACACTAAAACAGCGATCAGAAAAACGATCGCTTAGTGACAGCGGTGCTAGGGGGTGAAAGGGTTACCTGGGGGGCTTTCAAGGGGTTAAACCTTTATTTTAGGTAATATATGGGGGTACCCGACGCTATAAAAACCTGCGGCGAACCTAAAAAAAATAACTGGCTACCTATCGGCATCACCGACACTAAAACAGCGATCAGAAAAACGACTGCTTAGTGACGGCGGAGCTACGGGGCGAAAGGGTTACCTGGGGGCGATCAAGGGGTTAAACCTTTATTAGGGGGGGTTAGGGGGCTACACTGGACCTAAAACGAACTGCCCTGACATTTTTACAGTCACAAATGTCACTGATTGCAGTGATCACTAAATAAATGGTCACTGCAATCAGTGACACTGTGACTGGGGGGTGATCTGGGGGGGCAATTTAGGTACCTATGTGTCCTGGTGTCAGTGTAGTGTTTGTGCACTAACCTGACATCTTCTCTCATGTGGCGCTCGGTATATGTGAGCGCCGCATGAGGGATGACATCACTTCCTCCTGCCTGTGTAAACATCACACAGGCAGAGGAAGCATTTGATTCGCTGGGAGCGATCGCGAGGGGGTGGCCAAAATCGAATGGCAGCCCCCTCATCACGGATCGCTCCCAAAGCGATCCCGGCCGCCCACTGTACTGGAGGGGGGTCCGATTGGACCCCCCACTCAGACAGTCACGTACGGGCACGTGATTGTGCCTGTCCGTGCCATTCTGCCGACGTATAACTACAGTGGGCGGTCGTTAAGTGGTTAAAAAAAAATAAAAAAATATATATTTTTGAAAAAAATGTTCCGCTCTTTCAGCTAATGATGGGACTTACATTTTTTTTCTACTTCTTAAAATATTAAGCTTTTTAACACTTTTCACAGTTACTCCAACCACACAACAGTTGCTCAAGCCACTCCACCCAGTTACTCCGCCCACTCCAGTTGTAGACTACTGGTGGAGGCAAGAACACGTCATACAATTTCCCCAGAAATTGTAGCTTTTCTAGTATTATTCTTATTATAGCCAAATTTACCACCCTAACTCCTCCCATAGCTTTTACACTAGATAGACAAGTAATATACCGAAACATGCGGATTGTTCCCGATTGGTTTGCTATTACTTTGTGGAACGTTTCGCCAAATGGTTCACGAAATATCGTCGTTTTTGCAGTGAAATTTGTCCCATAGGAATGAAATCATTTTTGAAAAAAAAAATCATATTTGAAAAAAAAAAAAACGTTCAGCTATCCTTTCTGTATTTTATCAAAATTCCAATTATATTACATTTTTGTATATGCAATAATAAATAAGAGAAACATAGTAATCTATATTCTTATACATATATTTCTAAAATCCCCTTTTCTCCCTCCTGTTTCCCCCCTCCCCCTCTATCCACCCCCCCTTCCTCTCCTACCTCTTGTTCTCCGTTCCTTTGACCTCTAGCATCTCAGATTTTCTGCATAACTCCATGTTTTCTTAAATTTCCTCCAGCATTCCCATTTATCTTTGAATCGTGTTTCCCCGTCTTCTAAGCTATACTTCAACTCCTCCATTCTATGTGTTTCTTCCACTGAATCAATCCACTCCCATACTGATGGGCTTTCCGCCTCTTGCCATTTTTTCCTGCATCCTCGCCAGCATTCTGCGGTCTGTCCTACTTGAAATTTGCTTAATTTATCTGGCGTGGCATACCAACCTGTGATACATTTGTAATTCATTTCTGCGGTCCTGCTGTCCATAGCAGAAGAGTGAGTCAATTTTATAATTTTATCTATAGTAATTTTATCTCTTTGAGTTCCTAGTTCCCTTTCCCACTTCTTTATATATGGGGGCGTCTCCAGTTCATCCACTGTCAGCAACAATTTATAGAGTTTTGATATAATTCTTTTTGAGTTATCAGCTGTGCAAAGCCGTTCCAGCGGCGTTAACTCCTCCACTGACCTAATTGGCTGGGGCAAGTTCTGTACAAAGTGGTTCAGCTGGAGATACCTCCATTCATCCAAAATCATTAATTCACTATTATGTCTTAATTCCTGAAATGGTATAGTTATCCCTCTTTTTATTACATCTCTTAACTGTGCTTTATCTTTTTTTATCCAATTTCCTCCCACTATTTTTTTCCCCGGTGCAAAATATTCATTTTCTTTTAATTCTATAAGAGGAGAGTTATAATCTCTGTCTATTTGTTTATGCAACCTGTCCCATATTTTAAGTGCATTTCGTGTTATAACGTGAGTATTTTCATCTAGTGCTCTATACTGAGGAGGATTCCATATTATACTTCCCAATTGTGTCTTTGCCAGTGCCTTTTCAATTTTTACCCACCTTTTTTCGTGTCTATCCTTGGTCCACTCTACCACCCGGGACAGCACCACCGCTGAAAGTTTTGATATAAGATTTGTGTAGGTGGGTTACAAGGAAAATCAGAGGAAGAAAAAAAATATGGAGAACAATGGCTCCACATGCCAGCCCATGGCATGACCGGGTTTTGAACCCTGGTCACACACATAACAAGGTTGGCTTGCTACCACTGTGCTACGCCCCCTCCATTAAATATAGAGCTGCTTCTGGTAGTAATAACTAAGTGTTTTTGCATAGCAATTATTCTTATTATAGCCAAATTTACCACCTTAACTCCTCCCACAGCTTTTACACTACATAGACAAGTAATATACCGAAACGTGCGGATTGTTCCCGATTGGTTTGCTATTACTTTGTGGAACGTTTCGCCAAATGGTTCACGAAATATCGTAGTTTTTGCAGTGAAATTTGTCCCATAGGAATGAAATCATAAAAAAAAAAAAAAAACATATTTGAACCAAAAAAAAACGTTAAACTCCCCTCTAGCCACTTCAAATTTAAAGGGCAATTTCTAAACTGCACCTGTGCCTTCAATTTTAATATTTCAGAGACATACTATATATCAAAATGTAGGTCTGGGACTTGTGATTCTCACAATATAAAGCTCTTCACTGTAGGATTTATTGTTTTTAAAATACAACCGTTTGAAGAATGCCAAGTATTCAGGAGAGGCAAAATACTCTGACCTGTGCTTAGAGCCTGCATAAACAAACATTGGTTTCCTGGCAACGCTGAGGGGAATTATAGCTCGTCCCACACAGCTCTGAGGGGAATTGTAGGTCCTCCCACACAGCTCTGAGGGGAATTATAGCATTAGTGCTCCTCCAACACAGCTGAGAGGGGAGTTTCTGTATCACAAATTGTTGTAACATGGAGGTTGGCTGTGTTGTCTTTCCCTCAGGACACAGTGAGGTCCCAGTTGGGGTGTCTGGGGGGGAAAGACAATGCACATCGCCTCTTATTTCTCTAAGGCATTTCTAATGTTCAACTTTGCTTACTTTTTTTTTTTTCAAAATTATTATTTTTTTTTCAAAATTTTTTTACATTTTTTTCCCTCTTTCAGCTAATGATGGGACTTACATTTTTTTTCTACTATTTCTACTTTTTAAAATATTAAGCTTTTTAACACTTTTCACAGTTACTCCAGCCACACAACAGTTGCAATCAAGCCACTCCACCCAGTTACTCCGCCCACTCCAGTTGTAGACTACTGGAGGCAAGAACACTTCACATAATTTCCCCAGAAATTGTAGCTTTTCTAGTTAATCTTAAAGTTTCTATCTGTGGAACATGAGCTACAGCTGTATGGTCTTGCCCACCGTACTGCAGCTCAGTTTCAGGATCTTGGCAATCTTCTTATAGTCTAGGCCATCTTTATGCGAGTTCTTTGCCATGAGGTGCCGTGTAGAACTTCCAGTGACCAGTACAAGAGAGTGCGAGCGATAACACCAAATTTAACACACCTGCTCCCCATTCACACCTGAGACCTTTTAACACCAACGAGTCACATGACACCGGGAAGGAAAAATGGCTAATTGGGCCCAATTTGGACATTTTTACTTAGGGGTGTACTCACTTTTGTTACCAGCGGTTTAGACATTAATGGCTGTGTGTCAAGTTATTTTGAGAGGACAGCAAATTTACACTGTTATACAAGCTGTACACTCAATACTTTACATTGTAGCAAAGTGTAATTTCTTCAGTGATGTCACATGAAAATATATAATAAAATATTTACAAAAATGTGAGGGGTGTACTCACTTTTGTGAGATATTGTATGTTATCACCTGTACAAAATGTAATATTAAGTACGGTATGTTGGACACACAAGACAAAATACGGTACTGTATCCAACATCAATATAAACCAAAAAAAAAAAAAACGTATTTCAAAAGGGAATAAATTATGGGTGGGACGTCACTCATTATTATGAGCGATATTCCCTCCCCCCTCTATCCTGTTATCCTGTTTCCCCCATCTCCCAGTGGCTGGAGGGGCACTGGCTGAAGCCACACATTCACATATTCATGCACAGGGTCGGTGAACGGCGTTTCGTCCTTCTCTGATCCCTCAAAAGGCATGACTATGCCTAAAGAGGAAGTTGCACACACTAATGAAACACACGACTTGCGCCAAAATCACAATGCTATGCGGAAAAGTAGAGCACACTATACTATGGCCGTGACAAACTGTTTAAAGTTGCGCATGCTAGGTCATGCTATGACAAAATATGTAAAAAGTGTTGCAGCCTAGAGACACACGGCTCCTGGCCTAATGCTCTCACTGCTCACCCCATATTACCCAAGGCAATTGGCCCAGGGCACATTTATTTGCTTAAAGGAGTTGTCAAGTCTCCAGGTTTTTCACCTTAATGCACTAGCATTGCTAGCCAGGTGCGGGGGGGGGGCGGGCCGCACCCGGGTGACACCCACCAGAGGGGTGACACCCGTGGGTAGCGCAGCGGCACCACACTGACATCGCCCGCCCGCTGCCCTGTGCCTCGCGGCTCACGCTGCCGCTGTGTCCCACAGCGGAGCGGAAGGAAGCCGCCGCCCCCTCCTGCCTTCTGTTTACATCCACAGAGGAGGAGGAGCCCACGCTCGAGAGACACACCACTGTGTGTATCTGCCGCTCTGTTCTGAGGTCTGTAAGGTAAGGGGGGCATCTTTACTGATGGGGGAACGGGGTGTCTGTACTGCTGGGGTCTGCACTAGGGGGAGGCTGTAACTGAGGGGGGCGTCTGTAACTGAGGGGGGCGTCTAACTGAGGGGGGCGTCTGTAACTGAGGGGGGCGTCTGTAACTGAGGGGGGCGTCTGTAACTGAGGGGGGCGTCTGTAACTGAGGGGGGCGTCTGTAACTGAGGGGGGCGTCTGTAACTGAGGGGGGCGTCTGTAACTGAGGGGGGCGTCTGTAACTGAGGGGGGCGTCTGTAACTGAGGGGGGCGTCTGTAACTGAGGGGGGCGTCTGTAACTGAGGGGGGCGTCTGTAACTGAGGGGGGCGTCTGTAACTGAGGGGGGCGTCTGTAACTGAGGGGGGCGTCTGTAACTGAGGGGGGCGTCTGTAACTGAGGGGGGCGTCTGTAACTGAGGGGGGCGTCTGTAACTGAGGGGGGCGTCTGTAACTGAGGGGGGCGTCTGTAACTGAGGGGGGCGTCTGTAACTGAGGGGGGCGTCTGTAACTGAGGGGGGCGTCTGTAACTGAGGGGGGCGTCTGTAACTGAGGGGGGCGTCTGTAACTGAGGGGGGCGTCTGTAACTGAGGGGGGCGTCTGTAACTGAGGGGGGCGTCTGTAACTGAGGGGGGCGTCTGTAACTGAGGGGGGCGTCTGTAACTGAGGGGGGCGTCTGTAACTGAGGGGGGCGTCTGTAACTGAGGGGGGCGTCTGTAACTGAGGGGGGCGTCTGTAACTGAGGGGGGCGTCTGTAACTGAGGGGGGCGTCTGTAACTGAGGGGGGCGTCTGTAACTGAGGGGGGCGTCTGTAACTGAGGGGGGCGTCTGTAACTGAGGGGGGCGTCTGTAACTGAGGGGGGCGTCTGTAACTGAGGGGGGCGTCTGTAACTGAGGGGGGCGTCTAACTGAGGGGGGCGTCTGTAACTGAGGGGGGCGTCTGTAACTGAGGGGGGCGTCTGTAACTGAGGGGGGCGTCTGTAACTGAGGGGGTGTCTGTAACTGAGGGGGTGTCTGTAACTGAGGGGGTGTCTGTAACTGAGGGGGTGTCTGCACTGAGGTGGGGGTGTCTGTACTGATGGAGCGGTCTGCACTGACGTGGGGGTATCTGTACTGAGGGGGAGGTTCATACTGAGGGAGGCAGGTCTATATTGATGGCGGAGGGTCTGTACTTAGTGGGGGGGTCTGTACTGAGGGAGGGGGGTCTGTAGTTAGTGGAGGGGGGGTCTGTACTGAGGGGGGACTATAGTTGTTGGGGGTGACACCATTTTTTTTCGCACCGGGTGACACCAACCCTAGTGACGCCACTGCCTTAATGCATTAACCACTTAACGACCGCCCACGGCATATATACATCGGCAGAATGGCACAATCACGTACCTGTACATCCCCTTTAACTGCCTGCCGTGTGGTCGCGAGCGTGACGCCGGCACGCTCGCGACCCTGCAGTCATCCCCGTGAGTCGGACCGCGGGTCCAGCGGACTCGATTGCCGCGGGTATCCCCGCGATCGTCTCACGGAGGGATGGAGCGGGGAGATGTTAGTGTAAACACAACATCTCCCCGCTCCCCTACTGACACCGTCACCGATCTCCGCTCTGTGTAATCAGAGTGGAGATCGGTGACGTGTCACTCGTAGCCATGTCCCCTAACAGTTAGAATCACTCCCTTAGGCACACTTAACACCTTCAGCGCCCCTGGTGGTTAACCCCTTCACTGCCAGTGTCATTTTTACAGTAACCAGTGCATTTTTATTGCACGGATCCCTGTAAAAATTACAATGGTCCCAAAATTGTGTCAAAAGTGTCCGATGTGTCCGCCATAATGTCGCAGTCACGAAAAAAAAAAATCGCTGATCGCCGTCATTACTAGTAAAAAAATAAAATTAATAAAAATGCCATATAACTACCCCCTATTTTGTAAACGCTATAACTTTTGCGCAAACCAAATAAACGCTGATTGAGATTTTTTTTACCAAAAATATGTAGAAGAATACGTATCGGCCTAAACTGAGAAAGAAAAATGTTTTTTTTTTTTATATATTTTTTGGGGATATTTATTTATAGCAAAAAGTAAAAAATATTGAATTTTTTTCAAAATTGTCGCTCTATTTTTGTTTATAGTGCAAAAAAATAATAATGCA
Organism: Rana muscosa; assembly: GCA_029206835.1. Lineage (NCBI taxonomy): Eukaryota > Metazoa > Chordata > Amphibia > Anura > Ranidae > Rana > Rana muscosa. Next base: position 358,195,183 of record CM055117.1, on the reverse strand, counting down.
GAGGTGATCAAATACCACCAAAAGAAAGCTCTATTTGTGGGAAAAAAAGGACGTCAATTTTGTTTGGGAGCCACGTTGCACGACCGCGCAATTGTCAGTTAAAGCGACGCAGTGCCGAATCGCAAAAAGGGGCCTGGTCTTTATGCTGCGTATTGGTCCGGGGCTTAAGTGGTTAAAGAGACACTAAAGGTTCACTTTTTATTTTTTTAAATAACAAAAACATATCATACCTCCACTGTGCAGTTTGTTTTTACAGAGTGGCCCCGATCGTGGGTCCTCCCCGCAAGAGCTAACCCCCTCTGGGAAGCTCTCTCCAGAGGGGGTTATCTTGCGGGCGCGCTCCCGTGTCATACAATCGGCGTCCATTGCCGCCGATTGTATGACTCGGCCCCACCCCCGGGTCATTGGATTTAATTGACAGCAGCGGGAGCCAATGGCTGCGCTGCTATCAAACTATCCAATGAAGAGGCGATCAGCCATGGGGAGAACGACGTGGGATCGCGCCCTCGGAAATTCAGGGCTCAGGTAAGTAAAACGGGGGCTCGGGGCGGACACTGTAAGGTGTTTTTTCACCTTAATGCATAGGAGGCATTAAGGTGAAAAAACACAAAGCTTTACAACCCCTTTAAGGTTAAAAACCTCCTGTGCTGCAGCTGCCTCCCACAGAGCCCCCCTTTATCTTATCTGAAACGGATTGTTCCAGCGACGAGCACGAGCCCAGCAGCTCCAGCCGGCAGCCGCTGTCTCGGGTCCTCATTAGATAGATTGATAGCAGCAGGAGCCATTGGCCAAACCCAGTGACACGGGGGCCCGGGCCGAGTCCTGCTGTCTGTGCCAATAGACGCATCAGCAGGACTCGTGAGCGTGCCTGCATGGGTGCCCCCTGGGAAAGAGGAGGGGCCAGGAGCACTTTTAAGTACATCATGGGACACAGAGTTATACTAATATTCATTGCATACTGGGTTATACGCCATCTCTAGTTGAATGGACACTGGTAGACAAAGTCTTATGCCACGTACACACGATCGGAAATTCCAACAAAACTGTGGATTTTTTCCCGACGGAACGTTACATACACACGGTCACACAAATCTTGTCGGAAATTCCGAACGACAAGAACGCAGTGACGTACGAGCCAGGATCAATTAAGTTCAATAGGAAGTTCGGCTCTTCTGCTTGATTCTGAGCATGCATGTTTTTTTGTGCGGCGGAATTTTTGTCTGAAAATTTGAGAATTCCGACAGCAAATGTCCGATGGAGCCTACACAGTCGGAATTTCTGACAAAAAGCTCACATCGGAAATTTGTTGTCAGAATTTCCGATCGTGTTTACGTGGCATTCGACGGGAAGTGATCCCCTATATAACCCCTCCCATACAGCAAGCACTGAATCATCAAAAAAAAGGGGGGGGATCTCTGTGTCCCATGATGTACTAAAAAGAAAAAGGATTTTACAGGCAAGTATGACAAAAAAATCATATTTTCTCTTTTTCATATATCATGGGACACAGAGTTAGGCTAATATTCATTACCTACTGGGACGTCCCAGAGCAATAGCCTTGAGGAGAGGGAGACAACCTGCCAAACAATATTCATCAGACCTTATACGGTGGCCCGCAGTACACCGAGGCCGAACGCCAAATCCTCGGCTGCTCGAACATCAACTTGATAAAAGTTTGTGAACGTATACACTGAAGACCAGGGAGTAGCCTTACAAATCTGAGACACAGATACCTGATGGTGAAAAACCCAGGAGGTTCCAACACCCCTGGTAGAATGAGCTCTCACCCTAAAGGGAGGAGCTTTACGTTTCAGACCATAGGCCCGAATGACCAATTAATGGACCCAATTGTCAATGGAAGCTTTGGAACCTGCCTGTCCCTTCTTGGTTCTTGGGTCCTTTTGGTAAAACAAAAAACAAGTCTGATCCTCGGATCTCCGCAAATCTAGACTAATTTAAACCTCGACTGCCTGGACAACGTCCAAGGAATGCAGTCGTCTCTCTTCCGTCAAACGAGGCTGAGAGAAAAAAGGCGGCAAAATAATGTCCTGATTTAAATGAAAGGCTGACACCACTTTTGGCAAAAAGGATGGAACAGGTCGTAAAACGACCCTGCCATGGTGAAGGAGCAAGTATGGTTCCCTGCACGAATAACTCCAACACGTTCTAGCCAAGGTGATGGCCGTCAGGAAGGCTAGCTTGCATGACAGCAAGTCTATTGAAATTTTCTTGATAGGCTCTAACGGTTATTTCTGTAACACAGCGCAGCACAAAGTTTAAGTCCCAAGGACACATAGGTGACCTAATGGGGGAAACCAAACCAGTTGCCCCCTGCATAGAGGTTCGGACCAGCGAATGGGAGGCTAAAGGCCTTTGGAAGAATATTGACAGGTCCGAAATCTGACCTCTGATTGTACTCAAAGCCAATCTGATTTCCACAGCTGACTGTAGAAAACAGAATTCTCCCAATCACGTATTTCCGAGGATGCAATTTTTTGGCTTCAGACCAAGCAATACAAGTCTTCCAGGACTTATGATAGATCTTCCTATTGACAGCTATTCTAGTATTTACTAGGGTAGACACAACTGGTCCCGAGATGCCACGGTCCTTCAAACACCCTGGCTTCAATAGCCATGTCGTCAAAATTAGACTGTAAATTGGGGTGGAATATAGGACCTTGAGACAGTAGATTTGGGCAGCGTGGAAGCGTTCAAGGCCCATCTATTGCCAATCTCACAATCTCTAGGAACCAGGGCTCTCTGGGCCAGGCTGGTGCTACCAAAATGACTGGAACCCCCCCTCTCCGAATCCTGAGCAACAAATGTGGAAGTTGAGGGCCCAGGAGGGGGGGGGGCATAAACCAGGGAGTACTGGCTCCATGGAACTACCCAGAGCATCTGCTCCTATTGCCAGAGGATCCCTTGTATGGGACACAAACTGCTGTAGCTTGTTGTTTAACCTGGATGCCCATAGGTTGACCTCTGGCCATCCCCAAAGCTGGCAAATTTCCTGGAACACCCCTGGGTGTAGGGACCATTCCAACAGGCATATCTGCTGGCGGCTGAGATAATCTGCCTTCCAGTTTTCTACTCCCGGGATATGGACTGCCGATAGAATCGGCACATGTCCCTCTGCCCAGGCTAGTATGTGGTTCACCTTCTTCAGAGCTAAACGACTCCCGGTACCGCCTTGGTGGTTTATGTAGGCCACTGCAGTGGCATTGTTAGAGTGAATCCTGATAGGGCAGTCCTGAAGCTCCCCCGTCCAGGACCGTAGGGCCAGACCTACTGCCCATAACTCGAGGATGTTGATAGGCAGGATCTGTTCTGTTCTTGACCATTTCCCCTGAGCAGTGAGCCCCTCTAGGGTCACTCCCCAGTCTGAGACTGGTATCTAGTCAGTACTCTCCAAATTACCGGGAGGAAGGATCTTCCCTTTCGCAGGTTCTGATCCTGCAACCACCAGTTTAGGCTTAAGCGTGCCCATGGGGATAAGAACATTGGGTACTCCAGGGCTTGTCTTCTCCTGTTCCAAGCCAAGAAGATGTCTTGTTGTATAGGTCTGAAATGGAACTGGGCATAGGGCACTACCTCGAAGGACACCATCCTTCCTAGAAGCAAAAATACAATAGATCAAGTAATTTATAGTAAAATATTTTTATTTTGAACAACAAAATAAAAATAAAGACAGTAAAAATATATGTGGAGAGTGGTAGTACAACAATACAGTTTTAAAAGGACAGTCTGATGGAATGTGTTCCCGACATGTTTTGCCCTTGGTTCAGGCTTCTTCAAAGGGAAAAACTGACAAAAATGGTGGTACAAGCCTTCTACAAAATACAGAAAACAAATGCATATGTGTCATAATGCATGGTGATTTAATCAGGATACATAAAAAATATATATCATATACAAATATCATTTATCTAACATTTATGCATGCGCCGTTCCCATCCCCAAAAGTGCAGCCCCTTACCTCTCCCCACTCTAGCCAGTCCAAGCAGTCACACCCCAAGCCGGCGGTATCAGGCCCAAGCCATGAGAGCACACCAAATGGTCACAGGGGGAACAGGATGGCCAAATATTTGGCAATATCTATAAATTTAATTATAAAAAATATATAAAGGAATATATAAATCCACTGCCGAAAATGAGGGCAATACCCTTCTCAATAGTTGAAGAAGAGAAGAAAACGAAATGGGGTTATAAAACTTACATAGGCTAGAGTGCTATTAGCCTGGATCCTGGGACTAAAACTGGTCAATAGGTTCAGAAAAGGAGTGGTGACTCCAACCAAACTAGAAGCAAATAAAGACAGGGGAGGATCATAGTAATGAATAACTCACAACAAGGGAGATCAATCCAAGAAAAATGTAGTAAAAGCAGACTGCTTTTACTACATTTTTCTTGGATTGATCTCCCTTTTCTGAACCTATTGACCAGTTTTAGGGCATTGCCCTCATTTTCCGCAGTGGATTTATATATTCCTTTATATATTTTTTATAATACAATTTATAGATATTGCCAATTAGTTGGCCATCCTGTTCCCCCTGTGACCATTTGGTGTGCTCTCATGGCTTGGGCCTGATACTGCCGGCATTGGGTATGACTGCTTTGACTGGCTAGAGTGGGGAGAGGCTGCACTTTTGGGGATGGGAACGGCGCATGCATAAATGTTAGATAAATGAAGGGTTGTACCACCATTTTGGACAGTTTTTCCCTTTGAAGAAGCCCGAACCAAAAGCGAAACATGTCGGGAACACATTCCATCAGACTGTCCTTTTAAAACTGCATTGTTGTACTACCACTCTCCACATATATTTTTACTGTCTTTATTTTGTTCAAAATAAAAATATTTTACTATAATTTACTTGATATATTGTATTTTTGCACCTCCAAAAATCCCACTTTTTCCGTCTTCACTCGTATACCTCTGGGGATTTGGTGCTATATATATTAGTTGGGTTATCCACAACCACAAAAAACGAATCCTTCCTAGAAGACTCATACAGAGCCGAATGGAGGGTTGTCTGGTGCCCCTTATCTGACGCACCTGATCCGTCAGGGCACAGATCCTTACGGGTGGCAAAAATACCCTTGCTTGGACCGTATCTAGGATCAGACCTAAATACTTCAGACTTTGAGCTGGTCTCAAGGCTGACTTTTCGGTATTTATGATCCAGCCTAAGCTTTCCAAATACTGCACTGTGCAGGTTATGCTCTGTTCTAGAGCCTGTAGTGAACACCCAGGGAGCTGTGGCAAGCCCGAAGGGTAGAGCCACAAACTGAAAATGACGTTCTTCTACTGAAAATCGCAGGAACCTCTGAGGAGGCTAAAAGATGGGTACGTGTAAATACGCGTCCTTTATAGGGATGAGCTTTGAGTTCGAGTTGAACTCATGTTCGACTCGAACATTGCCTGTTCGCCGAACAGCGAAAAATTTGGGGTGTTCGCGGCAAATTCGAAAAGTCTATCGGAGAAATCTAAAGTGCTAATTTTAAAGGCTTATATGCAAGTTATTGTCATAAAAACTGTTTGGGGACCCGGGTCCTACCCCAGGGGACATGTATCAATGCAAAAAAAGTTTTAAAAACTGACGTTTTTTCGGGAGCAGTGATTTTAATAATGCTTAAAGTGAAGCAATACAAGTGAAATATTCCTTTAAATTTCGTACCTAGTGGGTGTGTATAGTATATATAAAAAGCAGTGCGCTGCACTGCTTTTTATATGTACTTTGCCTAAGGATTTTTATATTGACCTTCCAGTGTCCAGCTGCTTTTATTAGGGATTGTGTGTTTTTTTTTGCGCTGTCTGATCTTCTTTCATATCCTGGTGTGTATAGTATGCATGTAAAGTCGCGCTTGTTTCCCGTGCTTAGAACTGTCCCTGCACAAAGTGTCATTTCTGAAGGAAAAAAAGTAATTTAAAACTCACTCGCGGCTATAATGAATTGTCGGCTCTTGGCAATACATAGAAAAGTCATTGATGAAAGAAAAAAAAAATGAGTGGGGGTCCCCCCAAATTCAATTACCAGGCCCTTCAGGTCTGGTATGGATATTAAGGGGAACCCTGCCGCAAATTTAAAAAAAAGAATGCGTGGGGTTCCCCCCAAATATCCATACCAGGCCCTTCAGGTCTGGTATGGATTTTAAGGGGAACTCCACCCCAAAAAAAAAAAATGGCATGGAGTTCCCCCAAAAATCCATACCAGACCCTTTATCCGAACACGCAACCTGGCAGGCCGCAGGAAAAGAGGGGGGGGGGACGAGAGAACGCCCCCCCTCCTGAACCATACCAGGCCACATGCCCTTAACATGGGGAGGATGTCCCCATGTTGATGGGGACAAGGGCCTCATCCCCCACAACCCTTGCCCGGTGGTTGTGGTGGTCTGCGGGCGGGGGGCTTATCGGAATCTGGAAGACCCCTTTAATAAAGGGGACCCCCAGATCCCGGCCCCCCCCTATGTGAATTGGTAATGGGGTACATTGTACCCCTACCATTTCACAAACAAAGTGTAACAAATTGTAAAAAAACAACAGACCGCGTTGGGAAAGTCCTTTATTAAAAAAAACAAAAAACAAAAAAACATTCCAGCGATGAAATCCAGTGTCCCGCGGTGATCCGATGTCCAGCGCTGTCCACACAAAACGTCATTGGCTGAGCCTGAGCGGACCTGATGGGGAACTTCCTCTGCAGTGTATTAAATGAATAGACCTGCCCCTTCTAAAGTTCCCTATCAGGTCCGCTCAGCCAATGACGTAGGCGGGGTCTGACATACGAGGGGGCAGACCTGATGGGGAACTTCCTCCGCATCTGGTCCGCTTAGCCTTACACCTACGTCATTGGCTGAGCGGACCTGATGGGGAACTTTAGAAGGGGCGGGTCTATTCATTTATTACACTGCGGAGGACGTTCCCCATCAGGTCTGCTCAGGCTCAGCCAATGACGTTTCGTGTGGGCAGCGCTGGACATCGGATCACCGTGGGACACTGGATTTCATCGCTGGAATGTTTTTTTTATTTTTAATAAAAGGACTTTCCCAACGGTGTCTGTTTTTTTTTTTACAATTTGTTACACTTTCTTTGTGAAATGGTAGGGGTACAATGTACCCCATTACCAATTCACATAGGGGGGTCGGGATCTGGGGGTCCCCTTTGTTAAAGGGGTCTTCCAGATTCTGATAAGCCCCCCGCCCGCAGACCCCCACAACCACCGGGCAAGGGTTGTGGGGGATGAGACCCTCGTCCCCATCAACATGGGGACATCCTCCCCATGTTGAGGGCATGTGGCCTGGTACGGTTCAGGAGGGGGGGCGCTCTCTCGTCCCCCCCTCTTTTCCTGCAGCCTGCCAGGTTGCGTGCTCAGATAAAGGGCCTGGTATGGATATTTGGGAGAACCCCCCTTTTTCTTTTTATTTGCGGCAGGGTTCCCCTTAATATCCATAGCAGACCTGAAGGGCCTGGTAATTGAATTTGGGGGGACCCCCACGCATTTATTTTTATTTTTACCAATGACTTTTCTATGTATTGCCGGGAGCCGACAATTCATTATAGCCGTGAGTGAGTGAGTTTTAAATAACTTTTTTTCCTTCAGAAATGACACTTTGTGCAGGGACAGTACTAAGCACGGGAAACAAGCGCCACTTTACAGGCATACTATACACACACCCTAGGTACGAAATTTAAAGGAATATTTCACTTTTATTGTTTCACTTTATGCATTATTAAAATCACTGCTCCCGAAAAAACTGCAGTTTTTAAAACTTTTTTTTGCATTGTTACATGTCCCCTGGGGCAGGTCCCGGGTCCCCAAACACTTTTTAGGATAATAAATTGCATATTAGCCTTTATAATTAGTACTTTTCTAACGGTCGAGTCCATTGTATTTAATAGGGTTCTAAAGTTCGCGTGAACTTTGTCTGTTCGCAGGTTCTGGTGCGAACCGAACAGGGGGGGGGGTGTTCGGCTCATCCCTAGTCCTTTATATCGATGGAGGCTAGAAAGTCTTCCATCTGGAGCGAGGCTACAACTGAGCGGACAGACTCCACCCGAAAGAACTGGATTAATAGATACTGGTTCAGGTTCATCTTAAATCCAAAATGGGCCTTGTGTCCCTGTTTTGTTTTTGAACCGTAAACAGGTTGGAATAAAACCCTGTGCCCCTTTCGGATACAGGAACCTGTACAGAGGTACAGAGGTGACCCACTCGTCCTGAACCACTGTTCTCCAAGGCAGAACCGCCTTGGCGCTGAGACACCTGGGGAAGCAGTCCCTGAGATTTTAAACTGGGGATGCCTGGTGCTTCTTTTCACAGGAAGTAGAGAACTCTTCTCCCTGGAAATTTTTTGGATACATTTGTCCAAATCATCACCAAACGTTCCCCATGAAAGGGGAAACTTGCCAATAACTTCTTACAAGGAAGCTTGGCTGACCAGTTCTTAAGCCACAAAAGTCTGCGCATATGTACAGACAAGAGAGCCAAACGAGAAACCTGCTGTATTGAATCCCTTAAGACATCAACAGCAAAACACAGCGCTCGAGCAATATCTGTCTTATTTTGAGAAAGATCATCCTCCTGGTTAGGCCTGTCAGGCTGTCTGACCGTATCCTTTATGGACTGGCAGATACCAATTGCTGTAACAGCTGGCTGAAGAGCTGAACTGGCCAAAGAAAAGGAAGCCTTTAATAAAGGACTCCAGTTTCTTGTCAACAGGGTCTTTCAAGCCCTGTGCAGCATTATCCACCGGACAAGTTAAGTTCTTGTTTAAGGGCTGACATGCTCCACTTCTTAAACTTTTCATCCATGGGATATAAAAGGGAAAACCTCTTGTGAGGAACAAAAATCCTGTCAGAATGCTCCCAATCAGCATACACCGCCTGTTCCTCAGGGACCCCAAAGAGGACCAGGGGGGCTCAGTAACCTCTGCAAGAAGCAACTTAAAGGCAGAACGAACCATCTCAGTAAGAGTCTGGATCAAAACCTCTGCGACTGAGAGGCAGACACCAACCGGATATCTTCTTGTCCAGATTGCTCAGAAGCAGACTCATCCGCCAGGCCCTCCACAGAAACCCGAGCTTTTAGCTCTTCCCCATCCTCAACCCATTCCTGCTCCAAACTAGGAGGCTCAGGGGAGGGGGATCTGTCCCGCTAATTGCCATCCTGCGGGATGGAGGCAATCATGCCAGCAATCATGTGCTCTAACCCGGCTAGGCCGAGGACCATTCATCCTTGGTGATAAATGGTGATAAATGGTGAAGCAGCAGCGTTGACTGTAGGCACAATACCAGATAGGTGCAGCTGCTCAAATTGCCCGGAAGCCTCTGGTCTTTCAGGGGATACAACACTAGGGATACGACTAGGTTCATCAGGAGCTACTGATGACATAGGTGTGCCCTTCCCTGTAGTGTTGGTCCAGCTCCTCTTTTTTGAAGACATTTACAAGCCACAAAAAGGGAGCACCAGGGTGTAGTATTAACACACCTCAGAAGGGAGACCCTTTAACCACTTCCCTACCCAGCCATAGTCAAATGACGTCCACAGATGGGATCTCCCATCCTGGGTGGACGTCATATGACGTCCTCGGCTTTGAGGGGGGATATCTGAATGATGCCTGCAGCTAGAGGCATCATTCAGATATCCTTTTGTTCTGCCGGCGATTCTCTGCACCATAAGAATGATCATAGCGGGGGTTCCACCGCTTGATCGTTCTTATAGTCGGCGGGAGGGGAGACCCCCCCTCCCGCCGCCATCCGGTGCTTCGCCGGCTCTCCCAGGTACTGTTGTGTTCCTTAGGACACAGCAGTTCCCTGATGGGGGTAAATGAGTGGCGGCGGAGTGGCAGCGGCGGGCAGCGGAGCGGCTTACCGGCTCCCATATGCAGAGCTGCAGCAGCGGCACACCGATGCAAGTAATGTGGCGGCGGGTGGCGGAGATTCCGGTATAAACTTACCGGAATTGATGATGCAGAGCTGCGCAGCGGCGTGCACGGCGCCCGCGCACCACCCGGGGGCGCGCAGCGTGGCGATCGAGGCTGAGGCTTTTCCCTTGGATACAGCCCAGCCTCGATCAGGGTAAAGAGCCAATGAAATTGGCCCTTTACCACGTGACCGGCTGTGTCCAATCACAGCAGGTCACTAAATGTAAACAAAACACACAATTGTGTGTAACTCACTGTTGCTTGGTTCTCCTCTTCACACACCTGTGAGGAGGAGATCAGCTAACAGTGAGTTACACATATGTTATACACATATACATATGTACTACTGTGCCCAGATTGCCCCCCCTAAATAAAGAGTACCTGTCATCTAGTACCTGCCACCAGATCACCCGCCACCTCACCAGAATACCCGCCACCTGGCCATCAGGAGTACCTGTCCATCAGCAGTACCCACCACCTCACCAGAGTACCCGCCACCAGTCCATCAGGAGTATCTGTCCATCAGGAGTACCCGCCACCTCACCTGAGTACCCGCCACCAGTCCATCAGGAGTACCCGCCACCTCAGAGTACCCGCCACCAGTCCATCAGGAGTACCTGTCCATCAGGTGTACCAGCCACCTCACCAGGAGTACCCGCCACCTCACCAGAAGTACCCGCCACCAGTCCATCAGGAGTACCTGTCCATTAGAGTACCCACCACCTCACCAGAGAACCTGCCACCAGAGTACCTGCCACCTCACCAGCGTACTCACTATGTCCAGAAAGGTGTACACCCCAGAAGAAGCATACCAAATACTCAGTCTGACCGATGAGAGCAACGGGGAGCTCTCACCGCTCAGTTCTGATTCCGATTCTGGTTCGGAATATGAACCCCCCGAAGGCAGCACATCCGGATCCGAAATAGAGGAGGACACAGTCCGTCCAAAAAGAAGACAGTCTGAACACCAGGCAGCGACCAGCAGTGCCAACGGCGGTAGACCCCAGGAGGCGAGGCCCAGTACAAGCGCTGCTAGACTCCAGGAGGAGAGGCCCAGTACAAGCGCTGCTAGACCCCAGGAGGAGAGGCCCAGTACGAGCGCTGCTAGACCCCAGGAGGAAAGGCCCAGTGCAAGCGCTGCTAGAGCCCAGGAGGAAAGGCCCAGTGCAAGTACACGCCAAAGAAGTAGGACCCGAACCCAGCTTCCAGATGGCTTGGCAAACTCATTGTGGCTGCCTTCTACCTCAGGGTCAGCCACAATCCCCCCTTTTACAGCACAGCCAGGTGTGCAGGTCAACAATGAGGGTTTTTCCAAACTTGATTTTTTAAATTTATTTTTCCCTGATGAATTGGTTCAAGGCATTGTGGAGCAAACTAATCTTTTTGCTCAACAATTTATTGAAAACAACCCCAGCTCCAGCTATGCCCGCCCTTTTGAATGGAGACCCCTAACAGTGGTGGAGCTTAGATTGTTTTTAGGCCTAACGCTTAACATGGGGCTTACAAAAAAAAATGAAATGAATAGGTAATGGTCGAAGAAACCCATCCACCATATGCCAATTTTTACATCGGCCATGTCCAGGTCCCGATACGAACTTATAATGCGGTTCCTGCATTTCAGTGACAACTCACAGTCCCCCCCCCCCCGAGATCACCCAAACTTTGACAAATTATATAAAATTCGCCCCCTAATTAATTTTTTTTCCAAGAAGTTTGCCGAACTTTATGTCCCTGACCAAAACATTTCTGTGGACGAATCCCTGGTGCATTTCACAGGCCGGCTGGGAATCAAGCAATATATCCCCAGTAAGCGGGCGAGGTACGGCTTGAAGCTCTGTGAAAGCGCCACTGGTTCTGTGCACTCATTCCACGTGTACGAAGGCAAAGATTCCCAGCTCGAGCCCCCTGAGTGTCCATCGTACATGGGAATAAGTGGAAAAATTGTTTGGGAGTTGGTATTCCCACTCCTCCAAAAGGGGTATCATATTTACATGGACAACTATTATACCAGCCTGCCCCTTCTCCGCCACCTCTACCTAAAAAAAACTCTGGCCTGTGGTACAACAAGAATAAACAGAAAGGGCTTCCCACAGCGTCTTGTCACCACAAGCATTCAAAAGGGGGAATCGGCAAGCTTGAGGAACGAGGAAGTGTTGGCTGTGAAGTGGAGGGATAGGAAAGATGTGTACATCATGGCCACCATCCACGATGACACCTCGGTGAAACTTCACAGAAGACGCAGTACCGTTCACAAGCCTTCCTGCATCAATGAGTACAATAAATTAATGGGGGGTGTGGATTTAAATGATCAAATGTTGCAGCCCTATCTTTCAACCCGAAAATCCCTCTTCTGGTATAAAAAAAAATCGCAATTTACTTTTTTCATTTGGCCCTGTTAAATTCTTTCATAGTCTACCAAAAATCCACACAAAGACCCACCACCTTCATGAGATTTATTGAAGACATTGTCACTGCCCTGATCTACCAACAAACATCCCCCCCAGAAAGCATTCACTCAGATTGTGTCAGCAGACTACATGAGCGCCATTTTTCAGACCATATTCCACCATCACGATCCGGAAGACGACGCCAAAAAAAATGTCGGGTGTGCACCAGAAGAGGAATTAGGAAAGACACCAGCTTCCATTGTCCCGACTGTCCCTCCCAACCTGGTCTTTGCATCGGAAAATGCTTCAAGCGATATCACACTCTCGAAAACTATTAGCCCATATTTCTAATACTGCCATTTCCCCATTTTCAATATGTCCTGAATATTTCCCTGCCTCAACCAACCATATCATTGTCTTCCATGTGAACTGACCCTGGCCTGTTTCTCGACTATGTCTCTGCCTACCGTCTGCATTGTTTATCCGCCATGTTTCTGCCTTTCACGTGAACTGACCCTGGACTGTATGGATTATGCCTCTGCCTACCGTTTATTTCTGCCTTTTACCTGCACTGACCTCGGCCTGTTGACCATGTTTTTGCCTGCCCCCTTGGACTGATCTTTCACCCTGCTACACAGGGGTCTCACATATGTGAGGGGCTCCAGAATAGTGTTCTGATTTCAGAAAACCAGTTTTTGGTTTTCTGTGTTCCCAGAACAGGGTCTGGTTGTCCGGAGGATCCAAAGCGATTTGGGTAGGAGAAGCCTCTACCCCTGTCCCCATTCTTTCCTGACCGTTGCCCTAAGCTTGATGGTCCTGCCTGCTCCCTGGACAAATACTCTGGCTGTGCTGACCATACCTCTGCCTGCTGCATGTACTAACTATGGACAGTATTCCTGCCTGCTGCATGGACGATCCTTTATTCCTTTTGCTGCTGCTGACCACATCCCTGCCTGCTATCTGGACCAATGCTTTGGCTGTGCTGACATCATCTCTACCAGTACTGACTATTCCTGCTGCCTGTTTTGCTGTCGCTGTCCACGTTCCTGCCTGCTGCCTGGACCGATGCTCTCCTCTTTGGACCACTGCACTACTAAAACCGCAGGTAATCTTTTCTTTACCCTTTTCTCAGAAGAATGTATTTTGGTTTATAATTGGTATGTACAGTACATGCTATGTTTTAGAAATATGAAGGGCCTTCAACAATGTAATAGGTTGTCAGGAATTTATGTGTTTAATTTATGCTCCTAGAACACATGACGGTGCTACTTAGATGTTAGGCCTCTGTATTTGGCCAGGCTGTGTAAAAGTCTCACACATTTGGTATCGCCATACTCAGGAGTAGCAGAATGTATTTTGGGGTGTCATTTTTGCTATGTACATGCTATGTGTTGGTAATATCTTATAAATGGACAACTTTGTATAAAAAAAATGCGTTTTCATTTTTTTCACACATATTCCAAAAACTTCTGGAAAAAAATGAACCGTTCAAAAGACTCATTATGCCTCATAGATTATACGTTGGGGTGTTAGCTTTCTAAAATGGGTTCATTTTATGGGCGTTTCCATTGTCCTGGTGCTCCAGGGTCTTCAAAACTGTAATAGGTGGTTGAGAAATGAGATGTGTAATTTATGCTCCTAGAATGCCTGAAGGTGCTATTTCAATGTTGGGCCTCTGTATTTGGCCAGGCTGTGTAAAAGTCTCACACATTTGGTATCGCCATACTCAGAAGGAGTAGCAGAACGTATTTTGGGGTGTCATTGCAAGTATGCATGTGTTGTGTGAGAGAAATAACTTGTTATTATGACAATTTTGTGAAAAAAAAGAAAAATTTATAAAGATTTAAAAAATTTCCCAAGAATTGTGGGAAAAAAGTACAACTTCAAAAAACTCACAATGCCTCTTACTAAATACATTGGAATGTCTGCTTTCCAAAAAGGGGTAATTTGGGGGGTATTTGTACTTTCCTGGCTTGTTAGGGTCTCAAGAAATGAAATAGGCCTTCAGTACATCAGGTGTGATCAGATGTGATAATCTTTCAATGATTTGCACCATAGCTTGTAGACTCTATAACTTTCACAGAGACCAAATAATATACACTTTTTTTGGTTATTTTTACTAAAGATATGTAGCAGTATACATTTTGGCCCAATTTTATGAAGAAAAATTACTTATTTGCAAAATTTTACAATAGAAACTAAAAAAAAGTTTTTTTTTTTTTTTAAATCTAACTTTTTTCGCTTATATTGCAAAAAATAAAAAACCTAGCGGTGATTAAATACCACTAAAAGAAAGCTCTGTTTGTGAGAAAAAAAATGATAAAAATTTGGTTTGGGTACAGTGTAGCATGACTGAGTAATTGTCATTCAAAGTGTGAGAGCGCTGAAAGCTACAAATTGGTCTGGTAAGGAAGGGTGTATAAAAGCCCTGTATTGAAGTGGTTAATAGGGCTCACCAAGCCCCTATGCAACAATCCTGCTAAGCACCTTAGCCTGGCAAGTAACACCTGGTGACTAGGGATGAGCTCGGTGTTCGAGTCGAACATAGGTTCGACTCGAACATCGGCTGTTCGCGCGTTCGGCGAACAACAAACGATTTGGGCCGTTCGCGCCAAATTCGAGTGACGCGAACGGCCCACAATACACTGCGCCATCGCAGTGTAATCCCGGCGCTGTGATTAGCCAAGCATGCACTGTGACCCTGCATGCTTGGCCAATCACAGCGCCGGCAGCGAGGAGAGCAATGATTCGCCACAGGCAGGATGCCTGTGGCCAATTATAGCTGAGGGGGTTTAGTACACGCCCCACACTATAAAAGGCCGCCAGCGCGGCGGCATTGTGTAGTGTGTTCCGGAGCAGGGAAAGTGAAGGATAGGCAGGGACAGTGTCAAATCTTGTCAAATCTATTCTTTGCTAAACCTTGTGTGTAGGGACAGAGAAGGATAGGCAGGGAGAGTGTCAGTGTCATATACTTTGATAAACCTTGTGTGCAGGGAGAGAGAAGGATAGGCAGGGGACAGTGTCAGTGTCATATTCTTTGCTAAACCTTGTGTGTAGGGAGAGAGAAGGATAGGCAGGGAGAGTGTCAGTGTCATATACTTTGATAAACCTTGTGTGCAGGGAGAGAGAAGGATAGGCAGGGGACAGTGTCAGTGTTGCTAAGCCTCCTGCACATTATACACCTGAAGTTAGCCCGTATTGCTGCTTTTTCCTGGTGTGTTACACCAACAGGATTTTGCGGCACTTACAGCGGGCGGAGTGTGCCTCCTGACCATATTACACCTTAACTTAGCCTGTATTGCTGCTTTTCCCATTTCCCTGCAGGCCATTAGAATGTCTGGAAGGCAAACAAGGAGAGGCAGACAGTCAGGAGCCAATAAAAGAGGGCAAGCAGGCTCTTAGTCTAGAGACAACAGTGCTGGTCGTGGACGCGGTGCATCGCCATCAGCACGTGGCCATGGGACACGCTTGTCCTCCTTTTCGGCAGCTGGACGTGTTGAGCCGCATCATGCCGAAGACTTGGTAGAGTGGATGACCAAGCCCTCCTCATCCTCTCTCACCCAGGCTCAGGGTACTGGAAAAGCAGCTGCCAAAGCGTCCTCTTCCCTGGTATCAATGTCATCATCAGTCACTCCTTCCCTAGACCAACCATGTCCTCCTGAGGAGTCCCCCGAACTGTTTGAGCACAGTGTTGGGTACATGCTCCAGGAGGATGCCCAGCGTTTCGAAGGGTCTGATGATGATACCCAGCTAGAGGAAGGCAGTAGCGTGAGAGCAGAGAGGGGATGCTCAAGAAGGACACCAATCTGGCAGTCATGTTCCAGCAGCTGCAGCATACTGCCAGATTGGCTCCAGTGATGAGGAGGGAGGGGATGATCAGGTCCCAGACTCCACGTGGGTGCCTAATAGGAGAGAGGAGGAGGAGGATGAGGAGGAGGCACATCTCCAACGAGGCAGGATGCCCTCGGGGGGCCAGCGTAAGGGCAGCACACTGACGGAATCACACCGCAGAGCTCCGCCTGTGCAGGGCGCTGCCTCTGCCCGTTATTCAAAAAGTTATTTGGTGTGGGCCTTTTTTGAGTCGAGTGCATCCGATCGCACAGCTGCTGTTTGCAACATATGTCTCAAGCGTATATCGCGTGGCCAAAACATCACCCGCTTGGGCACCACATGCTTGACCAGACATATGTTGACCTGCCATTCAGCTCGTTGGCAAGCCTACCTTAAAGACCCACACCAAAGAACAAAGCTGACCTCTTCTTGCACCGCATCAGCTGGGATCTCCAACCCCACTATACCTTCAGTCCTCTCGAAACCTGCTCTGAGAGGAATGAAGGTGTAGAATTAGGTGTGTCACAGCCAAGTACTTGCGGGCACTCTGCTAGCAGTACACCAACATCCAATTCTAGCAGGCAAATTTCCCTGCCCCAGCTGCTGGACCGTCAAAAGAAGTTCACTCCCAGCCATCCACATGCCCAGCGGTTGAATGCTAGCTTGGCTAAATTGCTAGCGCTTCAACTGCTGCCTTTTCAGTTGGTAGACTCGGCCCCCTTCCGTGAGTTTGTGCAATGTGCGGTTCCTCAGTGGCAGGTTCCCAAACGCCACTTTTTCTCACGGAAGGCGATTCCGGCTCTCTACCGGCATGTGGAAGGCAATGTCTTGGCCTCGCTGGACAGGGCGGTCAGCGGTAAGGTGCATATTACCGCTGACTCATGGTCCAGCAGGCATGGACAGGGATGTTACCTTTCTTTCACGGCCCATTGGGTCACTCTTTTGGCAGCTGGGAAGGATGCAGGACAAAGTGCAGTAGTGTTGGAGGTTGTTCCACCGCCACGCCTCCAAAATGCTACTACTGGTTGTGACACACCTCTGTCCTCCACCCCCTCCTCTTCTTTCTCCGTGGCCTCTTCCTGTGCTTTGTCCTCGGAACCAGCGGTGCTCCGTAGGCGTTCAAGGGGCTACGCAAGTACGCAGGCAAAAAGATGCCATGCCGTGCTTGCGCTGGTGTGTTTGGGGGACAGGAGCCACACTGGGGCAGAGGTTCTGTCTGCTCTGCAGGGGCAGGCCGAGAGGTGGTTGACGCCACGCCAGCTTAAACCAGGAATGGTTGTTTGCGACAATGGCACCAACCTCCTCTCCGCTCTCCGACAGGGACAACTGACCCATGTGCCTTGTGTGGCTCACGTCCTTAACCTGGTGGTGCAGCGGTTCTTGGGCAGGTACCCGGGCTTACAGGATGTCCTGAGGCAGGCCAGGAATATCTGTGTGCATTTCCACAGATCTTATAATGCCAGTGCTCGCCTGGCTGAGCTGCAAAAGGAGTTGAACCTGCCCAAGAACCGCCTTATATGTGACATGCCCACCAGGTGGAACTCAACGTTGGCCATGCTGCAGCTGCTGCACATGCAGCAGAGGGCCATCAATGAGTACCTGTGCGACTACGGCACCAGGACAGGGTCAGGGAAGCTCGGGTTTTTTCACCACGCCAGTGGGGCATGATCAGGGATGCATGCACTGTCCTGGCACCATTTGAGGAGGCCACGAGGATGGTGAGCAGTGACAGTGCATGCATCAGTGACACTGTACCTCTTGTCCACCTGTTGGAACATACGCTGCGTGGAATAATCGACAGGGCACTTGAGGCAGAACAGAGGCAGGAAGAGGAGGACTTCCTTGCCTCTCAAGGCCCCTTTTATCCAGACAGTGTTCCTTCTGTCCCACCCATCGCAGAGGAAGAAGAGGAGGAGGAGGAGGAGGATTGTGTCAGCATGGAGGTGGAGCCTGGCACTCAGCATCATCAGCAGCAGTCTTTTAGGGATGATTTACAGTCCCAAGAAACCAGTGGACTTGTACGTGGCTGGGAGGAGGTGGCTGCGGATCATGTCGTCCTTAGTGACCCAGAGGACTCCGGACCGAATGCCTCAGCTAACCTACGCTGCATGGCCTCCCTGATCCTGAAAAGTCTGCGGAAGGATCCTCGTATTCTTCGGATCAAGGAAAGGGACCATTACTGGCTGGCCACTCTCCTTGATCCACGGTACAAGGGTAAGGTTGCGGACCTTATCTTACCGTCGCAGAGGGAGCAGAGGATGAGACAACTCCGGGAGGCCTTGCAGAAAGGTCTGTGCAACGCGTTCCCAGAGACTGGGAGGTTACAAACTCCTGGTCCTGGACAACGAGTTGCTGAGGCTTCGGTCAGTCAAAGAAGGAGCGGTGGGGAAGGTGGCCGTCTGACCGAAGCGTTCAGACAATTCTTTAGTCCGCAGCCCCAAGGTATGATCGGTTCCAGCAACCATCGCCAGCGTCTGATATACATGGTGCAGGAATACCTAGGGGCAAGGTCAGACTTGGACACCTTCCCCACCGAAAATCCTCTGGCCTACTGGGTCTTGAGGATGGATCACTGGCCAGAGCTTGCACAGTATGCAATTGAACTACTGGCCTGTCCTGCATTCAGCGTTCTTTCAGAACGCACATTCAGTGCTGCTGGAGGATTTGTCACGGATCACATGGTGCGCCTGTCCACCGACTCTGTTGATCGACTGACCTTCATAAAGATGTACCAGTCTTGGATCACCACCAGTTACCAAACACCTGAAGCTGATATAACAGACTAATTTATTTTCAAATGTCACATCCCTTCAAGACTGATGCTGATGCTGAGAGACTGTCCTGTTATGTTGACTGACTATCCTCCTCCTCCTCAATGATCCGATTGACGATGATAGCTTGGAAGAACATTTGTGTTTCTGGGTGCCGCCACCAGTGGCTAAGGCCCAATTTTTCAGCCCCTGTTTAACAGGGGTGTGTTATTACAATTTTTTATGCAATGCTTTGCAGCAGGGCTCATTCCTGCACTCCAACTAGAGTATATGGGAGTGGTTGCAGTGTCGTGGCACCAGCGGCTAAGGCCCAATTTTTCAGCCCCTGTTTAACAGGGGCGTGTAATTACAATTTTTGATGCAATACTTTGCAACAGGGCTCATTGCTGTGCTCCAAGTACAGTATCTGTGAGGGGTTGCAGTGTTGTGGCACCAGTGCCTAAGGCCCAATTTTTCTGCCCCTGTTTAACAGGGGCATGTAATTACAATTCTTGATCTAATAATTCACAGCAGGGCCCATTCCTGCGCCCACCAAGACTAACTGTGAGGCCTTACAGTGTTGTGTCAACACCACCACCACCACCACCACCACCACCACCAAAGGCCCAATTTTTCAGCCCCTGTTCAACAGGGGCATGCAATTACAATTCTTGATCTAATAATTCACAGCAGGGCCCATTCATGCGCCCACCAAGAGTAACTGTGAGAGCTCACAGTGTTGTGGCAACACCAACATGTAAGGGGCAAATTTCAGCTGAGTATATACAGCAGGCCCCTACTTTCAAACATCCAACTTACAAACGACTCCTCCTTGCAAACGGAAGGATACAACAGGAAGTGAGAGGAAATCTACCCCTAGGAAGGCAAATTCTCTCCTGTAAGAGTTAATATGGGAAAAAAAGTGTCTCCTCTCCACTGATGCTTTATCACCAATTCTTGTTTCAATAAAAACCCCAAATTTTCAAAAAACATTTGTCATTAGGACGGAAAGTGAGGTGAACTGTTCTGAACAGGTGCACACTGCACAGACAGCAAAACAAATGTTACAGGGGTGATAACCCTTCCCTATGTTTAACAAAAAGCTTAAAAATTGATTTTTTGCCTGGAGCTACACTTAAACAATGTACCTGTTCAAAATTACAAACAGATTCTACATAAGAACAAACCTACAGTCCCTTTCTTGTATGCACCGCCTGTATACGGCTGTTCAGAGTATATAGGGCCTTTTTTATTTTGTGTGCGGGGTTCCCCTTAATATCCATACAAGACCCAAAGGGGCTGGTAATGGGCTGGGGGGGGGGGGTGTGTGATGGGGTAGCTATGCCATTTTTCTTAAAGATTTTCATCCATATTACCGGGACCAGACATTACATTAAAGCCGCAAGCAGTTTTAAATGGCTTTTTTTCCTTTAGAAATGTAATTTTGTGTAGGGACAGTTCTAAACACGGGAAACACGTGGCACTTCACAGGCATACTTTAGACACCCCCCAGGTACGATATTTAAATGAATATTTGACTTTTTTTTTTTCACTTTATGCATCATTAAAATGACTGCTCCAGAAAAACGGCCGTTTTTAAAACTTCTTTTTGCATTGATACATGTCCCCTGGTGCAGAACCCGGGTTCCCAAACCCTTTTTAGGACAATAACATGCATAATAGTCGTTATAATTAGCACTTTAGATTTCGAACGTTCGCATCCATTGTATTTAATAGGGTTCTAAAGTTCGTGCGAACTTTCGGTCCGTTCGCGGGTTCTGGTGCGAACCGAACCCGGGGGTGTTCGGCTCATCACTACTGGTGACTCGCGTGACCTGGGTAAGGAGAAATGAACCGTTGCAAATGTCTGGTTCAGAGCCTGCTCTGTGTCCCACAGCTGCCTTTTGGAAGCACCGCATGGCTTGGTATATGCAGCTTAAATAAGCTAGCTGTGTGGGGTCATGGCAAACGGGCATGGCTGTATTTGCATATCAAATCTCTGTGCACTCAGATCAAGCTACGGCGCATGCGCAGCTCCGAGTGCGCACAATGCGGACGTCTCTCTCTTCCATTTCATGATGTGCAGCGGGGGAAGGCGGACATCCACTGCGGACAGCATGCCTGCGACGGGATTGATCCCCTCCTCCCATGGCGCTACACACGTCTAGCATGACATCGACGGGCCCCGCCCCCAACACCGGGATATATAAAAGACGAGACCGACCTACACTCCCACTTCATTCCCCCACATCACCAGGACGGCTTATCATTCACACCACTCAGCATTCATGTCAGGTACATGAGGACACATGTGTTTCCTTTGGCTTCACTTTTTACTTAACTTTCTATTTTTTGATTATATTTTGTTCCAATCGACACATACCTCATTTATACATCACTCCCTATCTTTGGGAATATAGTGGTATCTTACTTCTATCCATTCATTACTCTCACTCACTTCAACATAACACCCATTCCCTCATCTTCACCTCAGTAAACATTTAGTCGTCACCCACTCAACCACACATCTATACAGGATTTTAGACATACATTTCACATATTCACACACACACATATACATATTTTTTTTTTATTTATTTCTCTTACACATTTTTTCACCTTCACTTTGTCATAATTTTTTCATTTTTTTCATTCTTAGGTTAATCATCTGTCATAACAGGCAATTGACGCATACATGCGGGGTTTGTTGTGGTGGTCCTAGATCGCTCGCTTTTTCCCGGGTTAATATCTGAACTCTCCAGATTCCACATGGGGGGAAGGGGGTGGGGTTACCACGTCTCAATCCCGGGTGAGACATTCTGTACGGACACCCGGTCTTTCCATCTTGGATGTGGGCCTAGTCCATGAGCCTAATCGTAAGTCTTTGATTAATAAATTTGGCCCCTCTTCCATAGCTGTGCCTCCCTCTAGGGCATCATATGTTAACGGTCCCCCTCTTTTTTAATCATAGTTCAATCTTGGCATCACACTCCTGATGAGTAGCTTTAGGCTACGAAACGCGTAGAGTCTACAACAAGGGTGCCCCGACAAGCTTGTCATAATCATGGATTTTAACTTAATATTTATATGACAATGTCATATAATGAGGCGTATACTGGATGTATTATGCTATTATGGATCTGCGTTGTTGATCATGTCTATGTGATTTTACATATGCTCTCTTCTGATTATCAATGTTTCAGGTCTGTACTTATAAAATGCCTCTTATCATCTGACTATGAATTTACATGTTTTTGATTAAAGCATATCGATATTAGAGTTAATATTATTATTATTATTTTTATGAGTATCATTTTTATTATTACAATTATCATGAGTATTCACATTATTAGCGGTGATGCATTATTGTTAAAACTACCATTAATCTCTAATTATTATAATCAAACGATTTACATGCATTGATCCGATGTGTGCGGCTGGCTTTGCATCAATTTGCGGGGCCACCGCATAACATCATACCAACATCAAATTTCATTACAGAAAATACACCATTTATCCCATCTATTAAATGCTCAGACGTGCCTCATTTAAAGTCCCACCAACTTTTCTTTCTTTTAACACATATATATCTAGGGATGGAAGCGTGCACGTGCTGGCTGTGGCCGGTCACATTCATTTTTAGACTAGCCATTTATATTTAGTGACCCGCCACATACATCAATATTATTGAATAGATAACTGTCTTTAACTACATCCATATACATGTGCTGGTGTGCATTATTTGCATATACACATGTGTATCTATACACCTCCAATCAAATAGCATATGTAAAATCACACAGACATGATCAACAACGCAGATCGATAATAGCATAATACATCCAGTATACACCTCGGTATATGACATTGTAATATAAATATTAAGTTAAAATCCATGATTATGACAAGCTTGTCGGGGCACCCTTGTTGTAGACTCTACGCGTTTTGGCTGATCACGATGTAAACAGGAAGAGCAGTTTATCTGCTTTTCCTCACTCATGTCTGACAGACGCGAGTAGAGGAGATTGGCGGCTCTTCTGACAGGGGGGGTCTGTGCTTATTGTTTATCAGAGCAGCCCCCTCCGCGGATGCCCCCCCAGGACAACCAGGAAAACCAGGGATGGCCACCAACACAGGACCACCAGGTATGCCACCCTAGACCACCAGGGATATGCCAATCAGTGCCCAGGCAGCTGCCAATCAGTGCTAATTAAAAATGCCTGCCAGTGCCACCAGCGATGCCCAACAGTGCAATCAGTGCCAGCCATCAGTGCAGCCTTTCAGTGCCCACCGGCGTCGCCCATCAGTGCCCGCCGGCGTCGCCCAGTGCCCACCGGCGTCGCCCATCAGTGCCCGCCGGCGTCGCCCAGTGCCCACCGGCATCGCCCATCAGTGCCCACCAGCGTCGCCCATCAGTGCCCACCAGCGTCGCCCATCAGTGCCCACCAGCGTCGCCCATCAGTGCCCACCGGCGTCGCCCATCAGTGCCCACCGGCGTCGCTCATCAGTGCCCACCAGCGTCGCCCATCAGTGCCCACCAGCGTCGCCCATCAGTGCCCACCAGCGTCGCCCATCAGCGTCGCCCATCAGTGCCCACCAGCGTCGCCCATCAGTGCCCACCAGCGTCGCCCATCAGTGCCCACCAGCGTCGCCCATCAGTGCCCACCAGTGCCACCCATCAATGCCCATCGTCAGTGCCACCTCATCGATGTCACCAGTGCAGCTTATCAGTGCTCATCAGTGAAGGGGAAAAATTACTTTTACAAAATGTTATAACAGAAACAAAGACACTTTTTTTTGTTTGTTTAGCAAAAAATAAAAAACTGCAGAGGTTATCAAATACCACCAAAAGAAAGCTCTATTTGTGGGCACGATAAAAATCTTGTTTGGGTACAGTGTAGCATGACTGTGCAATTGTCATTTAAAAAGTGACAGCGCTGAAAATTGGCTTGGACAGGAAGGGGGGTAAGTGCCTGGTATAGAAGTAGTTAAGAACAGTTTGTGGGACTAGAGACCTGGAGCTCAGAGAGCTCAAACAAATGTGCCCATCCACCTTGCAGACACTGGTAAAAAACTGATGTACTTCCTGTATGGGAGGGGTTATATAGGGGATCACTTCCTGCCTAAGACTTTGTCTACCAGTGTCCATTCACCTAGAGATGGCGTCCAATGATGTATGAAAAAAACTTTTTATATAAAAAAATAAAAAAACTTTTAATTGCCTCTTAGGGCTTCTGATCTTATGCAGCTTATTGGAAGTCACTTCCTGCCTAAACATCTCCACTTGCGTTATGGCTGCATGGCATTTCCCAGGGGAGGTTTCATGATGTTGACAACAGTGGACCCTGCCTGTGCAATGTGTTTAGAAATCATATTATAATCAAAACTGCTCTTTTAAAATATTACCCACTTGCTGACCTGCTCACAGTAAACATACAGCGAGCAGGCAGCACAGCCAGGCACTGCAATGTACCTGTACATGGTTGGAGGTGCACTGCGTGCTCTACCTGCTAACCAATGCTGTGATTGGCTACAGCATGAGTTTGTCAGCAGGTTTTGCCCAATGATTTTGCCCCTGGACCTGATGATCGGCTGTAGGCATCACAGCATGGCCCTGTGTCTTGTTTGTAAACCCAGATGCAGGATCTGGCTGGTTCTCCTCTCCCTGAGCCCTTTTCATTCAGAGGGAGAAGAAGGCCAGTTACTTTTGTAAGTAAAATCAGCACATTTACACTTGCATACACTTGTTAGGCACATTTAAGCCCTTGACTGCCATGTCACCAGTGTCATTAGTACAGTGTACAGTATGTATCACTGATCACTGTATTAGTGTCGTTAGCAACATCAGATCGCATCAGAGTCCGTTATTTTATTTCTAGAGTGATCGCAGTCACTGATTGCTAGCCAGGAGCTCTTTTTTCCTATAGTCACCACTAGGAACCTGTAAAAAGTTAGTGCCCAAGATGTCCAAAAAAAGGTACACTAGTGAGGAGGCCTACAGCATTTTGAGCATGATAAATGAGAGCGAAGGGGAAGCCTCACTGTCAGAATCAGGCTCAGAATATGAACCCGTAGAAGTAAAAGAAGAGGCACCCTGACAGCTAGCTCAGATGATGGTTGTGCTAGAAACGAACGATTATGCTCATATGCAGCAGGACGCAAGTACTAGCGTTGCACACCTTTTTGGTGATCTGGCAAGCACCAGTGTTGTAGTGCATCCTGGCCTTTTAGTGGTGAAGTGGCGAACATCAGCAGTGCAGTACAAGCTGGTGAGGTGGCTAGCGCTAGTAGTGTACTGCAACCACAGCCACTAAGAATTCAAGCACAGACCCATAGTAGCCTTCAAGGCTGCCCCCAGATTCAGCTGCACCCGTTATCTCCCTATTCACAGCCCAGCCTGAGGGTTAGGTGGAAAAAGCAAACACTACCCTGGACTTATTTGAGCTGTGTTTCACTGAAGACCTCTATAATCTGATTGTGGACCAAAGTAATCTTTATGCCTAACAGTACATTGCCACCAAACCAAATTTATATCTTGCCAGGCCATTCACGTGGAAACCTATCATGGTTTCCGAATGTAAATCTTTTTTGGGCCCAATCCTTAACCTAGGCAATTACAAAAAAGAATGAATTGCAGTCATATTGGTACACAGACCTGATTTATCATATGCCCGTGCATGCGTTATATGCATTTGAGTGACAATATTGCCCCCTGAGTGACTGAGTATGATTAGCTTCACAAAATTCAGCCCCTCAAATTACCTTCCCCAGATATTTTCAGATGTGTATACGCCCTAACAAAATATCTGCACAGACAAGTTTCTTGTACATATTACTGGCAGGCTTGCAATTAAGCAAAATCTCCCCAGCAAGTTTGCCAGATATGGGGTCAAACTGTATAAGCTATGTGAGAGGGCCACAGGCTATACATACCACTTTGGAATTTATATGGGTGAAAAAACAGTGGAGCCCCCTGAGTGCTCAGACTACATGGGGAGCAGTGGTAAGATAGTGTGGGACTTGTTTTCACCCTTGTTCCACAAGGGATATTATTTGTACGTGGACAACTTTTATGCAAGTGTGCCACTTTTTAGACTTGGACTTCCCCCAGCAGCTTGTTAACACTCCACTTAGAAAGGGTGAGAAAGCCTGCCCGCGCAATTAAAGCGGAGTTCCGGTCAGAATTTTTTTTTTGGAAAGTTAAATTTAATTAGATTAAACATTTCATTTAAGATAGTAAAAGCTCCCCAATTGATTGGTAAATCATTTTATCACCTGCCTTATGTGCTGTAGCTAATGATGTGGCAGTTGCCATCCTATGTGTGGGCATCTGAAGCCCAGTTCCTTTTTTTTTCCTCGATTTCGTGGAGAGGTGCATGCTGGGTAACTAGCATGCACCTCTCGATCTCGCTTGTTCAAAGTAGAGCGGCGCTCGTAGCGCAGGTTGTTTCTTTGGTTGTCACATGACAACGAGCGGCAGCGGAGGAACGTCCCGCCCCGTTGTTATGACAACACAGAAACAACACAGGCAGCTGGTCTGCTGTTACTGGCGTGAGTGTCTCCTGGCTTCCCCTGCTGCTACACACGGCGTTTGAGCCCCCTCTCTTTAACCCTGGTCGGATCACTGTGTACAGCACCACCTAGACTACAGTGTGTCTGTCTCTGCAGCACTCAGTGTTTTCATCTCCCCCTCCGTCGGAAGATTACTCCCAGCCATATTGGAGCATCAGCCTGCCTGGCCCCACTGCATCCAGTGCTCCTGTCTTCCTCTCGTGAAGAATCATCACTTACAGGCTCACTAGTACATCAGTGTGTCAGGCGGCTGCCTTCTCTTCCCTTCTACACTGCAGACACACATGCCGTTGGTATAACAGAGAAAAGCGCATAGTCTCCTGGAAAATGATGACACTCATTTCCCAGGAGTCAGTGCGGCTTAGGTAGGATAGGAGAACCACCGGGGTCCAGGAAGAAGGCAGATTAGCAATTCTGCCTAGCAACAGGCTGATCAAGGCAAGTAAAAAAAAATTTTGCACAGAATCTTTTTAAACAGATTAAAAGGAAGCTATAGAAGTAAAGTATAATTTTAGGGTGCAGCTCTGCTTTAAGTACTACCAGTAAAATGGAAGAACAAATGTGATGCATTCATCCGTTCTTCCATTCACTTAGACACGACAGTCCAAATTAAGGCCACAGACTGAACAAGAAAAAAACATAATATATACTAAAGTGGGTGGATGTGTAGTGGAAGCATTTAGTTCAATCTTATTTTATAGAAACAAGACCATATTAACATTTCAAAAAAAAATGTAAGATATACAATTATATCGTAGACACGAGGTACGTTCATAACATAATAGGTTCATTGGGGCCTTATGTTCTTTTGTACATTTAACATAATGCAACAAAATACTAAGTAAATCAAACCATATCGTATTTGAGATATACTCAGCATCCTGATTGGGGTCAGGATACATGAACATATAGCAGAAATACAGAATGATTGTAATAGCCAAATTGTATGCTTACAAATAATAAAATCACTAGTGGGATCACAACTCATTCCATAGGCAATTGGAACACTTCATTTGGTAGAAGGCAGGGTGGGAAGGCAGAAAGTTGGTGTCTAGAGGGGAAATAATAGACGCACTCCATCATGGCTGTAGGGTGGAGATAGGTGGTTTGCCCTCAGCCCATGTCACAAATTCGGAAGAATACCGAAACATGGACCAAGAGGTCCACGTGATGGAAAACTGTCCCTCTTCGTCTTTTTCCTGGGCCAGCAGACGTTCCAAGTCTCTTACTCGGTCTACTTCAATAGCCTAATCCGCAAGGGAGGGCATACTCGAGAGCCCCCCCCCCCCTCCGCAGCTTACTGGAGTCGTCGGTAGCAGCAAAGGCGATCGGGTCCTTGTCCCTCTGTGGTATGGATAAGAGTGAGGGGAAGATGGCCCCCACCCGTCTCCATACGATAGCAGGGCGGAAGCGACGTCAAAACGTCAGCTCCGCCCATGGGTCTTAACCACTTCCCTACCCAGCCATAGACAAAATGACGTCCACAGATGGGATCTCCCATCCTGGGTGGACGTCATATGACGTCCTCGGCTTTGTAGGGGGATATCTGAATGATGCCTGCAGCTAGAGGCAACATTCAGATATCCTTTTGAAGTGCCAGCGATTCTGTGCACCATAAGAACGATCATAGCGGCGGTTCCGCCGCTTGATCGTTCTTATAGGCGGCGGGAGGGGACACCCCCCCCCATCCGGTGCTTCTCCGGGCTCCCCCGTGCGATCAGGGACCCGGAGCGAATCTTCCGGCATCGTTGGTGGAGTCACGTGATGAGCATAGAGATGACTGGTGACCAGTGACCAGTCACTATGATCGTCGGAGGCCCGAGCGCGATGTGATGACGTCATGCCCGGGTCTCAAAAATGTAAACAAAGCCGCCGTTGCGGCTGTAAGTATGAAATCAGTGAAAAATTTTTCACTGATCTCATGCTTTCCAGCCTGAAGGAGAGATGTGGAGTCTTATTGACCCCGCATCTCTCAATAAAGAGAACCTGTCACACACATTCCTATTACAAGGGATGTTTACATTCCTTGTAATATGAATAAAAGTGATAAAAAAAAAAAAAAAAAGTAAAATCATTGTAAAAAAATTAATAAATAAGTAAAATAAATAAATACATAAAAAATAAAACACCCCTGTCCCCGGTAGCTCGCGATCAGAAGCGAATGCACACGCAAGTCGCCCACATATGTAAACGCCGTTCAAAGCACGCATGTGAGGTATCGCCGCGTGCGTTAGAGCGCGTGCAACAATTCTAGCACTAGACCTCCTCTGTAATTCTAACCTGGTAACCTGTAAAAAAAATTAAAGCGTCGCCTATGGAGATTTTTAAGTACCGAAGTTTGGCGCCATTCCATGAGTGTGCGCAATTTTAAAGCGTGACATGTTAGGTATCTATTTACTCGGCGTAACATTATCTTTCATATGTTCCCAAAAAATTGGGCTAACTTTACTGTTTTGTTATTTTTTAATTCATGAAACCATTTTTTTTTAAAAAAAAGGCGTTTGAAAAATTATTGCGCAAATATTGTGCAAGAAAAAATGTTGCAATGACCGTCATTTTATTCCCTAGGGTGTCTGCTAAAAAAACATTTAGGGCTCTTTCACACGGAGGTCCGTTCAGGTCCGCCTGTCAGTTTTTTAGGCGGACCTGAACAGATCCTCCATGTAGCCCTATGGAGGCACGGATGTCAGCGGAGACATGTCCGCTGACATCCGCTCCGCTCCGATCCGCCAAAGTGTGACGGAGGAAAACCCTATTTTTCCTTCCGTCGGCGGAGCGGATCGGATGACAACGGACTCTACGGTCCGTCGTCATCCGATTCCCCATAGG
Organism: Rana muscosa; assembly: GCA_029206835.1. Taxonomy (NCBI): domain Eukaryota; kingdom Metazoa; phylum Chordata; class Amphibia; order Anura; family Ranidae; genus Rana; species Rana muscosa. Next base: position 358,165,896 of record CM055117.1, on the reverse strand, counting down.
GGAGAGCGGCGCTCTAACAGGGCGGTTCCTGCAGTGTGCGGGGACCGCCCAGTCATCCGTTGGCTCAGCAGGGATCAACGGAGCGATCCCCACTGAGCAAGCGGAGCTTCACGGGGCGGATCTGCACGGATCCGCCCCGTGTGAAAGGGGCCATATAATGTTTGGGGGTTCTGAGTAATTTTCTAGCAAAAGAATGATGATTTGTACATGTAGGAGAGAAGTGCCAAAATAGGCCCGGTATTGAATAGGTACAAAAAGCCCTGTATTGAAGTGGTTAAAGGGACATTTTTTTGTTGTCATTCTTTCAAATGACAATTTTTTTAATTTATTTTTTATTGCATTTTAGTCTAAATATGAGATCTGAGATCTTTTTGAACCCAGATCTCATATTTAAGAGGACCTGTCATGCTTTTTTCTATTACAAGGGATGTTTACATTCCTTGTATTAGGAATAAAAGTGACCCATTTTTTTTTAAAACAGTGTAAAAATAAATAAAATCAAGTAAAATAAATAAGAAAACAAAAACAACATTTTTTTAAAGCGCCCCGTCGAGCTTGTGCGCAGGAGCGAACGTATATGCGCCCGCATATGAAAACGGTGGTCAAACTACATGTGAGGTGTAACGACAGGGGTTAACGTCGTTTAAAGATATTCCCTTTCCGAACACACATCAGCTACCAGACACTCCACAGTTAGGGGACCGCTTCCCATAGGAATAATTCTTCCAGAACAAACGAGACAACGCTCCGTGTTGAAGTTCCAAAACAGGGAATGACTATTTCAAGCACATGGTAACACATTTCTCTTAAAAAAAACCTTCCCTCCCATCCTTGGGGAACAGGGCGGGTTAAACTGTCCAATGACAATGGTCATACAGGTCAGGTGTGTTCAAACTTCTCTTTCAGTAAACAGTCTTAGCAGGAGGGGCGATTCCCCCCCCCCTCCTCACAGAAAGACACTTAAACATCACATAATAGGCAGCCAGACGGTCTACCAGCTTCAATCCACATCATCACAGTAGCAGACTTAATTACCACAAGCCACAATAGACAATAGAATGCAATCACACCCCATCACAGCAAATATTACACAACAGCCAACACCCAATATACCCACAATATATACAATGTATATACAGCATTAAATCTGATTAGCACAGATCATAGTGGGGTTCTCATTCACCCTGTGCCCAAAGTGACCCCTGTCACATGAGGTATCGCCGCAATCAGAGCGAGAGCAATAATTCTAGCCCTAGACCTCCTCTGTAACTTAAAAGATGCAACCTATAGAATTTTTTAAACGTCGCCTATGGAGATTTTTAAGGGTAAAAGTTTGACGCCATTCCACGAGCGGGCACAATTTTGAAGTGTGACATGTTGGGTATCAATTTACTCGGCGTAACATTATCTTTCACAATATAAAACAAATTGGGCTAACTTTACTGTTGTCTTCTTTTTTAATTAAAAAAGGGAATTTTTTCCCCCAAAAAAGTGCGCTTGTAAGACCACTGCACAAATACGGTGTGACAAAAGTATTGCAATGACCGCCATTTTATTCTCTAGGGTGTTAGAAAAAAAACCAATATAAAATGTTTGGGGGTTCCAAGTAATTTTCTAGCAAAAAAAACTGTTTTAAACTTGTAAACACAGAGTCTGAAAAACAGGCTTGGTCCTTAAGTGGTTAAAGTTATTCATTGCCCCAAAGTCCTCAAACTCCTGTAATATACAGGGCCAGGATAATTCGGGATTTGTCACATACATAAGCAGGTCTTACGCAAATAGGGCTAGTTTTGTGTGAATAGGACTCATCGTAATTCCCGTAATAGAGTTATTATTATTACGTAAGGCTACAGCTAGGTGTTCTATGGTGAGTACGTATAGAAGGGGGGACAGAGGGTATCCCGGTCTCGACCCGTTATGGATGTGGAATGCAGGCAATAACGAACCATTAATACGGATTCTGGCAGACGGTGAGGAGTATAGAGACATTTTCTTGGATAACATGTGGGGGACCCACTCATCGACCAGGTTGATCGCTTTTTCAGCATCAACCGTCAGGAGACAGAGAGGGACGTCTTGGGCACAGGCGTAGTCAGCTAAGAGAAGAGTTTTCAGGGTGTTATCCCAAGCTTCACAACCACTCACGAACCCAACCTGGTTCAAATGTAATAGATTTGGTAGTAGGGGCTGCAATCTGTTAGCCAACAACTTGGCGAATACCTTTAGGTCTACCCCTGTCAATGAGAAAGGTCGATAATTAGCACACAAAGTGTGGTCTTTGCCAGGTTTAGTGATGAGGGCGATATGAGCTTCTAATGTTTGCGGTGGGAATGCTGAACCGTCTGACAGAGTTAAACACTTTAGTAAGGAAGGGGGTTAGGAGGGGAGCAAAGTTTTTGTAAAATTTAGGAGTGAAGCGATCCGGGCCAGGGCTTTTACCAGCTGGGGTGGTTGCTATGGCCCTAGCAACTTTGTCTGCAGTGATAAGCTCCTCTAACTCTAATATCATCCTCATTCAGTGTGGGTAATGCTGTCCCTGCAATATAAGATGCCTTGCTTTCCTCTGCTGCAGAGGGGGAACTAGAGGTGTCAGTAGTAGGGATATTATATAGAGACTGATATAAATCCTTAAACGTCTGTGCTATTTGGGAGGGAGTGGATACTGAGTTGCCCGATTTGTCTTGGATATAGGAGATAAACGTTGACAGTGCCTTAGGGTGTAAGGAGCAAGCTATTAATCTACCGCATTTGTCTCGGAATTGATACTGGTGCAGAGCGAGCTTATCTGCATACAACCGCGCGGACATCTCGTACAAGTCTCAAAGCTGTGACCGAGCCAGACAAACCTCAGTGAGAGTTTCCACAGTTGGGAAGTGCTTGTGTTCGGTTTCCAAGTTCCTAAGCTTTTGAATAGCAGCCACAATGGTAGCGGATCGTTCCTTCAAGTGGGCCCCAATTTGAATAAAGCAGCCTCATAGGAAAGCCTTTAGTGCCTCCCATTGGATGGGCAGAGGTGTAGGGTCTTCAGCTTGATCAGTGAAAAAATGTATATGGCATCTGAGACCCTTGTGACACATTCTGAATTGGTAAGCAGCGAGTCATTCAAACGCCTAACCGGGGTAGAGGGAATCCGGAGGGCCAGTTATACAGAAAAGTGGAAATGTAAAGAAAGAAAAAAATTGAACAAAGTGATGTCCCAAAGAAGAGCTATAAGGAGGATCAACCACAGAATGTAATTTCAATAAAGCTATTTCTCAAAATTTGACTAAACATAGCAATGGGAACGCCCACCCCGCCCCCCCCCAGTATACCCAATAATAAAATCACATACAGACAAAAATGACAAGGTTGTCACAATATGGCACCAACCACAGGGCCCCACTCATACATATGCGGGGACCAGCTAAGAGGGGAATGAATCTGCTAGCAAAAAGAAGGGGGTGGTGCTTGCTCTTGATCCTGAATGATCACTAATCGCTAATTACACATGCTGTATGTCCGGGTATCGGACTTTTATGATTTATAGCGTGGGGGTATTGCCACAGCAAGTAGGTTAAACATATAGAGCCAAGCTAAAAGTCCGTAGCCAGAGTTGCAGGATGGACCTGTCAGCGAATACTGTATTCAAAAGACTGCCAGTATACCAGTGGTAGAATAACTAGGTGAGCATAAGACAATTGAGCTGGATATAAAAGGATAAACTGGCTGTTGGCATACTATGTATGCATACATGAACTACACAGTTCCTTGTCCCGGTATGGCATGTACAAACAGTACTGAATGATCGAGTAAGTCCACTGGGGATATACTAGTGGTGCAACGGATCGGTGGTGATCCGTGATCCGAACAAGTCACCCTGTTGGGATCGGATCACCACGCGATCCGCAGAGAGATCTGGAGCCTCGGCCGTAGGAAAGGCCGTGGCTTCGGCCTAGCCCCGGCCATCTTGGGGTACACCCTGCGGCGGTCACTGTAGTGACGTTTCGCCGCCATCTTGCTCCACCCCACACTCCTGCACAGTAATGATAGAGAAGGGGCAAAGCGGACATCTTATTACACCCAACGGAGTTTTAGATTTCAGTCCATTTCAACACAAAATGGATTTCCAAATAATGTATTAAAGCTGATAAGCTCCATCGGACTGTTTACATGTTAAATTTAAAAGCAGCAGCAAACCTTACATGCTTGCTAATGTGACGAACACCTCTGATTTTCACATTTAACATTTAGTTAAATGTGAAAATCAGAGGTGTTCCGTCACATTGGCAAGCATGTAAGGTTTGCTGCTGCTTTTAAAATTTAACATGTAAAGAGTCCGTCGGATTTACAAATACTGTATTTAAGCAAATAAGCTCAGTTTTGTGTTGAAAATAACTGAAATCTAAAACTCCGGTGGGTGTAACAAGACTGTCTTTTTTTTTTTGCTGATCCGAGGATCGATCCGATCCATGAGTTTTTTGATCCGTTGCACCCTTAGGATATACAGGATGAGGGGAGAGATAAACTGGAGTTATAAATATAAGTTGCCCAGAGGCTCTCATCACTCCGGAATCATGGCTGCAGAGGCCTTAGTAGTAGGGACCCGTTCGCCTCAAAGTTCAGCCTGTAGGTATATGCTGGTATCAGCTGATGGAAAAATGCTGGTGTTATTCGTCAGCGTGTGGCAGTCTGGTGTGTAGCGTCCATTCACTGTACATCCAATCGAAAGTGAGGTAAGGCAGCTACGGAGGCCCACAGGTAGATGTGAACGAGTCAATAAATACATAGACTCCCTTATTAAGGATCTGGTGACTACACTACCCTCGTACATACGTGATACCGGCGATGTACTCAATAAAATAAAGGACTTGACCTTTCCCTGGGATGTCCCCCTTGTTGGAATTGACGTAGGAGGCATTGCATACATCTATACCACACAAATGGGGAATCTCTGCAGTATACCATGTTTTGGAGAAAAAATTCCCCACCATGGGGGCTCAAAATGAGTTTATCATTCAGCTCCTTGACCTGACATTAAAACATAATTTCTTCCTGGGACATCATTACCAACAGCTATGCGGTACCTCTATAGAGGCACCCTGGGCTCCTGCCTATGCCTGCCTCCATCTGGGATGGTGGGAGGAGGAGGTGGTCTACGCCTCGTCGATGTACCTTGGCCAGGCTTGCACCTGGCTGAGGTACATCAACGACATCCTAATGGTCTAGGAGGAGTCCGGTACTGAATTACAGGAATTCATGAATGGACTCGGCCACAACACTTGGAACATACACTTGACCTATATGGTAGACCCCTACGAGATCTCCTTCCTTGATCTCTCCATTAGGCTGCAGGGTGGTAAACTGGTAACCAAAAACCTACAGGTCTTCCTATAGGAAGAAGACAGCGGCCAACACCCTCCTTTCAGCAGGTAGCCATCATCCCAGACCACTCATTTGCGGGATCCCGGTAGGACAGTTACTCAGGATACGGAGGAACTGCTCAACCGAGAGAGACTAATCGACACGAGTCAGATCCACTCTATCGACGCTTCAGGGAAAGAGGCTTTCTCTACAGCACTCTTAGAAGAGCTAGGAAAATTGTGGCACAAAGAACCACGACAGATCTACTACGGACCCGAGATAGGGTTCCTGATCAACCAGAGGGACCAGCAAGATTGATAACACAGTGGGACCAAATTGGCAAAATCTTACAGCATCATTGGCATATCCTGACATGCTCTAAGGGCATGGAGGAAATTGCTGGCTGTAGGACCCATATGGTGGCTAAGTGAGCTAGAAATTTAGATGACACACTGGTCCAGTGCAAATTTGTTCACCCACAAAATAGAAATTGGCTTACTGACTTGCCCAGACTCAAAAGGAATGCATCCCTGTGGTCACTATGGCATGTTGTAGCTATGTTGAACGTTCTAGGTTTTCACCGACTCTGAAATCAAACATGAATATGATGATATCAAACAGTTCATTAACTGTGCCACAATGCGGGTCCTCTATATTCTGGAGTGCCAGTATAAAAAACGTTATGTAGATAAAACCAAACGTCAACTCCGTATCAGGTTCTGTGAACACCTAAAAACATTAGGCAGAAAGAGGACAACCCAGTGGCCCAACATTTGATACAGTGCCATGGTGGGAAATTTACTGGTCTGAGGGGTTCTATGCCCTAAACCTAAAAGAATGTAGAGGCTACGATAGGGTCTTACTCAGGAAGGAAAAATCTTGGATATTCAGTTTAGATACTTTACAGCCCAAAGGCTTGAATAATGAGCCAAGTCTCAAGATTTTCCTCGAACCATAATTCAACCAGATTTCACCCTATCTTTAAAAATGCTCTTTGTGCTATCCGGCTCAATTCAATATCCTGAATTCACTTATCCCTAATAGACTGTGTGTGAATGGTTGGGACCTGGGCCTTTGTCCCATGCAGATCTGCCCTGACTACATGATGCAATTAATACTATCAGTTTAATAACTTTTTCCACCTTTTACCTGTTTTTTAATCACTGCTTAACAATTTGTCACTACAAGATGGCCCCAAAATGAAATTCTGACGTATATAATACTGATTGGGCATAGGTCCCTTTAAAAGGATGAAGAGAACATCCGTCAAACGTCCCGACGAAGCGCACGGTCACGTGTGCGAAACGCATTGACGTAGGCAGCACCAACCAAGCCCCACGATCCACCACGTTCCAGCAAGTGTGCTAGTTATCAAACCGCCACTTCCGACCGGAATGACTGGACGAGTTTGCTTCGCATCCACCTGTGAGCTTCCGTGGCCACCTTACCTCACTTTTGATTGGATGCTCAGTGAATGGACACTGCACACCAGATTGCCACACGCTGACGAATTACACCAGCGTTTTTCCATCAGCTGATACCAGCGTATACCTACAGGCTGAACTTTGAGGGGAACGGGTCCGTACTACTACGACCTCTGCAGCCATGATTCCGTAGTGGTGAGAGCCTCGGGGCAACTTATATTTATAACTCCCCTCATCATCCTGTAAATCCCCAGTGGACGTACTTGATCATTCAGTACTGTTTGGACATGCCATACCGGGACAAGGAACTTTTAGCTTTGCTCTATATGTTTGACCTACTTGCTGAGGCAATACCCCTACACTATAATCATACAAGTCAGGTACCCGGACATACAGAATGTGTAATTAGCGATTATTGATCACTCAGGATCAAGAGCAAGCACCGCCCCCTTCTTTTTGCTAGCATCTTCATTCCCCTCTAAGCTGGTCCCTGCATGTGTGTGTATGAGTGGGGTCCTGTGGTTGGCGCCATATTGTGACAACGTTGTCATTTTTGTCTGTATGGGTTTTTATTATTGGGTGTACTGGGGGGGTGGTCCCATTGCTATGTTTATTCAAGATTTGCAGTGGCTATATTTTACACTAGTAATTTCAATAAAACGATTTCTCTAAATTGGACATTCCGTGGTTGATCCTCCTTAAAGCTCTTCTTAGGGACATCACTTTGTTCCATTTTTTCTCTTTCTTTACATTTTGACTTATTTGAGCTTTGGAGGTATCCCATCCCATCTTATTGACGAATTGGCTATTATCATTAATACATGTTGCTAGTACGCAACCCAGGAAAGTGGATTCCACGTTTGTTCTCAATCCATTTAAATACCGGAGAGTGGTCAGACCATAACAGAGTGAATTTTGCAGTCGGGGGACCAATCCAAGCAGCTATGTTCCACTAGAAAATAGTCTATGCGACTTCAAGACTGGTGGGCATGGGAGAAATTGGTGTAGTTACGAGACGTAGGGTACAGTACCCTCCACACATCAATGAGATGCAAGTTGTAAAAAGCCTGCTTTAGGGCCCGTAATTTAGGGAAATACACCAAAGATTGTGAACCTGGAAGAGTCTAGGAGTGGGTCCAGTGGGGCATTAACGTCCCCACCCAGGATGAGCTTCCCTCCGTGAAGCCAGGTAAAATCGGAAGATACTGCAGAGCTGAGGAGACTTGGTTTATGTTTGGTAGATATATGTTAGCTACAGTAAATTTAGTATCCCACAGCGAGAATTTTATGAATAGGTATCTGCCCTGTGGATCAGATACATTGTCAAGCAGATTGATAGGGAGTGTTTTGTGGAAGGCTATAGAGACCCCTCTGTCCTTCTGTGTAGGATGTGTACTAAGGATCCACCTGTTGAAGTATCTGTTAGAGCAAGAGGGGGTGGATTCAGAGTAGAAGTGAGTCTCTTGCAATAGAAGCACGGTAACCTGTTTGCGCATTTGATAGAGGATTTGAAATCTCACGTTTCTGGCACAAACTGTGCCAAGCCGATTGTGGGAGAGAGGTCGAAGGAAAAATTCTGAGTTGTGATCCCAACAGCGTAACAGGCACGAGTAATAGATAAACTGTACACCCCATAATGGGAAGTAATAGTGTTCTTAGCAGTACTTTGAGAAGGCCATATGATCCGGTACCGTGCAAGGCCAAAAATGTGGCCCGCCCAAATCGCCCAAGCACCATCCTTACCTCCAAAGGACAGCAAGCCATGAAGGCCAATCAGTGACAGGCTATGTAGACCTAGGTCGTCTACATAGACCTTAAGACCCCTTTCACACTGTGCCGCCCATAGCGTCGGTGGTAAAACGCCGCCATTTTTAGCGGCACTGTACCCTCTGGCTTTCACACTGGAGTGAATGGAGCAGCTGTTTTAGGGTGGAGTGCAGGCGCTATTTTTAACGCTATAGCGCCTACAAAACGCCCTCAGTGTGAAAGGGGTCTAAGGCACACATTAGGTATGTCATAATCCAGCCCTGGATTCCCCTTTGTTCAACCCATTATCAAAGCCGCATCCTTGATCATTGCAATTGCAGCCGCTGAGACCATACTCTAAGGAATATAGCACCAAAATTAGGGGGGGGGGGATTTAGCAGCTTCCTGGGTAAGCCCCATTCACACAATAATTCTAAATCAAAACCCCATCTCCAGAAGGGGACAACTATCAACGCCGAAGAGGTCATAATGCCCCCCATAGGCGGGGACAATGACCCCAGTGATGGGATAAAAATTAGGTTATAAATAGGTAAAAACAATAAGTTCAAACAATTAACCAATGCATACCAGTAATCACATTTAGGGCAAAGAGTGCGTTTCGACCGTCCCTAACTCCAGCTAGATCAAACACACCAGCAAAGAGCAGGAAACGGACCAGCGTAACGAGAGATTCCATGCTGCAGAGTACGGCAGCCCAAATGTTGCGATTCCTTGCAGCCAGTAGAAACTAAAGCGGGTGTAGAGAAATAGTTCTCATCAAATCTGTCGAAGGCCTGGAAAATTAATGTGTCACCTGTAGTTGTGATTAGTCGACCCGTCATGGTTTGATCATAGGTCCTTCACAAAACATAAAAAAGACAGGGCCACATTTAAACCAGGATATGAATATAGAGCGGGGGGTGTATCCCAATCTTCCCAAACCCCAGCTAGGCCAGTCGCACCAGCAAAGAGCAAGAAGCAGTTGTACGTACCTTGGAATGCCAGGATTCAGATTGTGGCAAATTAGGTAGTGTATTGGCTTGCAATCCAGAGAGGCTGACACAAGTGGAAAAGCAAAGTTTGCATCAAACCTGCCGAACGCCCTGAACAGTACTTGTGGCCCCTGTGGTTGTGTGCAGTGTGTACAGCAGTCTCTGTTTTAAGATCAAACATATAGATCTGGGTCAATCTTCAGGAGAGGTAGGCTGCCAGTCCCTGTGGTCAGTGGAGGCCCGATCTTGACCTTGGTCATCTGCATCTTTGTGGGAGAGGGCCAGGTCTCAGGGGGTCCTCCGGAGGGTCCAACCAGTTTGGAACACCAATTGGGTCTTGCTCAAGAAAGAGGAAGAAATCAGGCAATTAATCTGGGTCCGACAGGATAAATTTGTGATCAAGGGTCAACTTAACGCTGAATGGGTGACCCCAGGTATAGGTGGCCCCAGCTTGGCTTATCAGGTCCAGTATGGGATGGACCACCCTCATATAGAGAGTGTTCTGGGAGAGGTCAGGATATAGATGGATGGAGGAGCCATCAAAATCTATTGGGCCCAGCTGCTAGGCCTTACCCATAATTTCTTCTTTCAGGGTGTAGTAGTGGATCCGGAAAAGAACATCATAAGGGCATCCTCTCCAGTCCCTGCCCAACCCCCCCCCCCCAACTCTATGAATGCCGTCAAGTTCCATAGGAGTTGTGGCCTCCCGTCCCAGCACTTGTTTGAGAATAGAGGTGTCAGTGGGCTTCAGATCAGCCCCAGAAGTTGCCTCTGGAATTCCCTGAAGCCCAACGTTGTTTCTGCGACTTCTGTTCTTACTGTCCTCTATGCGAAGTTGGGGTGGTCGCAAATGGGATAAGGGGCATGGGACACAGATGCTAGTGCCGTTTTACGAGCAGTGTGATCTGCCTGAGTGGTTGCCAGAGCCGAGACATCTCCCTCTGTGACAGAGTTCTATTGCTTTAAAACAAGTGATTCCTTGTGTAAGAAGGTCTCCATTTTAACTGCCCAGGATTCAAAGGTGGCTCTAAAGGAGGCTAGCAAGGCCATGGCTTCAGACCTGGGGGGCTCACCCAGGGCAGAGGGACAGGGATCAGCTAATTCAGCCTGTTGGTGTGGGTTAGGGGAGAGTTCTGACTTGCATTCTGGAGCCAGAGGGGCTGATCAGGGTTCTGAGAATTTCCTGTGCTTCCTCCTCACTAGCGTGAGCCACTGCAAAGCTGGGAGGAGGTGGCTTGTATTTCCCTGTAGTCCGGACGGGCACCATCTTTTCTTTAGGTGTCCGGGGGTCGGATGGCGCTGTGCCGAGCAGATAACACTGCATGGTGCCCTGTTGCAACTCTACAGGGTCCAGAGCGTGAGAGGTGCCCGCTGACAAAGATCGTGGGTGTACATGGGCTATGAAGCTGCCTTTCATCCGTGGGAGGACACAGAGCACAGTGGCACACGTCCTCAGCCTTCCATCGTCTGCCACGCCCCATAGTGGAAGCTTCTAATGTTGAGTATACCATACACTTTTTCTGGCAGAGATTACATTTTATTATTTCTACACATTACGTGTATGCCCAACATTAGAAGTGTGGCAGAAAACCCTAATGCTCGCTAAACACAAAATGTTTTTAGAAGCGCTAAAATTCCACAACAGTTCAAACACCCCTCAACCCCCAGCTATTTGCTGAGAGGCACGTTGAGTTCATGAATGATTTTATTTTTTGCCATAAGTTTTTGAAATGACAAAAAATTTTTGTCATTTTAATGTGATATTTCTCACACGCCATGGGTATACATGAAATTACAGCCCAAAACACATTTTACTACTTCTCCTGGGTATGGGGATACCACATTTGAGACTTTTTCTGGCCACGTACAGGCTTTCAAGGTGTGTAAATTACACATTGGATTTCCTGACTACTGAAAACATTTTTGGGGGCCCTAAAATGCCAGGACAGTATAAACATTCCCAAAACTACCCCTTTTGGAAAGTAGACCCCCCCCCCCAAGGTGTTTACTGAGAGGTATGTTGAGTCTTGGGAGGATTTTACTGTTTGCCACAAGTTTTTTTAAATGTTTTTTTTTTTTTTTACACAAAGTTGTAATTTTAATGACATTTCTCACACATGCCATGAGGAAATTACAGCCCAACACATATTCTCCTGAGTATGGGGATACACGTGTGAGTTTTTGGGAGCCTAGCTGTGTATGGGGGCCAAAATCCAATGACCACCTTCAGGCTTTCAAAGGGCGTAACTTGCACAATCGATTTCCTGCCTAACAGTTTGAGGCCTTAAAATGCCAGGATAATATAAAAAAAAACAAATGACCACTTTTTGGAAAGTAGACACACCAAGGTATTTGCTGAGAGGCATGGGAGAAAGGAAACAAAAATGTATTTTATATATTTTTTCATTAAAAGGGGCCTTTGGGGGGGTGGGGGTGGGCTTGTACTATCCTGGCATTTTAGGGCCTCCAAAACTGATAGGTAGTCAGGAAATTAAATGCGCAATTAACCTTGAACGCTTGAAAGTGTTCATAGAATTTTTGGCCCCCTGTACTGGCTAGGCTGCCGAAAAGACTCACACGTGGTATCCCCATACTTTGGAAAAGTAGAAGAATGTGTTTTGGGGTGTAATTACCCATATACCCATGGCATGTGTGAGAAATCTCATTAAAGTGATAACCTTGTGTCTCAGCAAATACCTTAGGGTGTCTACTTTTCAAAAAGGGGTCATTTGGAGGTGTTTGTACTGTCCTGGCATTTTAACGTCTCAAGAAATGTGATAGGCAGTCAGAAAGTCAGAGCTGCTTAAAAGCTGCGTGAATTCCAGTATATACTGTAGACCATAGTGCCTAAATAACTTTCACACAAACCAATTAATAAACACTTATTGGGATTTTTTTTCTTTTACAAAAGACATGTAGCAGAATATATTTTGGCCTAAATTTATGAGGAAATTGGATTTATTGGATAAGTTTTTATACAGAAAGTAGGATATATATATATATATATATATATATATATATATATATATATATATATGCAAACACACACATTTATACATACATACATACAGTTGTGCTCAAAAGTTTACATATTCTGGCAGAATTTATGATTTCTTGGGCATTTTTCAGAGAATATGAATGATAACACAAAAACTTATTTCACTCATGGTTAGTGTTTGGCTGAAGACATTTATTATCAATCAACTGCGTTTACTCTTTAAATCATAATCACAACAGTAACTACCCAAATGATCCCAATCAAAAGTTTAAATACCCTGATGATTTTAGCCTGATAACATGCACACAAGTTGACACAAAGGGGTTTGAATGGCTATTAAAAGGTAACCATCCTCACCTGTGATCTGTTTGCTGGTAATTAGTGTGTGTGTATAAAAGGTCAAGGAGTTTCTGGACTCCTGACAGACCCTTGCATCTTTCATCCTGTGCTGCACTGACGATTCTGAGTCATGGGGGAAAAAAAAGAATTGTCAAAGGATCTGTGGGAAAAGGTAGTTGAACTGTATAAAACAGGAAAGGGATATAAAATGAATTATAAAAGGATTATAAAAGGATATAAAATGAATTGAGAATGCCAATCAGCAGTGTTCAAAATCTAATCAAGAAGTGGGAAATGAGGGGTTCTGTTGAAACCAAACCACAGGTAGGTAGACCAACTAAAATTTCAGCCACAACTGCCAGGAAAATTGTTCGGGAAGCAAAGAAAAACCCACAAATAAATTCAGGTGAAATACAGGACTCTCTGAAAACATGTGATGTGGCTGTTTCAAGATGCACAATAAGGAGGCACTTGAAGAAACATGGGCTGCATGGTCGAGTTGCCAGAAGAAAGACATTACAATGCAAACGCCACAAAGTATCCTGCTTACAATACACCAAACAGCACAGAGACAAGCCTCAAACTTTCTGGCACAAAGTCAAGTGATGAGAGCAAAATTTAGCTTTTTGGCCACAACCATAAATGCTTCATTTGGTGAGGAGTCAACAAGGCCTATGATGAAAGGTACACCATTCCTACTATGAATCACGGAGGTGGATCACTGATGTTTTGGGGATGCGTGAGCTACAAAGGCACAGGAAATATGGTCAAAATTGGTGGCAAGATGAATGCAAGAGGAATGGGCAGCTTTACCATCTGAGAAGATAAAGAGCCTCATCCACAAATACCACAAAAGACTTCAAGCTGTCATTGATGTTAAAGGGGGCAATACACCGTATTAAGAACTGGGGTATGTAAACTTTTGATCAGGGTCATTTGGATAGTTTCTGTTGTGATTATGATTTAAAAAGAGTAAACACAGTTGATTGATAATAAATGGCTTAAGCCAAACACTAACCATGAGTGAAAGAAAAATTTGTGTCGTCATTCTCTGAAAAATGGCCAAGAAATCAAATTCTGCAAGGGTATGTAAACTTATGAGCACAACTATATATATATATATATACACACACACACACACACACACACATATATATATATATATATATGTTATATTGTTTTCTGTCTTTTTTTGTTAATATGATTAAAAAAACAAAACAAACAGTAGTGATCAAATACCACCAAAAGAAAGCTGTTTAAACAAAAGTGATGTCAATTTAATTTGTGTACAGTGTTGCATGACTGAGCAATGAGCAAATAAAGTAGCACAGTGCTCAATAGTAATAGCAAAAAATGGTCTGATCATAAAGTGGGTAAACCATCCAGTGGTCAAGTCGTTTAACATGGCTTTGAAAACGACATTAATGTCAATAACCACATGTTAATGCTTGCATAATATTTTAGTAATTGGGTTTACATATATTTTGAGTCAACAACTAGACAGAAGAAAAACTATGCTAGCTGCTGCGGGAAAAGCACAAAGAAGAATCCTAGTCCTTTTAATGGATTTACTTGTTTTAAATTTATTAAAAAAAACAAATTAGGATTTATTGAGCTTAGAGAGCAATTTTTGCCACATATACTTAAAAAATTAAATGGAATACCTGATATGTGTCCCAAAGTCGTATAGTGCATCTTAAAGGGAGCTCCCTCATAAGCAAGTTGTTCATCCAACGAAAAGCAAATTGCAGATATTCAACTTCATATTTCTGAAGATGACAATGCACCTCACCTGGCGTAGAAGGGAGAGTCTTTAAATATGCAAAAGAGAGAAGACCAGTACAGAATTCTGAGATAGAGATGCAGTGCCTTTTTAAGTGCCCCACTTAATTCTTCCATATTTTGTACAACATAATTATGAGGAAAAAAAAAATCTGCAGTACTTAACAACCATCTGTGGGGTGTCCATGGTCCCCATTTTATTAACTGGCAGCTGAACAACTTGACTAAAGTCGGATGCAGGGCACTATATTTGTATTGTATGGTAAAATAAAAAAATATGACATAGTAGATTTGAAAAAGACTAAATGTAGAAATATCCATGTGGGTGAATACTTATTCAAAAGCACTGTGTAGCCTACTGTAACGTTTAATATTGTCAGGTTTGGGTGCCTACATATTTTTTTTTTTAAAGGTAGGGTGCCTACATATTACTATATGTATAGAATATGTTGATGTGAGGCTGCTGTGCCAGATTCAGAATGTACTAGAAACCAGTCTGCAACATATTTACAAGCTGATGTACACCTTAAGGGCCGGTTCACACTGCTGCGTGGTGAAAAAACGCATGTGATTCGCACCGCAGTGCAAATCACATGCGATGTCTGTGCAATGCGATTTTAGCCTTACAGATATTATGGCTGAAAAAGAATCGCATTCGGACTAAACTCGCTCAGGACCCTTTTTTTGGTCCGCACCAGAATCGTATCGCATGGGTGTTCACACCTATGCGATCCAATTCATATCCAAACTGACAGTTCGCAGTGCGATATGGGAGCTGAAATGGGTGTGTCGTTAACCATGTATTGACACTCCCCAGCAGTTCGCATATGGCAGTGTGAACTGCCGTGTGAGTCGGGTGCGATGGGGGAACCCGCAGTGGATTTGCAGGGTTCCCGCATCGCAATAGTGTGAACCCAGCCTAAAGCGGCATTAAACACAAACGCAATCAGCTTATCAATTCTTAGATGTGATGCCTACATTTGTTTTCTGTTCTAGGCTTTCTTTCCGTTTCATCTGGTGATCCAGCCAGTAGGTCTGTTTTTCAAGAGAACAAGCTCTCCTGCAAACCAGTTAGTTGAGACAAACCATTTACCACTGACTGGGGTGTTTACAATGATCAGTTTTTATTTACGCAAGTAAAACCTTTAACCCAAAAGAAATAAAACTGTTGCTGTAACTGCACCGTGAGCTGGAGGTTGACTAATTTGTTAGTGTATCTAAATCTGCTAGTACATCTAACACTCCCTCCCCCAGACTAACGATGCTGCTTGTCCAAATGTGCCTCTGTGCTCCTTTATCCAGAGTGGGAGCACTCTAATAGAGGAGGTGTGTTACTGGCCAGATCACCAGGTGAAAACAGGGGGAAGAGCCTGAAAAAAGTAAACAAATGTAGCCACCATATCTAAAGATTGGTTAGCTGCAATAGATTACACTTTTAGTTTTTTAACAGAAAAGTTTATTCATTTTTGAAAGAAAAACAGAAACAAAAAACAGTGGTACATTCTCAACAGTTCACAAATACATTGTAGATAAAAGGCAAAAAGTGACTTAGTAGTACAATACATGGTGAAAGTTCCTTGCCCGGGGGCCCAACCAGTTCAAAGCCTAAATCAACAAAACCAATGATTGGGGGTCACAAGGGGTCAATATGGTTCTGGATCTACATTGAGTAGAAATTAATGAAGAGGAGTAAAGGGGGGGGGAGGCCTCCCTCCAAGTTAAACTAAGTAACAGGTCCAGGGTCCTCAGCACCTGACTCCAAACCCTACTCCAACCTCAACTGTCGCTTCTTAACCCATGCCGCCCATATCCTCTATAATATTTTGGGACAGTTGCATCCCACATAGGTCAGTTTATACAAAGGCAGGGCTGCATCCACCAGGGTTCTCCAGTGTTGTACCGAAGGGGGCGAAGGATCGTTCCATTTCTGGAGAATCGCCTTCCTAGCATAAAAGGCCGTGTAGAACAAACTATTTTTTGGACTGAGTAGTCTCGAGTGTATCCACGATACCCAGGAGCAGCGGGATTGGATCACGCGGAATACGTATCTTGCCTATCGAGTTAATGTCTGTAAGCACCCCATCCCAGAAAGACTGAATCAACCGACAGGACCAGGTGACATGTAAAAAAGAGCCCATTTCAGTATTACATTTGGGACAAAGCGGGCTCCAGGTGGGGTAAATCTTAGACAGGCATTCCAGGGTATAATAAGCTTGGTGTAAAAACTTAAGTTGGGTAAACCTGTCTCTCGCGGAAACCATGAGGGGGAGGTATTGCTGGACACCCTCCTCCCAGTCATCGTCAGCAAGTGCTGGTATGTCCTCCTGCCACCTGGAGAACAGAGGGGACACCCTGGATGTGTCCAACCCGACAAATTTGAAGTAGAGAGCCGAGAGTGGTTTAATGTCATCCGCCAGACCCAGCAGATGCTCAATCCTATTAGTTGCCAAAACGACAGGGAGGGGGAACTGGGCTCTGTAGGCATGGCGAAGTTGCAGGTAGCGAAAAAACATATGGGTAGGCAGTCCATGGTCTCTCAAGAGTATCAAACGTGCACAGGCCAGACCCCGAGGTAATATCAGCCAGTGTTTTGATACCATACCGGGCCCATATCAGTGGGTCCGGGATGGATCGAAAGTGTGGCAGTCTTGGGTTCCCCCACAGAGGGGTCTGCGGGGACCAACTGTTGGGTTGTGCAACTTGAGCTTAATTTTCGGGCTTAATACCGCTTTATTATGTAACCATCTCACCTGCAAATGAAGCAATACGTAAAGGTGATTATCCTCTTCTGAACTTTGGGCATGAGAAATGTGTCCCTCAATGTTCTTAGTACACAGCATGTATGTTCTACACCTTTCCCTCTAGTCTTCTGTCACTCTGAGCAACTGCTGCTGTGTAAAACAGTTTCTGTACAGTGTTAGTTACGTTACTGAGAAATACAATGTAATAAGATTTTTATATTGTATTTACTCTCTTTTAATCATATGCAGATAGCAACAAGGACAACAACCTTGAGATTAAGGCTAACCAAAGGAATATCCCTGATGGGTTCAAAGAGTGGCTTCTGAAGGGCTGACAAAACCAGACTGAGATCCCATGGAATGACAGGGAAGAACAGAGGGAATACAGGTGAAACTCGAAAAATGTGAATATCGTGCAAAAGTTCATTTTTTTCACTAATGCAACTTAAAAGGTGAAACTAATATGAGATCGACTCATTACATGCAAAGCAAGATAGTTCAAGCCGTGATTTGTCATAATTGTCATGATTATGGCTTACAGCTCATGAAAACCCCAAATCCAGAATCTCATAAAATTAGAATATTACATGCAATCAATAAAACAAGGATTGTACATAGAACAAATCAGAATTATAAGCATGCATATGTACTCAGTACTTGGTTTGGGCCCCTTTTGCAGCAATTACTGCCTCAATGCAGCGTGGCATGGAAGCTATCAGCCTGTGGCACTGCTGAGGTGTTATGGAAGAATAGGATGCTTCACTAGCGGCCTTCAGCTCTTCTGCATTGTTCAGTCTCATGTCTCATCTTTCTCTTGGCAATGCCCCATAGATTCTCTATGGGTTTCAGGTCAGGCGAGTTTGCTGGCCAATTAAGCACAGTAATCCCACTGTCATTGAACCAGGTTTTGGTGCTTTTGGCAGTGTGGGGAGGTGCCAAGTCCTGCTGGAAAATGAAGTCAGCATCCCCATAGAGCCTGGACTTAATGAAGCACCGTGGACCAACACCAGCAGTTGACATGGCTCCCCAAATCAACACAGACTGTGGAAACTTCACACTGGACTTCAAGCATCTTGCAGTGTGCGCCTCTCCATTCTTCCTCCATACTCTGGGTCCTTGGTTTCCAAATGAGATGCAAAATTTGCCCTCATCAGAAAAGAGGACTTTGGACCACTGAGCAACAGACCAGGTCTGTTTTTCTTTAGCCCAGGTAAGACGCTTCTGACGTTGTTTGTTGTTCAGGAGTGGCTTGACAAGAGGAATATGACATTTGAAGCCCATGTTCAGGATCCGTCTGTGTGTGGTGGCTCTTGATGCACTGAGTCTAGCCTCCGTCCACTCCTTGTGAAAGTCCAACACTTTTGAATGGCCTTTACTTGACAATCCTATCCAGGCTGCGGTCATCCCTGCTGCTTGTTTACCTTTTTCTTCCACACTTTTCCTTTCCACATAACTTTCTATTAATGTGCTTTGATACAGCACTTTGGGAACATCCAACTTTTTTTGTGATTACCTTTTGAGGCTTTACCTCCTTATGGAGGGTGTCAATGATGGTTTTCTGCACAACTGTCAGGTCAGCAGTCTTTCCCATGATTGCAATTCCTACTGAACCAGACTTCGAGACCATTTAAAGGCTCAGGAACCCTTTGCAGGTGTTCTGGTTTAATTAGCTGATTATAGTGGGACACGTTGAGCCTAGAATATTACACATTTTCACAATATTCTAATTTTCTGAGATTGTGGATTTGGGGTCTTCATGAGCTGTAAGCCATAATCACAATTATGACAAATCACGGCTTTTAAGTTGCATTAGTGAAAATAAGTGAAATAAATGTAAAACTTAGGCACAATATTCTAATTTTTCGAGTTTCACCTGTAATGTGGGCAGCACCCTGCACAAAGGCTTTCACTAAGATGAGTGGAAAGCAGTCCTTGTAAAAAGGATATCTAGGGCCAAGATCTGTCCCTTGATGGTATTAAAGGCCAAATGCTGATCTAGACTGGATTGGAGGGAAGACATCATTTGTCCCACAAAGTACTTCCTGAGATGGAAGTCCCCAGCTGTGCACCATGCCAAATAGGCCTTCCAGTAGTGGTGGTGCGTCCATTAGAGGTGCTCGGGCGCCACCCCCTCTCTGTAGAGTGGATAGATTCATGCATTGGCATGCATAGGCTCTAATAGGCTTCAAAATAGGTGGATTTGAAGCGCAAAGCATTGCGCTCGCAGTCTACCCAGTTGTGTTAGAAAAGCAAATGAATATTCGCTTTTCTAACACTGAACTGTCTTTCAGCCAATCAGGAGGCGCACATCTAATATCCGTCACCTGATTGACTGAAGGAACAGGTGCTCCGATTGGGGCGTCTAGCAGAAGGAAGATGAGACAAATGGAGGACACAGAAGCCATAGCCTGATGCGCTGCTCATCCCACAGCTTGCCACTGTCACCCGCTGCCTGATCCCCCATCAAGATGGGGTAAGTGCTGGGCAGCGAACGGGCGGGGAGTGGCTCCATTTGATGGGGCACAGTGGCTGCATATATTGTTTTTTTTCCAGAATTTTTTGTTTGCACCCCCTAAACATTTTGAGCACCAGCCACCACTGCCTTCCAGGTGTGACTTTAAACATTGTAAAAAGGCTGTGCACTGTCTGTTATCATTGGCCGACAGTCTAATCTGATTTTTCCTTTGGCAGGAGATTGTCCAGGTATCCCTAAACTGAATTCCTTATAAACGTAGCACAGCTAGGACAAGTGCCAACACCTTGGTGAAGGTTGGAAGTGCCATGTACAGGAAAAAGGAAAGGACAACAAATTGAATATGTCGCACACCCACAGCAAAATGCAGTTGTAATGGGAAAATAGGATAGTGTTTATAGGCATCCTAGATATCCAAAGAGGCCAGATGATTCCCTGGTTTAAGAGAAGCAATGACTGACTTGGCAGACTCCTTAATGAAGTTTTTCAGTGCAGTGGAACCTGTTGAGAACTTTTAGATTCAGAATGGGTAAATGCCTCCATTTTCTTGAGGACGGTAAACAGATTTGAGTGGGAAACCCAGGAGAAAGGAGCTGCTGAAGAGCAGAGTGGTGATCCATCCACCTTTGTGGGGAGGCTAGTAAACTGGACAGCATGAAGTGGGTGGAGGCAAAGGCCAAAACTTTTGTTTGAAATGTCCTGGGACAAGATAGCTATAAAGGCTAACAGGTGTTCCCTTTCACTATAAGTGAGGGCATCCCCTCAGAGGAGGGCTTATTTCTGGACCAGAAATACATCAAATTACACCACACATACCTCATGCAACCCTTTTTAAGGGGTGGGTGCTTGGCTAAGTGGTAATACTGCACAAGTCCAAATGTAGAGAAAAAGCTAGCACCCCAACAACATTCCATAAAGACTATTTACAAAAGCTCCATATTGGCAAAAAAAAACACCAACATTTCCAAACCACGCAGACCCTCTCTTTCTCAAGGTTTTAGAGACAAATGTCTGCAAATCTTTCATAAAAAAACAGCATCCACAGAGGCCACAGTAAAACTTAGAAAATGTGTGAAGAGAAGACCAAGTAACTTGAACAAGAGAAGCCTGATGCTGAATCGCCCAGAAAACACTGACACCCTTAGTGGAGTGGGCCTTGATTGGTAAAGAATGAACCTTTCCCTGAATACCATAGGCCTGAGACATTCTATAAGCTGACAAATCCATCTAGAAAAAGTGGATTGAGAGGCAGTCTAATGCTTGCGAAGACTTCTGCTAGGACAATAGGGACTCAATACTGCTGAAACAAACCTGTAACACCATTTAGAGTGAAACACCGTTTCCTTAGGATTAGGACAAAAAGATGGTAACACAATGTCCTTATTTAGGTGAAATAAAGAAACCACCTCAAGTAAAGAAAAAAAAGGAAGGCCAAGGCCTGATTACCACTTTATCCTGGCGATGCATCAAGAAAGGTTCCTTGCAGAAGTGACAAGGGAATCTCTGGGAGAGGCTCAAAGGGAGAAGTCTGTTTAACAGATAAGACCAAACTGAAGAGGAATTTAATGCAAAAAGAATAAAAACATCACGCCAACAGGCAGGTTTTTTTCTTATAACAGAAAAGACCCTAGTAGTCACTTCTGTCATTAATGCTTCTCCCTGCCTGTCAGCAGTAATGTACATGTGCAGTTCAGAGTAGAATTATGACACTGTTCCTTGCCAAGGTGAAATGACACCTGTGCGCATGCATGGGAGTGACATCATCATGGCCCGGCCATTCAAATGACCAGGCGAACATGAAAGCGGTCAGTACCAGTTTGAGCGCAATGGTCAAAGAGTGACAGTGCTAAAAGCTGAAAATTGGTCTGGGCAGGAAGGGGGTTCAAGTGCCCAGTAAGTAAGTGGTTAAAATTCCATGGGGACAAAGGGGGTTGCACAGGTGGAACAATCCGTGTGACATCCTGTACAAAGGCTTTTGTCAAGTAATTAGATGTGATATGTTTTTAAAACAGAGACCAAGGCCTGCCCCTTTATGGTACTTAAAGACATCTCCACCCCAGGCTAGAGAAAAGCCAAAATGCACTCCACGACATATTATCAGGGACGAACCTGACACCAAGCAAAATAAGCCTTCCATGTATGACTGTACTCCTTTCTGGAGGTCCACTTTCTTGCTTTGAGAAGGGTAGAGATAATCAAGTTCGAAACACCCCCATCCTTCGGGACTTGGGCTTCAACAGCCATGCTGTCAAGGCCAGCGACTATAAAACAGGATGGGAGATTAACTCTGCGAGAGCAATTCTCGCATATCTGGTCGCCTGCCATGAGATTTATGATGCCCAAATAGCACTTTTTTTCTCCCAAGCAGATGCAATCAGAAATCGCTGGAAAGTCCTCCACCTTCACCATGTACAATAAGCTAGGAAGAAGCTGAAGAATAAAAAAGGCATTTATCAAGGAAAACTTATCCCAAGGAGTCCCCAGGAAATTCAATGCAAATGCCTGAGGATCACTTGTCACCTCTCCAGTTTGTTGTTGAATCTGTACGCTGAAAGTTCCACATCAAGTGCCCCTCACCAGAGACAAATCTCTGCAAACACCTCCAGGATTGTGCATGTCAAAGAGGACCAGAACATGTCTGCCCAAGACATGGGCAGGTTCAGTTCTTTCTAAACAGCATGACTTCTTGTCTGTTGTTGACGGTTGATGTATGCCATAGCAGTGGCATTGTCCGTCAGCATCCTGATGGGAAATCCCATGAAAGTAGACAGACTAGTGTAGGAGAGCCAGCTGAATTGTCCAATGTTGATCAGCAACTTCCGCTCCTCTGTCCATGTTCCCTGAACTAAGAGGATCTCCAGAGTTGACCTGGTTATGTAAGTTGTATGCACTGGCAGGTCCAAAGACTCCTGATGTTTGTCATATACCTACAGGAAATGGAGTTGAAGAGCTGAGGAATTGAACAAGGCATAGGGGACTGGATTTAATGCAGCTAACCATATTCCCTAAAACGATTATGCAGGCTTGAATTGGGGGATTTTCAATGACCTTGGAGACTCTACTTATCTACTAATCTGAGTAAGAGGAGCGCTGTTTATTTGGGCTGAAAGAAAAAGGTTTGCTTTACTTCACTTCACCTTGTATTTTGTGGGTGACGGGGAACAGCCCCTCACCGTATAGAGAGCGGTTACTGTATAGTTTAGCGCCGGACGGCAAGGATTTGTTTTACTGTTTTGTTTATTTTGTATGACTATTGCAAATCACTCGTAAATAAAGCTGGCAATACGCCAGGTTTTAAAGAAACTGCCTGTACGCTGACCTTCATTCTGAGAAAAGGTGATCGCCACCAGCTAATTTCCTAGAAAAACCCACCAGGCTAAATAGGCGATTCCAACGGTGTTCAACAAGAAGGGAAAAGCTCCACATGTAAAATGAAAAATGCTTCAAATAGTGAAGTATTGTAAAAATCATTTATTTAAAATAGACACATGTAACCTTCAACCATTGCACTTACATCACTTCAAACATATAAAGGCACTTCAAAGAAAAATCTTCTAAGGACAAAAGAAAGAAGCTTGCAGCGGTGTATTGCGGTCACGGCGGACCTAGGATGTAGCCTATTACTCTCACCCTCCACTCGCTCTCTCGTCTGTCCCGAAGCAACGTTACAACCGGCGACTCCAAAGAACGTCACAGATGGTTGCCGTACAGCCACGCCCCGACATGTTTCATCATACCGACTTATTCATGGGATTGGCTGTACAGCACGGCAACCTTCCATTTAAAAGTTCATTATTGTAAATTTTGTTGATTTTACATAACCAACTCCTCAGCGAAGGGCTCTCAGTAACTTTCCACTGTCTAGGGATTACACTTTTTGCTGCGTTTAGGAGATGGGGTAGCAATGTTCTCTTATACTGTTTATTGGATATACTAACCCCGTGGAACATACAAACCCATGGGTCCTCAGGTATTTTAGTGCCAGTGATTTCTTCTATTATTATTAGTACTTCTTTCCAAAATGCTTTTATTTTGGGGCAGGTCCACCATATATGGAACATAGTTCCAATTTCCGCGCATCCCCTCCAGCAAAAGTTGGAGGCGTCCTCTTGGTACCGGTGTAATTTATCAGGTGTTGTATACCAGCGTGCCAGACACTTCTAGTTCATTTCTGTCGTACTACAATCCGGTGATATAACATGTGTCAACTGTAATATTTTACCGACATCTATTTCCTTGTCCCTAATTCCCATCTCTTCCTCACATTTTTTAATAAATGGGGGGGGGGGGGGGGGCAATATCTTTAGTCCAGTCAAAATTCTGTATATCTTCGAGATCCCTCTCCTTCCGTCTGAAGCCGAGCACAGCCTCTCTAATGGAAGCAGGCTGCCCTCAGACCTAATCGGTTGGGGTAGTGACTCCACAAAGTGTTTCAACAGAGTTTACTGCCATTAACTCTTTTTTATTAGTCAATTCAAAAAAAGTGCATATTTTACCACCCACTGTGATATCTTTTAATTGTGCGTCTTTTTGCATGATGCAATTCCCAAACAGGATCTCTCTTTCCCAGGAACAAAATAATGAGTGTCACATAGCGGTAACATAGGGGAATTGAATCCCCATTTTCCCCTTTTGTGCACCGTGTCCCACATTGCCAGTGCTATACTTGTGATCGTGTGAGTGTGTGAGTGTGCTCATCTAAATGTGTTGGGATCCATATCACTTTCCCTAAGGTGACCTTGCTAATCTGACTTTCCAATCTAACCCATGATTTTTCTTTAATTTTTTTACCCATTCAACCACCCGTGACGTAAGAATAGCGGTGTAATACATTTTTAAATCTGGTAGCCCCAAACCACCTTGTGCCTTATCTCTCATTAACACCTCCAGGCTTATACAGGGCTTTTTGTTCTGCCAAATAAACGTACGCAATAGCGTGTTTAATATTTTAAAATATGTATCTGGGATTGGTAACATCTGCAGCTTATATAATATTTTAAGAAGGATTACCATTTTAAAATAGTTTATCCTACCTATCCATGACCTTTGTCTAGAGGCTATTTTATTTAAGTCGGTCACGTCAAGAATGACATTCAACAGAGGAATAAAGTTCAGCTGGTAAGTGGTCTCCAGTGAGGATGTTATTTTAACTCCTAAGTATTTTAGTTCGGTGTCCCTCCATACAAATGGGAAGTCCTGTTTGAAAATTCTGTCCTCCTGTAGCCTCACACTTATATTGAAGATTTCCGATTTTAAAAGGGTTTATTTTGAAGTTTGCGACCCCACCATAGTTTTTTAGGGTTTTCATAAGGTTGGGGAGAGTTGTCCTGGGGCTTGTAATATAAAACAAAATATCATCGCGTAAGCCGCTAGTTTATGTTCCTCCCCATCGATCGATATTCCCCTGATATCAGGATTTTGTCTAATCCCAGCCAGCAAGGGTTCCAATACTAGAACAAACAATAACGGGGACAGGGGACACCCCTGTCGCGTCCCATTAAACATTTCAAAGGACCCAGACAATGTCCCATTGATTTTACCTCTTGCTGTGGGATGATTATATAGGGTGTTTATCCATCAAATCATCATAGAACCTACTCCAAATGCCTCCAGTGTATTTCGCATAAATCCCCAGTCTACTCTGTCAAACGCTTTTTCGGCATCTATAGACAGTAGCAGTCCTGGGGATTTGCTATCTTTTATCTTTTGTACTAACAACAGGGTTCTGATGCCGTTATCCTTGCTTTCCCTACCTGGGATGAAGCCCACTTGGTCTGTGTGCACCAAGTCATTCATCACTGTCTTCAGTATAGCGGCTAGTACTTTTGCAAAGAATTTCACGTCGGCGTTCAGTAAAGAAATAGGCCGGTAGCTAGAACACAATGAGGGGTCTTTACCCTCCTTTGGGATGATGGAAATCACAGCCTCTAGTGCTTTGCGTCGTATGTCCCAGTTGGCCCCTATCCCATTCATGTATGAACACATCTTGGGGACTAAAATGTCACAAAACTTAGTTTAATAAGCAGTCGGCAGCCCATCAGGACCTGGGCTTTTCCCGGCTGGTGATTCTTTTAAGATTCTAAATATCTCTGCTTCCGTTATGGGATCCTCTAAAGAACTACATTTATCTGGGGGTATTTTTTTTAGGCCTACCTCATTTAGCAGAACTCTGGAGTTATCTAGTCTCTTTTTAACCTTTTCTAGGGAATCTTTCTGAGTTAGAGTATAATTTCCCGTAATAATCTTGAAAAGCCTGCGCTATCTCAGGGGTTGAAAATACCTTTTCTCCGTTTCCGGTTTGTATGCTTTCAATAAAATTCGCCGGATTTTATTTTATTTTTTTAACAATTTGGATACATATTTGGCCGACGTGTCTCCCCATTGGTATCGCTCTTTAGCCCAAAAAAATGCATTTTTATTATTCCGTACGTTTTTGGCTCTGCGTAACTTCTGCATAATTTCAGCTATTAAAACCATTGAACTATTAAAATGTTCAACTCTTTCAGCTAATGATACGACTTTATCAATTTCTTTTGTACTATTTATACTGTATAAAATATTAAGCTTTTTAACACTTTTTTTTAACATTGAAGTCAATGAGAGCATGCTTCAAATCCTTAAAATCTTCTTACGCTCCCAAAAGTTTAAGCTCCTTCATACTTTAACCTACAGACGCCAAACAAACTTTAACCACATCAATACTGGGCACTTTCACCCTTTCATGTGTGCAAATGATCATTGGGACATATGATTTTACTGCTACATATGTGGGGGACATGTGTTTTTACTATGTGGGGACATGTGTTTTTACTATGTGGGGACATGTGTTTTTACTATGTGGGGACATGTGTTTTTACTATGTGGGGACATGTGTTTTTACTATGTGGGGACATGTGTTTTACATTGTGGGGACACTAGACTGGTGATCAGAGAGTAAAAAGCTGTAAAAAACAGCTCATACTCACTGATCTCCAGCCGGGCTGCAGCGATCCACTCTCCTCTCCTCGCCGACAACTTCTGTGTGAGGAGAGCCGATCGCCTAGCAACTGACTGTTTACATCACATGACGGATGTGATTGGACATGGCCATCATGTGATCAGGAGGGCCAATCACAGAGCCCTCCTGCTGATCTATGATGCGCCGTGTCCAGATGACACAAGTGCATCGGGATTGCGCTGCTGCGCGGTAACACGCGCGCGCGATCCCACTCCGTCTGAGGGACGTTCCTGAACGTCCACTCAGAAGGAGAGAGCGCCCACCCGGCCGTATATGTACAGTGGCCGGGTGGGAAGTGGTTAAAATGTTCACAAAATATTCAGCTATCCGGATATATCTTTTCAGTTTGATATCTTTTACAATTTTTGTGAAAAAGCTGTTTAAGTTTAGTGATCATTTCAGGAAATTTTATTGATTAAACAGAGTGTGTATTGGGCTGCTTAGAGTGGATAATGTCATAGCTAGAGCACAGAGCCTTAAAAAAATGATCTTAGTTCCTTCTCTATAAATTGCTCACGCCCACAAGATCTACTTTTCATACACAATTTATACATCAAAACAGGTATTTTTGTCTAGTTTCAGGCAATGTGCTCAGTTTTGTGATACGCCTTTTACTTTTGGCTGGTTGAGCTTCCAAATGACAAGAGTTCTACACTTTCTTCCATTGACTGTCCTGTATAAAATTCTTCACATTTCCCAGTGAAACGCACAAACTTTTTTTTTTTGTCCAAAAACAAAAGTTTTTTATTTAGAATTAAACACATACAGTCCAAAGTACCATAATCGTAGCAAATATAGCAAACAAGTACAAAACCATAAACAATACAAGCAATGTAGTTAAGCACTGGTCACCATCCTGAGTGGTCATACAGCCGTGATCGAACATCACACTACCCCCTGGTCCGTTTCCGTGCCATGTCAACTTGCCCACCATACTCCAGTGTTGGCACACAGAAGCAGCATATTTAACCCACATTTAGTCTCAAGAGTCTGTCCATGATTATGTCGTCCGGGGCTAGCCCCGGTGTTCCCAACCACAGGTCCCATCGTTTTTCAAACTTTCTAGAGCATTCCCTATGTTGGTATATAATCTTTTCCAATCTCAGTGCGTTACCAAGTGCAGTGATACATTCCCTGACTGTGGGGGGTGATTCAGACTTCCAATGTTGCATGATCAGTTTGCAGGCCATGAAAAGGGCCCTAGTGAGGGCTTCCCTAATATGGGGTTCCCATTCCAGCTCATCCTGCAGATTCAGAAGACATTGTTTAGGATCTAATGGGACTGACACAGGGAATACTGTGTTCAGCGTGTCTGTCACCCCCTTCGAATAGGCATGCAACTTGGGGCAGCGCCAGAGCATATGTATCAGGTCCCCGTGGTCCCTTTTACATCTTGTACAAGTCGGTGCAGGCAGCAGTCCCATACCATGCAATCTGTGAGGCGTGTAGTATACTCTCAGGAGTGTATATAGTTGCGTCAACCGCTGAATCACATTGAGGGAGCATATGGTAACTGACTGCAGGGCCTCCTCCCACTGATCCTTATCCAAGGGTCCTATGTCTGTTTCCCATTTCCTTTAACTGTCAGGGGGTGTTTCATGAGAAATTTACGAAGCAGCATACTGTAGCTCTGGGAGATGAAGCCCTTAGACGTCTCTGCACTCTTAAGCTGCAAAAGGAGTGGAGGGGAATCTAAATGCCACTCTGAGGCCCTGGTCTGAGCTGAAAATGCATGCCTAAGCTGCATATAGAAGAAAAGCATGTTCGCTGGTAGTTGATATGCCTCCCTCAAAGTTTCAAAGGGCAATAAATTACCATTCCCAAGAATTTGTGTCAGGTAGCAGACCCCATACTTCTTCCACCTGCCCCCTTGTTGCAATTTGGCTAGCTCAGGATAGGAATCATTTGCCCAAATGGGGCTGAACTCTGTAATACCTGAGGCCCCCTGTAGATATCTAGTTTTATTCCATATCTTCTGCAATAAACTATAAGTAGGGAAGCTTTTTTGGGGCTTTCCAAAAGCTAGGGCCTCAAGCGCTGTTGGAACGGACTTTCCCCCCACCGTCCAGAGCATAATATGCTCAGAGGTGCTGGGGGTTCTGTCCGTTGGGTCACCTTCAGAAACCAGGGTACCTATCAGGTGTTGCAATTGCGATGCCAAATAGTACAGCCAAGGATTCGGCAAAGCAAGGCCACCCTCATCTTTGGGGCGTTGCAGGTGCTCTAATTTTATCCTGGGGGGGGCGGTTTTTCCAGATCAGTTTGCGAAATATGGCATTCACTATCCTAAAGGTATTCAGTGGGATCACTACCGGGGAGTTATGGAGCATGTACAGCAGTTGGGGCATAAGAATCATTTTAATCAGATTCACTTTGCCCACAACCGACATACACAGAGTGTTCCACGTTTCAACACGGGAGCGAAATCTGGCTAGCAACGGGGAGATGTTGAGTTAGCTATATTCCCTGATACGCGCCGTCACTTGTATCCCCAGATATTTGAAGGAAATAGCTACAGCGATACCACCCACCCGGTCTCCGTGATGTAACTGAACATCATCCAGTGGCATTAAGGCTGACTTAGTCCAATTTATTTTAAGGCCAGAGTACTCCCCAAACTGAACAACCATCTCCATCGTATTGCTCAAGGATTGTTCCGTATCACCCAGCAGAATCATTGCATCATCGGCATAGAGCATCACTTTCTCCTGTCTATCTCCATATTAGAAGCCAGTGATACCCCTGTGGTCTCTAATCCGAATCGCCAATGGTGCTATTACAAGGGCGAACTGCAGGAGGGACAATGGACACCCCTGCCGCGTACCCCTGCCCAGAGCAAAGGACAATGACACTCAACCCTGCCTCTCTAATAACCGCCTGAGGGCAATGGAACAGTAAACGCACCCAGGAGATGAACACCTCTTCAAGGCCAAACCGCCTCAACACCTCCCAGAGTTACGGCCACTCCACGCTATCAAAAGCTTTTATAGCGTCAAGCAACAGTAGAGCTCTCTTACCCATGTTATCAGCTTGGGATTGCATATTAAGAAATAGCCTCCTGGGGTTTATTGCCGTGGATTTGTTGGGCATAAATCCCGCCTGATCTGAATGTATGACTGAGGTAATCACCTTATTTAACCTGAGGGCTAGTACCTTCGCCAGACTCTTTATATCGGATTGAAATAGCGAAATCGGCCTGTACGGGGCCGGGTCCACTGGGTCCTTACCTGGTTTGAGGATCAGCACAATATGTGTCTTGGCCATAGAGGACGGGAGGACATTAGACTCCCTTGCGGCATTAAAGACCCCTAACAGCTTGGGCAATAAGATCTCAGAGTATTGTTTGTAAATCTCCATGGAGATTCCATCACCTCCTGGAGCTTTACAGTTAGGGAAGGCCGCCAACGCTTCCTGCAGCTCCTCCAGAATCAATGGAGAATCTAACTCCATGCTTTGAGTAGGGAAGAGATGTGGGAACGTAATTTCGTCCAGGTAGCCGGATAGCTCCTCAGAACTATACTCAGAGGCTGGGCGATATAGTGTTAAATAGAAGTCTGCCAGCGTCTTTATTATGAGATCTGTATAATAGGTTTAGGAATGAAGCGTTTTGAACCAGTGGGTAAAGGGCAATTACCACTATTTCCAATCACATCCCGGTTAATTTAGAAAAATTGGGACGAGGGTTGCCCCTGGGATAATGCGGATTGGAAAAATAACATGGATTGCCACCAATGAGTATATATAAAAGTAAAAAGATTTTATCTATACAGATTTTTACATAAGTTTAGCAAGGATAAGGGGATTCAAAACAAGAACTGACATGCATTCATATTTAAACCAAATACATATAATCGCCCTATGCTTGTGACAGATGATCATTGCACATAAGGGCGAAAAACAACCGACATGTTTCGGATATTGGTAGCTGAATTCGTGGCAGCATCCATTAAATTTCCTTCTTCAGGGTTAATGTATTGGTTGTACATAAATTGGTATTTCTAAGAAGAGAAAACACAGTATATAGTAACAATGTATTACAATGTGAAATCATTGCACATCTTTTAGTTCTAGTCGTCTCCCATGAATGTGCGATTTAGAACACACATATTATGAAAGACAAAAATAAATTGGATGAAATAAAATAGAATAGAAATTAAAATAAAATGTCAATAAAAATAAAATGAAAATGAAAATTGAAAACTGACTCAGAATAGATAGTAGGGAGTACAGTAATTTTATTAAACCGTGGATAAGATTACAAAACCGGAGAAAACATGGATATTTATTGAACACACGGAATACATGAATATGGAGTATATAATCATATTTGTGTGAGAATACTTACATCCCACTATGGATAAATTGTCATATATGCATCCGTCTCTGTTCAAAGCAGAGGGACCAGCCAGTTTGGAAGGACTGTCTCGATGGTGTAAAACCCAACCATATATGGCGTACACAGAGTTCCAAAATGGTAATCGCAGCGCAGCTTTAAGAAAGAAAGCAAGGCGGCGGTAATGAAAGCGAAGGGGACATCCTGAGATTAGGCTCACAAATAGCCCATCAAAACTCACATGGCAGCCCCAATTGGAGCAAGGGCTTATCGTTGTTTCTATAGAAAAATAAGATATAAAATATATATAAATAATTATATAAGGATATACGTTATATATCCTGAGACTATCAATCCAATCCACAGGGGAATGCATTGGCATCCACTTAAAGGGATTAGATAGATCTAATTATTATTATATAGTTTAGTACCTGATGGACAGAAGCGATGGACATCCACATCCTGGTTATGCAACAATCCAACC
Source organism: Rana muscosa (assembly GCA_029206835.1). Taxonomy (NCBI): domain Eukaryota; kingdom Metazoa; phylum Chordata; class Amphibia; order Anura; family Ranidae; genus Rana; species Rana muscosa. The sequence goes on along the minus strand of CM055117.1, from coordinate 358,134,247 downwards.
AGAATAAGATTGAGCTTTATAGGTGGCCGTGGCTGGTATTACAGCCAATCGGTGTTTGTTGGTGAAATTGGTGGCAAAAATTTTGCGCCAAACAGGGGGAGGATATAAGGGCGGGATAAAACCATTGAAGCGCTGTGCTTTGTCCAACATAGGGAAAGAAACAGGAGCGAGAGGAGCCCTCGCATGGAAGGGCCGCCCTCGGTCCGAGCGGCGTCACCGCGTAATACGCAGTGACGTCAGACGTCGACCCAACCGCCAGCACAAGAAGAGGCCGGAAGTGTGCGGGGAAAACCAGAAATCCCCGCTGCGCTCACATTGCATCTCAGGGCGAGCACCAAGGGAAAAAACAAAAACAGAAAATAAATGTCCGAAACCGTCTCAGCAGGCATAGGAGAGCTCAAAAATTGGTATTTAAGGTGAATAATCACCTATACTCTACAAGACAATCGTAGTAATGCTGAGACATAGATCGTGCCATATCAAGAGTGAAATAGTAAATAAATTAGTAGATAAACAAAATGTTACATAGAAACACTTTAAACAAGTAGAAAACAGGAAAATCTGAAAGAAAGTGAAAAAAAGAGAGAGGGAGGGGAGGTTTTTTTTTTTAACCCAGACACTGAACAGCCCAATGCTCAAAAAGAGCATTCAGCCCCGAACAACATTGTAGCGTCAGGGGCTGATATTGTGCTGGGGAGCGTCGGTGGGCCGGAAGAGCCAATCCAGAAAAAAATTCCCCAAGCTTTATTATATGTGAAAAAGTAAGATATTGTTGCGCTTAAAACTTTTTTAAACCTTTTTTAAAAGTTTTTTTGAAAAACAGAGCACCATATCACTTTAGAGTTAAATACTCATTGTTGGGAGGCAACCATCGAGTGAATCCGACCATTACATCCGGCTAGGGTCTCATCTGTGCACACAAATTCTATAGAGGGGTAACATAGAAATATATGGTAAAATAAAAAAGTAAATACACTGGAAAAAAAAACTCCTTTCTGATGAATATCAGAAACGGCTCATTGACATCAACATTGATAAAATTTATTCTAGGATCAAACCTCTACAGACCCACTCTTCATATAAGGACCTCAATGAGAAACTCAAAGTTCATATTGAACTATTTAATAAAACTATTCTGTCAAAAAAAGAATGTAAATACATGCGGGACAAACAGGCCTTTGAAGAGGGTAGAGCCTATAGATGGTCTTCTAACATTAATCCTAGATTTCAAGGCAAAAACGTTAACCAACATCCGGCACAATCCGACATGTCGGATACATCTTCTGTATCATCGCGCATGTCATATGTGCCAATGAAGGGGAGACGTACCAGACCATCAAAGAGAAATCATGACTTTGAAAATTCCTCCACTACCAATAACACCAAAAAACGTCCTCCAAAACAGCACCCCCGCACTCCCTTCCCACAAGGGCCTAACACTTCAATATCCGTGAGCTTGGATGCCTCTGTTCCTGCACCTGAATCACTTGAAGGCACAAGCACTTTTGTTACGCCTAAAGTCCCTACGATGTTCACCAAGAACTCGGGGAAACTTACTAACCCCTCACCACTTAATCCCGACCTAGCTTCGGCTCTTAATATTATTAATCTATCTTCACATGTCCTCACCACCGATGAGATCTAGGTTCTATCAAAAGGGCTAACTTTTTGTCCTAACAAGCCTACTGATAAGTTTGAGATTGTTAAGGATATCCATCTTTATGCCCGGAAATTACTCCTTAAAAGCATATTTGAGAAAAATGACCCAGATACACAGGAGTTTCACACTTATAGTGAACGACAGGCCATAAAAAATCTCAAATCCTTACTCGATGAAAATGAACCTAGAGATCTCATTGATATTGTGGACCTTGATTCACTCCTGTCTCAACACTAACACGACTCTCACCAAGATTTCAAATTGTCCAAAAACCTCTCTTAAAAAAACATCATCTTTATATCCAGCACCCAGCTCTAACCAGGGGGTAGCTAATTTTCTTAAAAATACCAGCCATGAGATTAATAATCTTGTACCTACACCGTCCAATCATGCTAACCTCACCCCCCAATGAGAGTCTTGCTCTAAAAAATCTATCCAAAAACCATCAGATCACTATTAAATTATCAGACAAAGGAGGGAATATCGTGATCATGGACAGCCTTCAATATAGTAAAATGTGTCAGAATATTTTGAGGAACCATGATTGGTATCGCCCAGTTAGTAGTGGTGTCGTGGATGCCTTTAACAAGAAATTTTATGAAATAGTTGACGAGGCATTCCAATATAATATCATTTCTAAACAAACGTTAGATTTCATCCGTACTCCCTTTCCTCGAATATCAACTTTCTACTCCCCCCCAAGATTTACAAGAATTCTCTCAATCCCCCTGGACGCCTCATTATATCCGGCAATTGAGCCGTTACTGAAAACGTATCACGGCTCATTGATGAGCACCTAAGACCCTTTGTTCTAAGTATCCCTTCCTATGTTAAAGACACGCCCCACCTATTGCGTATCATTGAAAGAGTACAGAACCCCACCAACTCTATCCTCATCAGTTTTGACGTAGAAGAGCTCTACAGCTCTATCCCCCACTTTCTAGGTGTAGCCTGCATTAGACACGTTCTCTCACAAATCAGTCACCACGAACACTCATTCAATGAATTTATAGTTCAATCTTTGGACTTTGTATTGAGACACAATGTCTTTACTTTTGATGGCCAATGCTTCCTCCAGGTGCAGGGCGTAGCTATGGGCACCAGTTGTGCCCCTGGCTACGCCAATCTGTACCTGGAGGAGTGGGAGCACGCCATATTTTCCAGTGATGATCTCTCGATGTACCTGTGCCGATCTCTCAATGTACCTGTGCCATGTAGCCTTATGGCACAGGTATATTGATGACATCTTCGTTGTTTGGACTGGCTCCCAGCAATTACTTGAGGAGTGCATCACCGTCTTGAATACTAATGAATTCAATCTGAAATTTACAATGGTATCTGATCCGAATAACATAACCTTTTTAGATGTGGAAATCTTTAGAGACAAGGAAAATATGCTATCCTGCAAGCTGTTTCGAAAGCCTACTGCAGGCAACACCATTTTACACTCTTCCAGCTTTCACCCTAGGCCTTTGGTTGAATCCATTCCATATGGACAATACCTAAGAATCAAACGTAACAGTTCTAATGAATCTGATTATAAAAAAGAAGCGAACAACTTGAGGAAACGGCTCCTCGCAAGGGGATATAGCCATAAGTGCCTCAAAAAGGCGTTTAAACGGACCTTGAATCAAAGTCGTCATGACTTATTAGCACCCAAACAAAAGAGTAATGTGGAAAATGACCACCGTATCATTACCACGTACTCTGATGATCATGACCCGATATTTGAAATTTTTCAAAAACATTGGCATCTGTTAACTGCAGACCCCGTGATAGGACCATTGGTACCTCCCAGACCAACTATTACCTATAGACGAGCTACATCCCTATGGGATATGCTCATCCAGAGTGAATTTCAGGGTACCAGAGGTGACCCCTGTAAGGAATTTGGGACGTTTCAATGTGGAAGCTGTACATACTGTAAATACATGAACACTAGAAAAAACATTTACCTACCAAATGGCTCAAAATCTCGGCCCAAACACCATGCAAATTGCCAAACCACTGGAACAGTATATCTACTCATATGTAGCTGTAACTGTTTCTATGTGGGTAAGACCATACAAAAACTATGGCAAAGACTATACCGGCATTTGAAAGCAATGAGGGATAAAGATCCAGATCTCCCGCTTGGTAGACACGTTGCCCAAGTTCACGGTGGCACTATACCAAAAATTGAGGTGGTAGATTTGGACAGGGTCCACCGCAGCCCCCGAGGGGGCGATTTTGATAAATGCCTCCTCCAGAAGGAGCGGAGGTGGATCTCGACCCTTAACGCCACCTCACCTCCAGGCCTTAATCAAGCCATCAATTTCAAACCCTTTCTACCTGGGTTCTCGTCTGGGAAATTTGATAGAGAACTATTGAATTAATTTTATTTATTTTTGTCTGTACCTTTTTTTTTTTCCAGTCCATTTACTTTATTATTTTACCATATAATTTCTATGTTACCCCTCTATAGAATTCATGTGCACAGATGAGACCCTAGCCGGATGTAATGGTCGGATTCACTCGATGGTTGCCTCCCAACAATGAGTATTTAACTCTAAAGTGATATGGTGCGCTCTGTTTTTCCCAAAAACTTTTAAAAAAGGTTTAAAAAAGTTTTAAGCGCAACAATATCTTACTTTTTCACATATAATAAAGCTTGGGGAAATTTTTTCGGAATTGGCTCTTCCGGCCCACCGACGCTCCCCAGCACAATATCAGCCCCTGACGCTACAATGTTGTCCGGGGCTGAATGCTCTTTTTGTGCATTAGGCTGTTCAGTGTCTGGGTTAAAAAAAAAACTCCCCTCCCTCTCTCTTTTTTTCCACTTTCTTTCATATTTTCCTTTTTTCTACTTGTTTCAAAGTGTTTCTATGTAACATTTTGTTTATCTACTAATTTATTTACTATTTTACTCTTGATATGGCATGATATATGTCTCAGCATTACTATGATTGTCTTGTAGAGTATAGGTGATTATTCACCTTAAATATCAATTTTTGAGCTCTCCTATGCCTACTGAGACGGTTTCGGACATTTACTGTTTTTGTTTCCCTTGGTGCTCGCCCTGAGATGTCATGTGAGCGCAGCGGGGATTTCTGGTTTTCCCCGCACACTTCCGGCCTCTTCTTGTGCTGGCGGTTAGGTCGACGTCTGACGTCACCGCGTATTACGCGGTGACGCTGTTTGGACCGAGGGCGGCCCTTCCATGTGAGGGCTCCTCTCGCTCCTGTTTCTTTCCCTATGTTGGACAAAGCACGGCGCTTCAATGGTTTGATCCCGCCCTTAAATCCTCCCCGTTTGGCGTGAATTTTTTGGCGCCAATTTCACCAAACACAGATTGGCTGTAATACCAGCAACGGCGACCTATAAAGCTCAATCCTATTCTGGTTGGATTGTTGCATAACCAGGATGTGGATGTCCATCAGGAACTAAACTATATAATATTTAGATCTATCTAATCCCTTTAAGTGGATGCCAATGCATTCCCCTGTGGATTGGATTGATAGTCTAAGGATATACAACTTATTATTTATTATATATTTTATATCTTATTTTTCTATAGAAACAACGATAAGCCCTTGCTCCAATTGGGGCTGCATTGTGAGTTTTGATGGGTTATTTGTGAGCATAATCTCAGGATGTCCCCCTCGCTTTCATTACCGCCGCCTTGCTTTCTTTGTTAAAGCTGCGCTACGATTACCATTTTGGAACTCTGTGTACGCCATATATGGTTGGGTTTTACACCACTGAGACAGTCCTTCCAAACTGGCTGGTCCCTCTGCTTTGAACTGAGACGGATGCATATTTGACAATTTATTCATAGTGGGATGTAAGTATTGTCACACAAATATGATTATATACTCCATATTCATGTATTCCGTGTGTTCAATAAATATCCATGTTTTCTCCGGTTTTGTAATCTTTTCCATGGTTTAATATGATTACTGTACTCCCTACTATCAAAATTTAACCGTAAGTTAAAGTCACAGTTCGCGTCCTAGCACTTGTGGATATGAAGTTGTTCCCCGGCAAACTGTAACAAGAGGAGGAACTGGATAATATGAAAAGGTGTCAAAGAAGCCAGAACAGCATCCCATCGATGTGAGGAGTTCAACAATCCAGGCATAACTGCACAGTTTGTGTTTAACAGATTGCATCGGGGTCAGTCTCCTCCAGCATCCACCCTGCGACGGCGTACAGCCTGCTCATTGTGATCCAACCAGGCCGCTGCCTCCCTGGCCGACTCAAAGAACTGCGTACACCCATCTGCCGTCACGTGCAGTTTAGCTGGGTTGAGCATGGCATATGGCAGTTGCAGGGCTCTCAGGCGTTTCTTCACATCACCAAAGTTTGCTCTACTCCTCTGCACCGCAGCAGAGAAGTCAGGGTAGAATGACACTCTGAACTCCATTAAATGTAACATTGGCCCGCTCCCGCGCACAGCGAAGAACTGCCTCTCTATCACGGTAATGTAGGAGCTTGGCCAGCATTGACCGGGGAGGGCCCCCCTGCGGGAATGGGCTCTTTCCACGGTAAAAAATTGGGAATATCTTCCCTGCCAAACACCTCAATAAGCCAGTTCTCCACAAAAATGGTGGGGTCTCTGCCCTCTGATTTCTCGGGGAGACCGACAATGCGGACATGGTCCTGCGTAAATGATTTTCTGTGTCCTCTGCTCTGTTAAGCGTGTCTTGGGCCATGTGGTGTGCTGCCCTGGCTTTACTTGCAAGTGGAGGTAGCTTGTCCTCTAAATCGCTCACTCTGCTCTCAACAGCAGTTTCCCTTTCTCTAACCTTTTGAAGGTGTTGCCGAAGAAGGGACACCTCTTCTCTCTTCATGACAGCATTGCCCATCTGCACAGCCCTCAGTATTTCTGCTAATGTAGGCTGCTCCACAGGCTCTGGTGTGTCTTCCGAGGGGGGGGGGACTGAGCAGTATCTGCCTTGGAGCGGTGGGGAGTGTCCTCTGTATCATGGCCCCAGTCTACCTGTGTGGCCTGGCCTCCCCCATCCCCGCCATCCACTGTCCCCCCCGTGCCAGTATGTACAGGGCCCTGCAACTTTTGGGTATAGTAGAGCATATCCCTGGACTGCTCCTTACCCTGAGCCTTCAGTGCTTTCTTGCCACCACCTTCCTTGGGCTTGTCCGCCGTCCGCGCTGTGCCATGGCCGCCGCTGCAGCGGCAACATCTTGGGAGTCCCGTCCCACCATCTCCAGCAGTCCGCGGCGTGTCTTCCCCCGTGTACAGAGGGCCGGCGGTGGGTCCGGGGGGTGCAGGGGCTCGGTAGCCAGCTGGGGAGCCGAAGAGAGCAGGATCAGAGATGCCGGGGAAGGATCAATGGACGGATCAGGCAGGAGCTGTGAGAAGTGCGTCCTCTCACATGCCGGTCTTGGCCACGCCCCAAACTTTTTTTAAATCGCTGACATGCCCACATTTTTTAAGTTTAAGTTTATCAACATAAATTTTATACCAATACGTTCACAAAGGCCGTGTGTCTCCAACGGTGAAGTCGCTGTTTCGATAGCACTGTACTGTTGTGGATTTATTAAGGCTTGTTTGAAGGGTTCTCTCACACTGTCTCTCACTCACATTAGGTGTGGGGATTAATGATCAAAAAGCTTTTAAAAAAAAACTTTAAATATTCCACATCTTTCATACATTAGTGGTGGTGTTAAACTTTTTTAATGAAATTCATGTTTATTTTAAAACCATTCCTATTTTTTCAACTATTCTCACTTCAACTTTTTCTTATGGATATAAGCTATTCATCCAGTTAGCTTTAGCAATTCAGCACTCCCACGCATTTTCTGCAGGAAATGCATTTTCTAGTTACTTTCTCTTCCTTCTTCCTCAAACATTGTTCCCTTGGTATTCTTGCTATTTCTGCAATAGTGTTATTTATTATCTCCTTATACCCTTTCTGTAAAATTTTCTCTTTAAGTACACCGGCTTGTGCGAAATAGCCAGTTGCTTCAGTACAATTACGCCTAACCTTCAACATTTGTCCCTTAGAGATATTTTTTTTTATCATCAAGAAATTTTTTATTTGAAAACACGGTTAGTGTGTACAACATTTGCATAGATAAAAAAGGGGGGAAAAATAGGATTTTTTACTCACCGTAAAATCCTTTTCTCTGAGTCCATGGACCGACACAGCTTCTCTATTGACAAAGTGGGTATTATCCGTTAATTAGGAGTGACTAGGCAGAAAAACTTGTAAAAAGTGTTGCATCACACCTTCTACAGTACCGCCCAGGGGGCGGACCCTCTGGGTATACCCTCTCAGTCTGCATCTTTGCAGATCAGTTCGTCAAAAAGCAGTACAAACTTAAAAGGAGGGGTGGGTGCTGTGTCGGTCCATGGACTCAGAGAAAAGGATTTTACGGTGAGTAAAAAATCCTATTTACTCTTTCGTCCATGGACCGACACAGCTTTTCTATTGACAAAGTGGGACGTCCCAAAGCAGTGTCAGAGAAAAAACGAGGGGTGGTAACAGCATAAAAATAAACTTCACCCCAAACACAAAACAGCACTCCTCCAACGGAGGAGTTGCAACTCTAAACAGCCGCTTGCAAAACCTTGCGGCCAAAAGAGGCATCCGAAGATGCACCTACATCAATTTTGTAGAATTTTGTGAAAGTGTGAGCGGACGACCAAGTCGCCGCTTTACATAATTGGGAAACAGACGCTGGATGTCGGAAAGCCCAAGAGGTACCTATTGCCCTGGTCGAATGCGCCGTGACAGGAAAGGGGGGCGCCTGACCCTTTAAGGCGTAAGCCTGGATTACTATCTGTCGGATCCACCTAGAGATGGTGGCCGATGAGACTGCTTGGCCCTTCTTGGGACCAGCCACCAAAACAAACAGTGAGTCTGACTTCCGGAACAGGGAAGTAGCAGATAGGTATACTCTCAAAGCTTGGACAACGTCCAAGGAATGCAACGCCGACTCCTTAGGATTCGACGGCTGAGGACACAAGGATGGAAGTACAATGTCTTTGTTGAGATGAAAAGCCGAAACGACTTTCGGAAGAAAGGAAGGCTGCGGCCGCAGCACCACCTTATCCTTGTGGAAAATCAAATAGGGAGCCTTGCAGGACAAGGCTGCCAGCTCAGAGACTCGTCTAACTGACGTAACAGCCACCAAAAAGACCACTTTCTGAGAAAGTGTCAACAGGGGAATATCTCTAATATTCTCAAACGGTGCCTTCTGAAGCACCGAGAGGACCAGGTTCAAGTCCCACGGAGGTAACGGGGGACGGACCGGAGGGGCCACCTGTCGGACCCCCTGCACAAATGTACTCACGAGAGAGTGAGTCGCCAGGGGTCGCTGAAAAAAGACAGCCAGGGCAGAAATCTGTCCCTTAAAATCGTACTTAGAGCAAGCCCTTGGTCCACCCCATGCTGTAAAAACAGCAGGATTCTGGAAACCAAATAGGTACGCGGATGCCATTTCATTTCCTCACACCTAGAGATGTAGGCCCTCCAAGTGCGGTGATAGACCTTCCTAGAGGACGGTTTTCGAGCACTTCTCATAGTAGAGATTACTGAGTCTGACAGGCCCCGGTCTCTCAGTACCTGGTTCTCAACAGCCATGCCGTTAAAGCCAATGACTGTAAAGCAGGATGGAATATGGGACCTTGCGATAGCAGCTCCTTCCGTAGTGGTAGGCGCCAGGGGACGTCTGCTACCAGACGTACTAGATCGTCATACCAAGGACGCTGAGGCCAATCTGGAGCGATTAGGATCATTGGAATTCCCTCTGCCTCCACTCTGCGGAGCAGAAGAGGAAGAAGCCTTAAGGGAGGGAAGGCATAGCTTAGCCGATACTGACCCCACGATGCTACCAACGCGTCCGTTGCGTCTGCCCATGGGTCTCTTGACCGGGCCACAAATCTCAATACCTTCCGATTGAGTCGGGAAGCCAGAAGATCTACGTCTGGTGTGCCCCATCTTTGGCAGAGGAGTTGGAACACCTCCGGGTGTAAGGACCATTCTCCCTGGTCCAGCATCTGGCGGCTCAGGTAGTCCGCCTGCCAGTTTTCCACACCCGGAATGTACACGGCCGACAGTGCCGGTACGCTCCTCTCTGCCCACTTCAGGATGCGAGCGATCTCCGATGCTGCAGCGGAGCTTCTTGTTCCTCCTAGATGATTGACATATGCCACTGCTGTGGCGTTGTCTGACTGGATCCTGACTGGACGCCCTTGCAGTCTCTGAGACCATTTAAAGAGGCACAGCTTGATCGCCCGGATCTCCAGGACATTGATCGGCAGGAGGGCTTCCTCTGGGGTCCAGCGACCCTGCGCCGACTGGACACCCCAGACTCCTCCCCAACCTGTAAGGCTGGCGTCCGTTGTGATCACTATCCAGTAAACCGGAAGAAATGACTTCCCGGCCATTACAGCCGGTGCTGTCAGCCACCATACCAGGGATCTCCTGACTAGGTGGCTCACTCGGATTTGATAATCCAGAGATGAAGGGCATCTGTTCCATCTGGACAGAACTTCCTTCTGTAACACTCGAGTGTGGTATTGAACATATGGGACCGCCTCGAAGGAGGCTACCATGAGGCCCAACACTCACATGCAAAAACGGAGTGACGACCAATTCCTGGAAGTCAGCTGCCGTACTGCAGCCCGGAGGGTCTGCAACTTCTCCACAGGGAGGAATACCTTTGCCTCTGAGGAATCCAGAATCAACCCCAGGTACACTAGGCGTTGAGTGGGCACCAATACTGACTTTTGCGTGTTTAGTATCCAACCACAGTCTCGAAGAGTCTGACAGGTAATGGACACGCTTACCTCTAATTCTGAGCTTGAAGGGGCCTTCAGTAGAAGGTCGTATAAGTAGCCTGTGATAGCGATACCCCGCTGTCTTAGAAGTGCCAGAATCGGAGCGAGCACCTTGGTGAACGTCCTGGGTGCTGAGGCAAGGCCCAACGCGAGGGCCACAAACTGGTAGTGGTCCTTCCTGATAGCAAATCGCAGAAACCTCTGGTGTCTGGAGTATATGGGGACATGCAGATATGCGTCCTTGATGTCCAAGGAGGCCAGAAAGTCCCCCGGATGGAGAGCCGTGACTACAGATCGAACCGACTCCATCCGAAAACTTTGTACCTTCACAAAGCAATTGAGGGCTCTGAGATCCAAGCTTGGACGAACCCCCTCCTTCTTCGGCACAATGAACAGATTTGAGTAAAAACCCCGTTCCAGTTCTGGAACTGGAATAACTACCCCGCGTTCCAGTAGACCCTGGACCGCCCCATACAGGGCCTCCCGACGGGTCAGTAGTAGCTGGAGATTGGAGGTGTTGAATCTGTCCGGTGGACAAGAGAGAAACTATCTTGTAGCCTGAGGAGATTACTTCGCAAACCCACCTGTCGGAGATTAGTGCTGTCCACTGAGTCGCGAATTTGCGAAGACGTCTCCCCACCCGAGAGCTGTGTGGGGGTGGACCTTCATGCGGACGCAAATTTGTCCGCAGGCTTATTGGGTATGCGGGACCAGGGACGCTTTTGTCCTTGGGCAGGCGCTTTATCGGCCTGGGGTCTTTTCCCCGTCGCCCTAGGGAGACGAAAAAACCACTTGTGTGCAGTAAAGGAGGGCCCTTGCCCTTGGCGTGGCCCCTTACCCTTGCTAATTTGGGGAAGCAAAGTGCTTTTACTTCCTGTGGCATCCTTGATGATGTCATCCAGAGAAGCCCCAAAAAGTCTGTCGCCCTTAAAAGGCAGATCCAACAGGGCTTTCTTGGAAGTCTGGTCCGCAGACCAGCCTTTTAGCCAGATCAGGCGGCGTATTGCTACTGCATAAACCGAAGTTTTAGACAGCAGGGGAATAGTATTCATGTCTGACTCACAGACAAACCTAAGGCCCTGGACCAACAGGTCGGCCAATGTTCTCTCATCAGGAGGAGCATCTCGCTCCTTAACCCCTGGAGTAGCAATCTTGCCCATTCAGTAAGTGTGTGAGACACTAGGGCCCCCGCCAATGCCGGGCGTACTGCCGAGCCTACCACTGAGTATAGGTAGCAAGCGAGTGCTTCAGCCTTATCCACAGGGTCCTAGAAAACAGGAGCCCCTTCTACAGGAATTGTGGTGGCTCTATTAAGTCTGGACACCGGAGGGTCCACTATAGGGGGGGAGAGGTCCATTTCTTCAGAAAACTCTCCTCAAAAGGGGTACCGTACAGCAAACCTCTTTGGGGCTGTAAAGACCCTCAGTGGGTTCTCCCATTCCTTGTATAAGAGTTTATCAAAAAACACACAAGGGAACACCTTAGCAGTGCGGGCAGGTCTATGAAACCCAAGTGGACCGGAGTCTCTGCTGCTTCTGCAGTATTTTCCAATTTTAGCATATCCCGCACTGCAGTAATAAGGTCAGATACCAAAGCCATCTCGCGTACTGACCTGGACTTGGAGTCATTCTCACTGTCCGGTCACGGTCTGCAGTCTCTGATGCGTCAGAATCTGGGCCCGAGCCGTAGCTGGACCTGGTTCTGCACCAGAATTATCCCCAGAAGCTTGCAGGGAATGGGGCATTTACTACCCCCTGTATTCCCGTGTGCTGCTTCCACCCTGGCAGCAAACGCCTCTAGGATTGCAGTCATAGCGTTCATAGACACCTCAGGGGCACCAGCTGCTAAATCTGGTGTTTCAGGGGAGAAGACATCTGGCTCAGATGCCATGCTGACCACACACTGACACTCACAGGGCTCCAGGCAAGATATCAATAGGCCACCCTCCTGTGCTGCAGAGAGGCTGGGTCACCCAGAGGACTCACCACCCTGGATAGGTACTGCTATGCTGCGCCTGTGATGCTGTCCCTCTGCTGCTGTGTCAGTCTGCTTCTTTTATCAGCACTTCCTGTGTGAATTTTCGCGCCAGTGTAATGCACCCTAGAGGCCGGAGGCTCTCGAAAAATGGTTGCCAAAAACGTCTGTATGGAAGATAATGTGGGCTCTAAGAAAATGGCCGCCGACAGAAGATAGAGGTCAAGCAGCCATAGCCCACAAAAAGATGGCCGCCGAACGTCAATATCTGCATACAGGGTGGACAAACATGGCCGCCGATCAGCTGATAGGGGCCAGGGGGTGTGGCCGAACCACAGGAAGATGGCCGCCAGGCAGTCACAAGAGGCCAAACTTGGCATGGACCACCTCAAAATGGCCGCCGACAGCATGGAGGAGGAAGGACACAAACACAGGTAAGAAAAAATGACATTTCTTTTAAATGTTAGTTACAGCCAGCCCCGCTCCAGTGGGACCCCCTAGGTGACCCCCAGCACCCAGCAACCTTTAGCTAGAAGCCCAGGGAGGAGGGAAAGGCAGGGAGAGAGGAAAGAAAGGGGCCACAACCACTTACTTGATCTCTCCAGGAATGTCCAGCTAAATCACCCAGCCGAGGCAGGGGAGTTTTACTTACCTATCCTGCATGTATTCTGCTGGAAGACATTCCAAACAGATCATCGTCCGCGCACGGAAGGTGACTGTTGGCCAGGCATGCTGTGATTGGACCCAGAAGGGACGATCATATGTATGCCCTGGAGCATGACGCTCACCGGACAGTCTGCTGCGACTCGGCCGTAAGGTCAGCCGAAGCTGAGCGGTCCGATGCAAGCCTTGGAGCGTAAGCTCACCGGCCAGGCTGCTGCGACTCGGCCGTAAGGTCAGCCGAAGCTGAGCGGTCCGATGCAGGCCCTGGAGCGTAAGCTCACCGGCCACCCGTGGAGCGACGGGCATGTCGTGGAAAACCCAGCGCGTAGCTAGGGTCGGCACACACTCGATGGCCGAAACTGGGGAGACTACAAGGATCGAGGATCCAGCCTGTCACCCAGTCGGCAGTTGATCGAAGATCGCAGGAAACAACAAATGTAGCAAAAATATATATATATATATCTTTTTTCCCCGGACCAATGGGCCCGAAGGGAGCCATGTCCTACTCCTTGCTAGACAGAAAAAAACTGATCTGCGAAGATGCAGACTGAGAGGGTATACCCAGAGGGTCCGCCCCCTGGGCGGTACTGTAGAAGGTGTGATGCAACACTTTTTACAAGTTTTTCTGCCTAGTCACTCCTAATTAACGGATAATACCCACTTTGTCAATAGAGAAGCTGTGTCGGTCCATGGACGAAAGAGTAAAGGGGGTTTGGGACTTTAAATGAGGTATAGGGGCCGTTCAGATCCCCTCCTCCATCCCGGTTTGGTATTCATAAAAGGAAAAGTAGAGCAAGAGGCGGGACTTTGTATGAGGCACACGGACACAGAGAATAAATTTGATGGAGGACAGCTTTTAATTGATTCAAATAATAATATAATTACACATTTGTTTTCAAAAGTCTATGCATTTTGCTATATACTCTTTACACTTTATCTGAATCGCATATTGCTTAATGATAAAATTCCAACAAAAGATATGTCATATATTTACAGATACATAAAAAGATAATATACATTATACATGCAGATTGGGGGGATTTTTATATTGCTAGGAACGTCCATAAGAATGGTAAGTATATACACTTGTCGGTAGATGTTGGCTCTATGCATTTCGGGCCTTTGAGGCCGCTCATCAGGAGCAAAACCGATATAATAATCTAAAGATAGAGAAAACAAATAAATTCCAACAACCTGCCAAAACTATAAAATATATATATATACACAGTGCCTTGCGAAAGTATTCGGCCCCCTTGAACTTTTCATCCTTTTTCCACATTTCAGGCTTCAAGCATAAAGATATAATTTTTTTTTTTTGTAAAGAATCACCAACAAGTGGGACACAATTGTGAAGTGGAACGAAATCTATTGGATTTTTGAAACTTTTTTAACTAAGGAAAAAAATGAAAAGTGGGGCGTGCAAAATTATTCGGCCCCCTTGCGTTAATACTTTGTAGAGCCACCTTTTGCTGCGATTACAGCTGCAAGTCGCTTGGGGTATGTCTCTATCAGTTTTGCACATCGAGAGACTGAAATTCTTGCCCATTCTTCCTTGCAAAACAGCTCGAGCTCAGTGAGGTTGGATGGAGAGTGTTTGTGAACAGCAGTTTTCAGCTCTTTCCACAGATTCTCGATTGGATCAGGTCTGGACTTTGACTTGGCCATTCTAACACCTGGATACGTTTATTTGTGAACCATTCCTTTGTAGATTTTGCTGTATGTTTGGGATCATTGTCTTGTTGGAAGATAAATCTCCGTCCCAGTCTCAGGTCTTTTGCAGACTCCAACAGGTTTTCATCCAGAATGGTCCTGTATTTGGCTGCATCCATCTTTCCCTCAATTTTAACCATCTTCCCTGTCCCTGCTGAAGAAAAGCAGGCCCAAACCATGATGCTGCCACCACCATGTTTGACAGTGGGGATGGTGTGTTGAGGGTGATGAGCTGTGTTGCTTTTACGCCAAACATATCGTTTTGTATTGTGGCCAAAAAGTTAGATTTTGGTTTCATCGGACCAGAGCACCTTCTTCCACATGTTTGGTGTGTCTCCCAGGTGGCTTGTGGCAAACTTTAGACGAGACTTTTTATGGATATCTTTGAGAAATGGCTTTCTTCTTGCCACTCTTCCATAAAGGCCAGATTTGTGCAGTGTACGACGGATTGTTGTCCTGTGGACAGACTCTCCCACCTCAGCTGTAGTTCTCTGCAGTTCATCCAGAGTGATCATGGGCCTCTTGGCTGCATCTCTGATCAGTCTTCTCCTTGTCTGAGCTGAAAGTTTAGGAGGGACAGCCAGGTCTTGGTAGATTTGCAGTGGTCTGATACTCCTTCCATTTCAAAATGATCACTTGCACAGTGCTCCTTGGGATGTTTAAAGCTTGGGAAATCTTTTTGTATCCAAATCCGGCTTTAAACTTCTCCACAACAGTATTACGGACCTGCCTGGTGTGTTCCTTGGTCTTCATGATGCTCTCTGCGCTTTCAACAGAACCCTGAGACTATCACAGAGCAGGTGCATTTATACAGAGACTTGATTACACACAGGTGGATTCTATTTATCACCATCAGTCATTTAGGACAACATTGGATCATTAAGAGATCCTCGCTGAACTTCTGGAGTGAGTTTGCTGCACTGAAAGTAAAGGGGCCGAATAATTTTGCACGCACCACTTTTCAGTTTTTTATTTGCTAAAAAAGTTTAAAATATCCAATAGATTTCGTTCCACTTCACAATTGTGTCCCACTTGTTGGTGATTCTTCACAAAAAATTAAAATTTTATATCTTTATGTTTGAAGCCTGAAATGTGGCAAAAGGATGAAAAGTTCAAGGGGGCCGAATACTTTCGCAAGGCACTGTATATATATATATATATATATATATATATATATATATTGGCAAACATAGAATGGGAGAGAACTCCCCCATCCACATGCTTGACCTAAAAAACTTACCATCTGATGCGCATAGGGGCGGACTGGGCGGGCGCACCTCACCGGGTATTCTGATGGCCCGGCTGTAGGCGCCTCCCCTCCCGTTCCCCCTGTTTGCGTGCGTCAGCGTTACGTTGGGGGCGGGGCTGTGGCGGCACTCCCCATATTGGCCTCTTCCAGTGGAGGGCTTCACATTAAGGAATACGCACATCACTTCTGATCATGGAGCACTGAGCATTGTGCACCAGGCATACCCTGCCCCTCTTTCACCGCAACAGGTACTGATCCTTTTTCACAACATAGTAACTGTCCCTCTGACTCTATTTTCTTTTTTTCCGCCTTGGTTTCCTCCCCCTCCTTCCCAGTCCTTCACTATTCCCTCCTTTCTTTCCATAATTTGTTCACCATGGTTCCCCTTTTCACATTACGTTTAGTCACATTGATTCTCACACACGCTTTGTTTACAATGTTCTAGTGGTTTGCTTTCTTTTATCTACAGAGACCCCCCAATGTGGGCCCCCACATTTAGTTCCATATAATTTCGATCCATACACTCCCACCCTCCCAGTGCTTGGTTTTTGTGGGTCATCTCCGCCCTGCTGCGCCCCCTCAGCTCCCGGGCATGACGTTCTTTGGCTGGTCTGGGACTTGCATGGGCACTCCCCACCTCCGTGCAGGCGCATTTGTAAGTTTTTTAGGTCAAGCATGTGGATGGGGGAGTTCTCTCCCATTCTATGTTTGCCAATATATATATATATATATATATATATATATTTTATAGTTTTGGCAGGTTGTTGGAATTTATTTGTTTTCTCTATCTTTAGATTATTATATCGGTTTTGCTCCTGATGAGCGGCCTCAAAGGCCCGAAATGCATAGAGCCAACATCTACCGAAAAGTGTATATACTTACCATTCTTATGGACGTTCCTAGCAATATAAAAATCCCCCCAATCTGCATGTATAATGTATATTATCTTTTTATGTATCTGTAAATATATGACATATCTTTTGTTGGAATTTTATCATTAAGCAATATGCGATTCAGATAAAGTGTAAAGAGTATATAGCAAAATGCATAGACTTTTGAAAACAAATGTGTAATTATATTATTATTTGAATCAATTAAAAGCTGTCCTCCATCAAATTTATTCTCTGTGTCCGTGTGCCTCATACAAAGTCCCGCCTCTTGCTCTACTTTTCCTTTTATGAATTTGCATAGATAGGCAACATAAAAGAAAACAGAAGAAATAATCAAAGTTTTTACAGTTTTACACATGCTTATTCAACGTTGTTCCTTTAATGAATACTTCCTTATTGTCCTGGTGGTCATTTATCTCACAATATCATCTTATCCATCAAATTATCATATTAAAATTCTGAGTGAAAAATGCCTTATACCCAACTTAATCTACAGATTGTTCATGTCTCAGCTAACTATTGCCGTGGGTCAACTAGATTAACCCTGTCGCTCCGTAGTTAATTTTATAAATTTTTTTGCCATTTAGCGTATTTTCTTAGTTCTAGTAAGAAAGAAGTAGGAAAGCGAAGATTAGAAAGAAAAAGATATATTAAAAAGAAATCTCAAAGAAATATTTGCATATATGGGCCAAATACACCATCATAATTTTATCAAGTTGGCTGTGTAGTGTGGGCATCTACCAGACCCTTTTGTAACATGTCCTAATTGACTGAAGGCTTAGGGGCCATTAAGGCATCATATGTCTTAGAAGAGCAAAAAATTAACCACGGTGACCAGGTTTTATGAAATGTATCCACTGTCATAGGTCTGCGCCAGTGTGTCCTCCATCTTACAAATCTCTGAGACCCTTTCTAACCACTCCCTAACTGTAGGTACGTGAGTGCTCCGTCAGAGAATCGGTATCAGTGCTTTGGCAGCGTTCAGCAAATGCTTGGTCAGTGAATTCTTGTATCTTTTGAGCTTGAAATTGGAAATGTGTAAAAGACAACAAGCAGCATTGAGTCTGATACTTGTTTCTGTTATTTGCAATATAATTTCCTTAATCTTTTCTCAGTATTTCACTATGAGCAGGCAGCTGCACCAAATGTGTACCAGTGTCCTCACATCTCCCCCACACCGCCAGCACGTGTTAGGAATCTGTGAGCTCCATCTATGTAACCTCTCAGGTGTGAGGTACCACCTTGTCAATAGTTTGTATGCAATTTCTTGTGTTTTTGTGCTAAGCGAACACTTGTGAGATAAGATGCAGGCACTTCTCCATTGAGCCTCCGTTATATTGATCTTAAGCTTGTTTGCCCATTTTACCCTGAACCCCACCTCCTGTGTTGCAGCCGCACTTTGTAACCAAGAGTAGGAGACGGAAGTCGCTCTTTCAAGGTGATCACCAGACACACAGACCTCCTCTAGTTCTGTCAGTGGCCTAGTAAAGTCAGTTCTGTAAGTCTTGTTTTTCACATAGCTACAAAGTTGAAAATATGACCATAGAGGGATATGAGCTATTCCAGTGTCTTTTTTTAAGTGTAGAGAGGTCTTTAAGTTTACCCTCCATAAAACAATCGCCAGCCCTCAATGTTGCATTTGTGATCAGGTTTTGGAAAGAAGTTTCCCACACCTGGAACGAAGTTGGGGTTGTCCTTCAGGGGGGGTCAAGGGGCTCACCAATGAAGTCACCTTGGCATATTTGGATATGTCATGCATTGTTAGTTAGCGAGGCCTTTATTCTGGGTAGTAAAGCGGGTTCTGTCAACAAGGATGCAATCAGTCTCCAAGTATTGGATTTGGGTCTGACTTCAAGCAAGTTCACGGATATTGCTATTGGGGCGTGGTCCGAGATTGCCTGGATACCTATTCTTGCATCTGTGATCACAGATAAGTCCCTCTGAGTCACAAATAGGTAATCAATGCAAGAGTTCTTGTCATGAGGTATTGAGTGAAATGTGTAATCTCTACCATCTGGGTGGATTAATCTCCATGTGTCTATTAGTTGTAGCGAGTGTAAAAGTTAGATTTTTTTGAGAATTTTGTAACACAAGACTTTCGGGGCGACATGTCCACTAAAGGATTTAGAGGGATATTAAAGTCTCCTCCCAGGATGAGGCATCCCGAGGAGAAATTCATAAATTCCCGTACTACTTTTTGGCAAAATTGTAGATGTTTCGTGTTTGGAAAGTAGACGTTCGCCAACGTAAGGGGCAGACCTCCATATGTGCCCTTTAAAAAGACAAAGCGTCCATCAGGGTCTGTCATGCTGGCCGTAACATTAAAAGGGACCTCTTTGGACACCAAAATCGAAACTCCTTGTAAAATAGGAGTCAGTCAGTCTGGGTATCTGGTGAGTTCTGAAATGCGTCTCCTGTAGGAAGACAAAGTGCGGCTTACCTTTTTTTAGTTCCCTTAACAGAGTGGATCTTTTCTCTGGGATGTTCAGTCCCTTCACATTATGCAAGATCACCGATGGGGCCTTCCCCAGTGCAGAATACGCCATTTGAAGGTCTCAGTGGTAGACCACGCAGGTCTGATACTGCAAAATAAACTGATAAAGAGTCAATGTTTTATACAAAATTCTCTACGATTCTTTTCTTTCTTAAAAGGAAGAAATAGATAAGCTATAGGTAAGAAAGGAAAAAGAAAAAGTTAAAGGAGAGTAACAGATAAAAAGAGTAAGATATTTACGGTATAACACTTTAGTCAAGATAATAGATCACTTCCAAATAAATGGTCTTGGATACTAAAGTACTAACTCAGTGAATCTTTAAATTTGGAATTCATACCCATTCAAGATCACTTTGTGGTGACGTGATTGAACAACAACAGCAGTGTGTTCAGTTTGGTCTTTAAGCCAAAAAGATCAACTATGGATAACTATATCCTCTATCAGAATAACTAGGCAAAGGGAGAGAAACACAGCCTAGTATAAAAAATAACTTCTCAAATTGCAACAATTCAACTAAATCAACCCTGTGGATGACTTCCCCCATCCCCTCCAAACCCCGGGCATCATGCAACCCATGAGCAATTTGTGTAGCATTGAAATCCTTATCCTGACCATTATTTTATAGCACTAACTGTTATCACAGTGTGAATGGTCCCATCTCACTTAAATAGTCCTATTCATAATCTGCGAATATTCAGGACGAAGTCTGTGATGAGTGAGGATCTAGAATAAGTTGGTTGGTAACAGTCTCTCTATACTATTTATTTCAGCAAGGAGTCTTGGATATTAGAGACTTCTAAGGTTATCCAAGCCTCTTTACAACATAACGTTTCTTGGAACAATAGTCAGTCAGGCTATGAACGGAACTATAACAAAAATATCTGGGAAAAAATAAGGAATGTATTAGATCAAACAAAACTGGTTGCTCCAGCATTACTTAAGGGGATGGGACCGAGAGTCAGTTCATCCAACTAGAAATGTGGTGGCTAGAGATTTACTGAAAGGATGCCATGGTAAGCATTGTTCTACACCTTAAACAGTCAGGCCTCAACCAGAGCCCTGGAAGAGGCTGGCCTCAAGTTAGGTGTTCCTGTGGAGGATTAACCTCCACGGCCATGTCTCATCTTTTTAGAAGAGTGTGGTTCTGGAGATGGGAACGGTGATCTTGCAGGGCTCTTTTCTACTCTGGGAAGGATGAACTCCTGATACCATTCCGGTAGCTCTATCGGGTCCAGGTTCAGTGCAGCACAAAAATCTGGAAGGTCATCTGGTGTACAGAGAATATGTTGTTTGCTTCCCTGAGTAACAATCAAAGCAAAGGGAAAACGCCATGTATATCTCATATTTTTTTCTCTGAGAATGTCCAGCAGAGGGCACAGCACCCTACGGTTCTTTAATGTGATCTGTGACAAATCTTGAAAAAGCATAATGGTTTCTCCATTAAAAATAATGCATTCATTCCTTCTGGCTTTCCTCATTATGTCCTCCTTAAGAGGGAAACTTTGCAGACAGCAGATGATATCCCTGGGGGGAGCAGTATCTGGACCTCTGGCTCTAAGGGCTCTGTGTACACGCACAAAATTAATGGCAGTATCTTCCTATCTTTCCAGCAGGCCGTTGAAGACTCTGCAATACTGGGATAATTTGATCTGCATCCACTGACTCAGGGATCCCCCTCACCCTGATATTGCATCTTCTCCCTCTATTGTCTAAATTCTCTAAATGGCGATTCATTTCTATAAAATGTGAGGAGTGGGAAACCGCTACTTTCTCCAGTCTCTGTATGGCCTTGTCTCTGTGCTTCCCTGTAGACTCCACAGTGGCCATCTTTTCCTGTATGACAAGCATGCTCGATTTTAAATCCGTTATGGCCGCTGAGAACGTGGATTTTATATCTGCAGCAAATCCAGACATTGCAGCATAGGTAAGGGGCTGATCGGGGTGATCGTAGCTCCTACCTGCGTCCTCCGTGGCCGATTGGGAGTCCTCACTAAAGTCCTCTAACTCCCTCAGGTCCCACGCCATCTTGTTCCCCGCCATGCTGCTCCTCGATAGCGTTTGTTCTTTAAAGATGTCAGATATTCTGAGCCAGGCCGGGTGCTGTGTTACGGCGGAATCTCGACTGCGGGGTCTGGTAAACTCTTTTACCCATTTCCCGCTTCAGGCTCACAGGGTATCAGGCTGTAGGCTGTGTAACTCTCCGGAGCTCAGCTAGTGAGACCATCTCTGCTGCTCGCCAAGCCACGCCCCCCCCCCTTAGGGATATTTTTAATCTAAGCGGGATGATGCCCACTCCTAATAGATAAATATTTATTTGTCAGTTGGCTTGAAGAAAACCTTAGTACTAAGTTCACCTTCAGATTTCATAATGGTTAGGTCCAAGAAATTTACTTTCTTATCACTGACAACATGGTCCAACACAATGTTATTTGTATTGTTTTTGAGATGTTTCACAAACTCAACCGCAGACCCCTCCCATATAAACAGGAGGTCATCAATGAATCTGCGGTAGAGTTTCAACTCAGGTCTTTGTTGGTTGAAAACATGTCTGTCCTCCCATTCTGCCATAAACAGGTTGGCGAGGCTGAGAGCAAACTTCGCTCCCATTGCCACGCCAATCTGCTGCAAGAAAAACTGATCATACCAAAAATAATAATGGGCCATACAGAAATCTAATACTTTCCCCAAAAAACATTTCTGCATATGTGGGATATCTTCACGCTTGCTCAAGGCCCAATTCAGCGCCAACAGAGTATCATCATGCTGTATGATGGTATATAAAGAACAGACATCCGCGGTCACTAGATAGGTCGTAGAAGCTGGATAGAGCTTAACCTCATCCAGTAATCGCAGAAGATACGTAGTGTCCTTAACCTTCCTAGCGGTATTCCCGAGTCTGGCTCAGGGTTAAATTTCAGCACCAAAAGCGGTAACCCCAAGCCAGACTCGGGCTGCGTCGCAGTGATCCAGGCAGGAGTTACTTACCTTGTCCCCTGGATCCTGCGATGCCTCCCCGCTGTGTGATCGAGCCGTCATCTCGCTCGATTCACACACTTCCGAATGCCGCCGAGCTCCGTTCCCTGCGACGTTACGACGCACGGGGACGGAGATTGGCGCCAAATTCAAAAAAGTTAAAACACAATACACATACAGTATACTGTAATCTTACAGATTACAGTACTGTATGTAATAATTACACACCCCCATTGTCCCTAGTGGTCTGTCCAGTGTCCTGCATGCACTTTTATATAATAAAACCTTTTTTTTCTGCCTGGAAACTGGAGATTGTCCATAGCAACCAAAAAGTGTCCCTTTATGTCAAAAGTGGTTTTAGACCAGCTAAAAAACAGCGATAATAAATTAGAATCACTCGCAGAATTAAGCGATAGCGATTTGTGGGGAAATTCGTCATCAAACACTGAAAAACACTTTTATTATTATTATATTATTATTTGTTATAATTATTTTATAGTTATTTATTTTATTATAATGTATAATTTTGTTTTTTGAACTTTATCATACCCGGGATGTTTACTAGACTCTGGTTTGGACAGATTTAAGTGAGTTATTCCTAAGAATTACAGGCCTACAATATAAAACGCCAAATTTCCATGCAGAATAATGGTACCGCTTTCAGCACCTAAATTCTGACAGAATCATACCGCCAGGGAGGTTAAGGTATGCCCTAGTCATTTTGACACTTGGTTAAAGGAACTTATACAAGTATTCTCCAAGTCTCGCAGTTACCGATCCTATACCTTTAACGATCGGACGTGCCGGTGGTATTTCTGCATTCTTATGAATTTTAGGTAATGTATATATTACCGGTATTCTGCAAGAACTTGGGTTGAGGTATCTACTTTCCATCAAATTTAGGGCATTATTTCTAAAGCCCCATTCAACCAATAAGTTCAATTGGTCGTTGTATGGTCCAGTTGGGTCAGAAGAGAATCTTTTATAGGTTACCTGATCCCCCAAAAGATCCAACAATGGATTGTGGTAAAAAGATTTCTCTGAAAAAATAAACAAAAACTAAAACTCGCGCTTATGGAGACATACAAAAATAAATGACAAGTGAAAAGAAATTATTATATGCGCAGCTGCTACAGCATAAGGCACTAACACCTTGAGAGATAAAAAATTATAAAATGCAGCGCTAGCGAATATAAATGTGCTCAATACAAACGTATGTGTGAATGTCAACCATCTAAACCTTTCGGGATGATGGTACACACTATTAGTGAAAAGATTATGCACCAATGATTGGTGTCACCAGAAATGCAGTGGGTGTAATACTAAATGTTACCACTAAAAAGTGATCAACTAAGTAAAACCAGAAAATATACTGTGCAAAACATTAAATGAACTGAACAACCAGGCAAATAGCTCTAGGAGTAATTCACAGTACTACAGATGGTTTTCAACATCAAATAAATAATGTCCCATTTGCAACAGTGGTTGTAATATAGAAGGAAGGGGAAAAAAAAAAAAAAAATGCTTTAAAATAAAATAAAAGTCACCCAACATCCAACTTCTAGGACCAATAATGTTCGGTGAAATTCAACAGTTGGCTCAATAGCAGCAGAGATCAGAGGACCATGTGGGGAATAAAAAGAAAAAGCAACTTGTGAAGTACCGCTTAGGAACAGATTAACAATACGCTGTTATTGGGAAAACTCACAAGCCTTCAATGATAACCGAGCGTCAGTGTGTTCCGGGTTCACAACGGCGTGCGTTCCACAAGAACCGGAAGCAGCGTCACTGGTTCTTAGTGTTGACCGGAAATTTGTCAATGCATTTCGCCCCTCCTCCAGGGCATCATCAAGGTCCTTGATGATGCCCTGGAGGAGGGGCGAAATGCATTGACAAATTTCCGGTCAACACTAAGAACCAGTGACGCTGCTTCCGGTTCTTGTGGAACGCACGCCGTTGTGAACCCGGAACACACTGACGCTCGGTTATCATTGAAGGCTTGTGAGTTTTCCCAATAACAGCGTATTGTTAATCTGTTCCTAAGCGGTACTTCACAAGTTGCTTTTTCTTTTTATTCCCCACATGGTCCTCTGATCTCTGCTGCTATTGAGCCAACTGTTGAATTTCACCGAACATTATTGGTCCTAGAAGTTGGATGTTGGGTGACTTTTATTTTATTTTAAAGCATTTTTTTTTTTTTTTCCCCTTCCTTCTATATTACAACCACTGTTGCAAATGGGACATTATTTATTTGATGTTGAAAACCATCTGTAGTACTGTGAATTACTCCTAGAGCTATTTGCCTGGTTGTTCAGTTCATTTAATGTTTTGCACAGTATATTTTCTGGTTTTACTTAGTTGATCACTTTTTAGTGGTAACATTTAGTATTACACCCACTGCATTTCTGGTGACACCAATCATTGGTGCATAATCTTTTCACGAATAGTGTGTACCATCATCCCGAAAGGTTTAGATGGTTGACATTCACACATACGTTTGTATTGAGCACATTTATATTCGCTAGCGCTGCATTTTATAATTTTTTAAAAAGATTTCTCTAGCAACACAACACCCACCCCCCTTATCCGCCGGTCGGATTAGAATATCCTTTCTATCTTCCAAGGATTTAATTCCTTCTCTGATGTATTCTGGATTCACTTGTTTTTTTTCTGGGGTAATTCTTCAATATCCTTTAACACCATGTTTTTAAACACTTCAATGCAATGGTTGTTGGAATTTTGAAGATTAAAAATTGATCTATTTCGCAGGCCGCTATCTATCTTTCCTGAATCCTTAACTATTCTTCTAGATGTGTCCCTTGGGAGACTAAAAAAATATTTTTTCATATTTAATGTGCAAATAAATTTGTGTGCATCAATATACACATCAAATTTATTCATGTTTTTTCTAGGTGCATATTTCAAACCAAGATTTAAAATGTTAATTTCATTATGATCGAGTTCAGCTTTGCTTAAGTTATAGATGCCAGTATTTAGTTGTCCCTCCTCCTTTTTCTGGGATTGCTTTCGTTTCCCTGCCCGGCACCCTCTCCTCCTCTTCGGAACGGTGCTACATCTCTGTTTGGGTAATAAGGCGCTGGGTTTCTCCCTCTCCCTCTGTTGTTCCCAGGATAGGGGTTCCCTCGTGGTGTCCCCCTCCCCCCTCGCTGATCTAAAAAAGTGTTCTGTTGCATGCCGTTTCTATTGTATTCATCATAACTTAAGGCCTGATACCTATTTTGAGTGGGTACTTGATACCTGGGATCCGTATACTGATTTAAGGAGTGCTGGTTCCATTGTTCGTAATTAGGTTGGGGGTTATAAGAGTAATCCTCCTCCCTATTCTGTTGAGGATGTCTAGGAGTCATATAATTCCCACAATACTGATTACCATCATGGTAGTTCCCCCTATGTTCCTGAACACCATTATTATGATTACCTCTCGGGGTATTGCTGCGATTTCCTCTCTGGGTGTTATTCCTTCCTCTAGTATTCCGATTCTTTTTATTCTTAGCCTGATTGGTTTTTTGTAGGGCACTCTCTAATATCACTTCTTTATCATCTATATTTTCACTATTATCATTGTTAGCTGCATTAGCATTCTGCCATAAGTAGACATAATTACTTTTAAAATCATTCGAGTCTCTATTATATTTTTTAACTTTCTTTTTTGTGTCTATCTACTTTTTCAAATTTTTTGTGCATATTCGTATTGAATTCCTTGATCTGATTTGACTCATTTATGGGTTCCAATCTACCGTATTTATCGGCGTATAACACGCACAGGCGTATAACACGCACCCTAACTTTAAGAGGGAATTTTCAGGAAAAAAACTTTCCACAGCCCCCTGCGTATAACACACAGGCACAGTTTACCCTCTATTTTCAGGGTAAAAAAAGTGAGTGTTATACGCCAATAAATACAGTACTTTGTAGTACATTGTTTTCATTTAGTCTATCTAGCTTGATTTGCTTTCTTTTTAAAACCAAACCCTGGAGTTCCCTTCCCACCCTGTTAAAAAACTAACCACTCATCCATACATTTTGGATCTGGGAGGTCATCCTGGGGGGACACCTCCAATCTTAAACTTCTAAAGATGAGCCCTTCCTTCTGATAATGTTCAAATGTTCAAATGTAAATATGTCCCACCAGGTTTTGACCTGTTTCTCTAAAAGGTTCTCTAATGATTTCAACATCCCTGTAAAATCTTCTTCACATTCCGTCATTTCCTGATTAGTGCGGTGTCATAGCCGATGTATTGTGGTCACGGAGACACTGGATGCGCGCATGCGCATTAGGGATCACTTCAGCAAGGGGATGACCGGAGGGGTATAAATGGAAGGTTGCCATGCCATACAGCCAATCCCATGAATAAGTCGGTATGACGAAACATGTCGGGGCATGGCTGTACCATCTGTGACGTTTTTTGGAGTCGCCGGTTGTGACGTTGCTTTGGGACGGACGAGCAAACGAGTGGAGGGTGAGATTAACAGGCTACATCCTAGGTCCGCCGTGACTGCAATAAACCGCTGAAAGCTTCTTTTGTCCTTGGAAGATTTTCCTTTGAAGTGTCTTTATATGTTTGAAGTGATGTAAGTGCAATGGTTGAAGGTTACATGTGTCAATTTTAAATAAATGGTTTTTACAATACTTCACTATTGGAAGCACTTTTAATTTTACATGTGGAGCTTTTCCCTTCTGTTGAACACCGTTGGAATCGCCTATTTACCCTGGTGGGTTTATATAGCTTTTCTGCCGAGCATGAGAGTGCAAGGCAGATCTTTCTGGTGAGTGCATTTTTCTAGAGGGAGTGGAATCACTGTCACAAGCGGTGTGGTGGAAGGTTTGATTCAATTTTGTCTAAAGAAGATTGTTTAATTAAGTTAATGACTTGGAAACACAACAGCTTTTGGACTTGATTTTGGATTTTTTCAACTTTTTGTTCACCCAATGAACGTTATGGACACTTTTTTTGAATTCTAAGATATATATATATGTAATTTAATTTCACTATCACGTGGTGTTTATTTGTATGTTCATTTAAATTTGTTTATACTTGATTGTATGAAGATAGCGCCACTATTTTCTCATTTAAATGCACCATAGATTCTCTTAATTTTTTAAGTGACAGCTTTAGGAGATGCATTGTTTTTCACACTTGTGCGCAGTGGTGGGATAATAAGTGACTTGTTGACCAACATTTATAATAAATGCAATACGTTGAATTCAATTAATTTTTTTCTATAATGTTTACATGTCTAATAAAATATATTTTTTATATAAAATTGTAATTACCGTATTTATTGGCATATAACACGCACATTTTCCCCTTAAAATCAGTGGGAAATTGTGGGTGCGTATTATACCTAGATCGTGAGCGAGCGAAGCCGAGATACACAAAGCCAAAGTACACTCGGCTCCTCTCGTAGTCACGCCCACCTCCACTGATTGCGAGCGCAGATGACATACAGAAAGCCGAGTGTACTTCGGGTAGTCTCGGCTCCTCTCGCAGTCCTGCCCCCTGACAGTGAGCAGAGCCTAGTCTAGCCAAAGTACACTCGGCGTTCTGTATGTCAGCGGCGCTCGCAATCAGTGGAGGTGGGCGTGACTGCGAGAGGAGCCGAGTAAAGCCGAGTGTACTTCGGCTTTGTGTATGTCAGCGGCGCTTGCTCCTCTCGCAATCAGTGGAGATGGGCAGGACTGTGAGCAGAGCCGAGTCTAGCCGAAGTATACTCAGCTTTCTGTATCTCAGCTCCGCTCACAGTAGGCGGAAATCGGCACCAATTTTAAATCAGGGCAAGGCTGCAAAGGCACTGGGCAAGACTGCAGATGGACACTGGGCAAGGCTGCAGATGGACACTGGGCAAGGCTGCAGATGGACACTGGGCAAGGCTGCAATGATGGACAAGGCTGCAATGATGGACATTGATAAAGCTGCATTGATGGGCATTTAAATGTAAGTTTTTTTTTCCTTACACTTCCCTCCTATACTTGGGGTGCGTGTTATATGCCGGCGCGTGTTATACGCCGAAAAATACAGTATTTTTCATTGCCTTAAAAATCCCAGAATTAGAGTTTTGTTTCATATTTTCTCTGTCTTTAAGGGATGATGTCAATTACATGTCCAATTCTTTGAGTCTTTCTATTTACCACTTGTATATGGACAATTATTACACAAGCGTGGCACTTTTTAGTCACCTTTTTGATTGTGGAATGGGCACATGTGGCACCGTGCGAGCTAATAGCCGGGGCTTCCCCCAACGGCTTGTAGAATCCCGACTTAGACGGGGGGAGAGAGCCTGCTTGAAATGTAATAATTTGTTAGCAGTGAAGTGGAGGAATTCACTGAATGTTTTTGTTCTGTCCTTCCTTCACGCCGATACGACAGTCCAAATTCCTACAGCGACTGCTGTTGTGGAGAAACCCCTCTGTGTCCACAAATACAAACCTTAACATGGGAGGGGTGGACCTCAATGACCAGTTGTTGGTTCTATACCCAATTGCCCATAAGGCCAGACGCTGGTATATAAAACAAATGTCTGTATATTTATTCCAATTGGCTCTGCTGAATGCTTATGTGCTATACAAAGCTTCAGGACGAACTGGATCCTACCTTAAATTACAGGAAGAGATCATCACAGCCCTTCTGTTTCCCGACAGTGCTGTGGCCCACCTTCCCAACGCAAATGCAGTGAGCCGGCTGCATGAGAGGCATTTTCCGTATGTCCTCCCTGGTACCCCTACCTAAAGAAATCCCCAAAGAAGATGTCGTGTCTTCAGAAAATGCAGATTAAGGCATGACACCCGATTTTATTGTCCCTCCTGTCCTGACCAACCTGGTCTCTGCATCGGTGACCGTTTCAAACGCTACCACACACTAGTGGAATATTAGCGTAGGGTACAACATTGCACAGTCCTAGGGCACACTTACACAGGGTCTCGAAAGATGAGATGGCCATCACATTTTGAGAGACCCTAATCTGGAACATTTACAGTTTGTATAAAAGTGCAAAAAAATAATAATAAAAAAGCCAAAAATATAATTTTTCTTCTCTCTATTGTTCTTGCTCTCTATCGTTCTATATCTATTGTTCTCTCTCTCGTGTTACTGTATTTTAGAACTGTAATGTTTTATTTGTACGGTTTTATTGTATATGCTTTGCAGGTATGGTATGTCTTACTGTTATACTGTAATGTTACTTTGTTTTATTAACCATCATTTGCTGGTACGCCATTCAGCTGCAGCACGGGTTTAATTATTCTGACCGCAATAGCATTTGCTCCCACGATACGTAAAGCCGCGACTCCAGCGCTGTAGGAGGTAATTTCACCACCACAGTAAAAAAAATAAAAAAAGAGCATATATGCCGAAGCATGTGGGCAGGGGTGGAGGAGCGATTTGCTGCTAACATTAGGGGCGGATTGCCCCCATGCTTCGCATATAATTTTTAGGCACAGATTGCGTTAAAAAAAGATTTGGGGCGTGGCTTAGACCGTACCGAGATGGCGGTGTGATCCCTGAGCTCCGGCACACAGCGGGATAATACAAACAAAGCACTCTACACAGCGGTTTGCTTCCCCAACAACATGCCCAGGAAGCGACAGGCGGAACACCGCCCGAAGAAGCTGACAGATTAGTATACACAGCTACCGCCACATCGTAGGCAAGATGGCGCCGGCTCCTCTTCTTCCCCGTGAACGGCTCACGGACATCCACAGAGCCACAACGATCAGGCGTACAGAACAACTTCTGACTCTGGTGAGACATCACAGACCTCCTCACCCCTCAACAGAAGCCCAGCTAAAGCTCGCTTTAGGGTGGACGATCCAGGGCTACAGTAATGTGAGGTAAGGTCTAATGCAGACTCACTGGAGGATACCAGAGAACTCCCTGACTCCATAGTCTCATTCCCCACGCTGCACCAGTCAGTTTTGGACACAACACTTAAAGATATGCTTATCTCACTGTGAAGCACTATCCACACTGACATGATAGCCTGTATGAGAAAATTCAGTACAGAACTTACTGCAGTGGGTGACAGCGTTGACCATATTGAAACTAGAATGGGGGATTACGCCACGGCCATTAAATGATTTGGTAGACACACATGACACAGCAGAGGAAGAACAAACATGGATCAAAGCAAAATTAGCAGATTTAGAAGATAGGTCCAGAAGGAATAATGTTAAAATAAGAGGCATTCCAGAAACAGTACAACCTTCTGAACTGTGTTCCTATACTACTGCAATGCTTGCTACCCTAATGCCTGATCTCCCTGCTATTGAGCTATCCATAGACGGGATTTGCCGTCTCCCAAAGCCCTCATTCATACCAGAAAATTCCCCCGGGGATGTTCTATTACGAATGCATTTTTATCAAACCAAAGAGCGCTTGATGTTAATCACACACAAAGGGGAACACCGCAACACTGATTATTCTACATTGCAATTTTATGCGGACCTGTCGCAACTCCGAAAAATCTGAATAACGTTACAAAAGCATTAAGAAATCACAAGGTTGACTATCGGTGGGGATACCCGACTAAATTGCTGGTTACAAAGGATGGTGCGACTCACCTGATCACTTCCAAATCAAAGGTTTCTGGCTCCTCCAAAAATGAAAGATTATACCAGATGATCATCCCACGTCCTCCAATGTAGGTAACCCCGGCAGAGTCCCCCCAGAGTGGAATCAGGCGTCTGACAACTCATAAGCCATGAGAAATATAATTCTATGCCATGATGCCTTATAGTACCTGCTCCAACATAGGGCCCCGCCTTTTGGAGCTTCTTCCACAACGCAAGTACCCAAAAGCCTGAGCAGGCATGTTCTGCACCTGGGTTATGATGACTCTCCTTTTACGTTCTAGTTTATGCTAGTTTCTTTTTGTTTACCAGTTACCCTTTCAGGAACTGTACCTGCCATTACACTCGGAACTCTTCAACTATGATCAACCAGTCAAGCAAGACAATAACAGCACCTCCACGAACTTCAACAACCGGAAACAACGGCCAATCAACTCCCACAGCTCGACTACCAATGGGCCCAGCTGTAAGTACTCTCACTCCTTGACACAAAAAGCACCACCCAACAACTGCCATGCCGGTTAAAATATTTCAATAAAAGCACATGGTCTGAATCACCCAGCCAAGAGGGCATCCCTCTGGAGGGAGGCTGACTCTTCGCAGTGTGATGTACTATGCGTGCAAGAGACACACTTCCACCACAAGGCACCACCTAAATGCACTCATAAATCCATCCAACATTACTTCTCCTCTAATATGACAGCAAAACGAAGGGGAGTGATGATTGCAATTAAGGACACAATTTCCTTCCACCTTCTTTCCGAAAAATCAGACTCACTAGGTCACTACCTGATTATCATATGTGACCTCAACAATGTCCGCTACACTTTAGTGAATGTTTACGTTTCCAACGTCAAATTAACTTTTAACGGGCTTATGCAAAAAGAGAAGAAGATACAGCAAGGATCCCTCATATGCAGTGGGGACTTTAATATTGTTCCTAACCAACAACTGGATTCCACTACAGCACCTTCTAAAAAGGACACTATCTCTGGCAAACTTTTTACGTTCACATGACCTGCATGATGCCTGGCGCTGTATACATGCCAATGAAAGAGCCTATTCCTTTTTCTCCCATAGACACTGTACGTATACGGGGATTGATGTGTTTTTGATGGACAAGTGGTTGCTCCAAAAGGTAACCCAAGCCAAAATTTACACAATAGCATGGTCAGATCATGCTCCCATCCTTCTCACACTAAGAGACTCATACCCCAACACCACTTCCTATGTATGGCGCTCTAACTCTCAAGTTATACAAAACCCAACCACTAAGAAAACCATAGAGGACCGCTTGTCCGATTACTTACAGATCAATTCCTCATCCACAGATGATCCATTTTTACTATGGAATGCCCACAAAGCATACATAAGAGGTATATTTATCCAGTTAGGGGCTAGGATTAAGAAGCAGAGGCAGCAGAGACTCACTACCTTAATAACAGAAATTAACACCCTGGGAGCTCTTAATAAAAATAATCCTACCCCTCCCACCAGTGTGAAACTCACCACCCTAAGACATGAACTTAGACTAGTTTTACTCCAAACTTTTGAACAAAAAGAAAAACAGATGAAAATGTCCTTCTATTCCACAAGTAACAAAGCAGGAAAAGCATTAGCTAGAAAAATACAATGACAACGCTTTCAAAACAAAATAGCACACCTTATCCACCCTAAGGCCCCATGCACACAGGGCGTTTTTACAGCCGCGTTTTTTACAGCTTAAAAACGCCTGTCCATGTTTTGTAAACATTTTTTGACCTTTTAAAAAAAATAAAAAAAAATGCTGGAGCTCAAAAACGCAATCGCGGCGTTTTTGCGCGTTTAATAGCGTTGGGCGTTTTTGCAGCTCGAACCTGGAGCTCCAGAATGCACTGGTCTTGGTTTTTTTTTGCAGCTGGAAAACGCCTATGCCACTTGGAGCTCATAAAAGCTCTATGTGTGCATGACACAATAGAACAACATGGATGGGCGTTTTGCAGCTGTAAAAAAAAACGTCTAACGCTGCTAACAGCAGCTGCAAAAACACCCTGTGTGCATGGGGCCTAAAAGTAAATAAACAGTGTATGACCCTCAAGGCATTGCGGATGCCTTTAGCGACTATTATAGCTCTCTTTATAACTTAAACCAAGATGACTTAACAGCACAACCCTCTCCGACAGACATAACAGACTTCCTATCAGGCATCAAATTACCCAAACTTTCTTCAGCACAACGCCAAGAACTAAACTCTCCCTTCTCTCCGATTGAGTTATTACAGGCCATAAAGATTCTCCCGAGCAACAAATCCCCTGGCCCAGACTGGCTCATAGGAGACTACTGTAAAAGCTTCCAAACAATGCTAGGACTATACCTCCTCAGAGTATTTGATGTTGCAGCTGCCTCTGCTTCTTTTCCACCCGAAATGTTAGAAGCGCTGATAGTCACATTGCCTAAGCCTGGGAAGACACCGGATGTACCCAAAAACTTTAGGCCTATATCATTATTGAACAATGATCTTAAGATCTATGTAAAATAATACCATTAAGACTAGTTGATAGAGGCCCACCATGATTGACCCAGATCAGTCAGGATTTACAAAGGGTATACAATCGTCCGACACCACGAGACGCCTACTCAATATAATCCGTATCGCTAGGAAAAGTCGAACGCCTTCTCTGCTTCTGGCTTTGAACGCAGAGAAGGCGTTTGATAGAGTACACTGGCTATACTTGACACACGCTCTGGAAAAATTTGGGTTTACTGGCCATTTGCTATCTGCCATCCTAGCCCTGTACACCTCACCATCAGCTAGAGTATACACTTCAGGGATGCTGTCTAAACCCTTTGGGATTACAAATGGCACTAGGCAGGGGTGCCCACTGTCTCCCCTCATTTTTATTCTCCTAATGGAGCCATTAGCCGCAAGCATTAGACAAACACTTGAAATACAGGGTTTTAGGATTAACAACAGAAAACGTGTCATCAGTCTTTTCGCTGATGAAGTAATCCTAATACCCACTAAACCGGTGTCTTCCCTGGACAGAGTATCTTGTCTACTTCAAAAATATGGTTTGGTGTCATACTACAAAGTGAACGACACTAAATCTTATATATTAGATCTAGGGGTGTCTCAACAAAAAAAACTGGACATGCAAGCCAAATTCCCATACATATGGAATGATTATGCAATTAATTACCTAGGGATAAACCTCACATCACATCACATCCTGAACAGCTTTTTAAAGCCAATTACCTACCACTTGAAAGCAAACTAAAGAGGAAGTAAACCCTGATGGGTTTTACTTCCTCTTTGGCTCCCTGTATAGACTGCAAATTTAAAGCATAATGGGCTAGTATGCATTGCATACTAGCCCATTATGTGACACTTACCTGCAAAAGAATCCAGCACTGCCCCCTGTGCAGGTTGCGTCCATCTTCAAGCTCCTCTTCCTTCCGGGCCACGGACTCCGGCTCTGTGATTCCCCGGAGCCGCGTGACATCACTCCCGCACACAGTAACGGCACACGCCAGGGAAGAAACGGCACAGAGTTTTGTTTCTTCCCAGCGCATGCGCCGTTCACATTATCGGCGGGCTACAAGTGAAATATCTCCTAAACGGCGTACGTTTAGGAGATATTTCCACTACCTACAGGTAGAAGTCCCAAAAAAGGGTTAACAACCACTTTTATTGAAAGAAGGAATGAAAAAATTAAGCACATTATCATGGTCGGGAAGGTTGGCAGCCTTTAAAATGGAGATATTACCCCAAATATTATACATATTTAGAACAGTCCCTATACCTGTCCCCAAAAAATGTCTTAACAACCTACAAAGCACACTCTCCAACTTCCTATGGGAAGGCAAAAAAGCAAGAAGTGCTTTTTCCAAACTTAGTAAGACAAGGAGGGGGGGGGAGGAGTAGGCATACCAGTTTTCACTGATTATCATATGGCTGCATTATTAGCACAGATCAGAGGATGGTTCCCAAACCAACCTACGCCATTATGGGGCCTCATAGATCAAACTCAAATACCGGGTGGGGACCTACATGACTATATCCTGGCTTACCCCTCTCTTAATACAAAAAACACAAATCTCTCTCTCCCAATCTTAGCAACTCTGGAATCTTGGAAAAAAATGGTGACGTTCAAATCTCTATTAACCCCAATCATCCATCTTGCGATACCCATTACCACAATAGCACTGATAATACCTGAAATGAGCATGACCAAGTGGGTATCCCGTGGAATAAAATGGATTTCAGATCTATTTATAGACACAACTTTGAAATCTTTCACACATTTACAGTCAGAATTTAGCCTTCCAGCATCTGAATAATTCAATTATATCCGGGTAGCATCCTATCTCAAAGGCAGAAATTACATGCATTACAAATTGTTCTGGAAAATATACATATATTTTACTGCTAAAGAAAGTCACAGAGGTGGCATATCGCTATTCTACAACTTTCTTATTAACAAATCTATATTCGAGAAAACAAACTCTTTGCTAGCCTGGGAAAGGGACTTGGACACCTCTTACACACAGAAGAACAGTGGCACAAAGCGTTACAACACACCCACTCAGCTACCAAATGCACCAATCTTTGGGAACTTTCCCGTAAAGTTACACAAAGATGGTACCTAACACCATACAGAATCGCCAAATTTGATCCCTCCACACCTTCTTTGTGTTGGAGGAATTGCACACAAACGGGCACCCTATTCCACATATTGTGGACATGTGAGAGACTGGCTAAATTTTGGTCCAATATATTCTCTTATCAATAAGTTTTTATTAAATTTTCACAATTAACCACATCAATACTGGGCACTTTCTCCCCCTACCTTCCCAGACTTTTCAGCTTTCAGCGCTCTCACACTTTCAATGACAATTGCGCAGTCATGCTACACTGTACCCAAATGATTTTTTTATCATTTTGTTCGTACAAATAGAGCTTTCTTTTGGCGGTATTTATTCATGACTCTGATTTTAATTTTTTGCGATATAAGCGAAAAAAGAGCGGAAATTTGGAAAAATAAACAATATTTTCTTCTTTCTATTTTAAAAGAAATCCAATGAAATCTAATTTTGTCATAAATTTAAGCTAAAATGTATTCTGCTACATGTTTTTGGTAAAAAAAATTCCTGTTAAGTGTATAATAATTGGTTTGTGTGATCACGGACAGATGTACGCAAATGATCATGTACAGATATGCGCAGGAGATCACGGACATATGTGTGCAAATGATCATTGGGACATATGATTTTACTGTTACATATGTGGGGGACAGGTGTTTTTACTAAGTGGGGACATGTGTTTTTACTATATGGGGACATGTGTGTGGGTACATGTGGGGGACATGTGTTTTGGGGGACATGTGTGTTTACTGTGTATGTTTACACTGTGGGGACACTAGGCTGGTGATCAGTGAGTAAAAAGCTGTAAAAAAAAACAGCTCATACTCACTGATCACCAGCCGGGCTGCAGCGATCCACTCTCCTCTCCTCGCTGACAACTTCTGTGTGAGGAGAGGAGAGACGATCGCCTAGCAACCGGCTCTGTGTTTACATCACATGACGGCTGTGATTGGACACGGCCGTCATGTGATCAGGAGGACCAATCACAGAGCCCTCC
Organism: Rana muscosa; assembly: GCA_029206835.1. Lineage (NCBI taxonomy): Eukaryota > Metazoa > Chordata > Amphibia > Anura > Ranidae > Rana > Rana muscosa. The sequence continues at coordinate 358,097,638 of CM055117.1, read as the reverse complement.
TGCTGATCTGAGATGCGCGGTGTCCGGGTGACACGAGTGCATTGGGAACGCGTGCGTGCGATCCCCCTCCTTCTGATGGACGTTCCCGAAAGTCCACTAAGAAGGAGAGAGAGCCCACCCGGCTGTTTATGTACAGTGGCCAGGTGGGAAGTGGTTAAAAAATAGATGAATAACATGTATCATGAAGTTCTACAACGGTACAGACGTAGATATCAACATTACAGATGTACATGTCATTATAATATTTGCATTCTGTTACATATAGCCATCGGGATAGGTAACACGGTGGGACTGTCCACATTCCCAGATCACCCCTTTGGGAACTAACTGTGATCCATGGGGACAGTCCTGAAAAAGCATAGTTGAACTCTATATTCAGTGCATAAAGAACTAACCATTGATCGATACGTCTTGTCATGTTAATACTCATTCACTGATAACATGTGTCTCCAACTTTAAAAAGGTAAAGGGTAAATAAACTTGGAGGTGGGGAGAAAAAAAAAGAAAAGAAAAAGACAGAACTGTAACCCTTTTTGCAATGTCGCTATTTGGGACTATATAAAGTATGCTTAAAATGAATATGGATGTAGCATGTATGATTGCACTATTGCTGTTAGCGAAGATGAGCCATATGTCCCTTATACCATTCTATCCATGGATGCCATTGGTGGTAAAAAACTGCGTATTTACCTTCTATGGTTGCTAACATACTTTCATACATATGGTGTATTGATAATGTGCAAACGACTTCCTCTACTTCAGGAGGATCCGAGGATCTCCAAAGTCTGAGTATTACTAGTTTGGCAGCTAGGAATAAATGGGTGGTGAACTTCCTTAGGGGTGGTGGTATATCTTAGATACCTAGGTTTAGAATGGCTAAAGATGGGGAGGGTTGAATAGGTAAGCCTGTGACTTGGTGGAATATTGAGAATATGTTGAGCCAAAAGTTAGCCAGTTTCCCACATGTCCATAAGATATAGAAAAGAGTACCTGTTTGTGAGCAATTTCTCCAACATAAAGATGGTGTAGAGAAATCAAATTTGGCGATCCTATATGGTGTAAGGTACCATTTTGCGTAACTTTGTGGGAGAGTTCCCAAAGATTGGTGCATTTGGTAGCTGAATGTGTCTATTGTAACACTTTGTACCACTGTTCGTTCGAGTAAGAGGTGTCCAAGTCCCGCTCCCATGCAATGAAAGAGTTCGTTTTCTCAAACATTGCTTTATTGTTGAGAAAATTGTAAAACAATGATATACCTCCCCTACGACTATTCTGTGTAGTAAGGAATATATGTATTTTCCAGAACAGTTTATACGATATGTAATTTCTGCTTTTGAGGCAGGACACTACTCTGATATAGTTGAATTGTTCAGAATCCGGAAGGCCGAATTCTGACTGTACTTGCGTGAAAGATTTCAAGGTAGTGTTCATATATAGATCCGAAATCCTATTTATACCTTGGGATACCCACTTAGTTAAATTCAGGTCAGGTGTTATCAATGCTATTGTGGTGATAGGCGTCTCAAGATTTATAACTGGTGTTGATATAGATTTGGACTTCACAATTGTTTTCCAAGATTCTAGAGTTGCAATGATTGGGAGAGAGAGATTTTAGTTTTTTTTTTTTTAAGAGAGACGTAAAGCCAGGATGTAGTCCCGTAGGTCCCTACTTGGTATTTGAGTTTGCTCTATAAGGCCCCATAATGGTTTGGTTGGTGAGGAAACCATCCTCTGATCTGTGCCAATATAGCAGTCATATGGTAATCTATAAAAACTGGAATGCCCATACCCTCCCGCCCTCCTTGTTTTACTAAGTTTGGAAAAAGCACTTCTCGCTTTCTTACCTTCCCATAGGAAGCTGGAGAGTACGCTTTGTAAGCTATGAATTTTTTTTGAGGACTGGTATAGGGACTTTTCTAAATATGTATAATATTTGGGGTAATATCTGCATTTTAAAGGCTGCCAACCGTCCTGACCATGATAACACATGTTTGCCCAGTTTTTTCGTTCCTTCTTTTAATGTACTTTCTAATGGTAGGTAATTGGCTTTAACCACTTAACGACCGCTCACTGTATATATACGTCGGCACAATGGCACCGACAGGCACAATCACGTAGAGTGTACGTGATTGCCTTTGTACAGTTGGGGGGTCCAATCGGACCCCCCTTCTGTACAGTGAGCGGTCGGAATTCGTCTGGGAGCGTTCCGAGATGGGGGGGGCGGCCGTTCGATTCCGGCCACCCCCCTGCGATCGCTCCCGGCGAATAGAAATGCCCCCTCTGTCTGTGTAATGTTTACACAGACAGAGAAAGCAGGAGGAAGTGATGTCATCTCCTGTGCGGCGCTCACATATACCGAGCGCCGTACAAGAGAAGACACACAGGTCAGTGCACTAACACTACACTAACACCAGCACACATAGGCACATAAATCACCCCCCCAGGCCCCCCCAGCCCCCAGTCACAGTGTCACTGATTGCAGTGACCATTTATTTACTGATCACTGCAATCAGTGACATTTGTGACTGTAAAAGTGTCACTACATTTAGTTTTAGGTCCAGTGTAGCCCCCTAACCCCCCCTAATAAAGGTTTAACCCCTTGATCACCCCCCAGATAACCCTTTCACCCCCTAGCACCGCCGTCGCTAAGCGATCATTTTTCTGATTGATGTCTTAGCGTCGGTGATGCAGATCGGTACCCAGTAATTTTTTTTAGGTTTGCCGCAGGTTTTTATAGCGTCGGGTACCCCCATAAATTATCTAATAAAGGTTTAAGCCCCTTGATCGCCCCCCAGGTAACCCTTTCACCCCCTATCACCACTGTTGCTAAGCGATCATTTTTCTGATCGATGTCTTAGCGTCGGTGATGCAGATCGGTAGCCAGTATTTTTTTTTTTTTAGGTTCGCCGCAGGTTTTTATAGCGTCGGGTACCCCCATAAATTATCTAATAAAGGTTTAACCCCCTTGATCGCCCCCCAGGTAACCCTTTCACCCCCGATCACCACTGTCACTAAGCGATAATTTTTCTGATCGCTGTCTTAGCGTCGGTGATGCAGATCGGTAGCCAGTATTTTTTTTAGGTTCGCCGCAGGTTTGTATAGCGTCGGGTACCCCCATAAATTATCTAATAAAGGTTTAACCCCCTTGATCGCCCCCCAGGTAACCCTTTCACCCCCTAGCACCGCCGTCGCTAAGCGATCATTTTTCTGATCGCTGTCTTAGCGTCGGTGATGCAGATCGGTACCCAGTAGGGCTGGGAAAAAAATCGATTTTAATCTTGAATCGAGTTTTGAGCTCAAATCGATTCAGTTTTGAAGAAAATCGATTTTTTTAGATTTTTTTTTTTTTCCCCTTCAAAGTTTCCATAGCAGGACTGCAGGGGGCGTATCCGGAATGGCACTGGGCAGCGTTACCCCAATTACATCTACTCGCTGCAGCCGCCGTCTGCCTACCTGATCAGCGTGTCATGCAGACAGACGGCAGCCATTGCAGTGTTCAAAAGCCGCGCCTCCCGAGTCCTCGTCGTCTGTGATAGGCGGAACACTCAATTTCACAGCAGGCAGTATTCAGCCTATCACGGACATCCTCTCATCCTCGTCTGTGTTATGAGGATGACCATGATAGGCAGAACACTGAATGCTGGGAAATTGAGTGTTCCGCCTATCACAGACGAGGAGGAGGCACGGCTTTTGAATACTGGAATGGCCACCGGTGTAGCAGTAAAATCCGTATACCATGAAAATCTGCATCAGGTACGGGCACAGTGAGACACGGGCACAGTGAGACAAGGGTACAGTGAGGCATGGACACAGTTCAATTCAACTAAGAGTAACCTCAGGATTTTTTGTTGTTTTATTAGCTAAATCCAAATACAGCATTAATAATTTGGATGTTTAACAATCTTTGTTGCACACTGCAAAAAACAACAAAAGGTCACAAGCGCTAAATTGGTGGATAAAGAAAAAAATATAATGGATGATAATAATAAGAAAAAAATCCCAAATATTTTGGGAAGTACAAAGTATCCAAAAGGGGGAAAAAAACAGGATCCACCGCAGCAAGAAAAAATCCGTACCCAGAAGTACAAAATACACAACATGCACACAATATAATCCAGCGCTCATGGAACATAATAACATTATTAACTATTGAAAACTCTTGAAGAATTGATAAAAAAGCTTAGTCCATTTATCACAATAAAGAGAGGGATCCAATCCCAAATGTGCAGAGGGCAAATGAATCTTAACTTTCCAGTTGCCAGTGGTGACAAACTTGTTAAACTTGCAGTGACATTCGTGGAGCAAGGAGGGGTTAAAAAAGTAAAAACAAAGCCTGTGGCATGATCTCCGTGTGAGCACAGTACCTTGAATGATGGACAACAGGCAGACCAGCGTGGAGGGCCCTCCAACCCAAAAGGATGCAGAGCCAGGATCGCAGCAAGGCTGGGACAGAAGGAATCACACACAGAGTTTCAAGAGTTTTCAATAGTTAATAATGTATGTTCCATGAGCGCTGGAATATATTGTGTGTTTGTTGCACACTGACTTTGCAGTTGGAGAAAGGGTTTGCCTTTGCAATTTTGTTTGTTGATGCACTTTAATTAATATAATATAAAAAAAAAAAATCGAATCGTAAATCGAGTTTTTTATAAAAAAATCGCAGATTTTTTTGGGGGGGGGAAATCGCCCAGCCCTAGTACCCAGTAATTTTTTTTAGGTTCGCCGCAGGTTTTTATAGCGTCGGGTACCCCCATAAATTATCTAATAAAGGTTTAACCCCCTTGATCGCCCCCCAGGTAACCCTTTCACCCCCTATCACCACTGTCGCTAAGCGATCATTTTTCTGATCGCTGTCTTAGCGTCGGTGATGCAGATCGGTAGCCAGTAATTTTTTTAGGTTCGCCGCAGGTTTTTATAGCGTCAGGTACCCCCATATATTATCTAATAAAGGTTGTAACCCCCTAATTGCCCCTAGTTAACCCTTTCACCAGTAATCATCATATAAGTGTTACGGGTGACGCTGGTTAGTTAGTTTGCTTTTTATAGTGTCAGGGCACCCGCCGTATATAACCCAATAAAGGTTTAACCCCCTGATCGCCCGGCGGGTGATATCAATTAGGTTTTAGCGTCAGAGAGGGTCTGCGTCACACCCCAGGCAGCGTCAGGTTAGTGCCAGTAGCGCTAACACCCACGTGTGAAGCATCCACCTCCCTTAGTGGTATAGTATCTGAACAGATCAATATCTGATCTGATCAGATCTATACTAGCGTCCCCAGCAGTTTAGGGTTCCCAAAAACGCAGTGTTAGCGGGATCAGCCCAGATACCTGCTGTCATGAATATGCAGTAGTGTTTGTCTGCCATCTTACCTTCCTCCTCATGTGTTCATCTAGAGACCAGACCTCCTTCACCTGGCTTCCTTTATAATCTCCTCCCAGCCTGACTCCACCCCAGGCCCTATCACAGAACACTATATTAACCTGTGCACTGCAAGCCTGCTTTGCTGATCAACGTGTTTGTTAGGCATTGTGTGTTTGGGTTCCTGCTTGCCGTGTGCTACGTCTGTCTCTCTGTTACGTTATTGGCTTGTCCCCGACTATCCCTGTCTGCTCGTGACCCTTGACCTTCGGCTTGTTATTCGGTTCTCTCTTATCGTGTGCTGCTGCTTCCCCTCTTTTCCCCTTATCCTACGGGGCGTGAGCTAGGAAACTCCAGGGGCCGCGACCTGGTCCCAGCCTGCAGCTAACATCCTCACCACTAGAGGCCCTGGAGAAGACCAGCTGGGTCTTAGACTCCGCGCCCTGGGGAATCTTGGCTCTAGCTTCCGTTTGGATCCCGGTTGTGCTCCTCTGGTTCCGCTTTCCACAACCACCCAGTTTCCTATCCGCAGAAGCCAGCCATAGGGTTCACTACCTCGCGGTGCACTCCTGTCCCCCTACGGTGTGCATCTGTCACCTGGCCACAGGTGACCCTGACAGTTTGATCAGCCATGAACCCGGCTGACATCCCGCTACCCGCGGATGATCCTTTGCAGGGCATAGTTTGCAGACTTGAAACCCAGGAATCGAATCAGACTCAGGTGATGCGATTCCTCCAGGATCTGGCTTCTCGCTTCGAGCAGCTTCAGGCCTCCTTGGGAACCCTGAATCCGCAACCTCAAATACAATCAGCGGCTGCACCTATTGCACCAGTCGCAGCCACACACTCGCTACAACTGCCAGCTCCGTCCCGTTTCTCTGGGGACTCCAAGGCTTGCAGGGGGTTCCTTAGCCAATGCACGATTCATTTTGAGCTCCAGTCCCAAAACTTCCTGTCTGATCGGCTAAGGTAGCCTATATCATTTCCCTCCTCTCTGGTGAAGCTTTAGCCTGGGCAGCCCCTCTGTGGGAACTGAATGATCCAGTGGTTTCTAGCCTGTCTGGCTTCTTGAAACTTTTTCGGAATATCTTCGAAGAACCGGCTCGTGTCTCTTCAGAGGCCAGCGCCCTTTTACGTCTCCGCCAAGAGTCTGCTTCTGTGGGACAGTATGCCCTTCATTTCCGCATACTGTCGGCTGAGTTGAGCTGGAACAATGAGGCCTTAGTCGCAACCTTTTTGCATGGCCTGTCTGATAGAGTGAAGGATGAATTAGCTGGAAGAACCATCCCCACTGATCTGGCCGGCGTTATCTCCTTGTGTAACCAGATCGATATTCGCTTTCAGGAGAGGACCTTAGAAAAGCAACGCCAGCACTCCTTGGTTCTTAGTCAGCCTGAGCTCCCCTCTCTTCGACCCGTAGAGCATCTCCTACCAGCTGAGGAGCCCATGCAGCTGGGTCGGACCAGGCTATCCCCCGAGGAACGTGCTAGGCGCAGAACTCTTGGTCTGTGTCTTTACTGTGGGGGCAAAGGTCATTTTCGTGACACTTGCTCTCTTTGTCCAGAAAAACGTTCGGGTCCACTTCATCTGGAAAGTGGAGTATTGGACCCAGAAATATCACCTTCCCCTTCTCGTCTTCTGCTTTCTGTGTTCCTTTATGTTGGTGCTTCTTCTCATTCGGTCTCAGCATATCTGGATTCCGGAGCCGCTGGTAATTTCATGGACTGGGAAATCGCATCGTCCATGAGACTTACTCTTTTGCCCCTCACCACGCCATTGGTGGTCTTGGCGATTGATGGTACTGTTCTCCCAGGGGGACCTATCCGCTTCCAGACCCTCCCTGTTAAGATGTCGGTAGGGACACTCCACCAGGAGTGGATATCCTTCCTTATCTTACCCAAGGCCTCAACGCCTATAATTTTGGGTCTCCCATGGTTACAGCTCCATTCTCCTCATGTGGACTGGACTACTGGACAGATCCTGGCTTGGGGTCCCTCCTGTTCCTCGTCCTGCCTACCCAAGGTTGCCCCCTGTGAATCTGAGCCGGTCATTCATTCCAGGTTGCATAACCATTTACATTTCTCTGTCCCTAACCACCCTTGGACGCACAGCCAGGCTAGCTTGTCTACAAGTCCTGCAGTCGCTACGTCTTGCGATGTGATTCAGGTAGTCGCTACACCTGACTCTGCTATTCACTCTGCCTCTGTACTAGTTATGCCAGTCCAGCCCATGCCCAGTGAGCCTCTCACTTTTTCTTGTTCGGGACATTCTGCTTGTCCTTCAGCTATTCAGCTTGACTCCGGCAACATGTCACCTTCTAACCAACCTGACTTCAGGGTTCCACTGACATCTGCCCAGTCTGATGGTCCTGTGCAAGATGACCAGTTCCCCTTTAAGGGTCTAGGGGACCCTCCTCAGATTCCTGTTGATCCTCTCATGCCCTTGCTTATTCCTAGAGAGCCTTTGGTCCTCAATAGATCTTCTTGTCATCTCCCTACCTCGTTTTCGGTCTCTGAGGATAATTTTAAGTACGAGGTTAGACAAGTTCTGGATTCTCGGCTCTGCAGAGGCATTCTTCAGTACCTTGTGCATTGGAGAGGTTTTGGTCCTGAGGAGGCGTCTTGGATCGCTGCATCTGATGTCGCTGCACCTCATCTGTTGAGAAGGTTTCATCAGAGATTTCCCTTTAAGCCTGGGTCCAGGCGGGGGAGGGCCCATAAGAGGGAGGGTACTGTCATGGATATGCAGTAGTGTTTGTCTGCCATCTTACCTTCCTCCTCATGTGTTCATCTAGAGACCAGACCTCCTTCACCTGGCTTCCTTTATAATCTCCTCCCAGCCTGACTCCTCCCCAGGCCCTATCACAGAACACTATATTAACCTGTGCACTGCAAGCCTGCTTTGCTGATCAACGTGTTTGTTAGGCATTGTGTGTTTGGGTTCCTGCTTGCCGTGTGCTACGTCTGTCTCTCTGTTACGTTATTGGCTTGTCCCCGACTATCCCTGTCTGCTCGTGACCCTTGACCTTCGGCTTGTTATTCGGTTCTCTCTTATCGTGTGCTGCTGCTTCCCCTCTTTTCCCCTTATCCTACGGGGCGTGAGCTAGGAAACTCCAGGGGCCGCGACCTGGTCCCAGCCTGCAGCTAACATCCTCACCACTAGAGGCCCTGGAGAAGACCAGCTGGGTCTTAGACTCCGCGCCCTGGGGAATCTTGGCTCTAGCTTCCGTTTGGGTGGTTGTGGAAAGCGGGACCAGAGGAGCACAACCGGGATCCAGTTTCCTATCCGCAGAAGCCAGCCATAGGGTTCACTACCTCGCGGTGCACTCCTGTCCCCCTACGGTGTGCATCTGTCACCTGGCCACAGGTGACCCTGACACCTGCTAGCACCTGCGTTTTGCCCCTCCGTCCAGCCCAGGCCACCCAAGTGCAGTATCGATCGATCACTGTCACTTACAAAACACAACACACATAACTGCAGCGTTCGCAGAGACAGGCCTGATCCCTGCGACTCCAGTGCTGTAGGAGGTGATTTCACCACCACAGTTAAAAAAAAAAAGCAAATATGCCGAAGCATTGGGGCAGCAGGGGCGGAGGAGTGATTTTGCTCCTAATGCCGCGTACATACGGTCGAAATTCCGACGGAGGCTTGCCCGTGGAAAAGTCCGACCGTGTGTACGCGGCATAACTTTTTTGCGGGAGGATGCCCCCATGCTTCGGCATATATAAATGGTGCATGTATGCCCATCATTAGAAGTGGGTGGATGAAGGGCGGTATTCTAATGGTGGGCATATCCACCGATCAATCTCTTTTTTCGTTCAGCCACCTGGCTGCATGAAAAAAAAAGATTACAATACATGTCCAACAAGGACCAGCAACGTACTGGTATGTTGCTGGACTTTGAATGGTTATACCAGATTGATGCCTGCGGGTTTAGGTATCATCTTGGTATCATTCTTTTCAGCCAGCGGCCGGCTTTCATGTAAAAGCAATCCTAGTGGCTAATTAGCCTCTGGACTGCTTTTACAAGCAGTGGGAGGGAATGTCCCCCCCCCGGATATAAAAAGCGCCATTGGGAAATTGGGAAAGCATTTTATCACACCGATCTTGGTGTGGTCAGATGCTTTGAGGGCAGAGGAAAGATCTAGGGTCTAGACCCCAGTTTTTTCAAAAAAAGAGTACCTGTCACTACCTATTACTATCATAGGGGATATTTACATTCCCTGAGATAAGAATAAAAATGATAAAAAAAAAAAAATATGGAAGGAACAATTTAAAAATAAAATAAAAAAGCAAAATTAATCAAAAAAAAAAAAAAAAAAAAAAAAAAAAGCACCCCTGTCCTGCCCTGCCCAATGGCGAACACAAGCGTCTGTCTGGCGTCATATGTAAACAGCAATTGCACCATGCATGTGAGGTATCACCACGAAGGTCACATCGAGGGCAGTAATTTTAGCAGTAGACCTCCTCTGTAAATCTAACGGGGTAACCTGTAAAGGCTTTTAAAAATGTATGTAGTTTGTCGCCAATGCGCGTTTGTGCGAAATTTTAAAGCATGTCGCGTTTGGTATCTATGTACTCGGCCTAAGATCATCTTTTTTATTTCATCAAATATTTGGGCAATATAGTGTGTTTTAGTGCATTAAAATTAAAAAAAGTGCATTTTTTCCCCAAAAAATGCGTTTGAAAAATCGCTGCGCAAATACTGTGTAGAAAAAAAAATGCAACACCCACCATTTTATTCTGTAGGGCCTTTGCTTTAAAAATATATATAATGTTTGGGGGTTCAACATAATTTTCCTGCAAAAAAAAAAAATGTTTTCATGTAAACAAAAAGTGTCAAAAAGGGCTTTGTCTTCAAGTGGTTAGAAGAGTGGATGTAAGCTTCCTAATGTTGTGTATAAAATGCCAGAACAGTTCAAAACCCCCCCAAATGACCCCATTTTGGAAAGTAGACACCCCAAGCTATATACTGAGAGGCATGTCGAGTCCATGGAATATTTTAGATGTTGACACAAGTTGCGGAAAAAAGACAATTTTTTTTTTTTTTTTTTGCACAAAGTTGTCACTAAATGATATATTGCTCAAACATGCCATGGGCATATGTGGAATTACACCCCAAAATACATTCTGTTGCTTCTCCTGAGTACGGGGATACCACGTGTGAGACTTTTTGGGAGCCTAGCCGCGTACGGGACCCCAAAATCCAATCAACGCCTTAAGGCTTTCTAAGGGTGTAAATTTTTGATTTCACTTCTCACTGCCTATCACAGTTTCGGAGGCCATGGAATGCCCAGATGGCACAAAACCCCCCCAAATGACCCCATTTTGGAAAGTAGACACCCCAAGCTATTTGCTGAGAGGTATTGTGAGTATTTTGCAGATCTCGCTTTTTGTCACAAAGTTTTGAAAATTGAAAAAAAAAAAAAATTTCTTTCTTCATTTTCAAAAACAAATGAGAGCTGTAAAATACTCACCATGCCTCTCAGCAAACAGCTTGGGGTGTCTACTTTCCAAAATAGGGTCATTTGGGGGGGGGGGTTTTGTGCTATTTTGGCATTTTATGGCCTTCGAAACTGTGATAGGTAGTGAGGAGTCAAATCAAAAATTTGTGCCTAGAAATCCTGAAGGAGGTGATTGGTTTTCGGGGTCCCGTACGCGGCTAGGCTCCTAAAAAGTCCCACACATGTGGTATCCCCGTACTCAGGAGAAGCAGCAAAATGTATTTTGGGGTGCAATTCCACATATAACCATGGCATGTGTGAGCAATATATCATTTAGTGACAACTTTTTGTAATTTTTTTATTTTTGTTTGTCATTATTCAATCACTTGGGACAAAAAAAAAATATTCAATGGGCTCAACAGGCCTCTCAGCAATTTCCTTGGGGTGTCTACTTTCTAAAATGGGGTCATTTGGGGGGGTTTTGTACTGCCCTGCCATTTTAGCACCTCAAGAAATGAGATAGGCAGTCATAAATTTAAAGCTGTGTAAATTCCAGAAAATGTATCCTAGTTTGTAAACACTATAACTTTTGCGCAAACCAATAAATATACACTTATTGAATTTTTTTTTACTAAAGACATGTGGCTGAATAAATTTTGGCCTGAATGTATGACTAAAATTGAGTTTATTCGATTTTTCTTATAACAAAAAGTAGAAAATATCATTTTTTTTCAAAATTTTCGGTCTTTTTCCGTTTATATCGCAAAAAATAAAAATCGCAGAGGCAATCAAATACCATTAAAAGAAAGCTCTATTTGTGGGAAGAAAAGGACGCAAATTTCGTTTGGGTACAACATTGCATGTCCGCACAATTTACAGTTAAAGCAGCGCAGTGCAAAATTCAGAATTCACCTCTGGTCCTTTAGCTACCAAATGGTCCGGGGCTCAAGTGGTTAAATAGCTGATCAGGATGGGAAGTGAGGTGAATCCCTAGGTAATTAATTGCATAATCATTCCATACATACGGGAATTTGGCTTGCATGTCTAGTTTTTCTTGATGACACCCCTAGATCCAAAATATAAGATTTTGTGTCGTTCACTTTGTAGTATGACAACATATATTTTTGGAGTAAGCTATATACTCTGTCCAGGGAAGACACCGGATTAGTGAGCATTAGGATCACGTCATCAGCAAAAAGGCTGATGACATGTTTTTGGTTATTAATAATAAAATCCTGTATTTCAGGCGACTGTCTAATGCTTGCAGCTAATGGCTCCATTACGAGATTAAAAATGAGGGGAGATAATGGGCACCCCTGTCTAGTGCCGTTTGTAATCCCAAAGGGTCTAGACAGCATCCCTGATATATACACTCTTGATGATGGTGAAGTGTACAGGGCCAAAATGGCAGAAAGCAAGTGACCAGTGAATCCAAATTTTTCCAAAGCATGCGTCAAGTATAACCAGTGCACTCTGTCAAACATCTTCTCTGCGTCCAAAGCCAGAAGCAGATTTGACTCTTCCTAGCGATATGAATTATATTAGGCAGACGTCTTGTGGCGTCCGACGATTGTCTACACTTTGTGAATCCTGACTGATCTGAATCAATCAGGGTGGGTAAAATGTCAACTAGTCTCAATGCTATAATTTTAGCATAGATTTTAAGATCATTGTTCAATAATGATATTGGCCTGAAGTTTTGGGGTACATCAGGTGCCTTCCCTGGTTTGGGTAACGTGACTATTAGAGCCTCTAACATTTCGGGCGGAAAAGAAGCAGAGGCAACTGCTGAGTCAAATACTCTAAGGAGGTACGGTCCTAGAATTCTGTGAAAGTTTTTTAGTATTCTCCTATGAGTCTGTCTGGGCCCGGGGATTTATTGTTTGTGAGAGTCTTTATGGCCTGCAATAATTATGTTAGGGAAAATGGAGAGTTTAGTTCCTGAAGTTGTTCTGAGGTAAGTTTGGGTAACTTGACTAGGGATGAGCTCGGTGTTCAAGTTGAACATATGTTCGACTCGAACATCGGCTGTTCGATCGTTCGACGAAGATCGAGCGATTTGGGCCGTTCGCGCCAAATTCGAGTGACGCGAATGGCCCACAATGCACTACGCCATCGCAGTGCAATCCAGGCGCTGTGATTGGCCAAGCATGCACTGTGACCCCGCATGCTTGGCCAATCACAGCGCCGGCAGCGAGGAGAGCCATAATTGGCCACAGGCAGGATGCCTGTGGCCAATTATAGCTCAAGGGGATTTAGTACACACCCCACACTATAAAAGGCCTGCCAGCGCGGCGGCCTTGTGTAGTGTGTTCCGGTTCAGGGAGAGAGAAGGATAGGCAGGGACAGTGTCAGTGCTATTTGTTCATTTAACTTGTGTGCAGGGAGAGAGAAGGATAGTCAGGGACAGTGTCCGTGATATTCTTTGCTAAACCTTGTTTGCAGGAATAGAGAAGGATAGGCAGGGACAGTGTCAGTGTCATTTTTGCTAAGCCCCATGCACAGTATACACCTGAAGCTAGCCCTTATTGCTGTGTTTTCCTGTTGTGTAACACAGGCAGGCATCTGCAGCACTTACAGCGGGCGTAGTGTGCCTCCTGCACATTATACACCTGAAGCTAGCCCTTATTGCTCGTGGTTTTTTTTCTTTTGTGTTACACTAACAGGCATCTGAAGCACTTACAGTGGGCGTAGTGTGCTTCCTGCAAAATATACACCTGAAGCTAGCCCTTATTGCTGTGTTTTCCTGTTGTGTAACACAGGCAGGCATCTGCAGCACTTACAGCGGGCGTAGTGTGCCTCCTGCACAGTATACACCTGAAGCTACCCCTTATTGCTGGTTTTCCCATCTCCCTGCAGGCCATTAGAATGTCTGGAAGGCAAACAAGGAGAGGCAGACAGTCACGAGCCAATAAAAGAGGGCAAACAAGCTCCGTGTCTAGAGACAACAGTGCTGGTCGTGGACGCGGTGCATCCTCATCAGCACGTGGCCATGGGACACGCTTTTCCTTATTTTCGGCAGCTGGACATGTTGAGCCGCATCATGCCGAAGACTTGGTAGAGTGGATGACCAAGCCCTCCTCATCCTCTCTCACCCAGGCTCAGGGTACTGGTAAAGCAGCTGCCAAAGCGTCCTCTTCCCTCGTATCAATGTCATCATCAGTCACTCTTTCCCTAGACCCACCGTGTCCTCCTGAGGAGTCCCCCTAACTGTTTGAGCACAGTGTTGGGTACATGCTCCAGGAGGATGCCCAGCATTTCGAAGGGTCTGATGATGATACCCAGCTAGAGGAAGGCAGTAGCGTGAGAGCAGAGAGAAGGGATGCTCAAGAAGGGCAGCAATCTGGCAGTCATGTTCCAGCAGCTGCAGCATACTGCCAGATTGGCTCCAGTGATGAGGAGGGAGGGGATGATGAGGTCACTGACTTCACGTGGGTGCCTGATAAGAGAGAGGATGAGGAGGAGGGCACATCTCCAACGAGGCAGGATGCCCTAGGGGGGCCAGCGTAAGGGCAGCACACCGACTGAATCACACCGCAGAGCTCCGCCTGTGCAGGGCGCTGCCTCTGCCCGTTATTCCAAAAGTTCTTTGGTGTGGGCCTTTTTTGAGTCGAGTGCATCAGATCGCACCGCTGCTGTTTGCAACATATGTCTGAAGCATATCTCGCTTGGCCAAAACATCAGCCGCTTGGGCACCACATGCTTGACCAGACATATGTTGACCTGCCATGCAGCTCGTTGGCAAGCGTATCTTAAAGACCGACACCAAAGAACAAAGCAGACCTCTCCTTGCTCCTCATCAGCTGGGATCTCCAACCCCACTGAACCTTCAGTTCTCTCTGAAACCTGCACTGAGAGGAATGAAGGTGTAGAATTAGGTGTGTCACAGCCAAGTACTTGCGGGCACTCTGCTAGCAGTACACCAACGTCCAATTCTAGCAGGCAAATTTCCCTGCCCCAGCTGCTGGTCCGTCGAAAGAAGTTCACTCCCAGCCATCCACATGCCCAGCGGTTGAATGCTAGCTTGGCTAAATTGCTAGCAATTCAACTGCTGCCTTTTCAGTTGGTAGACTCTGTCCCCTTCCGTGAGTTTGTGTAATGTGCGGTTCCTCAGTGGCAGGTTCCCAAACGCTTTTTCTCACGGAAGGCAATTCCGGCTCTCTACCGGCATGTGGAAGGCAATGTCCATGCCTCGCTGGACAGGGCGGTCAGCGGTAAGGTGCATATTACCGCTGATTAATGGTCCAGCAGGCATGGACAGGGACATTACCTTTCTTTCACGGCCCATTGGGTCACTCTTTTGGCACCTAGGAAGGATGCAGGACAAGGTGCAGTAGTGTTGGAAGTTGTTCCGCCGCCACGCCTCCAAAATGCTACTACTGGTTTTTGTGACACACCTCTCTCCTCCACCCCCTCCTCTTCTTCTTCCTCAATGGCCTCTTCCTGTGCTCTGCCCTCTGAACCAGCGGTGCTCCGGAAGCGTTCAAGGGGCTACGCAAGAACGCAGGCAAAAAGATGCCATGCCGTGCTTGCGCTGGTGTGTTTGGGGGACAGGAGCCACACTGGGGCAGAGGTTCTGTCTGCTCTGCAGGGGCAGGCCGAGAGGTGGTTGACGCCACGCCAGCTTAAGCCAGGAATGGTGGTTTGCGACAATGGCACCAACCTCCTCTCCGCCCTCCGACAAGGACAACTGACCCATGTGCCCTGTGTGGCTCACGTCCTTAACCTGGTGGTGCAGCGGTTCTTGGGCAGGTACCCGGGCTTACAGGATGTCCTGAGGCAGGCCAGGAAAGTCTGTGTGCATTTCCGCAGATCATATAATGCCAGTGCTCGGCTGGCTGAGCTGCAAAAAAGGGATTTTTATAACAGCTTACCTGTAAAATCCTTTTCTTGGAGTACATCACGGGACACAGAGCGACTTAGTCATTACTAATGGGTTATATAGATACCTTCAGGTGCTGGCACTGGCAACTTCCAAAACCGGAAGTACCCTCCCCTATATAAGCCCCTCCCATCCGGGAGCACCTCAGTTTTGTAGCAAAGCAATAAGTGTCCCAAAAAGAGGGGTGGGAGCTCTGTGTCCCGTGATGTACTCCAAGAAAAGGATTTTACAGGTAAGCGGTTATAAAAATCCCTTTTTCTTTTTCGTACATCACGGGACACAGAGCGACTTAGTCATTACTAATGGGACGTCCCAAAGCAATGCCAAATGAGGGGGGGGGATACACTATACATAAGCTGGGCGCCATCAGGCATGAGGCTCTTTTGCGGCCTGCAACACACTGCGCCCAAAGGCGACATCCTCCTGACTTCTAACGTCTACCTGGTAGAATCTAGTAAACGTGTGTACTAAGGACCATGTTGTGGCCTTACAGACTTGAGCCAGGGAGGCTTGGTGATGCACTGCCCATGAAGTTCCAACTGCTCTTGTGGAGTGCGCCCTAACTTTGAACGGAGGCGGTCTCCTTTTCAAGCCATAGGCTTGTATTATGACCTGTCGAATCCACTTGGCTAAAGTAGATTTTTGATGCTGCCTGACCCTTTCTGGGGCCTTCCGGCAGAACAAACAAAGTATCCGTTCTGCGAATCTGAGCAGTGGCTTTTAGATAAGCTTTAACTGCTCTTACTACATCCAAAGAATGCAATAACTTTTCCTCTACCGAGCTAGGTTTGGGGAAAAAGGAAGGAAGAACCACATCTTGGTTCAAATGGAACCTCGATACCACCTTAGGAAGAAAGGCTGGATGAGGACGTAATACTACTCTGTCCTTATGAACAACCAGATATGGCTCCTTACAGGACAAGGCGGCTAATTCCGATACTCTTTTAGCCGAACAAATGGCTACTAAGAAAATCAATTTCCTGGTGAGAAGAACCAAGGAAATGTGCCGCAATGGTTCAAATGGTTGTTTCTGTAGAACCGACAGAACCAGGTTTAAGTCCCATGGACATATGGGAATACTAACCGGAGGGCTAATACGCATCACTCCTTGTATGAAAGCTTTGACTAGTGAATGCGAAGCCAAGGGCCTTTGAAAAAATATTGACAAGGCCGTCTGACCCTTGATAGTACTCAAGGCAAGCTTCCTATGTACAGCCCACTGTAGGAAGTCCAGAATCCTACCTATTACGTACTTACGTGGATGCCATTTCTTGGCCTCACACCACGTGATGTACGCCTTCTAGATCCTATAATAGATCTGCCTGGATACCCGCTTCCTGGCATGGATCATGGTAGATACCACAGGATTAGAGAGCCCTCTCTTTTTTAGAATGTGGGCTTCAATAGCCAGGCCGTCAAACCTAGGGCTGGTAAGGAAGGGTAGTATATCGGTCCTTGCGAAAGCAGGTCCGGACGATGTGGGAGGGTCCCAGGACTTCCCACTGACATTTTTACAATCTCCGCGTACCATACCCTTCGGGGCCACGCTGGAGCCACCAGAATCGCTGGTTTCTTTTTTTACCCTGATTCTGCGGATTAATCGCGGTGGGAATGCATATATCAGCTTGAACTGATCGCAAGGGAACACTCGGGCATCCGAACCGCAAGCTAGGGGATCCCTTGTGCGAGACACAAACCTGTCCACCTTTGCGTTGAATCTGGATGCTAGCAGATCTACATCCGGTGTTCCCCACCGCTGGCATATTGCCTGGAAAACCTCGGGGTGAAGAGACCATTCCCCCGGGCATAATTGCTGGCGACTTAAAAAGTCCGCTCTCCAATTTTCCACTCCTGGGATGAAAACCGCGGATATGGCTGGGACATATCTTTCTGCCCATTCCAGGATGCAATTCGCTTCCCTCTGGGCTGCACGACTCCTGGTGCCACCCTGGTGATTGATATATGCCACTGCTGTGGCATTGTCTGATTGAATTCTGACAGGGGACCCTTGGAGTTTGGATGTCCATGCTACTAGGGCATACCGGGCTGCTCGTATCTCTAAGAGATTGATGGGCAGGGCCTTCTCTGCTTCTGACCACTTGCCCTGGAGAGACCATTGCTCCAGTACTGCCCCCCAGCCTATGAGGCTGGCATCTGTAGTGACCACCTTCCAAGAAACCGGACTGAAGGGTTTCCCTTTTTCCAGATTCTGGGGCACCAACCACCAATAGAGGCTCTTGCGAACGGAAGGGGACAGGGACATTGGTAAGTCTAAAGCCTGAACTTTTTTGTTCCAGGCTGACAGTATGGCCCTCTGCAAGTTCCTTGAATGGAATTGACCGTAGGGTACTGCTTCGAATGAAGCCACCATTTTTCCCAGCAGCCTCATGCACAGGCGTATGGATGGTTTTCTTTTTTGTACCCACTAAGTGGGTCAAATTTTTCAAAGACGACACCTTCTCTGGAGGTAAGAAAATCTTTCTCTGATTTGAATCCAGTCTTAGCCCCCAAGTATTCCAGACTTTTGACTGGTTTTTGGGGCTGACTTGTCTCGGTTGATAATGCAACCGTGAGATTCCAGATACTTGATTGTCTTGTGAACGACCACTTCTGTTTTTTTCCACTGAGTGGTCTATCAGCAACAAGTCGTCAAGATATGCCATTATCGTTACACCTTGTGTTCCTAGTTTGGCCAATCGTAGGGCCAGAATTTTTGTGAACACTCGTGGTGCTGTGGCCATACCGAAAGGTAAGGCTTTGAACTGAAAATGGCGCCCTTCTACTGCAAAGCGTAGAAATTTCTGGTGGGCCGGACAGATGGGAATATGCAAATAAGCATCCCTTATGTCGATCGAGGCTAACCATTCCTGCCCTTGTAGGGCGGTGGCCACCGATCGGATCGACTCCATCCGAAAAAGTCCTGATATGTAGGAACTTGTTTAGCCCTTTTATATTTAATATGGGCCTCACGTCCCCATTTGGTTTGGGGACTGTGACAAGGTTCGAGTAAAACCCGAACCCGCTTTCTTCCAAGGGAACCTCATGATTACCCTTGGAGCCATAGTTGTTCTAGTGCCAGAAGGAGGGATCCTCTCTTCTGGGGATCGCTTGGCACGTTTGACCTCATAAAATGGGCAGGAGGAATGTCTTTTAACTCCAGCCTGTATCCCAGACTTACTGCGGAGATCACCCATCTGTCTCTGATGGTGTCCCGCCATGGTCTCTGTGAACAACTGAAGTCTTCCCCTCACCCGATTGAGTGGGGGCAACCCTTCATGACTTGGGGGGAGGTTTTGTACCTCTCTTGACCCAGGGGCTCTTGTTACCCTGTGATTGTCCCTGATTCTGCCCCCTGGATTTGACCGCGGAGGCCGTCGGAACTGTTTCACAGCCGATGTGCCAGGGACTGGAGAAGTAGGCCTCTTAAAAGAAGGACTTCTACCCTTGTTCTTAACCGGCAAGAGTGTACTTTTACCGGCAGAAGTTTTCTGGATATATTTGTCCAGATCTTCTCCAGATAAGCACTCTCCATGAAATGGGAAGCTAATCAGCAATTTCTTACAGGGAGCTTCAGCAGACCAGTTTTTGAGCCATAGAAGCCTACGCAAATGTCTACAAACAGCGTAAAGCGGGAGGCCTGTTGGATTGTATCCTTTATGGCATCCACCGCAACACAAGGCTCTAGGTAGGTCAGCTAGGGCAAGAGCCTGCTGATCTGGTAAGTCCCTTAAGACTTGTTTCAACTGATCTTTCATTGCTTGGCAGACTCCAATCGCTGCTACTGCAGGTTGTGTCACCATGCTTGCTGTAGAGAAAGCAGATTTTAGTAAAGACTCCAATTTTTTATCTATTGGGTCTTTGAACATTGGAACATTATCTACTGGACATGTCAGTGATTTATTTACACAAGAGATGGCTGTGTCCACTGTAGGGACCCTCCATTTTTTTATGAACTTATCCTCCATGGGATAGATCACTGGAAATCTCTTGGGGGGAGTAAATATTTTAACAGGATGCTCCCAATCCTGGTAAATAAGCCCTTCCAATAAAGGGTGGATTGGGAAGGAACAGACAGTCTGGGGAGCTTTCAGCGACCCCAGGCGAGGAAACAGTAGTGGTTGATGGTTCCGCCAGAGGCATTTAAAATGCTGCTCGGACCATGTTAGTCAGAGACTGAACCCATAATCTTTCAGCCTGAGATGCTGAGAAAGGTTCTTCCACTGTTGATTCCTCTATAACTGAATCAACCTCACCTGATCCCCTTCAGGTAGGTCGATCTCTGTGTGGGACTGTTCCTCCACTAACAGGCACTCTGCAGGAGGAGACGGAGATCGGACGCGCTTTCCCTGTGACAGGGAAGCAGCGATCAAATGCTGTTAATCTCTCTTCCAATCCTCCCAGAGTTGAGGATAAAACCTCCTCTGTTATATATACAGGAGCAGGTGGACTGGGGATAGCCGCAGTACCAGGTACTCCTGCGGGGTTCCTACGGCTACTGACCTCTGAAATTTCAGGGGAGATTGGCGCAGTACAGCATGCCCAAAATCCTCAGAGCCCGATGGAGACCCCTTTCGCTTCTTGGAAGACTTATTTCCAGAGCGTCTGGACGACATATCCTATAAGCACAAAGCTGAGGTATTCCCGTCGTCATACACCAATTTTGCTGGTAATAGTCTAACACAGTTGCTGCTATATACCAGCTGGTGTCCACTAAAGCGTCTTTCTATGGGGATGCCTGCATCAACCGCCTCTGTGTGCCACTGTTTTGTTGCTAGCTCTGCTTGCATCCAGCTGACACTTGTACTGTGTCTTTTACACATGCTGGGACGCCTGCACATGCGCAGAAGCGCCGCGCATCAAGCGTCATCCACCCGCCCCGCCCCTTTTTTTTCATAGGAGGCGCGTGCACGCGCCCGCGCGCCATTGGCGCCCTTTTCGAAACCAAGCAGGGACTAGGAGCCAGGGCCCTTTTTGCCGGAGGGCCTGTGCGGTGGATGAGCGCAGCAACAGGGCAGAGGAACTTACCAACTGCCTGGATCTTTTGACTTGAGAAAACCAAAGATCCACATGACAAGAAAAAATGGACCACAGCGGCCTCTAGTGGTTTAACACAGGTACCGCGGTCCTCTTTTTTTTTTTTTTTCTTGACTACTATTAAAATTTTACATTTTCCAGTAGTTACAGGCATACACAGATATTAGCGGGAATACCGTTAGGTAACAGACAGAAAGACAAATTAGGCTTGGGGGTCCCCCAATAGAACCAAGTTCCTGGGGGCCCCCACTTACCTGTTCCCCACCGCAGGACTCTGTTTGGTCCACAGAAGCCCAAACTTCACCTATCACGGCAGGCATTGTAATTAAACCTTCAGGGACCGGGTTCCCAAGGATTCCACTCCCCTGGACCTGTATAGCACCCTGCACAGAAAACATCTTGGTCGTGGGTATGACCAGAGCTCTGGATTCCAGGGTCCAGTCCTCCTAAGAGAGGCATTACAGGCAAAACCTTGCTCTTCTGCTGCAAGGCCCGGGTACCGACCGTTTAGCTATGAAGCTTTTTTGGTGGGATCCGGAACAGCTTACTAAGGCCCGTAAAAGAACCTGTACGCAAGCCCAGTGAAAACACATGTTACTCTTTGGCCAACACCTTAGACACTGGCAAAAAACTGAGGTGCTCCCGGATGGGAGGGGCTTATATAGGGGAGGGTACTTCCGGTTTTGGAAGTTGCCAGTGCCAGCACCTGAAGGTATCTATATAACCCATTAGTAATGACTAAGTCGCTCTGTGTCCCGTGATGTACGAAAAAGAAAGGAGTTGAACCTGCCCAAGAACCGCCTTATATGTGACATGCCCACCAGGTGAAACTCAACGTTGGCCATGCTGCAGCGGCTGCACACGCAGCAGAGGGCCATCAATGAGTACCTGTGCGACTACGGCACCAGGACAGGGTCAGGGGAGCTTGGGTTTTTTTCACCACGCCAGTGGGGCATGATCAGGGATGCATGCACTGTCCTGGCACCATTTGAGGAGGCCACGAGGATGGTGAGCAGTGACAGTGCATGCATCAGTGACACTGTACCTCTTGTCCACCTGTTGGAGCATACGCTGCGTGGAATAACGGACAGGGCACTTGAGGCAGAACAGAGGCAGGAAGAGGACTTCCTTGCCTCTCAAGGCCCCCTTTACCCAGACAGTGTTCCTTCTGTCCCACCCATCACACAGGAAGAGGACGAGGAGGATTGTGTCAGCATGGAGGTGGAGCATGGTACTCAGCATCAACAGCAGCAGTCTTTTAGGGATGATTTACAGTCCCAACAAACCTGTGGACTTGTACGTGGCTGGGAGGAGGTGGCTGCGGATCATGTCGTCCTTAGTGACCCAGAGGACTCCGGACCGAATGCCTCAGCTAACCTATGCTGCATGGCCTCCCTGATCCTGCAAAGTCTGTGAAAGGATCCTCGTATTCTTCGGATCAAGGAGAGGGACCATTACTGGCTGGCCACTCTCCTTGATTCACGGTACAAGGGTAAGGTTGCGGACCTTATCTTGCCGTCGCAGAGGGAGCAGATGATGAGACATCTCCGGGAGGCCTTGCAGAAAGGTCTGTGCAACGCGTTCTCAGAGACTGGGAGTTTACAAACTCCTGGTCCTGGACAACGAGTTGCTGAGGTTTCGGTCAATAGCATAAGGAGCGGTGGAGAAGGTGGCCGTCTGACTGATGCGTTCAGACAATTTTTTAGTCTGCAGCCCCAAGGTATGATCGGTTCCAGCAACCATCGCCAGCGTCTGATATACTTGGTGCAGGAATACCTAGGGGCAAGGTCAGACTTGGACACCTTTCCCATCGAAAATCCTCTGGGTTACTTGGTGTTGAGGATGGATCACTGGCCAGAGCTTGCACAGTATGCAATTGAGCTACTGGCCTGTCCTGCATCCAGCGTTTTTTCAGAACGCACATTCAGTGCTGCTGGAGGCTTTGTCACGGATCACAGGGTGTGCCTGTCCACCGACTCGGTTGATCGACTGACCTTCATAAAGATGAACCAGTCTTGGATCACACCAGCTACCAAGCACCTGAAGCTGATATAACAGAATAATTTATTTTCAAATGTCACATCCCTTCAAGACTGATGCTGAGTGACTGTCCTGTTATGTTGACTGACTATCCTCCTCCTCCTCCTCCTCCTCAATGATCCAATTCTTGATGATAGCTTGGAAGAACTTTTTTGTTTCTGGGTGCCGCCACCAGTGGCGAAGGCCCAATTTTTCAGCCCCTGTATAACAGGGGCATGTAATTACAATTTTTGATGCAATGCTTTGCAGTAGAGCTCATTCCTGCACTCCAACTAGAGTATCTGGGAGAGGTTGCAGTGTTGTGGCACCAGTACGAGTGCCTAAGGCCCAATTTTTCTGCCCGTTTAACAGGGGCGTGTAATTACAATTTTTGATGCAATACTTTGCAACAGGGCTCATTGCTGTGCTCCAAGTACAGTATCTGTGAGGGGTTGCAGTGTTGTGGCACCAGTGCCTAAGACCCAATTTTTCTGCCCCTGTTTAACAGGGGCATGCAATTACAATTCTTGATCTAATAATTCAGAGCAGGGCCCATTCATGCGCCCACCAAGAGTAACTGTGAGGGCTTACAGTGTTGTGACAACACCACCACCACCAAAGGCCCAATTTTTTAGCCCCTGTTCAACAGGGCCATGCAATTACAATTCTTGATCTTATAATTCACAGCAGGGCCTATTAATGCGCCCACCAAGAGTAACTGAGGGCTTACAGTGTTGTGGCACCAGCACCACCACCAAAGGCCCAATTTTGCCTACCACTGTTCAACAAAGGCATGTAAATACAATTCCTGATATAATAGTTCACAGCAGGGCGTTCCAGCGCCCACCAAGAATAACTGAGGGCTCACAGTGTTGTGGCAACACCAACATGTAAGGGGCAAATTTCAGCAGAGTATATACGGCAGGCCCCTACTTTCAAACATCCAACTTACAAACGACTCCTACTTGCAAACGGAAGGAGACAACAGGAAGTGAGAGGAAATCTACCCCTAGGAAGGGAAATTCTCTCCTGTAAGTGTTAATATGGGAAAAAGGTGTCTCCTCTCTACTGATGCTTTATCACCAATCCTTGTTTCAATAAAAAACCCTTTTCAAAAACATTTGTCATTGGGACGTAAAGTGAGGTGAAATGTTCTGAACAAGGGGCACAGAGAGCAAAACAAATGTTAGAGGGGTGATAACCCTTCCCTATGTTTTCCAAAAAGCTTAAAAATAGATTTTTTGGCTGGAGCTACACTTAAACAATGTACGATTTCAAAATTACAAACAGATTCTACTTAAGGACAAACCTACAGTCCCTGTCTTGTTTGCACCGCCTGTATACTGCTGTTCAGAGTATATAGGGCCTTTTTTATTTTGTGTGCGGGGTTCCCCTTAATATGCATACAAGACCCAAAGGGGCTGGTAATGGGCTGGGGTGGGGGCGGCTGGTGGGGTAGCCATGCCATTTTTCGCAAAGATTTTCATCCATATTACCAGGACCAGACATAACATTAAAGCCGCAAGCAGTTTTAAATGGCTTTTTTTCCTTCAGAAATGTCATTTTGTGCAGGGACAGTTCTAAACATGGGAAACACATGCCACTTCACAGGCATACTTTAGACACCCCCCCAGGTACGATATTTAACCACTTCAACACTGGGCTTTTTATACCACTTCCATACCGGGCCTATTCTAGCACTTCTCTCCTACATGTACAAATCATCATTCTTTTGCTAGAAAATTACTCAGAACCCCAAAACATTATATATGTTTTTTAGCAGACACCCTAGGGAATAAAATGACGGTCATTGCAACTTTTTTTCTTGCAAGGTATTTGCGCAATAATTTTTCAAACACCAGTTAAAAAAAAAAAAATGGTTTCATGAATTAAAAAATAACAAAACTGTAAAGTTAGCCCAATTTTTTGGGAAAATATGAAAGATGATGTTACCCCGAGTAAATAGATACCTAACATGTCACGCTTTAAAATTGCGCACACTCATGGAATGGCGCCAAACTTCGGTACTTAAAAATCTCCATAGGCGACGCTTTAATTTTTTTTACAGGTTACCAGGTTAGAATTACAGAGGAGGTCTAGTGTTAGAATTGTTGCACGCGCTCTAACGCACGTGGCGATACCTCACATATGTGGTTTGAACGGCGTTTACATGTGTGGGCGACTTACGTGTGCATTCGCTTCTGATCGCGAGCGTTTTAATTTTTTTTTTTTTTTACTTATTTATTCATTTTTTTAAAACTTGTTTTACTTTTTTTTTGATCACTTTTATTCCTATTACAAGGAATGTAAACATCCCTTGTAATAGGAATGTGTGTGACAGGTCCTCTTTATTGAGAGATGCGGGGTCAATAAGACCCCACATCTCTCCTCCAGGCTGGAAAGCATGAGATCAGTGAACATTTTTTCACTGATCTCATACTTACTAGCCGCAATGGCGGCTTTGTTTACATTTGAGGACCCGGGCGTGACGTCATCACATGGCGCCCAGGCCTCCGACAGTCATGGAGATGAATGGTGGCCATCTGGTCACCAGTCATCTCTATGCTCGTCACGTGACCCACCAACGGCGCCGGACGATTCTCTCCGGGTCCCCGATCGCACGGGAGAGATGGAGAAGCACCGGATGGCGGCGGGAGGGGGGGTGTCCCCTCTTGCCGCCTATAACGATCAAGCGGCGGAACCGCCGCTGTGATCGTTCTTATGGTGCACAGAAATCGCCGGCACTTCAAAAGGATATCTGAATGATGCCTCTAGCTGCAGGCATCATTCAGATATCCCCCTGCAAAGCAGAGGACGTCATATGACGTCCACCCAGGATGGGAGATCCCATCTGTGGACGTCATTTGACTATGGCTGGGTAGGGAAGTGGTTAAAGTAATATTTCACTTTTTTTTTTACTTAATGCATCATTAAAATGACTGCTCCCGAAAAACTGCCATTTTTAAAACTTCGTTTTGCATTGATACATGTCCCCTGGGGCAGAACCCGGGTCCCCAAACCCTTTTTAGGACAATAACATGCATATTAGTCGTTATAATTAGCACTTTAGATTTTGAACGTTCGCGTCCATTGTATTCAATAGGGTTCTAAAGTTCGCGCGAACTTTCGGTCCGTTCGAAGGTTCTGGTGCAAACCGAACCGGGGGGTGTTCGGCTCATCCCTAAACTTGACTTCTGAAAGGAAATCTTTTAATGTCTGTCGGAGGTGGTTGTACTGTTAAGTCGTCCTGGTTTAAATTATAAAGAGAGCTATAATAGTCGCTAAAAGCATCTGAGAGGTCTTGAGGATCACATACTGATTTTTTGCTATTAGGATGGATAAGGTGAGCTATTTTGGTTTTATATCGTTGTCCTTGTATTTTTCTAGAAAGTACTTATCCTGCTTTATTGCTAGTGGAATAAAAGGACATTTTCATCTTTTTCTTTTTGTTCAAAATTCTGGAGAAGAACCAGTCTAAGGTTGTGTCTTAAGGTGGTAAGTTTTGCACTGGTGGAAGGGGTGGAGTTCTTTTTATTTAATTGTTCCAAAGAATTAATTTCTGTCATTAAGGTAGTGATTCTCAGTTGCCTCGGTTTCTTAATCCTAGCCCCTAACTGGATAAATATACCTCTTATGTATGCCTTATGAGCATTCCATAGTAAAAAAGCATCATCTGTGGAAGAGGAATTGATCTGGAAGTAATCGGACAAGCGTTCTTCTAAGATTGTCTTAGTGGTTGGGTTTTTAATAATTCGAGAATCCGCGCGCCATACATAAGTAGTGGTGTTGGGGTATGAGTACCGTAATGTGAGAAGAATGGGAGCATGGTCTGACCATGCTAGTGTGTTAATTTTGGCTTGAGTTACTTTTTGAAGCAGCCATTTGTCCATTAGATAAAAAAGGAAAAAAAATTGCGCTAATAAGTCGAAAGTAGTAAAGATTGCGCTAAGAAGTCCAAATAGAGTCCACACACTGTGTGCGTGTGTGTCAGAGCTCAGAGAAAGCTGTGCTAGGACTGCCAAGTGCTACAGGAACCTGCTTCTGGACTGCTGCCATTTCCAAGGAGAAGCATTACCTGGAGCGAGGGACTTCGGTCAGGAGGACCTTCACCAAGTACATTACGTCTTTACGGGCCCCATGGAGTCGCATCTCCAGAAGTGAGGAGTATACACCCATCCAGCCATCCACTAGCCTGCGGTTGATCTGTACTGCTTATAGGATTTGCAATCTGGTAAGAAGATTCTCTGTGAGGTGGCGGTTTACACTGTGGTGGATCTGTTTTGTCATTTTCCACATACTGTTCAAGGCTTGTTTATATGTTTTGTCTGGTAAGGAGACTCTCTGTGCGGTGGTGGTTCACTTCTACTAGCAGTCACACACTGGGTGTTATGCCTCCCATACCCCATAGCATTGATCCCATGTAGGAAATTCTTGTGTGGCAGGATCACGCTATGTTTTTCTTTTTTGTTTCTTTAAATTTTTTGGGCATATACATCTACGCATACTGTGGAGTCATCTTTCCATTTCTGCAACCCACCAATTCTAAAGAACATAGCACTGGTGTGCTAATTAAAGGCCTGGGCTGGGTTATAGCCATCTGTCTGCTTGGCTTATTGTCTGGTAAGCATACATCCTAACAAGTTTACATAGGACCCAAGTGTTTTTGGCGTTTGTTTACTCCAGCATTCCTTAATTGGACTCTATTTGGACTTTATTATTCTTTACTACTTTGGACTTATTAGCGCAATTTTTTCCTTTTTTTATCTTTTCTGTGTTTATCCCACTATTATTGCTGCTTAGAAGGGTTCAATTTATTTTTCCAATTTTTCATACAAACAGTAAGCGCGGTTTTTCCACCTTTATACTTGTCCATTAGAAACAGATCAATCCTTGTATACGTACAGTGTCTATGGGACAAAAAATAATAGTCTTTTTCGTTGGCGTGTGTACAACGCCATGCATAATACAAGTCATGTGAATGTAAAAAGTTCGCCAGAGATGGAGTCCTTTTAGACAGAGTTGTAGTGGAATCAAGTTGTGGGTTAGGAACAATATAAAAATCCCTGCATAATATGAGGGAGCCTTGCTGAATCTTCTTCACTTTTCGCATAAGCCCATTGAGAAAGTAAATTTTTTTTTTTTGCAAAATCTTTTTTATTGAAATTTATATGAGCATGTAAATTTACCCATGCAGGGGCTTAACATTTGCCCACGCAGGGGCAGTTTCTCCGTTGTGGCAACTCGCCGCAACAGGGCACAACACATAACACAAACATACTAACTTAGCTTACACTATAACCCCAGTTGTGGGGAGAGGGTTAGGTCAAGATAATCTGTGCTCAAAATGATATTGACAGGATAAGGCTACATGAGAAAAGTTGGATCAATAAACTAACCAAAAAAAACAACAAAACAACATTGTCAATCTAGGTATTGGTCACTGCATCATTTGCCGTGGTACTATCATCTAGCCAACAAACTTCATACCTTCTCAAATATTTGTGGGCATCCCCTGTCCGAGTAGGTGGCTTTATATAGGGGCAAACTGGCATTCACTAGGCTTTTCCAGAACCTGACAGAGGGGGGAGACGATTGTTTCCAGTTCATTGTAATGGCTTTGCGAGCATAGTATAGTAACAGGGATATGAGTATTTTCCTGGCTCTGATCATCGACATTTGTTCAAGCAGCCCTAGCAGACAATATATAGGTTCATAAGGAACACTTGTCTTAGTGACCTTAGTAATCACCAGGAGTACTTTTTTCCAATAATGTGCGATTGCCGGGCAAACCCAGTAAATGTGGAAAAAGTCCCCCGGTTGATAGGAGCAGCGCCAGCACGCCGGAGAATGCGCCGGCGACATCTGGTGCAACCTGTGAGGTGTGTAGTGAGCTCTATGTACAATTTTGTATTGGACCAATTTGTCTCTTGCTGAGACCAGAGGGGAGAAGGGAAAGTCCCAAATCTCCCTCCAGTCGTCCTCATCCAGCCCCGGTATGTCCGCCATTTCCTGCGGAGGGAGGACAGCTCGGGGGCGGCTGCAACCAGCAGGGATCCATAGAGCTGAGACGTAGGTTTCTCCAGGTCCTTTACTCGGAGGGTGGATTCTAACTCAGAGTATACCAGTTCAACTGGTTGGCCCAAAAATTTACACCTGTAGGCATGAGCAATTTGAAGATATCTAAAATGGGCCCGCGCCGGCACATTAAATTTCGTGCATACAGTGTGAAAGGAGGTGAGATCCCCGTTAGTGATAATATGTTTAAGGGTCAGTATTTTGTATTTGGCCCAGGCCTGTGGATCTGGGATAGTGTTGAAATGCGATAGGTTAGGATTCAGCCACAGGGGGGTGTGAGGAGACCAGTGGTTCGGCTGGTGTGCCCTCAGCGCCTCACACACCTTCCATGCCCGCATAGTGGTACACATCGAAGGGGTGAGATTATGAGGCGTTTTAGGCCCCCTGAATAACAAACCCTCCAATGCCTCCAAAGACCCCACTATGGCTGCCTCCAACACTGTTGGTCAGGTCCGGCTGCAGCCACCAGTGAGCGGTCACAAGCTTTGTAGCCAATACTTGTGGCAATCAGGGAGAGCCAAGCCCCCACTATCCACAGGCCTGGTCAAGGTGGTATATTTCAATCTAGGTGGTTTGGGCCCCCAAATAAAGGAGAGGAAGAGTTGAGAAAGTTAATTTGATGTTTGTTAGGAACATAGACATTCACTAAAGTGTACCGAACATTGTTAATGTCACATACGATGATCAGGTATCGACCTAGTGGGTCAGATTGTTCGGAAAGCAGTTGGAAGGAAATTGTGCCCTTAATCGCAATCAGCACTCCCCTTTTTTTGGCTGCCATATTAGAGGAGAAATCATGTTGGAAGGATTTATGAGTGCATTTAGGCGGTGCATTGTGGTGGAAGTGAGTCTCTT
The DNA here is from genome assembly GCA_029206835.1 of Rana muscosa. Taxonomy (NCBI): domain Eukaryota; kingdom Metazoa; phylum Chordata; class Amphibia; order Anura; family Ranidae; genus Rana; species Rana muscosa. The sequence continues at coordinate 358,067,973 of CM055117.1, read as the reverse complement.
GCACACATAGTACATCACACTGAGAAGAGTCAGCCTCCCTCCATAGGGATGCTCTCTTGGCTGGGTGATTCAAATCATGTGCTTTTATTGAAATATTTTAACCGGCATGGCAGTTGTTGGGTGGTGCTTTGTGTGTCAAAAAGTGATTGTACTTACAGCCAGGCCCAGTGGAAGTTGAACTGTGGGAGTGGATTGTTCTGGGTCTCCAGTCGTTGAAATTTGTAGAGGTACGGACGTGGTCTTGCTGAACTAGTTGAACATAGTTGAAGAGTCCCGAATGCAGTAGTGGATACAGTTCCTAAAAGGATAACTGGTAAACAAAAAGAGAATAGCATAAACTAAAACATAAGAGGAGGGTCATCATAACCCAGGTGCAGAACAATTCTGCTCAGATGTTTGGGAGCTTGAGTTGTGGGAAAAGCTCCAAAAGGCGGGGCCCTGTGTTAGGGCATGTACGAGGCATCACGGTGAGGAATCACAGTTCATATGATTCATGAGGAGTCAAACTTGTTTCCACTCTGGGGAGATTCTGCCGGGGTTACCTGCACTAGAAGATGCAGATTGATCATCCGGTATAATCCTCCACTTCTGGAGGAGCCGGAAGCCTTTGGTTGGGGATGTGATCACATGTGTTGCTCCATCCTTAGTTACCAGTAATTTTGTTGGGTAACCCCACCGATACTCAACATTGTGATTGCTTAAGGCTTTAGTGACATTATTCAGGGTCTTGCGGAGTTGCAGGGTGAATTGTGACAGGTCCGCATAAAATTGAAATGTAGAGTAGTCAGTGTTGCGGTGCTCCCCTTTGCGTGTGATTAACATCAGGCACTCTTTAGATTGGTAAAAGTGCATTCGGAATAGAACATCCCTGGGAGCACTTTCTGGAATGAAAGAGGGCTTTGGGAGACGATGGATCCTATCAATAGAGAGCTCAATGGTAGGAAGATCAGGCAAAAGGGTAGTAAGCATTGCAGTAGTATAGGAGCGCAGTTCAGAAGGTTGTACGGTTTCTGGAATGCCTCTTATTTTAACATTATTCCTTCTGGACCTGTCTTCCAAATCTGCTAATTTTGCCTTGATCCATGTTTGTTCTTCCTCTGCCGTGTCATGTGCGTCCACTAGATCATTGATGGTTGCGTCGTTCTCCCCCATTTTAGTTTCAATATGGACAACTCTGTCTCCTACCGCAGTGAGATCTGTATTGAACTTTCTCATACATGCCATCATGTCAGTGTGAATAGTACTCCTAAGTGAGATAAGCATGTCCCTTAAGTGTTGTGTTCAAAACTGGTTGGTGCAGCGTGGGGAATGAGACTATGGAGTCAGGGAGTTCTCTGGTGTCTCCCTGCGAGTCTTTATTAGACCTTACCTCGCATTGTTGCATCTCTGGATCATCCACCCTGAAGGTGAGGAGGTCTCAGATGTCTCCCCAGTATTAGAGGACCTTCCTGTTTGTTCCTTGCCGCCCTGTGGATATCCATGAGCCGTCCGTGGGGAAGGAAATGAGCCAGCGCCATCTTGCCCACGAGACGGCACTGTATAATAGTCCGTCAGTTTCTTCGGGCGGTGATCCGCCTGTCGCTTCCCAGGCATGTTGTCAGGGTGTTGGGGGAGTAAACCGCCATGTAGGGAGCTCTGTTGGATGCCTCGAATCGCTATGAGCCGCTATATTAACCCGCTGTTGGCCGGAGCTCAGGGATCACACCACCATCTCGGTGGAGTCCAAGCCACGCCCCCCCTGTCCAATATATTCTCAATCCTCCACCAAGTTACAGGCTTACCTATACAATTTTCTCTATCTCTAGCCATCCTAAATCTAGGTATCGAAGATATATCACCACCCACTTATTCCTAGCCGCCAAACTAGTGATACTCAGACTTTGGAGATCCTCGGATCCTCCTGAAGTAGCAGAAGTCATTCGCACATTATCAATACACCACACTTATGAAAGTATGCTAGCCACTATAGAAGGAAAATATACAGATTTCACCTCCACCTCCAAGTTTACCCACCCCTTACTTTACTTAAAGTTGGAGATACATGTTACCAGTGAATGTATATTACTACAGCAAAACGTACTGATCGATTGTTAGTTTTCTCTGCAATGAATATAGAGTTAAAAATAGTTTCTCTGATGTCCATGGACTGACACAGCCTCTTCATACTTGACAAGTGGGTTTATGTCCCTGCTCATAGGAGAAGACTAGGCAGAATATTAAATGTTGTGACATACATTCCATTACCAGAGCTGTACAGCCCCGCCCAGGGGGCGGTCCCTCCGGACATGACCCTCCTACCTGCAGCCAGCAGCCTCAGTTCGTAACAAAGCAGTACAAACCTTAAAAGGAAGGGTGGGTGCTGTGTCAGTCCATGGACGTCAGAGAAACGGATTTTACGGTGAGTACAAAAATTATATTTTCTCTTATCGTCCATGGACTGACACAGCCTCTTCATACTTGACAAGTGGGACGTCCCAAAGCAGTGTCAAACAAGAGGGGTGGGAGCAGTTTTAAAGTAAAAAAAAAACAAACTTCACTCCAAACAAGCAGAGCTCCTTAACGGAGGAGTTGCAACTTTAAACAGCCGCTTGCAACACCTTGCGGCCGAAGGAAGCATCAGAAGATGCAGCCACATCAACCTTGTAAAACTTAGAAAAGGTATGTGCGGACGACCAGGTCGCCGCCTTGCACACTTGTGCAACCGACGCTTGATGTCGGAAAGCCCAGGAAGCACCAATTGCCCTGGTGGAATGCGACGTAATCGGAAAGGGAGGCGTCCGCCCCTTAAGGGCATAGGCCTGTATGACGGTCTGCCTGATCCACCTAGAAATGGTGGCAGACGACACCGCTTGGTCCTGTTGTGGACCAGACACAGACACAAACAGCGAGTCAGACTCCCGAATGGGAGCAGTAACAGACGGGTACACCCGCAAGGAACGTACCACGTCCAAAGTGTGAAGCGCAAACTCTCTGGGATGCGACGGATGAGGACACAAGGACGGAAGAACAATGTCCTAATTAAGGTGAAAGGCCGAGACCACCTTCGGAAGAAAAGAAGTCCGCGGACGCAACACCGCCTTATCCTTATGGAGGACCAAGTAAGGCGGCTTGCAAGACAATGCCGCCAACTCAGACATCCGTCTGACAGAAGTAATGGCTACCAGGAAAGCCACCTTCTGAGACAAGTTTAAGAGAGGTATATCTCTGATGTTTTTAAAGGGAGGTTCTTGAAGAACCGAGAGCACCAAATTCAGATCCCAAGGAGGGAGAGGAGGTTTGACAGGGGGGAGCACATGGCGGACCCCCTGCACAAAGGTGCTAATCAAGAAATGGCCCGCTAGTGGTCGTTAAAAGAAGACAACCAAGGCTGAAATCTGACCCTTGATGGTACTTAAAAGCAAGCTTTTAGGTCACACCACGCTGCAAGAACAGCAGGATCCTAGGAACAGAATACATCCGTGGACGCCAATCCAGCTCCTCGCACAGAGCGATGTAAGCCCTCCAGGTACGGTGATATATATCTTTCTAGAGGACGATTTCCGTGCCCTCAGCATGGTCGAGATGACCGAATCCGAGAGACCTCAGTCCCTCAGCACCTGGCTTTCAATAGTCATGCCGTTAAAGCCAGCGACTGTAAATCAGGATGAAGTATGGGACCTTGAGACAGAAGGTCCTCCCGCATTGGCAGACGCTAAGGAACGTCTGCGACGAGGCACACAAGATCGGCGTACCAATGACGCCGTGGCCAATAAGGAGCAATTAGGATCACCGGAATCTCCTCGGCCTCCACCCTGCGAAGCAGGCGAGGAAGCAACTGCAGCGGAGGGTAGGCATACATCAGGCGATACTGACCCCACTGGGCGACCAACGTGTCGGAGGCGTCTGCCCAGGGGTCCCCGGACCTGGCCAAAAATCTCGACACCTTGCGATTGAGTCGAGAGGCCAACAGGTCCACATCCGGCGTGCCCCACCGCTGGCAAAGGAGTTGAAACACCTCCGGATGCAAGGACCCTTCCCCCTGGTCCAATGTCTGGCGGCTCAGATTGTCCGCCTGCCAGTTGTCTATTCCTGGAATATAAACACCTGACAGAGCCGGCAGGCTTCTTTCCACCCACCTTAGGATGTGAGCGACCTCAGACGCCGCAGCTGAGCTCCGAGTTCCCCCCTGATGGTTGACATAAGCCACCGCTGTGGCGTTGTCTGACTGAATTCTGACCTAGCGCCCCCGACCACGAGGAGAGGCACAGTCTGATTGCCCGGAGTTCCAGGACATTGATCGGTAGACGGAATTCATCCGGAGTCCAAAGCCCTTGAGCCGAGAGGACTCCCCAAACTCCACCCCAGCCCGTAAGGCTGACGTCCGTCGTGATCACCATCCACTGGATAGGAAGGAACGACTTCCCGGACCGAAGGGCCGGGGATCTCAACCACCACGTCAGGGACGCCCTGACCGGGCGACTCACCTGGACCTGACGATCAAATAACGGGGACTTATCCCAGGTCGACAGGATCTCCTTCTGTAAGGCATGAGTGTGTGATTGGGCATACGGAACTGCCTCGAAGGAGGCCACCATGAGTCCCAGGACCCTTATGCAGGAACGGATCGACGACCATTTTCGGGACATCAGGGCCCGTACCGCAGATTGAAGAGTCTGTAACTTTTCCAAGGGTAGGAATACCTTCGCCTCCGACGAGTCCAGGATCAAACCTAGATACTCCAGACGCGGAGTCGGAACCAGGACCGACTTCTGCGTGTTCAGTGGCCAACCGAAGTCCCGGAGGGTCTGATCCAGAGTTTGCTCTCAGAAGATCGTCCAGATAGCCCACAATAGCAATGCCTCGCTGTCTCAGCAAAGCCAGAATAGGGGCAAGCACCTTGGTTAAAACCTGCGGTGCCGACGCTAAGCCGAAGGGAAGGGCCACAAAGTGATAGTGGACTTCACCTATCGCGAAGCGCAGAAACTTCTGGTGACCCACGCAGATTGGGACATGCAAGTAGGCGTCCTTGATGTCCAAGGACATCAGAAAATTCCCCGGATTGAGCGCAGCAATCACCGTGCGAATGGATTCCATTCGGAATTTTTGAACCTTCACAAAGGCATTTAATGCCTTGAGGTCCAGGATTGGGACCACAAACAGATTCAAATAAAAATCCCTGAAACCTCTCCCTTGACGGCACCGGCACAATTACTCCGCACCTGAGCAAGTCCTGCACAGCCCCTAAGAGGGCCGCCCGACGCACTGGAAGGAGAGGGAGATTTGAGGGAAAGAATCTTTTTGGAGGGAAACAATCTGTCTGGAGGCCAGGAACGGAACTCTATCCTGTACCCCGAGGTGACCACCTAGCACACCCACCGGTCGGAGATCCGGGAGGTCCACCGATTCGAGAACCTGTGAAGTCGACCCCCCCACCCCAGAGTCGGGCGGGGGCAAGACTTCATGCAGTGGCGGGCTTGGTAGCCAGCTTGCTCGGCTTACGCACCCAGGGATGCTTCTGTCCACCAGCCGCATTCCTGTCAGCCTGGGCGGGCTTACCCGAGGACTCTGACGAAAAAACATTTTTGTGCTGGAAAAGGAGGGGCCCGGCCTACGGCGGGGCTTCTTACCCTCAGTAGTCTGAGGGTGCTCTTACCCCCGTGACATCCTTAATAATGTTATCCAGGGCAGCACCAAACAGCCTACCGCCCTTAAAGGGCAAGTCAGTCAGGAGCTTTTTAGAGGCCAGGTCAGCAGACCAGCATTTTAACCAGATAAGACGACGCAACATCACCGCAGACACTGAGGCCCTAGAAATCAGGGGGGCGGCGTCCAAAGTGGCATCCCACACATACAGTCCCTGACAAAAGTCTTGTCGCTTGTGTACAAATTGACCTGAAGTGCTGCTAAAATATATTTCTAATCAAGATTTTGTAACAAGAAATGGGTCATTTTAATCCCAACAGCTTTTGTAATAATGTTTCAGTGCAAAACGAAACTGACAAAAAGTATTCTAATATTCACAGCTTGGTAAAGCCCATTGAGTCAATTTTTTCCAAGACATAAGTGTTGTCGCCTTGTTATATGAGCTTCACCTGTGACTAATAATGGATCAATTAGGTCTCAGGTGTGTATAAAAAGAACACCAGTACACTAGACCTTCTCAACTGCAACTAGACCTCTGCAAACATGCCTAAGATACACCCGGAGACTAAAGTGTTGATTATCAAGAGGCTGAAGACCAGATCCACTGCTGATGTGGCAGACACCTTCAATGTGTCTCAGCGTCAAGTTCAGAGGATAAAAAAAAGATTTGAAGAGACTGGAGACGTTTTGGACAAGGCCAGGTCAGGCCGACCCCGCAAGACAACTGCTCGAGAGGACCGTTTGTTGGCTCGAAAATCCAAGGCCAGCCTATTTTCCACTGCAGCAGAGCTCCACGAGACCTGGTCACCTGAAGTCCCTGTGTCAACCAGAACAGTTTGTCGGATTCTGTCTCAAAATGGCCTCCATGGTTGAATCAGTGCCCATAAGCCAGCACTAGACAAAAGACAATTGAAAAACTGTGTGGCATTTGCCAAGGGCCGCAGCCTGCTAAAAGGATGGACTCTGGAAAAGTGGCAGAAGGTGGATTTTTCAGATGAATCTTCTGTTGAATTACACCACAGTCGCCGCAAATATTGCAGGAGACCAACTGGAACACGCATGGAGCCGAGATTTACCCAGAAAACAGTGAAGTTTGGTGAAGGCAAAATCATGGTCTGGGGTTACATCCAGTATGGGGGTGTGCTAGAGATCTGCAGGGTGGAAGGCAACATCAATAGTCTAAAATACCAAGAAATCTTAGCTACCTCTTATATTCCCAACCATAAAAAAGGCCAAATTTTGCAGCAGGATGGTGCTCCATCGCATACTTCCATCTCCACATCAAAGTTCCTTAAGGCAAAGAAGATCAAGATGCTCCAGGATTGGCCAGCCCAGTCACCAGACATGAATATCATTGAGCATATGTGGTGTAGGATGAAAGATGAAGCATGGAAGACGAAACCAAAGAATATTGATGAACTCTGGGAGGCATGCAAAACAGTTTTCTTTGCTATTCCAGATGACTTAATCAATAAATTGTATGAATCCTTGCCAAACCGCATGGATGCTGTCCTTCAAGCTCATGGAAGTCATACAAGATATGAAATTTGGATCTCACAGCACCACTACTTAATTTGCTGACATATTTTTGGATTTTCAGTAAAGTTGTTCAATTTCTGTATAGGCGACAAAAAACTTTTGTCTTGCCAAAATTTGACCTGTCTGTCTTGATTAAATGATAAATCTTTTTTCAGTGAAACTAATTTATTTCAGTGCATTAAACATCATTTGGGAGGGCTTTAGCTTTTCATAGGAGCTATTTCTAACACCAATTGATTAATTAAAAGTCAGGTTAATAGCAGGAGTTTCTACAAACTAGAGAAGCGACAAGACTTTTGTCAGGGACTGTACACTAAGCCCTGCACTAGTTGGTGGGCCAGTGCAATGCTTTCTGGAGGAAGATTATGTTCCTGCACAGTCTGGGGCAAAATCTTTGCCCATTCCGTGTGTCTGAGACACTAGGGTCGCTGCTACAATATGACATAAGGCGGATCCCAGCAAGGCGAACATGGCTCTGCTCACCACTTTCGACCTCCTATTAGTGGGATCCTTAAAGGCAGGAGTCCCCTCCATCGGAGAGTTGTGGCTTTATTCAAACGGGCAACCGGGGGGTCGACCACCGGAGGAGAGGCCCATTTTTTAATCAGGGCCTCATCAAAGGGGTACCTAATAGACGCTGCAGGATCGCAAAAGTTTTCTGCGGCTTATCCCACCCCTGATCTATGAACCTGTCAAAGAAAGGCATGTAAGGAAAAACTTTTTTAGAAGGCTTGGCTTTAAAAGAACCAAAGGAGACAGCCTCCACCTGAGGTTCCTCAGCCGCAGCATCCAGCTTGAGAGTGTCCCTCACAGCATCAATGAGTTCACTTACAAGCGTCCTGTCATGTACTGACTCACAAGGAATGTCCTGTTCAAAAACATCAAAAAATTCAGAGCTAGGGTCCTGAGCGGCAGCCAGGCCCATATCTGAATCAGAGCACTCCCCTAGTGGAGATTGTGTGGGGAGAGGGCGCTTCATAGCTCCCTTGCGCTCGCCCGCCGCTTCCATCCTGGCAAGAAATGATTCCAGGACTGCCGACAACTGTTGCCTCTGACATGTATGGGGAAGCAGGTGAACCAGACTCCATAACTCGTCACTCTCTGAGACATTTGTCAATATGAAAAAGAAAAGCCCACACTGAGGTTGCGCTGACTGTGGGGGGGTTACCCAGGGGACTCACCAACCCGGTTAGGACCGCTCGGTTCCGCTGCCTGTGCTGTGCGTACAGCGCGAGTGAGCAGTGATAAGAGTGTGAGGAGAATCGCGCGGTGTCAGCAGCGATAGAGGCCAAACAGCACAAAAGCGCGCGCGGCGCCAAGAAAATGGCCGCCACAATGTAACTGCGCCATATCGATCCACGGCAAGATGGCCGCCATGTGCTCCAATGTAAAAACATATAGTAAGACAAAAACATGGTGCCGAACGGCGCATAAGGCCCAAATACTGAAAAACATCCCCCAGCTCCATGCAGACACCAATAGGCCCCCCCCCTCGGGACAGAGTGACCCCCAGACAGCACTAGAGTAAGGTGACAGAGAGCAACAAACAAGGGGGAGACGGGGAAAATCCCCCATAACAGAGGAACACACAGCATGTTCTCACCTGCGGAGACAGGAGAGACTACTTACCCATCCCAGAGGGACCCACTGGTGTGTTCCTGACAGACCTATCACAGTGCAGTACTGAATAGCTGTCGGCCCGGTCCACCGCAAAAGATACAGCGGAACTGCTCAATCTAAAAGCTCACCGGCCACCCCTGGAGCCATGAGGCATGTCGTGAACTGAGTCTCACGCACACAAGGCGAGGATCAGCACTCCTCGATGGTCGGACAGGGAAGACTATGAGGATATCTAGTACCCAACCTGTTGCCCAGCCAACAGTTGATCGAAGATTTCAAAAATAAAATAATAAAATTCCAAAAGGAATAAAAAATATCTTCAGGAGACTGGCTCCGAAGAGAGCCATGTCCTCGCCTCTGCTAGGCAGAAAAAAAACTGAGGCTGCAGGTAGGAGGGTTATGTCCGGAGGGACCGCCCCCTGGGCGGGGCTGTTCAGCTCTGGTAATGGAATCTATGTCACGCCATTCTGCCTAGTCTTCTCCTATGAGCAGGGACATAAACCCACTTGTCAAGTATGAAGAGGCTGTGTCAGTCCATGGACGGCAAGAGAAAATCACTTTTAAGGACTGTCCCCCCCAGATCACAGTTAGTTCCCAAGGGGGTGATCTGGGAAGAGGGATAGTACCACTGGCTTAAGAATATAATTTATTATGTACATCGATGTTCAAATAATACAACAGTTTGTAACTCTAGATCATTGACATCTACACTTGTACTGTTGTGGAATTACATGAGACATGTTATTCACCTTTTGTTTCAACGTGAAAATGAATAAATATGTATTGACAAAAAAAAATTAATAATATTTATACTATGTTTTATTGCATTTGCTTTGCAGGTATGGTATTGTCTTAGAGCCCATTCACACAGGGGCAACTTTGGATACGACTTCAAGTCGCCCCAGGTCGCCTCAAGTCGCGCTGCATGAGAAAATCAATGTAAGTGAATGGAGCCGTCTTAATGCACACTACTGCAGTCGCTCCAACTTCAAAAAAGGTTCCTGTACTACTTCAATCCGACTTCTAGGCAACTGCTAGGCGACCTGTACCCATTGATTTCAATGGAAGTCGCTCAGAAGTCAGATCCCCTGTCTTAACAGAAGCAACTTTCCAGGAAGAGAACGTACATTTCTCAGGCAAACCCCTACCTCCCCCTCCCTCCCTCCCTCCCTCCCACAGAGCTGATTCTTGTTTGATTGGCCACTGGAATGTCTCCTGTCCTGGAGGCAACTTGAAGTTGCCTTGCAAGTAGCTCCAGGTCGCGCTATGATTCATATTTAAGTCGTGTCCAGGTTGCCTCCCAAAGTCGCGCTGGAAGTCGTGTTGCCCCTGTGTGAATGGAGTCTTACTGTTATGCTGCAATGTTACTTTGTTTTATTATTAACTACCATTTGCTTAGCAGGTAAACCATTCAGCTGCAGCACGATTCATTTATCTTGACGGCAACAGTGTTTGCTCTCACGATACGTAAATCAGCAACTCCAGTGCTGTATGAGGCGATTTCACCCCCACAGTTAAAAAAAATGGTGCATGTATGCCCATCATTAGAAGTGGGTGGATGAAGGGCGGTATTCTAATGGTGGGCATGCCCACCGACAAATCTTTTTTTGTTCAGCCCACAGGCTGCATGAAGAAAAGAACATTACAATATATGCCCAACAAGGACCAGCAACGTACTGGTATGTTGCTGGACTTTGGTTATACCAGAATGATGCCTGCAGGTTTAGGTATCATCTTGGTATCATCCTTACCAGTCAGCTTTCATTTAAAATCAATCCTAGCGGGTAATTTGCCTCTAGACAGCTTTTACAAGCAGTGGGAGGGAACGTCTTCCGGAACCAGAGAATGAAGCCGGTGGTTCCGCCAGCTGACCATAGAGCTGATCGGAGACCAGAATGGCTCAAATCATCTCTATGGCCTAAGAAACCAGAAGCTACAAGCATTTCATGACTTGGGTTTCGCCAGATATAAACAGCGCCATTGGGAAATTGGGAAAGCATTTTATCAAACCGATCTTGGTGTGGTCAGATGCTTTGAAGGCAGAGGAGAGATCTAGTGTCTAATAGACCCCATTTTTTTTTAAAAAAAGAGTACCTGACACTACCTATTGCTATCATGGGGGATATCTACATTCCCTGAGATAATAAAAATGATAAAAAAATAAAATAAAATGAAAGGAACAGTTAAAAAAAAAAAAAAAAAAAGCACCCCTTTGCTCACACGCAAAGGCGAACGCAAGCGCCGGTCTGGTGTAATATGTGAACAGCAATTGCACCATGATGTGAGGTATCAACGCAAGGGTCAGATCAAGGGAAGTAATTTTAGTCATAGACCTCCTCTGTAAATCTAAAGTGATAACCTGTAAAGGATTTAAAAAGACGTATGCACTTTGTCGTCGCTGCACGTTTGTGCACAATTTTAAAGCATGTCGTGTTTGGTATCCATGTACTTGACATAAGATCTTTATTTCATCAAACATTTGGGAAATATAGTGTGTTTTGGTGCATTCAAATTTTTTAAAAAAGTGTTTTTATTCCCAAAAAATTGTGTTTGAAAAATCACTGAGCAAATACTGTGTGAAAAAAATTTGCAACACCCACCATTTTAATGTGTAGGGCCTTTGCGTTAAAAAAAAATATATAAATGTTTGCGGGTTCATAATATTTTTCTAGCACAAAAAATATATTTTTTCATGTAAACAAAAAGTGTCAGAAAGGGCTTCGTCTTCAAGTGGTTAGAAGAGTGGGTGATGTGTGACAAGCTTTTAAAGTGGTTGTAAACCCTATTTTACAACTTTATGCTACAGCTAAGCCTAAATGAAGGCTTACCTGTAGCTAATGAGGATATCTCCTAAACCTGCAAGGTTATCCCCTGTCCCGATGTGTACTGGGGAAAACTGAAGCAATGGCACTTATGATTAGCATACTAGCTCATTATGTATCACTTACCTTAGATCGTGGCCCCCGAAGCCGTCCTCATCTCCCCCTCCAGCTGCAGCCATCGCTCCACAAATATCCGGAAAATTAGTTCCGGGTATCGCCGCTCCGGCCAATCACAGCGCCGCTCTGGCGCTGTGATTGGCCGGAGCGGCGAAGACGTCACACCGCGCATGCGCGCAGGAGCTGTCAAATCCGAGATCCTCTTAATTGTACTTAAAGTAAAATTTTTGGTCCGCCCCACGCTGTAAGAACAGCAGGACTCTGGAACCAAATAAGTACGCGGATGCCACCTCCTTTCCTCCAAATGGATATGTAGGTCTTCAAAGTGCGATGGTAAATCTTCCGGACGATGATTTCCGAGCACTCCTCATGGTAGAGATCACCAAGTCTGACAGGCCCCGGTCTCTTAGCACCTGGCTCTCAAAAGCCATGCTGTTAAGCCAGTGACTGTAAAACAGGATGGCGTATGGGACCTTGCGACAGCAGGTCCTTTCTTAGCGGTAGACGCCAAGAGGCGTATGCTACCAGACGCACTAGATCGGCGTCCCAAGAATGCAGAGGCCAATCCAGAGCAATTGGGGTCATTGGAATCCTCCAGTCTGCGAAGCAGATAAGGAAGGATCTTTAGGGGAAGTTAGGCATAGATTAGCCGGTACTGACTCCACGGTGCCACTAACGCATCTGTCGCGTCTGCCCATGGGTCTCTTGACCTGGCCACAACCTCACACCTTCCCATTGAGTCGAGAAGCCAGGAGATCTACGTCTGGCGTGCCCTATCTTTGGCAAAGGAGCTGAAACTCCTCCGGGTGTAGAGACCATTCTCCTTGGTCCGGCATCTGGTGACTCCACCTGCCAGTTTTCCACGACCCAAAATGTATACGGCTGACAGGGCCGGTACGCTCCTTTCTGTCCACCTTAGGGTGTGAGCGACCTGCGATGCTGTAGCTGAGGTTCTTGTTCCTTCTTGATGGGTGACCTACGCCACCGCCGTGGTGTTGTCAGACTGGATCCTGACTGGACGCCCCTGTCTATGGAGAGGCACAGCCTGATCGCCTGAAGTTCCAGGACATTGATCGGCAAGCGGGATTCCGCCGGATACCATCGACCCTGGGTCGACTGAACCCCCCAGACTCCCCTCCAACTGGTAAGGCTGGCGTCCATCATGACCACCATCCAGTAAAAGGAAGGAACGACTTCCCGGCCAGAAGTGCCGGTGATATCAGCCACCAACTAGGGAGGTCCTAACTAGGTGGATCACCCGGATTTGACAATCCAGGGATGATGGGCACTTGTCCCATCTGGACAGAATACCTTCTGTCGCACTCGCGTGTGAAATTGCGCATATGGTACCGTCTCGAAGGAGGCTAACATGGGGCCCAGAACTCGCCTGTAAAAAGCGGCGTGACGATCATCCTGGGGATGTCAACTGCCGCACCGCAGCCCAAAGGGTCTGCAACTTTCCCATAGGGAAACAACTTTTTGCCTCTGAGGAGTCCAAAATCAACCCCAGATATACTAGGAGTTGAGTCGGTACCAATACTGACTTCTGAGTGTTCAGCACCCAACCAAAGTAACGGAGGGTCTGACAGTTTATAGACACGCTCACCTTTAATTAATTCTGAGCTTGACGTGGCCTTCAGAAGAATATCATCAAAGTATTCCATGATAGCGATGCCACGCTGTCTTGGCCAGAATCACAAAGCGCAGACATCTGATGCCTGGTGCATCTGGGGACCTGCAAGTATGCGTCCTTGCCAAGGATGCCAGAAATCCCCCATGTGGAGGATAGCGACAACAGAGTGAACAAACTCCCTCCGTGATCTTTGTACCTTCACAAAGCAATTGAGGGGCCTGAAATCCAAGACTGAGCGAACCCCCTCCTTCTTGGTACTACAAACAGGTCTGAGTAAAAAAAACCTGAAAGCCGTTCCTGTACTGAAAACAGGAATTATCACCCTGCGTATCCGCAGGTCTTGAATCGCCCCATCTAGGGCTTCCCGATGAGTCGGCTGAAGCTGGAGGTTGGAGGGAAAAATTCAAATCTGTTCGGAGGGCAAGAGGGAACTATCTTGTACCCTGAGGAAACTACTTCGCAAACCCACCGGTCGGAGATCTGAGATGTCCACCACATGTCCCCCTTCCCGAGAGATGGGTGGGGACAGATCTTTATGCGGACGTAGATTTGTTGGGCGTGCGAAACCAGGGACGCTTCTGTCCCTCAGCAGGCGCTTTATCGGCCCGGGATCGTTTCTTTGCGGCACTAGGCGGATGGAAAAACCGCTTGTGCGCAGTAAAGAAGGGCCCTAGCCAACAGCATGGCTCCTTACCCTTTTTTGGATTGTGGGAGCAGCATGCTCTTACCTCCTGGCATCTTTAATAATGTCATCCAGGGATGCTCCAAAAAAGGGCAAATCAATCAGAGCTTTCTTGGAAGATTGGTCCGCAGACCAATCTTAAAGGGGTTGTAAAAGTTCGTTTTTTATTTTCTAAATAGGTTCCTTTAAGCTAGTGCATTGTTGGTTCACTTACCTTTTCCTATGATTTACCTTCTAAATGTTTTTTTTCTTTGTCTGAATTTCTCACTTCCTGTTTCTCCTCACTAAACTTCACACCATCATCCGAGTGGTGTGGAGTCAGCCAGAACAGCTTACTGAACAGCTTACTGAGGAGGAACAGGAAGTGAGAAATTCAGACAAAGAAAACAAAGAAAAAAAATATTTAGAAGGGAAATCTAAGGAAAAGGTAAGTGAACCAACAATGCACTAGTTTAAAGGACCCTATTTAGAAAATAAAAAATGAACCTTTACAACCCCTTTAATCAAAGTAGACGGCGTAACACCACCGTATAGCTAGAAGCTCTGGCCATCAGAGGAATTGTGTCAAAGTCCGATTCATAAAAGAATTTTAGGCCCTGTACCATTTGGTCAGCTAGGGCTGTCCGGGGAAGCCTGGCGTGCCTTTAACCCATTGTGCAGCATCTTGCCCATTAAGTGGGTGTATGAGACACCAGGGTCCCAACTATTGTTGGGCGCACAGCCGAACCCACTACCGTGTATGGGTTGTGGGTGACCGCCTCAGCCTTCTTGTCCGCAGGGTCCTTGAAGGCAAGAGCCCCTTCCACCGGAACGGTGGCTAGCTTGTTTAGTCTGGACATAGAAGGGTCCCCTATCGGGGCGAGGTCCATCTTTTCAAGAACTCTCTTCAAGAGGGTAACGCACCGTCAGATTTTTTGGAGACTAAAAAAAAACCTTCTGTGGTTTGTCCCCCTCCTTGTATAAAAGTTTGTCTATATAAGACATACAAGGAAACACCTTAGCAGTACGGGTCGCCTTACGGAACCCAAAAGGGAGAGGAGTTTCTCTATTTAGAGTATTTCGCACTGCGGTGAAAAGGTCACTTACCAGAGCCCTATCACGTGCTGACCCGGATCCGGAGACTGTCCGGCCGATCACGGTCCGCATCCTCAGATACATCAGAGCCAGGCCATAAGCTGTAGCTGGACTCGGCTCCGCATCCGAGTTGTCCCCAGAAGATGGCGGGGGGAGGGGGCGCTTTCTAGCCCCCATGTTCCCACGCGCTGCTTCCACCTTGGTAATAAAGCATTATTGCAAGCTCAGGTGTTTTAGGGGAAAAAGCGTCTGCTTCTGACGCCATGCTGACCCACATGCCTGACACAGGGACTCCCTGGCAAGGTACAATAACCCACCCTCCTAGCTGCAGCAGAGACGAGGCCCCCCCCCCAGAGGACTCACCACCCTGGAACAGAGTACGGCTGCCGTCCGCTACCTAGTAGAGCTGCTTCCTTGTCAGCTATACAGTCTGACCCAGCAGCGTGTCTGTCGGTTTGCGCTGTTTAATCGATGGCAAAATGGCCGCCGAGCGGCCGATAGAGGTCAAACAACGCCGTGGGCCACAAGAACATCGCCGCCGGGTGTAAATAGAGCATGGAGCACAGGAAAAATGGCCGCCGAGCGGCCGCTAGAGGTCAAAACACAGTGTGGCCACAAAAACATGGCCGCCGAGCGCAGATGACCAAACACCGCCTGGATCACAAGAAAAATGGCAGCCACTAGAGGTCAAACACAGTGCGGCCACTGGAACATGGCCGCCAGTGCAGATAGAAAGTAAACACAACAGGGATCACCAAAAACATGGCCGCCGAGCGGTCGATAGAGGCTAAATACAGCGCGGCCAGTGCAGACAGAGCAATACAGCATGGATCACAGCAAAAATGGTCGCCGACAGCATGGAGCAGGACACACAAGTAAGTAAATCTCTTTAAGCAGCTTATAACAACGATTTAGCAGACGTACATGCACAGTTCCCCACAGGTGAAGCCCTCCCCAGGTGAACCCCCGCCCCAGCAGCTAGCTCAGAGAGCCTAGGGAGGAGGGAAGGGAGGGAGAAGGGAAGGATAGAACTCTTTACTCACCTCTCCAGGAATGCCCAGCTCTGTCTTCCTGCCAAAGCAGGGGATTACTACTTACCCTTCCTGGTAGATTGTGCTGGAAACATCCCAGACAGACCATCTTCTGCATGGTGACGGAGATGACTGTCGGCCAGGCTACTGCGACTCAGCCGTATAGACCGGTCCGATGCAAGCCCTGGAGCGTATAGCTCACCGGCCACCCTTAGAGCGACGGGCATGTCGTGGACGACCCAGCGTGTAGCTATGGTTGGCACACGCTCGATGGCCGAAACTGGGGAGACTACAAGTATCTGGGATCCAGCCTGTCACCCAGTCGGCAGTTGATCGAAGATCACAGGAACAAAAATAAAAATAAAATAATAAAATTTCAATCTGGAATAAAAAAACCTCCAGGCCTATGGGCCCGAAGGGAGCCATGTCTTCTCCTTAGTTAGGTAGAAAAAAACAGATCTGCTTAGTGCAGGCTGAGAGGATATAGTCAGTAGGACCGCCCCGTGGGCGGGGCTGTTCAGCTTTGAAGTTGTTAACACTTTCTGCCTAGTCACTCCTAAAGGAAGGCCAATACCCACTTTGTCAAGATTAAGGCTGTGTCCGTCCATGAACGAAAGAGAAATTGTGACTTTACTCCTCACTACCCATCAAGGTTACGGAGACCCTGAAATGTCCAGATAACACAAACCCCCCCAAATGACCCCATTTTGGAAAGTAGACACCCCAAGATATTTGCGAAGAGGCATGGTGAGTATTTTTGCAGCTCTCATTTGTTTTTGAAAATGAAGAGCTAAAATATTTTTTTTTTTCAATTTTCAAAACGTTGTGACAAAAAGCGTGATCTGCAAATTACCCAACATTTGGGGGGGGGGGGGTTGTGCTATCTTGGCATTTTATGGCCTTTGAAACTGAAAGGTAGTAAGGAGTGAAATCAAAAAATTACGCCCTTAGCAATCCTGAAAGTGGTGCTTGGTTTTCAGGGTCCTGTACATGACTAGGCTCCCAAAAAGTCTCACAAATGTGGTATCCCCATACTCAGAAGCAGCAGAATGGATTTCTGGGGTGTAATTCCACATTTAACGATGGCATGAGTGAGCAATATATAATTTGGTGCCAACTTTGTGTAATTTTTTTTGTCATTGTTTAATCACGTGACAAAAAAATAAAATATCCAATGGGCTCAACATGCCTCTCAGCAATTTCCTTGGGGTGTCCAATTTCCAAAATGGGGCCATTTATGGGGGGGGGGTGTACTGCCCTGTGATTTTAGCACCTTAAAGTGGAGTTCCACCCTGAATTATTTTTTACCAAAAATCTAAATCGGGGGGGGGGGGGGGGGGGCGACTTTGCGGGTGCCTAGGACAGGTAAGTGTCCTTATTAAAAGTCAGCAGATACAGTGCTTGTAGCGGCTGACTTAAAAAAAAATTAAAAATCGCAGGTGGAACCCCGCTTTAATAAATGAGATAGGCAAACTAAAAGCTGTGTAAATTCCAGAAAATGTACCATAGTTTGTAGACGCTATAACTTTTGCGCAAACCAATATACGCTTAACTTTTTTTTTTTTTTTACCAAAGACATGTGGCTGAATATATTTTGGCCTAAATGTATGGCTGAAATTGAGTTTATTGGATTTTTTTTATAACAAAAAGTAGAAAATATTTTCTTTCAAAATTTTCGGTCTGTTTTTCTTTTATAATCGAAAAAAAATTAAATCACAGAGACAATCAAATACCATCTGTAACAGGAAGGCCCGGGGAACCCAGAATCTCTTAGACAGTATGAGATAGCCTTGCTTCAGCTTCCCCAATGCCTCTTATGTGTAAACCACCCTGTGTCTCACTTAGGGGCACAGGGTGAATGAGAACCCCACCATGATCTGTGATAGCCACATCCAATACGGTATATACAGGGCATATATTGGGTATATACTGTGTGTGGGTTGTTTATGTAATACTTGCGGTGATGGTGTGTGATTACATTCTATTGTCTATTGTGGCTTGTGGGAATTAAGCCTATAATTATAGGTTGTGGAACTAGCAGACAGAAAGGCTACAGATCCTTTCATTGTGAGATGGGTATTGGGAGACAAAAGCTAGCCTACTGTCATGTGTGAGTCATCAGCTGTAGAGAATTGGCTCATGTAAATTCGGTCTGGTCAGAGGTGTATGATGAGGAGGGTCAGAAGCTTCTCTCTGTGGATATAAAAAGACCTGTGTTTTCTCATAATAAAGTAGTTCATCCTGGAAAGATACAGAGTGCGTCTCGTTTTTTTGGAAGGATTAATTCCTATGGGAAGAGGTCTTCTGACTGTGGAGGATCAGAAGTGAATTTGTGTCCAGGAGAGGGAATATCTTTAAACGACGTTAACCCCTTTCATACTTGGGCAGTAGTTACACCATCGAAACAAAGCTCTATTTGTGGGAAAAAAAGGACGCAAATTTCATTTGGGTACAGCATTGCATGACCGGGCAATTATTAGTTAAAGCAGCGCAGTGCCAAATTATAAAAAGTGCTCTGGTCATTGAGCAGCCAAATCTTCTGAGGCTAAAATTGTTAAAGAGGGCCTCTAGCCTGGGACCTCATCCTCTGACCTTATCCAAAGGAAAATAGAAAAGTGCCTAAGTAAAACAGGTTTATTGTTAGATAAAACAATTCATATCCAACACTTTCATTAGGGTAAGTTCAGGTGTACTCCAGTGTGATGAGTGTTCATGCTGGATCCAGGGTCTGACGCTTCTCCGCGGATGCCCCAAGTCCCGACTGTAGCAGCCGCAAATGGCCGAAGTGCGAGCTGGTTTGTCCGTGGTAAGGGATGGCAGCGGGAGATGGCGGCGATCAGTACGAGAAGGAGCGTCTGACGTCAGCTGGATCGGGTTGTCCAGGGAACCACAACGCATTTCAGAGCATGCGCGGCTCTCAAACAGAGCATGCATGCTCCTTTCTCAAGTATGCAGAGGGACGGGAAGGACGGATTTTTAAAGGCACTTCCGCCCATCGGCAGAAAAAAGTTAACTAATCACTTGACAGATGTGTTGAATAAAAAGAAGAGTAAGTGTTTACAACAAAAATGGGGAAATTAATTAAAAGGACAGCAACGTCCAACACCATAATTTGTAACAATTGTGAGGGGGTTTGCTCGGCAGCGGGTGTGTGTGACCCCCGGGATGGGCTCCCCACACAAAAACAGGCCCAGCAAACGGAGGTTGTGGTTTTCAAAATCAAAAAAAAGGTGCGGTTTATTTTCTATTTACAGTGACAAAACACAGCAAAGCCAAAAGAAACATATAAACAAAATAAATCCTGGTCAACTTGACCTCTGACTAAACATACAGGTTTCCTAACTAACAACTGGGATCAGCCTAGTGCTGTCCTAGTCCCTAAGTCCCTGGTTTTAAATGTCCAAGCAAATAGCCACACAGGCTTTTTCTCACCGCACAGGGGTTCACTCTCCCTAGACAGTCCACACAGGTCTGGTTCCAGGCATGAGCTAACATCTAATGAAGCTGGGAGTTCTTATAGAGGCCTAAATGAGCTGACAAGCTTCAGCTGGCCTCATCAACTCCCTGCTTGCACGACGCCCAGCCCTCTCCCTAGAGGTATGAGTCATCCATGAGCCCACTAGCCTTAGCTGGGCTTATACAACTCTCCACCTAGTTGTATAAGTCGGCGTAAAGCCTGAATCTGGGCGAAATATATCTACCCCCCTGGATGCAACCAGGTGACTTTACCTTCCTGCTGTCACATACCCCCCCCTCTTGTTTTAACCTCGGGGTTGGAACACCAGCAATCAGGCATTCATGTACTCGAGACAAAGCATCCACATTCCCCATTTGAACGCCAGGGCGATGCTTTACTGTGAAGTTGAATTCCTGGAGGGCCAGGAACCACCTATTCACTCTTCTATTTGTTTCCTTGTTTTGAGCCATCCACTTTAACGGAGCGTGATCCGTAACCATGTCAAAGTGCCTACCTAGCAGGTAGTACCGAAGGGAATCTAGAGCCCACTTCACCGCTAAACACTCCTTTTCAACGGTGGCGTAATTTACCTCATGGGACTTCAACTTCCTGCTGAGGTAAATGACTGGGTGCTCTTCCCCGTTCCAGACCTGGGACAATACTGCTCCTAACCCCACATCTGACGCATCACTTTGTACGACAAAGTCTTTAGAGAAGTCGGGTGAGTACAACACTGGCTGGCTACATAAGGCTTGTTTCAAGAATTGGAATGCTGCCTCAGCCTCGGGGGTCCATTTAATCATGACCGACCCTTTCCCCTTCGTTAGGTTGGTTAGGGGCACAGCCTTAGAAGCAAAGTGGGGAATGAATCGCCGATAATACCCAGCGATTCCCAGAAAGGCTCGTACCTGCTACTTGCTGTTGGGACGTGGCCAACTCTGGATGGCCTCGACTTTGTTGAGTTGGGGTTTTATTACTCCCCTCCCAATGGTGTACCCAAGATATTTGGCCTCCTCCTGCCCAATGGTACACTTCTTGGGGTTAGCCGTAAACCCCGCTTCCCGAACAGAGTCCAGGACTGCTTGCACTTTTGGCAGATGTGAGGCCCAATCTGTGCTATGGACAATTACGTCATCCAGGTAAGCCACGGCATGCTTCCGATGGGGCCTCAGCATCTGGTCCATTTTCCGCTGGAATGTGGCCGGCGCATTCTGTAACCCGAACGGCATTCTTTTATATTGGAACGCCCCGTCTGGGGTTACAAATGCGGTTTTCTCTTTGGCCAATTTGGCCAGGGGGATTTGCCAATACCCTTTTGTGAGGTCAAGAGTCGTCATGTATCGGGCTGTTCCCAGCCGGTCGATCAACTCATCTATACGTGGCATGGGGTAGGTGTCAAATTTTGTAACTTTGTTCAACTGACGAAAATCGTTACAAAATCGCCAGCTCCCATCCGGTTTAGGCACCAACACAATGGGACTAGACCAATCACTTTGGGACTCCTCTATCACCCCTAAGTTCAGCATTTTCTGTACTTCCTCCCGTATTGCCTCCCGTCGGGCCTCTGGGATCCGATAGGGTTTTAACTTCACCCTTTCACCGGGCGGGGTAATGATGTCATGCTCTACCCCAAATGTTTGTCCCGGCAGCTCAGAGAATACCTCCTTGTTGCGAAGCACAAACTCCTTAACCTCCTGTTGTTGGGGTTGTGACAAGGTGGCTGCTATTCCAACCTCAGGAATCACGCAACCAGTTTGAGCTGGTGACCAAGTGTCTGCGACTAGGGACTCTCTATCCCTCCAGGCTTTCAACAGATTAACGTGATAGATCTGTTCGGGCTTTCGCCTTCCTGGTTGTCTGACCTTGTAATTCACTTCACTCACTTTTTCCATTATCTCGTAGGGGCCTTGCCATTTGGCAAGGAATTTACTTTCAACCGTAGGGACAAGTACCAGTATCCTATCCCCCGGGGAAAAGGTACGGGTCTTGGCTCCACGGTTGTACACTCTCTGCTGTGCTAACTGCGCTTGGGCCAAATGTTCCTTCACGATGGGCATTACCTGTGCAATTCGGTCTTGCATCAGGGCGACATGCTCAATCACACTCCTGTGGGGAGAACTCTCACTTTCCCAAGTTTCCTTGGCAATATCCAACAGCCCTCTTGGGTGTCTCCCATACAGTAACTCAAAGGGGGAGAATCCCGTAGAGGATTGGGGCACCTCCCTAATAGCAAACATCAGATAAGGAAGTAGACAGTCCCAATCCTTTCCATCTCTATCCACCACTTTCTTCAACATTTGTTTTAGGGTTTTGTTGAATCTTTCAACCAGCCCATCGGTTTGGGGGTGATACACAGATGTACGTAATTGCGTCACTTTGAACAATTTACACAGCTCCTTCATAACCCGGGACATAAAGGGTGTACCTTGGTCCGTAAGCAGTTCTTTACAAATACCCACCCGGCTAAACACAAGAGATAGCTCTTTGGCTATGGTTTTGGCCGAGGTATTTCGGAGAGGGATCGCTTCTGGATAACGGGTGGCATAGTCCATTATAACTAATATGTACTGGTGCCCCCTAGCGGACTTGATTATAGGACCTACCAAATCCATGGCGATCCTCTCAAACGGGACCTCAATGATGGGTAGAGGGACCAGCGGGCTACGGAAATGTGGCATCGGGGCCGACCTCTGACACACAGGGCAGGAGGAACAATAATTTTCTATGTCCTTCATCACCCCCGGCCAATAGAATCTCTGTAATACCCTCTCTCGGGTTTTCTCTGTCCCCAGATGACCTCCAAGAATGTGCCCATGGGCCAACTCCAACACCAACTTCCTGTAAGGTTTGGGCACCACAAGCTGCTCAACGGTTTCTTCTGCCCTTTTTGCCACCCGATACAGTAGGTCCTTCTCTACGCTGAAGTATGGGTAAGTGCAGGTATTATCTGGGTTCACTAACTCGCCATCTATTTTCACTACGTTTTCGCGTGCCTTTATTAGGGCGGGGTCTTTCAACTGTTCTGTGGCAAAGTTTTCCCTGTGAACCTCAAGATCAGAAAACTCCACAGACGGTAGGTTTTCGTCTGAGGAGGTGGGCTCCTCTCCAGTTTCTTGAGTCTCCCCTGCCAATACTGATAAGGGAAATTCCGGAGAGTCCTCACCACTCTCAGGGGAGTTCTGGCTATCACATTCCTGGTACATAGGGGCACCAGTGGGGGGCTCAGGATCATCCCACAGTTCCCAGAACTTCGGAAAATCCCTTCCCACAATGGCGTCATACGGTAACTGAGATACTAAGCCCACTGGATGAGAGAGGGTACCTTTGGGGGTCTCGAAACACACTGTAGTCACTGGATACTCTCGGGTGTCCCCATGCACACAAATAACAGCTACCTTGCTATTCCCAGAGACCTCTGTTTTAACTAACTCAGCCTTTATCAGGGTCACAAGGCTACCTGAATCCAGCAATACCACAACATTTCTACCATTAACACACATTTTGCATAAATGTTTCTCAATTCCTCGAATGGCAGTGCATGCGACTGTCGCACACAGCGACTGACGTCTGCCCGTCAGAAAGTCACACTGCATGGGTTCCTCCACAACCGGGCAATTGGCTGCAATATGTCCCGCTTGCCGGCAGCGGTAGCAAACGATCCTTCTTGCCGCCTCTTGAGCCGCTGATTTCCCAGGCTGTTCTCGCCAAACTTGGGGTAGAGCTCCCACCCTCTCACTCTCTCCACCCTTACCCCTTGGAATCCTCTTATCCGCCCCTGGGGATGGTCTGGTCTTAGGGTGGAAAGTCCGAGTGTCTCTGGAAGAGGCCGTCAGGTTCTCTGTAGCCAAGTATTTCTCCACACGATCCACAAGACCATCGGCCGTCTCTGGGTCTCCATGGCTTACCCAGTTTTGGATGGCAGTAGGAAGAGCTCTCAAAAACCGATCCATTACAACACGTTCCACAATCTTTGGTGCGGACAAAGTCTCTGGCTGTAGCCACTTTCTGCTCAGGTGAATGAGATCATACATTTGAGACCTGGGGGGTTTTCCAAGCTGGAAAGTCCAGTTATGCACACGCTGAGCCCGGACAGCCTGGGTGACACCCAGCCTTGCCAATATCTCAGCTTTTAGCATCACATAGTCTTTTGCTTGGTCAGGCTCTAGGTCATAGTAAGCCTTCTGCGATTCACCAGTTAACAGAGGAGCCACCAGTCCAGCCCACTGCTCCTCAGGCCACTTTTCTCTTTCAGCAGTCCTTTCAAATGTGGTCAAAAATACCTCTGGATCATCCTCTCCAGTCATTTTTGTCAATAAACGACTCACCCCAAAGGACGCGGTATTAGTGGGACGGCTTTCCTCACTGGTCTGCGGACGTTGCTGCATTACTGCTTCCATTTGTTGTAGTCTCTGCTCTTGCTTCTGTAACAGGTCTATGAAGCGGGCCTCAGATTGCTGCTGGGCTTGTTGCTGAGCTTCCAGACTCTGTTGGTGAGCTTGCTGCTGGGCTGCAAGGCTCTGTTGATGAGCTTGCTGCTGGGCTGCGAAGTTCTGTTGTTGAGCTGCAAGGCTCTTTTGCAAACCTGCATTTGTCTGCTGTTGATTGGCATTTGCTAGAGCCAGCTGCTTCAGTATCTCCTCCATGCTGGCTTAAAAAAACTGCCTGCATTCTCCACCAACTGTGAGGGGGTTTGCTCGGCAGCGGGTGTGTGTGACCCCCGGGATGGGCTCCCCACACAAAAACAGGCCCAGCAAACGGAGGTTGTGGTTTTCAAAATCAAAAAAAAAGGTGCGGTTTATTTTCTATTTACAGTGACAAAACACAGCAAAGCCAAAAGAAACATATAAACAAAATAAATCCTGGTCAACTTGACCTCTGACTAAACATACAGGTTTCCTAACTAACAACTGGGATCAGCCTAGTGCTGTCCTAGTCCCTAAGTCCCTGGTTTTAAATGTCCAAGCAAATAGCCACACAGGCTTTTTCTCACCGCACAGGGGTTCACTCTCCCTAGACAGTCCACACAGGTCTGGTTCCAGGCATGAGCTAACATCTAATGAAGCTGGGAGTTCTTATAGAGGCCTAAATGAGCTGACAAGCTTCAGCTGGCCTCATCAACTCCCTGCCTGCACGACGCCCAGCCCTCTCCCTAGAGGTATGAGTCATCCATGAGCCCACTAGCCTTAGCTGGGCTTATACAACTCTCCACCTAGTTGTATAAGTCGGCGTAAAGCCTGAATCTGGGCGAAATATATCTACCCCCCTGGATGCAACCAGGTGACTTTACCTTCCTGCTGTCACACAATGTACAGTCATTGTATGTGCTTATGCGCATACGAAGAAGGGGGGGGGAGGAGGAAAGAAAAACAACGGAAAAGAAACAAACATACACATGATATACAACGATAATGAACGATAGCAAGGATAAATTAAAATTAAATGAAAATAAAAATAAATTAAATTACAACCCCACATGAATGATGTTTACATGCACATGTGGATTTACATTTTGGAAAATAGACAGTGGGGCTATAGGGCAGAGATACTATCAGTGCCAAGGGATGGATGGGGTGTAAGAGCATGTTTAAATATAGGGCCCTAGATTGATGGACTGAATACAGCCAATAATACAAAAATCTAATAATTGAGAACTAATGACTATCAGCCAGTGAGTCATAAAACAATGATAAAAAAATGTGATAAAAGAAGATAAATAAATGTATAAAGAATATAAAAGAAGCATACATATATGCGTGCATGCATGCACGTGAACACATACACGTGCACACATACATATATGCCTCAAGGGCAATGATGGCAACACTGTGTGACACTAGGGCAACCATAAAATAGTGGGGATTTTAAAGGATGGTATTAACTTCTAGTTCCTCATTGAGTCCATTGGGCACAAGAGTATCTAAAGTAAAGATCCAGAAGGTTTCGCGTTCACATAATCTGGAAAAGCGCTCAGCCTCAGATAGGCTCTTAGGCATGGCTTCAATCACCCAAACCTGTAGGCCCTCTGTGGACTGATCATGAAACTCCAAGAAATGACGTGGTACGCTATGTTCGTCGCAACCAGTTTACACAAAGCGCCGGTGTTTGCCAAAGCGTTGTCTTAGTGGATTAATGGTGCGACCAACATATAGCATCTTGCATGGGCACGTGAGGCAATAGACCACGTAATCACTGGAACAATTATAAAAATTGTCAAGCTGACAGGTCTCATCTTTATGAGAGAAATTCTTTTGTCCATGTTGGACAAAATTGCAGGTTTTGCACAAAGCTTTGTTACATCTAAACATCCCTTTGAGAGGGGCTGGACAGATGGTATTGATCGATTTGGTATATTTTAACTTGCTTGGCGCTATCTTGTTCTTTAGAGTAGAAGCCCTTCTATAGGTGACTTTTGGTTTCTCACATAAGATTGTGGTCAGGTGGGGATCTTGTTTCAAGATGTTCCAGTGTTTGTAGATAATGTGTTCCATTTTCTTATACTGTCCATGAAATCCAGTGATAAACCGAACAGGTTTTTCTGGCGGTTTTATCTTCTTGGGTTTCTTTCCAGAGAGAAAGGTGGTATGGGCGTGATCTATAATCTTTTCTGGATACCCCTTTTCCAGAAATTTTTGTTTCAAATATACACTATGTGATATATAGTCACTGTCCCTTGTACAATTTTATCTTAATCTGCATTATTGACCCTTGGGTATATTTTTCACCCAAAGAGGGTGATGACAACTGTCAAAGTGAAGGTAAGATTTTCTCGCAGTGGGCTTGGTATAGTTGCGGGCAAAGATGTTATTTTGCTCATGGTTAAGTTCCAGATCGAGAAAGGCCAAACTGTCCCTGTTCCATACAGTGGAGAAGGAAAGTCCTAATTCGTTAGTGTTGCAATATGTGACAAAGTCATCAACCTGGGAGGAGGAGCCATCCCAAATAATGACGATATTGTCTATGTATCTGCCATAAAATACTATATGCCTAGCAAAGGGATTATTTTTCCATATGAGTTGGTTCTCCCACAGACCCAT
Organism: Rana muscosa; assembly: GCA_029206835.1. Taxonomy (NCBI): domain Eukaryota; kingdom Metazoa; phylum Chordata; class Amphibia; order Anura; family Ranidae; genus Rana; species Rana muscosa. The sequence goes on along the minus strand of CM055117.1, from coordinate 358,041,342 downwards.
GGTCAGGTTGGCATAGGAGGGGGCAAAATTAGCCCCCATCGCTGTATCATGGGTCTGTAGGTAGAAATCCCCCTCAAAATGGAAATAATTGTGCGTGAGGCAAAACAAAGTGGCCTCCAGGATGAAATCCGCTTGTTTGTTGTTGAGCATGGGGTCGGAGGACAAATAGTGTTGTATGGCCATTAGGCCTATATTGTGGGGGATGGAGGTATATAGGGAATTGACATCCAATGAATGACAGCCAAGAATAGCTGTCAAGCCAAGTATAAGGGGACAGAAGTTCCATGAGATGTATAGAGTCCCGTATATATGATGGAAGGTCCTGGGCGAGCGGTTGTAAAAAGCAGTCAATATATTGTGAAAAGCCGCTGGTTACGCTATTCATAGAAGCGACAATGGGCCTACCAGGGGGTTTGTCAAGTCCTTATGTACTTTTGGTAAATGATAAAAGTACGGTGTACTGTAATAATTTTTGCGTAAATCAGAGGGGGGCGGGTCACCTTCACTGGGTGCAAGGCTGAGCGGACCTGATGGTGAACGTGAGAAGGGGCGGGGTCTATTCATTTATTACACTGCAGAGGAATCAAATTGATGCACATATTTTATTCTTCCTGTGTCATAATCAGAATATTCACATAAATATTACATCTTTGATAGAAATAGGTAATTATCTACCTTTCTATATTATGGTAATAAAGTATTACACATTTCATATCAACTTAAATTAGAAATTGTACCCGAAAATCAGATCTAAACACTGACACCTTACTGGTCAATAAGAGAAGACAACTTTATAAAGCCAGAAATCTTTTCCGGTTCAATAAAACATTGCACAATAATCCTTCCTGGGCAGTTTATAGCAAATAGTCTAATTTCAGCAATGGTTTCGGCAGAGTTCCAATGCTGGGGGAAGGGAAGAGTAGCTCTGATGAAGACATAACCCCCTGATGTGATGTTTGTTAGAAGAAGCCCGGATGATGGATTTGTTGTGGCTTCTCGGAGTGTTTGTTGGCAGACAGGAGACCCAAGCTGCAGCACCGCCCCTCCTCCAGCCAGAGCGGAGGTTTCCCGTTGCATCAGAGGGGGGCGGGTCACCCGCACGTCACTGGGAAGGCACCGGGTTTCTCCGCTTTCCGGGGAATAGCCAATGACGCAGGTGGGATCTGACTACGAGGGGGGCAGGGTCACCCGTCAGATCATAGGGTAAGCCCCGGATTTCCCCGCTTGCCGGGGAATAGCCAATGATGTAGGCGGGGTCCCGCCTACGTCATTGGCTATTCCCCGGCAAGCGGGGAAAGCTGGGGCTTACCCTATGATGTGACGGGTGACCCCGCCCCCTCGTAAATCATGGGGGTTTTGTGTGGAGTGGAGACTGGAGGAGACTGCAGCGCTGGACATCGGATCACTGTGGGACATAGAGAACAACGCTGGACAGAGTGGATTACATCGCTGGAATGTTTTTTTTTTTTATCTTTAATAAAGGACTTTGCCAACTGTGTCTGTGTTTTTTTACACTTTATTTGTGAAATGGTAGGGGCAACACTGTATCCTGGCCTAGGCCAACAAGGCCCAGGCCTAGGGCAGCACTTTGCAGGGGGGCAGCACGGAAAGAGTCCCTGCCATTAGTGTAGCACCAGTCTTATGGGGTGGACTGGGCTGAGTTGAAAATTAGTCTAGCGCCCCCATAAAGCGGCCGCACTGCTTCTGGTATGCAGGCGGCCAGCATTCCGCAACTGGGGGGGGGGGGCGCTGCTTCTAATTTTGACTGTCCTACCATCCTGGACCACAAACCTTCCTTGCTGTGCTATATGTTTTTTGCTGCACCATTGGCATGGTTATATCTTCTTAGTCCTCTCCATAAAATTATCAGAAATTTGTGCTTAAAGTAGAACTATAGGCAACACTTTTTTGTTTTCATTTTGGATAGAGTAAGGGAGGGTTATAGCCCGTCAGTTTATTTTTTACCATCCCTGTCCAATTGCAGAGATTTTCCTTCACTTCCTACCCCATAGCCAAACAGGAAGTGAGAGGAAATCTATGCAAATTAAGGGAATCCATTGCACCCCCCCCCCAGAACTAGTGTCCCAACTAGAAAATTTCAGGGCGGGTCTTAAACAGAAAGGGGTGTGGCCTTGACAGGAAGGGGAGGGTCATTTAAATTAGGGGGTGCACGAGTTTAGTCAGGCCTAGGGCAGCACAAAACCTAAATACACTACTGGGTAGGGGTACAATGTACCCCTTACCAATTCACATAGGGGGGCGGAATCTGGGGGTCCCCTTTGTTAAAGGGGGATTCCAGATTCTGTTAAGCCCCCCCACCCACAGACCCCCACAACCACCGGGCAAGGGTTGTGGGGATGAGGCCCTTGTCCCCATCAACATGGGGACATGGTGATTTGGGGTCCAGACCCCAAAGTATCCTCCCCATGTTGAGGGTATGTGGCCTGGTACGGTTCAGGAGGGGGGCGCCCTCTCGTCCCCCCCTCTTTTCCTGCGGCCAGCCAGGATGCGTGCTCGGATAAAGGGTTTGGTATGGATTTTTGGGGGGAAAACCAAGCCATTTTTTTTTATTTGGCGTGGAGTTCCCCTTAAAATCCATACCAGACCTGAAGGGTCTGGTATGGATATTTGGGGGTTATCCCACGTATTGTTTTTTTAAATTTGACGCAGGGTTCCCCTTAATATCCATACCAGACCTGAAGGGCCTGGTAGTTGAATTTGGGGGGACCCCCACGCATTTATTTTTTTTATCAATGATTTTCAATGACTGTTCTCTGTATTGCCGGGAGCCGACAATTCATTATAGCCGCGAGTGCTTTTAAAGGACTTTTTTTCCTTCAGAAATGACACTTTGTGCAGGGACAGTTCTAAACATGGGAAACAAGCGCTGCTTTACAGGCATACTATACACAACCCCCAGGTACGAAATTTAAAGGAATATTTCACTTTTATTGTTTCACTTTAAGCATTATTGAAATCACTGCTCCCGAAAAAACGTCAGTTTTTAAAACTTTTTTTTGCATTGATACATGTCCCCTGGGGCAGGATCCGGGCCCCCAAACACTTTTTATGACAATAACTTGCATATAAGCCTTTAAAATTAGCACTTTAGATTTCTCCCATAGACTTTTACAGGGTGTTCCGCGTCTTTTCGAATTTGCCGCGAACACCCCAAATTGTTTGCTGTTCAGCAAACGGGTGAACAGGCAATGTTCGAGTCGAACATGAGTTCGACTCGAACTCGAAGCTCATCCCTAGTTCAAAGGACAATCTCATTCCATTGTGGGTTTCAGAAATAGGTTTTTGTCTTAGAGAAGTTAGGTCAACCTGCTCAGAAGCATTAGAATATGATTTCCTGTTGTGCATAAGTGTCCAAGACTGTTTTAATTAAAGTCTCAATTAAGGAATAATTTCCAGGTGGAACAAGTAAGCTTCTCAAGCTGCGGCTTGTAAAACAGGATTTTAAACATGTGTGTTTTTTCAGTCATTAACCACTTGCCGACCGGCTCACACCGATATACGTTGGCAAAGTGTCACGGGTGCGCAAAATCACATACCCATATGTCGGCCCTTTAAGAGCGGTCAGAGGAGAGGAGACAGATCGCGTGTTTCTACAAAGTAGAAACAGCGATCTGTCATCTCTCCTAGTTAGTCCCATCCCCACACAGTTAGAACACAGTAAGGGAACACACAGTTAACCCCTTGCCTGCCAGTGACATTTATACAATAATCAGTGCATTTTTATAGCACTGATCGCTCTATGTCAATGGTCCCAAAAATGTGTCAAAAGTGCCCGATCTGTCCGCTGCAATTTTGCAGTCAGATAAAAATCACAGATCCCCGCTATTACTAATAAAAAATAAAAATAAAAACGCCATAAATCTATCCCCTATTTAGTAGACGAGATAACTTTTGCGCAAATGAATCAATATACATTTATTGCGACTAGAGGTCTTGCTTGAAAAGGCTTATGTGCAAATCACTTTTTATAAGTAACTTCAGATGTCCAGGCTTTTAGCCACAAGATTCTGGGCAAATTAATGGAGATTAGGGCCAGTATAAAAATTTGTCTCATGGCATGTTCTGGGGCATCCATACAAAAAAGCAGAGCAGAAGGTAATTGCTCTTTAAAGCACAATCTGAAATACTAAAAACATACTGCAGCGAGAGCCAATTGCAGGGCTGGGCCTGTCAAGGTAAAGCAAGCCTTTAGGATTGTCTTAAACTACCTATCTGCAGAATCTTTGAAAAAAGGGAACATCTTCAATAAGTACAGTGAGATTTTAAAGGAGTTGTAAAGGCAAAAGGTTTTTAATCTCAATGCATTCTATGGATTAAGATAAATAAAAACCTGTGTGTAGCAGGCACCCCAGCACCCCCCTAACACTTACCCTGAGCCCCTTCTCTATCCAGCGATGTCCATGATTGCCTTGGCCATTCGTCACTCTCCACCCGATTAGTTGGGGCACAGCTGCGGCGCCATTGGCTCCCGTGGCTGTCAAAGTCAGTTAGCAAATCAGGGGAGAGAGGGGCGGGGCCGAATGGCAGCTGCGTGTCTGAATGGACACACAGGGCTGAAGCTTGGCTTGGGTGCCCCCATAGGAAGCTGCTGGTCTATGGGGGCACTCATTAGCTGGGAGGGAATAGTGAGTGTACAGCCTGTATAACAGTGTAAATTTGCTGTCCCCTCAAAATAGCGGTTTAGACATTAACCAGTTGCCGACCGCCTCGTGTACATTTACATCGGGAGAATGGCACGGACAGGCACAATCACGTACCTGTACGTGGCCCTTTAAATGCCTGACGTGTGGTCGCGCATGTCGCCGGCAGTGCGCTCGCAACCCTGCCGCCTTCCCCGTCAGTCGGACCGCGGGTCCTGTGGACTCGATCGCCGCGGGGATCCCCGCGATTGTCTCACGGAGGTATAGAACGGGGAGATGCTTGTGTAAACAAGCATCGCCCCGCTCTGCATAGTGACAATGACACAGATCTCCGCTCCGTGTACTCAGAGCGGAAATCGGTGTCATGTGACACAGAGCCCATCCCCCCTACAGAAAGAAACACTACGCAGCGAACACTTAACCCCTACAGCGCCACCTAGTGGTTAACCCCTTCACTGCCATTTTCACAGTAACCAGTGCATTTTTATAGCACTGATCGCTGTGAAAATTACAATGGTCCCAAAAATGTGTCAAAATAGTCCAAAGTGTCCGCCATAATGACGCAGTCATGAAAAAAAAAAAAATCACTGATCGCCGCCATTACTAGTAAAAAAATAAGAATAATAAAAATGCCATCAAACTATCCCCTATTTTGTAAACGCTATAACTTTTACGCAAACCAAACGCTTATTTTGATTTTTTTTTACCAAAAATATGTCGAAGAATACGTAACGGCCTAAATTGAGGAAAAATAATTTTTTGGGGATATTTATTATATCAAAAAGTTAAAAATATTGCATTTGTTTCAAAATTGTCGCTCTATTTTTGTTTATAGCGCAAAAAATTAAAACCGCAGAGGTGATAAAATACCACCAAAAGAAAGCTCTATTTGTGGGAAAAAAAGGACGTCGATTTTGTTTGGGAGCCACGTCACACGACCGCACAATTGTCAGTTAAAGCGACGCAGTGCCGAATCACAAAAAGGGGCCTGGTCTTTAACCAGCCAAAATGGTCCGGGCTGAAGTGGTTAATGGCTGTGTGAGTTAACAAAAATGAGTACACCCCTAAGTGAAAATGTCCAAATTGGGCCCAATTAGCCATTTTCCCTCCCTGATGTCATGTGACTCATTAGTGTTACAAGGTCTCAGGTGTGAAAGGGGAGCAGGGGTGTTCAATTTGGTGTTATCGCTCCCACTATCTCATACTGGTCACTGGAAGTTCAACATGGCACCTCATGGCAATAACCTGAGGATCTGAAAAAAAGAATTGTTGCTCTACATAAATATGGCTTAGGCAATAAGAAGATTGCCAAGACCCTGAAACTGAGCTGCAGCATAATGGCCAAAACCATACAGTTTAACAGGTCAGGTTCCACTCTGGAAATGAGTGGAGTGCACGTGTTCAGCGTCATATCCATAGGTTGTCTTTGGGAAATAGACATAGGAGTGCTGCCAGCGTTGCTGCAGAGGTTAAAGGGGTGGGGGGTCAGCCTGTCAGTGCTCAGACCATACGCCGCATATTGCATCAAATTGGTCTGCATGGCTGTCATCTCAGAAGGAAGCCTCGTCACAAAAAAGCCCACTAACAGTTTGCTGAAGATAAGCCAAGGACATGGATTACTGGAACCATGTCCTGTGGTCCAAGATAAAATTATTTGGTTCAGATGGTGTCAAGTGTGTCTGGTGGCAACCAGGTGAGGAGTACAAAGACAAGTGTGTCTTGCCTACAGTCAAGCATGGTGGTGGGAGTGCCATGGTCTGGGGCTGCATGAGTGCTGCCAGCACTGGAGATAACTGACCCGGAAAGCCCACGTTTCTTTAGAATGTGGGTTTCAATAGTCAAGCCGTTAAATTTAGAGACCGTAAGGAAGGATGGAATATCGGTCCCTGAGAGAGAGCAGATCTGACCGTAGTGGGAGGGGACCATGGGCCCTCCACTGCCATCTTTACAATTTCTGCATACCATGACCTTCTGGGCCATGCTGGTGCTACCAGAATAATCGGCTTCCTTTCCAGCTTGATTCTGCAAAGAAGTCGAGGCAGCAACTGGATGGGGGGAAATGCATATATCAGTGAGAACTGATCCCATGGGGTCACCAACGCATCCGTTCCGCATGCGAATGGATCCCTTGTTCTGGCCACAAAGTTGACCAACTTCGTGTTGAATCTGGATGCTAGGAGATCTACGTCCGGAGTCCCCCATCTTTGGCAAACAGCCCGAAATATGTTGGGGTGAAACGACCATTACCCTGGGAATAACTGCTGGCGACTTAAGTAGTCCGCCTGCCAATTCTCTACTCCGGGAATGAATATTGCAGAAAGGCAAGGAACATTCCTTTCTGCCCAAGTTAGAATACGGTTCACCTCTCTCTGCGCTGAGAGACTCTTGGTGCCCCCTTGGTGATTGATATAGGCCACAGCTGTGGCATTGTCGGATTGAATCCTGACAGGGTAATTCTGTAGCCTGGAAGTCAAGGCCTTTAGAGCCAGACGTACTGCCCGAATCTCTAGGATATTGATGGGCAAGCCTCTTTCGGTCCTTGACCATTATCCTTGGACAGTTGTCCTTTCTAGTACTGCTCCCCAGCCTGAGAGGCTGGCATCCGTCATTACGACCTTCCAGATAACTGGTCTGAAGGACTTTCCTTTCAGCAGATTCTGGGTTAGTAACCACCAAGTGAGGCTTTGGGCCACTCTTGGGGACAGCCGCATTGGCGAGTCTAAGGCTTGAATTGTTTTGTTCCAAGCAGACAGGATACTGTTTTGCAACAGTCTTGAATGTAACTGGGCAAAAGGAACTGCTTCGAATGAAGCCACCATGGTTCCTAGTAACCTCATGCAGAGGCGAATGGAGGGATTGCCATTTGACCTGACCCTCCGTACCAATTCCTTTATGGAGTTGATCTTTGCTAGAGGCAAGATCACCTTTTCCTGGGCTGTGTCTATGATCAGACCCAAGTACTCCAGTCTCTTTAGCGATATTAAGGAAGATTTCTCCAGATTGAGAATCTAACCCAATGCTTTCAGATAGTCGGTTGTAGTGCGTACACCCTGCTCCAAACGAATCACTGATTGATCTATAAGTAATAGATTGTCTAGGTACGCTATGATTGTTATGCCCTGTGCCCTTAACCTGGCTAGAGGTGGGGCAAGCACCTTGGTGAACACCCGGGGTGCTGTGGCTAGCCTGAAGGGCAGGGCTACAAACTGGAGATGCTGCTGTTCTAATTCGAACCGCAGAAATTTTTGATGAGCCGGGAATATAGGGACATGCAGATATGCATCCCTGATGTCGATTGACGCGAGAAGTTCTCCTCCTAGAAGGATAGAAACTACTGATCTGATTGTCTCCATGCGAAAGGAGCGGATCTTCAGGAACTGATTTAGCCTTCTTAGATCTAGAATGGGTCTGACGTCTCCATTTGGTTTTGGTACCATGAAAAGATTTGAATAAAACCCCAGACCTTGTTCCCTTGTGGGGATCTGTCTGATCACCCCTTGAGATCTTAATCGGTCTATTGCTTGAAACAGAGATTGTTTCTTCTCTGGATCCTTGGGTACGCTTGATCTTAGGAAACGAGATGGTGGGAAGTTCCGGAATTCCAGCTTGTATCCCAGCGTTACCGTGGAGATGACCCATGTGTCCTGAATCTCCTTTTTCCAGACTTCTGAAAAGTGCAGAAGTCTTCCCCCCACCTTGGTGAGGGGGGGGGGGGGTTGCCTCTTTGAGGCTTTAGGATTCTGTTTCGCAGATTTCCTACCCCAGGGCTTCTTTTGAGCCTGGGTCTGACTCTGAGGTCTTCCTCTAGAGTCTGACGGCGGAGGCCGTCGCCACTACTTAGAGGCGGAGGCCCTTGGTGCAGGGGAAAGGGCCCGTTTAAATGAAGGGCGTTTGTATTTTCTTTTGACGGGTAAAAGCGTGCTTTTCCCACTAGAAATTGTCTTGATATATTTATCCAAGTCCTCTCCGAAAAGTCGCTCCCCATGGAAGGGGAACCCAGTTAGGAGGTTCTTACAAGGTGTTTCAGCTGACCAATTCTTTAGCCACAGGATCCTGCGCATATGTACAAGCATATGCGTAAGGCGGGATGCCTGGTAAATAGAATCTTTAATGGCATCTATGGCAAAACATAATGCCTTAGGTAGTTCAGCCAAATCCCGAGCCTGTTGTGTAGGAAGTTCTTTAAGGGCCAATTTAAATTGGTCCTTTAGGGATTGGCAGACGCCTATTGCAGCGACTGCTGGCTGAGTGACGGCACCTGCTATGGAAAAGGCAGATTTTAGCAGGGATTCCAACTTCTTATCTGTTGGATCCTTAAGCATTTGTACTTTGTCTACAGGACAAGTCAAGTTATTGTTCACATTGGAAATCGCAGCGTCAACTGCTGGTACTTTCCATCTTTTGGAGAATCTTTCCTCCAGAGGATAGCGATTTGTAAAACTCTTAGGAGGGAGAAAATGTTTATCCGGATGATCCCATTCCGGAAAAATAAGCTGTTCTAGCAATGCATGTGCTAGAAACGCATGCAAAGCATGGGAAGGTTTCAAAGAACCTAAGGAAGAGGCCGGATTTTCATGAGACTCTGTTAGAGGCAGCATGAAGATGGAGCGAACCATTTCTGTAAGAGATTGTATCAGCAATTTCTCAGTTTGGGAAGCTAAAAAAGGTTCATCTACCGTTGTCTCCTCCAAGGAGGAATCATCGGTTTGTCTTTCTTCCTGATCGATTGAGGGTAACACCTCATCGTGAGTCCACTGTTCCCCTAGTAAAGCTAAAGTGGGGGAAGGGCTAGTACGTTTCTTATCACTCTGAATAGAGGATGCGATTAAAGCCGCTAATCTTTCTTCCATACCCTGGAGGGAGGAGGAGAGAGCATCTTCAGTCACATATCTAGGTGCTGAGATGTGAGAGGCAGTTGCACCATCAATTTGTTCCAATGGCTCAGCCTGTGTTGCCATATTTGGTAATTCAGGCGAGAATGACAGCATGGGATTACAGCTAGAAGTCTCAATGCCTGGGGGGTGAAATCTTAGCTTTTTTGGCTTTTGAGGTGTCTTTTTTGGTAGGCATAGTCCTAAGTACAAAAACAGAGGCGCTATACAATTTGCACTAAATCGCTGATAATAGTCATGACTTTAAAAAAGCCGCTATAAGTTTCAGCCTAGTGTTGAAAAAGAGTGTCTTTCCTGAATCAGGAATGCCAGTGCAACCCATACGTGTCTTCACAGCTCGTGTGTCTCTGTGTATGCTTCCTCCTCAGCAGCGGAGGAGAGACTGACATGGCTATATCTTTCCCATTTTCGTGGTACTGCATTTAGGCTCCGCCCCCTCCGGAAAAATTCCGCCCCCTTTCCCCATTTAAAAAAGTGTTTTTTCCCGCGCTACAGCGCGGCGTTATGGATCCTTGATCAAACATGAGAAGGAGGAGGGGCGCAGAGACTGCAGTGATGCAGAGAAACAAAAAACAGGCAGACAATCCTATCGTGGTACATAGCGGGACCTCTGCGTCCCCCACGGCGGGGGAGGGGGGTAAGTAAGGGGGGTGGAGCGCTGCTGTCTCCCTGACCCACTGGTCCCATCAGAGGGGGAAAAAAAACTCCTTTAAAAGCTTTATCTTACCTTGGTAAGAATATCCCCTCCACCTGCTGTACCAGCCAAGCACGGACTGAGCTTAGTAAAGACGACAGAGTATGGTAAGTGCATAGGCTTCCTCTAGTGGAGACTTAAGGCACGACAATCTCTTTTCCTTAATGGAAGAAATACATAGACATTAAAATACCTAAGTTTCTTCCTTACCTTATCCTCGTTGCAGGATTTTTCTGAATTAACAGAAAAAAATCCAGCTTTCACCCATCACGGTGGGCTGTGTTTAGCCAAACCTTCAAGGACGGGAGTCCCTAAAAAGGGATTTCCACTGCCTTGGGCCATGTATAGCACCCCATCAGGAAGCAAATAGGTAATGTAACAAGACCTAAGCCCTGGTTTCCTGGGGTCTAGCCCTACAAAGAGAGGCATTACAGGCAAAACCTTGTGCTTCGGATACGAGGTCCCAGGTACCATCCATTTAGGCCTCAGTGGCACTGTGGTGGATCTGGCTTCTTTTTATGGAGGAATTTAAATCCAGCATGGATCCCTCCTAGAGCTCCTCAGAGCACATCTTCACTCGTGACCAACACCTTTAAACACTGGCGAAAAAACTGATGTGCTCCTGGAAGGAGGAGGGGTTATATAGGGAGTAAACTTCCTTAATTAGGGTTTACCAGTGTCAACACCTGAAGGTAGACCTATTACCCATTAAGTAAATACTTAAGGCTCTGTGTCCCATGATGTACGATAAAGAAAGCATACTAGCTCATTATGTGAAACTTACCTTAGAACAAAGCCTTCCGGCGCTGCGTTGTCACCGCTGAAGATGCTCCAATCTTCACCCGGTCGGGAGCGGCCATTTACAGCACAGGCTGCATGTACAGAAAATATCTCGTAAAAGGTGCACATTTAGGAGATATTTACAGTACCTATAGGGTAAGCCTATAGTACCTATAGGTAAAATTATGCATGGGAGTTTTCTCCCACTTTAACCACCTCCCGTATAGGAAAAAATAGGATTTTTATAACAGCTTACCTGTAAAATCCTTTTCTTGGAGTACATCACGGGACACAGAGCGACTTAGTCATTACTAATGGGTTATATAGATACCTTCAGGTGCTGGCACTGGCAACTTCCAAAACCGGAAGTACCCTCCCCTATATAAGCCCCTCCCATCCGGGAGCACCTCAGTTTTGTAGCAAAGCAATAAGTGTCCCTAAAGAGGGGCGGGAGCTCTGTGTCCCGTGATGTACTCCAAGAAAAGGATTTTACAGGTAAGCTGTTATAAAAATCCTATTTTCTTTCTCGTACATCACGGGACACAGAGCGACTTAGTCATTACTAATGGGATGTCCTAAAGCAATGCCCAACGAGGGGGGGGGATACACCATACATAAGCTGAGCGCTATCAGACATGAGGATCTTTTGCGGCCTGCAACACACTGCGCCCAAAGGCGACATCCTCCTGACTTCTAACGTCCACCTGGTAGAACCTAGTAAACGTGTGTACTGAAGACCATGTTGCGGCCTTACAGATCTGAGCCAGGGAGGCCTGGTGATGCGCTGCCCATGAAGTTCCAACTGCTCTCGTGGAGTGCGCCCTAACTTTGAACGGAGGCGGTCTCCTTCTCAAGCCATAGGCTTGCATTATGACCTGTCGAATCCACTTGGCTAAAGTAGATTTTGACGCTGCCTGACCCTTTCTGGGGCCTTCCGGCAGAATAAACAAAGTATCCGTTCTGCGAATCTGAGCAGTGGCTTTTAGATAAGCTTTAACTGCTCTTACTACATCCAAAGAATGTAATAACTTTTCCTCTACCGAAGTAGGTTTGGGGAAAAAAGAAGGAAGAACCACGTCTTGGTTCAAATGAAACCTCGATACCACCTTAGGAAGAAAGGCTGGATGAGGACGTAACACTACTCTGTCCTTATGGATAACCAGATATGGCTCCTTACAGGACATAGCGGCTAATTCCGACACTCTTTTAGCCGAACAAATGGCTACTAGAAAAATCAATTTCCTGGTGAGAAGAACCAAAGAAATATGCTGTAATGGTTCAAATGGTTGTTTCTGTAGAACCGACAGAACCAGGTTTAGATCCCATGGACATATGGGAATATTATCTTGAGGACTAATACGCATCACTCCTTGTATGAAAGCTTTGACTAATGAATGCAAAGCCAAGGGCCTTTGAAAAAATATTGACAAGGCCGAAATCTGACCCTTGATAGTACTCAAGGCAAGCTTCCTATGTACAGCCCACTGTAGGAAGTCCAGAATCCTACCTATTACGTACTTACGTGGATGCCATTTCTTGGCCTCACACCAGGCGATGTACGCCTTCCAGATTCTATAGTAAATCTGCCTGGATACCGGCTTCCTGGCATTGATCATGGTAGATACCACAGAATTAGAGAGCCCTCTCTTTTTTAGAATGTGGGCTTCAATAGCCAGGCCGTCAAACCTAGGGCTGGTAAGGAAGGGTGGTATATCGGTCCTTGCGAAAGCAGGTCCGGACGATGTGGGAGGGTCCAAGGACTCCCCACTGACATTTTACAATCTCCGCGTACCACGCTCTTCGGGGCCACGCTGGAGCCACCAGAATCACTGGTTTCTTTTCTACCCTGATTCTGCGGAGTAATCGAGGTAACAATTGTGGCGGTGGGAATGCATATATCAGCTTGAACTGATCCTAAGGGAACACTAGGGCATCCGAGCCGCAAGCTAGGGGAACCCTTGTCCGAGAGACAAACCTGTCCACCTTTGCGTTGAATCTGGATGCTAGCAGATCTACATCCGGTGTTCCCCACCGCTGACATATTGTCCGGAAAACCTCGGGATGAAGGGACCATTCCCCCGGGCATAATTGTTGGCGACTTAGAAAGTCCGCCTTCCAATTCTCCACTCCTGGAATGAATACCGCAGATATGGCTGGGACATATCTTTCTGCCCATTTCAGGATGTAATTTACTTCCCTCTGGGCTGCACGACTCCTGGTGCCCCCCTGATGATTGATATATGCCACTGCTGTGGCATTGTCTGATTGAATTCTGACAGGGGACCCTTGGAGTTTGGATGTCCATGCTACTAGGGCATACCGGGCTGCTCGTATCTCTAAGAGATTGATGGGCAGGGCCTTTTCCGCATCCGACCATCTGCCCTGGAGAGACCATTGCTCCAGTACTGCTCCCCAGCCTATAAGGCTGGCATCTGTAGTGACCACCTTCCAAGAAATCGGACTGAAGGATTTCCCTCTTTCCAGATTCTGGGGAACCAACCACCAGCGGAGGCTCTTGCGAACGGAAGGGGACAAGGACATTGGTAAGTCTAGGGCCTGAACTTTTTTGTTCCAGGCTGACAGTATGGCCCTTTGCAAATTCCTTGAATGGAATTGACCGTAGGGTACTGCTTCGAATGATGCCACCATTTTTCCCAGCAGCCTCATGCACAGGCGTATGGATGGCTGTCTTTTTGTACCCACTAAGTGGATCAAATCTCTCAAAGACGACCCCTTTTCTTGAGGCAAGAAAATTTTTCTCTGGTCTGAATCCAGCCTTAGCCCCAAGTATTCCAGACTTTTGACTGGTTTTAGGGCTGACTTGTCTCGGTTGATAATCCAACCGTGATATTCCAGATACTTGATTGTCTCGTGAACAACCACTTCCAGTTTTTCCACTGAGTGGTCTATCAGCAACAAGTCGTCTAGATATGCCATTATCGTTACACCTTGTGTTCTTAGATTGGCCAATAATGGGGCCAGAATTTTTGTGAACACTCTTGGTGCTGTGGCCAGACCGAAGGGTAAGGCTCTGAACTGAAAATGGCGCCCTTCTACCGCAAAGCGTAGAAATTTATGGTGGGCTGGAAAGATGGGAATGTGCAAATAAGCATCTTTGATGTCGATCGAGGCTAACCATTCCTCCCCTTGTAGGGCAGTGGCCACCGATCGGATCGACTCCATCCGGAAAGTCCTGATATGTAGGAATTTGTTTAGCCCTTTTAGATTTAATATGGGCCTCACGTCCCCGTTTGGCTTCGGGACTGTAAAGAGGTTTGAGTAAAACCCGAACCCCCATTCTTCCAGGGGAACCTCCATAATTACTCCTTGGAGCAATAATTGTTCTAGTGCCAACAGGAGGGATCCTCTCTTCTGGGGATCCCTTGGCACGTTTGACCTTATAAAGTGGGAAGGAGGGGAGTCTTTTAACTCCAATTTGTATCCCAGATTTACTGCGGAGAGCACCCATCTGTCTCTGATCGTGTCCCGCCAGGTCTCTGTGAACAACTGAAGTCTTCCCCCCACCCGATTGAGTGGGGGCAACCCTTCATGCATTTGACTTTGGGGGAGGTTTTGTACCTCTCCTGACCCAGGGCTTCTTGTTACCCTGCGATTGTCCCTGATTTTTACCTCCGGGATTTGACCGAGGAGGCCGTCGGAACTGTTTCACAGCCGATGCCCCAGGGACTGGAGAAGCAGGCCTCTTAAAAGAGGGACCTCTAACTCTGTTTTTAACCGGCAAGAGTGTACTTTTACCGCTGGAAATTCTCTGGATATATTTGTCCAGGTCTTCCCCGAATAAGCGTTCACCATGAAATGGGAAGCTAACCAGCAATTTTTTACAGGGAGCTTCAGCAGACCAGTTTTTGAGCCATAGAAGCCTACGCATATGTACTATAGACAGCGTAAGGCGGGAGGCCTGATGGATTGAATCCTTTATGGCGTCAACCGCAAAGCATAAGGCTCTAGGTAGATCAGCTAGGGCAAGGGCCTGCTGATCTGGCAAGTCCCTTAAGACCTGTTTTAACTGATCCTTCACTGCTTGGCAGACCCCAATAGCTGCCACTGCTGGTTGTGTCACCAAGCCTGCTGTAGAGAAAGCAGATTTTAATAAGGACTCAAATTTTTTATCTATTGGGTCCTTGAACATTTGGACATTATCCACTGGACATGTCAGTGATTTATTCACACAAGAGATGGCTGCGTCCACTGTAGGGACCCTCCATTTTTTGATGAACTTATCCTCCATAGGATAGACCACCGGAAATCTCTTGGGGGGAGTAAATATTTTATCAGGATGTTCCCAATCCTGGTAAATGAGCCCTTCCAGTAAAGGATGGATCGGAAAGGAACAAACAGTCTGGGGAGCTTTTAGCGACCCCAACGAGGAGACAGAAGTGGATGATGGCTCCGCAAGGGGCATTTTAAATGCTGATCGGACCATGTTAGTCAGGGACTGAACCCATAATCTTTCAGCATGTGATGCTGAGAATGGCTCTTCCACTGTTGATTCCTCTATAACAGAATCAACCTCATCCTGATCCCCTTCAGGTAGGTCGATCCCTGTATGGGACTGTTGCTCCGCTAACAGGCACTCTGAGGGAGGAGACGGAGATCGAGCGCTTTTTTCCTGTGACAGGGAAGCAGCGATCAATGCTGACAATCTCTCTTCCAGCCCTCCCAGAGCTGAGGAAAAAACCTCCTCTGTTACATACACAGGAGCAGGTGAACTGAGGACAGCCACAGTACCAGGTACTCCTGAGGGTGCTCTACGGTCACTAACCTCTGATTCTTCAGGGGAGATTGGAGCAGCCGAAGCATGCCCAAGATCCTCAGAGCCCGATGGAGACCCCCTATGCTTCCTGGGATTCTTAGTCCCGGAGTTTTTAGACGGCGATATTCATAAGCCCAAAGCTGAGGTATTCCAGCCGAAATACACCACTTACTGACAATAGTCTAGCACAAATGCTGCTATATAAACAGTTGGTGTCTACTAATGTGCCTTTCTATGGGGATGCCTGCATCAACCGCTTGCTGTATGCCTTTTTTAAATGTTGCCAGCTCTGTCTCTGCACTCCATAGCCAGCTCACAACACATAATTGTGGTTTTTAACATACTGGGATGCCCGCACATGCGCAGAAGCGCTGCGGCGCACATAGAGCGTCATCCCCCAAGCTCCGCCCCCTTTCCCGGCTCACCTCTATATATAGAGGCGCACGCACGCGCGCGGCCACGTGCGCCTTCGGCGCTAATTTTGAAAAAGGAAACTAGGGACAAGAGCCAGGGTCCCTTTTGCCGCAGGCTGGGGGATGGACGAGCATTGCAACATGGCAGAGGAAGCAGTTTCCCACAAGAGAACTCACCATCTGCCTGGACTTGCTCTGATAAAAATAAACTAGTCCACATGACAAGAAAACGTTCCACAGCTGCCTCTAGTGGATTAACACAGGTACCGCAGTCTAGTATATTATTATTTTTTTTTTTTTCTTGACCACTATTAAAATTATTACATTTTTAAGTAGTTACAGGCATGCATAATATTTAGCGGGAATACCGTTAGGTAACAGGCAGAAAGACATATTAGGCTTGGGGGTCCCCTCAATAGAACCAAGTTCCTGAGGGGCCCCCACTTACCTTTTCCCCGCCGCAGGACTCTGTTTGGCCACAGAAGCCCAAACTTCACCTATCACGGCAGGCATTGTAATTAAACCTTCAGGGACCGGGTTCCCAAGGATTCCACTCCCCTGGACCTGTATAGCACCCTGCACAGAAAACATCTTGGTCGTGGGTATGACCAGAGCTCTGGATCCCAGGGTCCAGCCCTCCTAAGAGAGGCATTACAGGCAAAACCTTGCTCTTCTGCTGCAAGGCCCGGGTACCGACCGTTTAGCTATGAAGCTTTTTTGGTGGGATCCGGAACAGCTTACTGAGGCCCAAAAGAACCTGTACGCAAGCTCAGTGAAAAACACATGTTACTTCTTGGCCAACACCTTAGACACTGGCAAAAAAACTGAGGTGCTCCCGGATGGGAGGGGCTTATATAGGGGAGGGTACTTCCGGTTTTGGAAGTTGCCAGTGCCAGCACCTGAAGGTATCTATATAACCCATTAGTAATGACTAAGTCGCTCTGTGTCCCGTGATGTACGAGAAAGAAAGACAGCTGCAGAATGGTTCTATTGTTCTGGGACGATGTTATACGATCGCCGGGACACAGCGCATTCCCAATCTGGATAAAGAGCCGATAACACAGCTCTTTACCCATAAGATCAGCTGTCTCCAATCACAGCTGATTATATGTAAACAAAGAAATGCCGGTTATTGTCTTTCCTCTCCTCACAATGACAGCATGTGAGGTGAGAAGAGCCGTTCCGCTATATTCCCTAACAGAGGAGACCTGCACAGATAATCAGTGCCCTGATTATCGGTGCAGCCCCAACAGTGCCCATCAGTGATGCCAGTCAGTGCCCATCAGTGATGCCAGTCAGTGCCCATCAGTGATGCCAGTCAGTGTCACCTATCAGTGCCCAACAGTGCTGCTTATCAGTGCTGCAAATCAGTGCCCATCAGTGCTGCATATTAGTGCCTCCTCAGCATTGCCACCTCATCAGTGCACATCAGCGAAGCAGTATTAAAATGGTTAAAAGCAAAATAAAAATAAATAAAAAAAGTTTAACATTTTGACAAAAAAAAATATTTCTTTATGCCCAAGAACCGGAGCTGATGTCAGAGGTCGCTCCATTCCTCCAAAGGCATAGAGCCGAGTGGGGGCCATCTTGCCCTCACTTGACTTCCTGCCTAGCCATGGGCCGCATCGGATCGCTTCTGGGTTTACCGACTGCTCCTGTAAACCCGGCGAATCTGCCACTAGGATCACTTTTATCGGACACCGAATAAAATGATACCAGGGTCATGGAAGACAATGCTATTTAACGTCAAAGTAATTATGTATACTGCATATACTGTGGGCGGTCGGAAAGTGGTTAATACAGGTTTACTTATGTTTACTACTAAAACATGCCAAGTTAAAAAAAAAAAAAAAAGTTTTAAAAGAGTAACTCCATTTTTGTTGAGAAAAAAAAAAAAACATTCCCTTCTGGGTGATCTATGTAAATAGCAAGGATTTTAACAAACTTTGTTGCAGATTCTTACCTTTTGTTATTCTGAAGAAATCACTGTTTGTTCCTCTGTGTGGAGTGGGTCTAATGGGAGTGGTTTTATAATTATCAACCAGCTGCTGCAGCTATAAACCTTTAATGAGGAAGACTGCAGGGTCTGCATCAATTTAGTGTACTTTCACACTGGGGCGGGGGTGCATTGGCAGTAAAGCTCCGCTAGTTTTAGCGGTGCTTTTCGGCTGCTAGCGGGGTGCTTTAAACCCCCGCTAGCCGCCGAAGAAAGGGTTTAAAGCGCCTGTGTTGCGGCGCTGCCAAATCGCTTTGCAGGCGCCTCGGCAGCGCTGCCCATACATTTCAATGAGCAGGGCGTTTTGGGATCGGTGAATACACCACTCCCAAACAGCCCCAAAGATGCTGCTTGCAGGACTGTATTTTCCCGTCCCGCAATCACAGTGAAAGCACTAAAAATTTTGTTTTGTTCCCCAAGCCAGTTAGTTATCACTTTTGCCTTATAACAAGGTGCTCCATCATTCTGGAAAAGGTGTTGTTGTCAAACTGTTCTTGGATAGTTAGGAGAAGTTGCTCTCGGAGGATGTTTTTGTACCATTCTTTATTTACAGTAGGTGCCGCCGACTTTGTATATTCATTGCGATCTTATCGCGGAGATCTTATCGCGGAGATTTTCGGCGACAGGGGTGCCGACATCTCGCTCGCTGCAATGGCGAGGAGACGCGGCACTGTATTGAACGGGGATCCGACGTGGATTCCCGCCAATACCAGGCACTGCGTTTGGTATGAATCCTGAGCGGGAACTCCACGCCAATTTTTAAAGAAACCCCCCCAGGAGCATACCAGGCCCTTGGGTCTGGTCTGGATTTGAAGGGGAACCCAACGTCGAAAAAAACGGCGTGGGGGTCCCCCTCAAAATCCAAACCAGACCCTTATCCGAGCATGCAACCTGGCAGGCCGCAGGGGAAGAGGGGGGGACGAGAGAGCGGCCCCCCTCCCTCCTGAACCGTACCAGGCCGCATGCCCTCAACATGGGGGGTTTGGTGCTCTGGGGCGGCGGCGTCTTCTTCCCTCTTCTCCTCCTCGATGTTGACTCGTCGCTTCCTCTCGCAGTAATGATAAATCTTCGGTCCGCAGAGATTTTTATAGGCTTCTCATGACGTCACAGTCACATGCTCCGGGTGGCCCCGGAGCATGTGACTGTGACGTCATGGGAACATGTGACTGTGACGTCATGAGAAGCCTATAAAAATCTCTGCGGACCGAAGATTTAGCATTACTGCGAGAGGAAGTGACGAGTCAACATCGAGGAGGAGAAGAGGGAAGAAGACACCGACGGCGACGACGGGAAGACCGGCCCCTCCACTAGCAAAAGAGCTGCAAGAAGGTAGTGGAGGGGCCGACAGAAGGACAACGGAGAGCCGGACGAGACAACGGGAAGACCGGGACTCCGCTAGCAAAAGAGCTGCAAGAAGATAGCGGAGGCCCGGCGGAAGAAAGAACCGGAGAGCAGGAGAAGAACCGGAGAGTGGGAGAAGAAGAAGGCGACGGAGAAGACCGGGCCCCGCTAGCAAAAGAGCTGGAAGAAGATAGCGGTGGCCCGGCAGAAGAAAGAACCGGAGAGCGCGGCGACGACACCGGAGACCCCCGAAGATGGAAGAGACCCCCGGAGCTGTGCAATAAAATACTTTAAAAAACTGGGTTGTGTTTTTATTGCCATTTTTTTTCCCACCAGGTGAATGGGTAGGGGTACGCTGTACCCCATACTCATTCACATAGGGTGGGGGGACGGGATCTGGGGGCCCCCTTATTAAAGGGGGCTCCCGGATTCCGATAAGCCCCCCGCCCGCAGACCCCGACAACGGCCAGGGTTGTCGGGAAGAGGCCCTGTCCTCATCAACATGGGGGCAGGGTGCTCTGGGGTGGGGAGGCCGCAGGTCGCCCCCCCCCGCCCCAGAGCACCAAACCCCCCATGTTGAGGGCCATGCGGCCTGGTACAGTTCAGGAGGGAGGGGGGCCGCTCTCTCATCCCCCCCCTCTTCCCCTGCGGCCTGCCAGGTTGCGTGCTCGGATAAGGGTCTGGTTTGGATTTTGAGGGGGACCCCCACGCCGTTTTTTCGGCGTAGGGTTCCCCTTCAAATACCGACCAGACCCAAGGGCCTGGTGTGCTCCTGGGGGGGGGGGACCCACGCCGTTTTTTTCTTTAAAAATTGGCGTGGAGTTCCCGCTCAGGATTCATACCAAACGCAGTGCCTGGTATTAGCGGGAATCCACGTCGGATCCCCGTCTATCGGCAATGCGCGTCACTCATCGTGAAAGGAACATTTTTCCTTTCCCGATGACGAGACAGCTCGGCGCTGGCTCTCGCGACGGAGCTCATAGGGTCTCAATCTCGCCACTAGAAGCGGCGAGATTGACACAATATCGGCGGCACCTACTGTATGTCTGTGTTCTTAGGCAAAATTGTGAGTGAGCCCATTTGCTTGGCTGGGAAGCAACCCCACACATGAATGGTCTCAGAATGCTTTACTGTTGGCATGACACAGGACTGACGGTACTGCTCATCTTTTCTTCTCCAGACAAGGTTTTTTTCCGGATGCACCAAACAATCGGAAAGGGGATTCATCAGAGAAAATTACTTTACCCCAGTCCTCCACAGTCCAATCCCTGTACCTTTTGCAAAATATCAGTCTGTCCCTGATGTTTTTCTTGGAGAGAAGTGGCTTCTTTGCTGCCCTTCTTGACACCAGGCCATCCTCCAAAAGTCTTTGCCTCACTGTGCGCACAGATGCACTCACACCTGCCTACTGCCATTCCTGAGCAGGCTCTGTACTGGTGGTGCTTCGATCCCACAGCTGAATCAACTGTAGGAGACGGTTCTGGAGCTTGCTGCACTCTTGGGTGCCCTAAACCCTTCTTCATAAATGCAATGGAAATGTTTTTTATGGGATTAAGTTCATTTTTATGGCAAAGAGGGACCTTACAATTAATCTGATCACTCTTCATAGCATTCTGGCGTATATGCAAATTGTCATCATAAAAACTGAGGTAGCAAACTTTGTGAAAATTAATATTTGTGTCATTCTCAAAACTTTTGACCATGGCTGTAGATGCACATTTTTTTGCAGGTAAAGAAAATGTGCATTTGTTAATTTTTTAAACAGTAGCCTGCAAAGTTTGGCACCTGCAATCAGCAGATCGTGGGTGCAATTTCAGGCTTCTCCCTCCAGCTTTTAGCCCGTTTAGTCTGCATGCTGCCTCAGGCTTTCACACTGGGGAGGCATGAGAGGTGCTTTTCAGGTGCCATTTTTAGCGCTAAAACGTCTGAAAATTGTCTTAGTGTGAAAGGGGTCTTAGACGTGATTTCCTATTGGGAGTATCTTACCAAAAATTACTTTTTTGTTGCAGGGGATGCTAAAAATCTGACTTGTATCTTAGTGTAGACTTCTGGGAAAATCAGTGAGCCAACCACACAAGCAGGAAATTATGTTTCTGGGGGGCGTCCTGTAAAACTTCTGTGTACAGAACACCTCCAGGTAGCCATATTGCATTGCATTTAGAGAAAATGTCAGCAGCTGCAGATTGAAAAGGAAAGGTAATTATTAATAACATTTAATTACAATTGTATATGCTATTTTTTCCCATGAAAGTGGAGCTACCCTTTTAAGAATAAGTGCACTTATCAATCTGCTTACTGTCAATTCTGCTCACAAGCTCTTCCAATGCCTTTACATTTTTCTGAATTCCAGGCTGAGCAAAGGTGTAGTTATCCTTAAAAACAAAACATAAGACAAGGAATAAACTACTGCTGTTACAACTAGATAAACATCCACCATTTACCCCATCTACAATGATACCTTAATTTCACCTGCTCAGCAAAAAGGGTTTCTTTTGAAATCATGGTTTTGTCCCTAACCTTACATGGGTTATAATATTCTGGTGGAGGAGAAAAAGGCACACTGACACCTTTAAACAAAAATATATCGTAATTAGGGATGAGCTCGGTGTTCGAGTCAAACGCATGTTTCGACTCAACCAGAACTTTGTGGGCCGTTCGTGGCAAATTCGTGTGACGCGAACGGCCCACAATGCACTGCGCCATCACAGTGCATTGCCGGCGCTGTTATTGGCCAAGCTTGCACTGTGACCCCGCATGCTTGGCCAATCACAGCGCCGGCAGCGAGGAGAGCCATAATTGGCCACAGGCAGGATGCCTGTGGCCAATTATAGCTCAGGGGGGTTTAGTACACGCCCCACACTATATAAGCCCGCCAGCGCAGTGGCCTTGTGTAGTGTGATGGCGTGCAGGGAGAGAGAAGGCTAGGCAGGGACAATGTCAGTCATATTCTTTGCTAAACCTTGTGCAGTTACAGTGTGTTGGCGTGCAGGGAGAGAGCAGGATAGGCAGGGACAGTGTCAGTTTTATTCTTTGCTAAACCTTGTGCATTTACAGTGTGTTCGCGTACAGGGAGAGAGAAAGATAGGCAGGGACAGTGTCAGTGTCATTTTTGCTAAACCTTCTGCACAGTATACACTTGAAGCTACCCCTTATTGCTCGTGGTGTTGTTCTGTTGTGTAACACAGGCATCTGTAAGCAGTTACAGTGGGTGTAGGTGCCTCCTGCACAGTATATGCTACCCCTTATTGCTCATGGTGTTGTTCTGTTGTGTAACACAGACAGGCACCTGCAAGCAGTTACAGTGGGTGTAGGTGCCTCCTGCACAGTATACACCTGAAGCTACCCCATATTTCTGGTGTTTTTCTGTTGCGTAACACAGACAGGCATCTGCAAGCAGTTACAGAGGGTGTAGGTGCCTCCTGCACAGTATACACCTGAAGCTACCCCTTATTGCTGGTTTTCCCATCTCCCTGCAGGCCATTAGAATGACTGGAAGGCCAACAAGGAGTGGCAGACAGTCACGAGCCAATAAAAGAGGGCGAGCAGGCTCTGTGTCTGGGTGCAACAGTGCTGGTCGTGGACGTGGTGCATTGTCATCAGCACGTGGCCATGGGACACGCTTGTCCTTATTTTCGGCAGCTGGACATGTTGAGCCGCATCATGGCAAAGACTTGGTAGAGTGGATGACCAAGCCCTCCTCCATCCTCCTCACCCAGGCTCAGGGTACTGGCAAAGCAGCTGCCAATGCGTCCTCTTCCCTCGTATCAATGTCCTTATCAGTCACTCCTTCCCTAGACCCATGTCCTCCTGAGGAGTCCCCCGAACTGTTTGAGCACAGTGTTGGGTACATGCTCCAGGAGGATGCCCAATGTTTTGAAGGGTCTGATGATGATACCCAGCTAGAGGAAGGCAGTAGCGTGAGCACAGAGAGAGGGGATGCTCAGGAAGGACAGCAATCTGGCAGTCATGTTCCAGCAGCTGCAGCATACTGCCAGGTTTGCTCCAGTGATCAAGAGGGAGGGGATGATAAGGTCACTGACTCCACGTGGGTGCCTGATAGGAGAGGGGAGGAGGATGAGGAGGAGGCACATCTCTAACGAGGCAGGATGCCCTCGGGGGCCAGCGTAAGGGCAGCACACCGACTGAATCACACCGCAGAGCTCCGCCTGTGCAGGGCGCTGCCTCTGCGCGTTATTCCAAAAGTTCTTTGGTGTGGGCCTTTTTTGAGTCAAGTGCATCAGATCGCACCGCTGCTATTTGCAACATATGTCTCAAGAGTATCTCGCGTGGCCAAAACATCAGCCGCTTGGGCACCACATGCTTGACCAGACATATGTTGACCTGCCATGCAGCTCGTTGGCAAGCGTACCTTAAAGACCCACACCAAAGAACAAAGCGGACCTCTCCTTGCTCTTCATCAGCTGGGATCTCCAACCCCACAATACCTTAAGTCCTCTCTGAAACCTGCACTGAGAGGAATGAAGGTGTAGAATTAGGTGTGTCACAGCCAAGTACTTGCGGGCACTCTGCTAGCAGTACACCGACGTCCGATTGTAGAAGGCAAATTTTCCTGCCCCAGCTGCTGGACCGTCGAAAAAAGTTCACTCCCAGCCATCCACATGCCCAGCGGTTGAATGCTAGCTTGGCTAAATTGCTAGCACTTCAACTGCTGCCTTTTCAGTTGGTAGACTCGGCCCCCTTCCGTGAGTTTGTGCAATGTGCGGTTCCTCAGTGGCAGGTTCCCAAACGCCACTTTTTCTCATGGAAGGCGATTCCGGCTCTCTACCCGCATGTGGAAGGCAATGTCCATGCCTCGCTGGACAGGGCGGTCAGCGGTAAGGTGCATACTACCGCTGACTTATGGTCCAGCAGGCATGGACAGGGACGTTACCTATCTTTCACGGCACATTGGGTCACTCTTTTGGCAGCTGGGAAGGATGCAGGACAAGGTGCAGTAGTGTTGGAGGTTGTTCCACCGCCACGCCTCCAAAATGCTACTACTGGTTGTGACACACCTCTCTCCTCCACCCCCTCCTCTTCTTCTTCCTGCATGGCCTCTTCCTGTGCTTTGTCCTCGGAACCAGCGGTGCTCCGTAGGCTTTCAAGGGGCTACGCAAGTACGCAGGCAAAAATATGCCATGCCGTGCTTGCGCTGGTGTGTTTGGGGGATAGGAGCCACACTGGGGCAGAAGTTCTGTCAGCTCTACAGGGACAGGCCGAGAGGTGGTTGATGCCACGCCAGCTTAAGCCAGGAATGGTGGTTTGCCACAATGGCACCAACCTCCTCTCCGCCCTCCGACAGGGACAACTGACCCATGTGCCCTGTGTGGCTCACGTCCTTAACCTGGTGGTGCAGCGGTTCTTGGGCAGGTACCCGGGCTTACAGGATGTCCTGAGGCAGGCCAGGAAAGTCTGTGTGCATTTCGGCCGATCATATAATGCCAGTGCTCGGCTGGCTGAGCTGCAAAAGGAGTTGAACCTGCCCAAGAACTGCCTTATATGTGACATGCCCACCAGGTGGAACTCAACGTTGGCCATGCTGCAGCGGCTGCACACGCAGCAGAGGGCCATCATTGAGTACCTGTGCGACTACGGCACCAGGACAGGGTCAGGGGAGCTCGGTTTTTTTTCACCACACCAGTGGGGCATGATCAGGGATGCATGCACTGTCCTGGCACCATTTGAGGAGGCCACAAGGATGGTGAGCAGTGACAGTGCATGCATCAGTGACACTGTACCTCTTGTCCACCTGTTGGAGCATACGCTGCATGGAATAATGGACAGGGCACTTGAGGCAGAACAGAGGCAGGAAGAGGAGGACTTCCTTGCCTCTCAAGGCCCCCTTTATCCAGACAGAGTTCCTTCTGTCCCACCCATCACACAGGAAGAGGAGGAGGATTGTGTCAGCATGGGGGTGGAGCCTGGCACTCAGCATCAGCAGTCTTTTAGGGATGATTTACAGTCCCAAGAAACCCGTGGACTTGTAAATGGCTGGGAGGAGGTGGCTGCGGATCATGTCATCCTTAGTGACCCAGAGGACTCCGAACCGAATGCCTCAGCTAACCTACGCTGCATGGCCTCCCTGATCCTGCAAAGCCTGCGGAAGGATCCTCGTACTCTTCGGATCAAGGAGAGGGACCATTACTGGCTGGCCACTCTCCTTGATCCACGGTACAAGGGTAAGGTTGCGGACCTTATCTTGCCATCGCAGAGGAAGCAGAGGATGAGACATCTCCGGGAGGACTTGCAGAAAGGTCTGTGCAATGCGTTCCCAGAGACTGGGAGGTTACAAACTCCTGGTCCTGGACAACGAGTTGCTGAGGCTTCGGTCAGTCAGAGAAGGAGCGGTGGAGAAGGTGGCCGTCTGACCGATGCATTCAGACAATTTTTTAGTCCGCAGCTCCAACGTATGATCGGTTCCAGCAACCATCGCCAGCGTCTGATTTATATGGTCCAGGAATACCTAGGGGCAAGGTCAGACTTGGACACCTTTCCCACCGAAAATCCTCTGGCTTACTGGGTCTTGAGGATGGATCACCGGCCAGAGCTTGCACAGTATGCAATTGAGCTACTGGCCTGTCCTGCATCCAGCGTTCTTTCGGCACGCACATTCAGTGCTGCTGGAGGCTTTGTTACCAATCACAGGGTGCACCTGTCCACCGACTCGGTTTATCGACTGACATTCATAAAGATGAATCAGACTTAGATCACCACCAGCTACCAAGCACCTGACGCTGATGTAACCAAATATTTTTTTTTTTTAAATGTCACATCCCTTCAAGACTGCCTATGCTGATGCTGATTGACTGTCCTGTTATGTTGACCGACTATCCTCTTCCTCCTCAATGATCCTGCTGATAGCTTGGAAGAACATTTTTGGTTCTGGGTGCCGCCACCAGTGGCTAAGGCCCAATTTTTCAGCCCCTGTTTAACAGGGGCATGTAATTACAATATTTGATGCAATGCTTTGCAGCAGGGCTCATTAATGCACTCCAACTAGAGTATCTGGGAGAGGTTGCAGTGTTGTGGCACCAGCGCCGAAGGCCCAATTTACCAGCCCCTGTTTAACAGGGGTGTGTATTTACAATTTTTTATGCAATGCTTTGCAGCAGGGCTCATTGCGGCACTCCAAGTACAGTATCTGTGAGGGGTTGCAGTATTTGGCACCAGTGCCTAAGGCCCGATTTTTCTGCCCCAGTTTAACAGGGGCATGTAATTACAATTATTGGTCTAATTCTTTGCAACAGGGCTCATTGCTGCGATCTAAGTACAGTATCTGTGAGGGGTTGCAGTGTTGTGGCACCAGTGCCTAATGGCCAAATTTTTTGCCCCTGTTCAACAGGGGCATATAATAACAATTCTTGATCTAATATTTCACAGCTGGGCCCATTCCTCCGCCCACCAAGAGAAACTGTGAGGGCTTACAGTGTTGTGGCACCACCAAAGGCCCAATTTTTCAGCCCCTGTTCAACAGGGGCATGCAATTACAATTCTTGATCTAATAATTCACAGCAGGGCCCATTCATGCGCCCACCAAGACTAACTGTCAGGCCTTACAGTGTTGTGGCACCACCACCACCAAAGGCCCAATTTTTCCTACCACTGTTCAACAATGGCATGCAATTACAATTCCTGATATAATAGTTGGCAGCAGGGTGTTTCAGCGTCCAAGAGTAACTGTGAGGGCTTACAGTGTTGTGGCAAAACCAACACCTAAGGGGCAAATTTCTGCAGAGTATCTACGGCAGGCCCCTACTTTCAAACATCCAACTTACAAACGACTCCTACTTGCAAAAGGAAGGAGACAACAGGAAGTGAGAGGAAATCTACCGCTAGGAAGGGAAATTCTCTCCTGTAAAAGTTAATATGGGAAAAAGGTGTCTCCTCTCTACTGATGCTTTATCACCAATCCTTGTTTCAATAAAAACCCCAAACTTTCCAAAAACATTTGTCATTGGGACGGAAAGTGAGGTGAAATGTTCTGAACAGGTGCACAGACAGCAAAACAAATGTTACAGGGGGTGTTAAACCCTTCCCTATGTACTCCAAAAAGCTTAAACATTGATTTTTTGGCTAGAGCTACACTTAAAAAATGTACATGTTCCAAATTAAAAACAGATTCTACTTAAGAACAAACCTAGTGTCTGTGTCTTGTTTGCAACGCCTGTATACGGCTGTTCAGAGTATATAGGGCCTTTTTTTTATTTTGGGTGCAGGGTTCCCCTTAATATCCAAACAAGACACAAAAGGGGCTGGTAATGGGCTGGCGTGGGGGGGGGGGGGTGATGGGGTAGCCATGCTATTTTTCTCAATGATTTTCATCCATATTGCCGGGACCAGACATTACATTAAAGCCGCAAGCAGTTTTAAATGGCTTTTTTCCCCTTTAGAAATGTCATTTTGTGCAGGGACAGTTCTAAACACGGGAAACACGTGCCACTTCACAGGCATACTTTAGACACCCTCAGGTACAATATTTAAAGGAGTATTTCACTTTCTTTTTTTCACTTTATGCATCATTAAAATCACTGCTCCCGAAAAAACGTCAGTTTTTAAAACTTTGTTTTGCATTGATACATGTCCCCTGGGGCAGGACCCGGGTCCCCAAACCCTTTTTAGGACAATAACATGCATATTAGCCGTTATAATTAGCACTTTACATTTCAAATGTTTGCGTCCATTGTATTTAATAGGGTTCTAAAGTTTGCGCAAACTTTCGGTCCGTTCGCAGGTTCTGGTGCGAACCGAACCGGGGAGTGTTCGGCTCATCCCTAATCGTAATCAACAAAGCTGAGAAAGATGGATATCTAGTGCTCTGGATGATAGAAATGTATCAGCAGGAAACCATCTGACAACTTAAAGGATAAGTTCACCTTTCACCAAAATAATTTTGGGTGCATGGCCAGGAAACTCCCCAGACCTTAATCCCATTGAGAACTTGTGGCCAAGCCTCAAGAGGCAAGTATTGCTTATGCAAGAATGGGCTGCCATCAGTCAGGATCAGTGATGAGCCGAACACCCCCCTGTTCGGTTCGCACCAGAACCTGCGAACAGACAGAATGTTCGTGTGAACTTTAGAACCCTATTAAATACAATGGACTCGAACGCTCGAAATCTAAAGTGCAAATTATAACGACTATTATGCATGTTATTGTCCTAAAAAGGGTTTGGGAACCCGGGTTCTGCACCAGGGGACATGTATCAATGCAAAAAGAAGTTTTAAAAACGGACGTTTTTCTGGAGCAGTCATTTTAATGATGCATAAAGTGAAAAAAAAAAAGTCAAATATTCCTTTAAATATCGTACCTGGGGGGTGTCTAAAGTATGCCTGTGAAGTGCATATTAAGGGGAACCCCGCCTCAAATAAAAAAAAAATGGCGTGGGGTTCCCCCTAAATATCCATACCAGGCCCTTGAGATCTGGCATGGATTTTAAGGGGAACTCCACCCCAAATTTAAAAAAAAATGGCGTGGAGTCCCCCCAAAAATCCATACCAGACCCTTATCCGAGCACGCAACCTGGCCGGCCGCAGGGGAAGACAGGGGGAACAAGAGAGCGGCCCCCCTCCCTCCTGAACCGTACCAGGCCACATGCCCTCAACATGGGGAGGATGTCCCCATGTTGATGGGGACAAGGGCCTCATCCCCACAACCCTTGCCCGGTGGTTGTGGGGGTCTGCGGGCGGGGGGCTTATCGGAATCTGGAAGACCCCTTTAACAAAGGGGACCCCCTGATCCCGCCCCCCCATGTGAATTGGTAAGGGGTACATTGTACCCCTACCATTTCACGAAGAAAGTGTCAAAAAATGTAAATAAAAACACACAAACACCTTGAAAAAGTCCTTTATTAAAAAAAAAAAAAAAGCATTCCAGCGATGAAATCCAGTGTCCCGCGGCGATCCCGATGTCCAGCGCTGTCCGCCATTGGTTGTGCCTGTGCGGACCTGATGGGGAACTTCCTCCGCTGTGCTTTAAATGTATAGACCCGCCCCTTCTAAAGTTCCCCATCAGGTCCGCTCAGCGGACCAGATGCGGAACATGAGAAAGGGCGGGTCTATACATGTATTACACAGCGAACGAAGTTCCCCATCAGGTTCGCCCCCTCGGTATGTCCGACCCCGCCTACGTCATTGGCCTGAGTGGGGAACTTCCTTCACTGTGTAATTTAAAGGGCTGAGCGGACCTGATGGGGAACTTTAGAAGGGGCAGGTCTATACATTTAAAACACAGCGGAGGAAGTTCCCCATCAGGTCCACACAGGCACAACCAATGAACCACAGCGCTGGACATCGAGATCGCCGCGTGACACTGGATTTTATCGCTGGAATGTTTTTATTTTTTTGATTATTTTTTTTTATTATTAATAAAAGGACTTTTCCAAGGTGTGTGTGTTTTTATTTACATTTTTTGACACTTTCTTTGTGAAATGGTAGGGGTACAATGTACCCCTTACCAATTCACATAGGGGGGGCGGGATCTGGGGGTCCCCTTTGTTAAAGGGGTCTTCCAGATTCCGATAAGCCCCCCGCCCGCAGACCCCCACAACCACCGGGCAAGGGTTGTGGGGATGAGGCCCTTGTCCCCATCAACATGGGGACATCCTCCCCATGTTGAGGGCATGTGGCCTGGTACGGTTCAGGAGGGAGGGGGGCCGCTCTCTCGCCCCCCCTCTTCCCCTGCGGCCAGGTTGCGTGCTCGGATAAGGGTCTGGTGTGGATTTTAAGGGGGACCCCACGCCATTTTTTTTTAAATTTGGGGTGGAGTTCCCCTTAAAATCCATGCCAGATCTCAAGGGCCTGGTATGGATATTTAGGGGGAACCTCACGCCATTTTTTTTTAAAATTTGTGGCGGGGTTCCCCTTAATATCCATTCCAGACCTAAAGGGCCTGGTAATTGAATTTGGGGGAACCCCCACGCTTTTTCTTTTTATCAATGACTTTTCTATGTATTGATAAAAGCCGACAATTCATTATAGCCGCGAGTGAGTTTTAAATGACTTTTTTTCCTTCAAAAATGACACTTTGTGCAGGGACAGTTCTAAGCACGGGAAACATGCGCCACTTTACATGCATATCATACACCCCCCCCCCCCCCCGGTACGAAATTTAAAGGAATATTTCACTTTTATTGTTTCATTTTAAGCATTATTAAAATCACTGCTCCTAAAAAAACGGCCGTTTTTAAAACTTTTTTTGCATTGATACATGTCCCCTGGGGCAGGACCCAGGTCCCCAAACACTTTTTAGGACAATAACTTGCATATAAGCCTTTATAATTAGCACTTTAGATTTCTCCCATAGACTTTTCGAATTTGCAGCGAACACCCCAAATTGTTCGTTGTTCGGCGAACGGGCGAACAGGCAATGTTCGAGTCGAACATGAGTTCGACTCGAACTCGAAGTTCATCCCTAGTCAGGATGTGGCCCAGAAGTTGATTGGCAGCGGCGTATTGACTATTGACTCTGCATAAAATGCACTCTATAATGTTTGACAAATGCCTGAGAGGAGGACCAGACGGCAGCTTTAGAAATTTCTTCCCATGATGCCCCAGCTCTTTCTGCCCATGACGTGGCCAAGGATCTCGTTGAATGAGCCCTAATTCTAGAAAGATGGGTGCAGCCTGATGCTTTGTACGCTTCACAAATAGCTCCCCTAATCCACCTAGTAATAGAACTTTTAGACGCTTTGGACCCCTTCTTGGGGCCACTGAACAACACCAACAGTTGGGAGGAACTCCTAAAACCACTAGATTTTTCTAGATAAAGTAGACGACATCTCTTCACGTTCTAAAAGACTAAACCTTTCCTCCTCCGCATTCTTGGGAGAGGTACAGAAACTTGGAAGGACTAACTCCTAGGACCTATGAAAGTTCGAAGATACTTTGGGCAAATAGAAAGGATCAGGCCTATTCACTACCCTGTCCTCTAGAATCCTCAGGAAGGGGTTTTTACAGGAAAGAGACTGTAGATCAGAAATCCTTCTCCCTGACGCAATAGCCAAAAGGAAGGAAATCTTCAAAGAAATTAATTTCAGGGAAGCCTAATGCAAAGCCCTTGGAATAGCATTTAATACCAATGACAGATCCCAGGGAGGAACATGTTTGACGACCTTGGGAGCATGTCTAGATCTAGCTGAAAGGAACCTCCTGACTAAAGGATCTTCCCCTAGTCTCCTTTCTGCAAACAGACAGGACAGTAACCTGAACCCCCAAGGGTGCTGAGAGAGTCCTTTCTCCACTCCCCTCTGCAAGAAGTCCAATATACAGGGAGTGGAGAAAGAATCTAAACCGGATTTCCTTTGCCAGGAAATAAAAGTTTTCACATAGATTCTAATTGTAACTAACTTACGGCTGTCCAGGATAGTTTGAATAACCCTCTCTGAATATCCCCTCCACTGTAGGATGCGCCGCTCAGCCTCCAGGCCATCAAATGGAAGGTCTGAGGGTTTGGATGCAACACTGGTCCCTGATGGAGCAGATCCTTCTGATCTGGTAGGGGCCAGGGAGAATCTGATAAAAGTAATAGAGGGCGCTACCATAAATATTCAAATCCACAACGTGAGTTAAATAGATTATGGTGATTAAAAATAAACCATACAGAAAATAAATATATTAATTCAGTGTCCACACTTTGACCACAATGTGAAATAATCTGAAAAAAATATATACAAAGTCCCAACATGTGTGTGAACTGAGATTCCAATCAATCCACGATTTCAAAGATTTTCTAGTAGAAAAAAACGATATTCTTCCTTAGTGTAAAGAATTCCTCCACCATATACTATGCAATATTTGGTCACCCGAAGTGTACAGATATAGGATGCGCTTACCAGATCACTGGGACCTCTTTAATTAAAAAGATGGTCAATAAGGCTTTAGCAGGATTGTGCCTGCACACATAGCAGTAAAGCAGGAATAGATCCAGACACCTCTTCCAGCAGTTATAGGTGAGATATGCAAATGAAAACAGAGACTTCCATTGCATAATACTGTTTATTTAAAAATGGATGATAAAACAAAAGGTGCCAAATGGCCTCTTACTTTAAAAAGTGCCTACCCGCCACTGGGGCTGAAGGCCTGTCTGTAATCACCGCTCCGCTGCTTCCTCCGTTGCGTCACAAGGATTTCAACCAGGGGGCGCCCCCTGAAGAAGTGAATAACGAAACATACGTCGGCGGCGGTACCTGGTCACGTGTGTTATTGTGCTGATGCCAATCCGGCGCTCTGGTTGAAATCCTTGTGACCCCCATGCACGCCGCAACGGAGGAAGCAGCGGAGCGGTGATAAGCGGTGGTAAGTGCATCCTATATCTGTGCACTTCGGGTGGCCAAATATTGCATAGTATATGGTGCAGGAATTCTTTACACTAAGAAAGAATATTGTTTTTTTTCTACTAGCAAATCTTTGAAATAGTGGATTGATTGGAATCTCAGTTCACACACATGTTGGGACTTTGTATATCATTTTTTCAGATTATTTCACATTGTGGTCAAAGTGTGGACACTGAATTAATATATACATTTTCTGTATGGTTTATTTTTAATCACCATAATCTATTTAACTCACGTTGTGGATTGGAATATTTATGGTAGCGCCCTCTATTATTTTTATCACATGTTCTTTTGGAAGTTCACTTCTATTTTGCAGAGGAGCAGCTGGTATATTAATATATGTATGTAGATTGTTGTTACATTTAAGATTAGATTAACAATTGGCGCGGAATTTCTTAATTTTTTCAAGCCAGGGAGGATCTACAGAGAGGGCCTTCAGAGAGGAAAACCAACTCCTCCTGGGCCACCAGGTGGCAATCAGAACCACTTCTGCCCGGTCCTAAATAATTTTCCGGACTACTAGAGGCAATAGGGGAAAACGAGGGAAGGCGTGGGCCAGAGTGAAATTTCACGGGGAGGAGAGAGCATCCGTCCCCAAGGACTCAGTCTCTCGCTCCAGTGAGAAGAAAGTTGGCAGGGGGCGTGGCCAGGCAGCGGATGTAGCCGGACGTGTTCTCAGTGAGCTCCGCCGAAAATCCGCCAAATCATCCTGAGGATCTAATTTATATCGTTCTAAAGCTGGCTCAGCGGTTATCGGAAGGGACCCGGAGAAAAGTCATACCTTTACCAGCCCATTTGTCCCGCGATGTCGGCCATCAAGAAGCAGAACTCGTCCCGGTCGTTGGACCTCGTGGCGCAACATGGCGCCCTGGATGCTCCTTCCGCCAGAGATCGACACAGGGAGGGAGCAGAGAAACTGTTCTCAATGCCGCTGTCCTCGAATCCCATGGCCTCCTTCAGTACACCCACTGATTCCTCCGGGGGAGGATCGGAGGCAGATGACATGGTTCCTCTGGATGACCCGGCTGGCGCGGCCTTTGCATGGGACACAGTGAGTACTCCAGAGGGGGCCTCTGCTAGGCCGCAAGGCCCCGATAGCCCCAGCAATAGTGAGCCTACTTTGAGGGACATTTTTACAGTGGTGACAACTTGTAACCTCTCCATAGCTGCGCTCACCACGGAAATTAAGGGAGTCAAAGCAGAAATTACCTTTCTGAGACAAGACAACCAAAAACTCAGGGATAGGACATCGGCTGTAGAGGGCAGGGTAAGCTCCATAGAGGATGACTTGGCACCCATGCAGAGGGACCTTACATATAAGAACCACCTTCTCTCTCAGCACTCTTCCCGCTTGGAAGATTTGGAAAATAGGATGAGGAGAAACAATGTGAGAGCGATTGGTCTGCCAGAGAATTGAGGGTAAAAACCCAGTGGAGTTTATCGAGACTTGGTTGGTTAATGCCTTTGGCAAAGAAACCTTTTCCCCCATGTTCTCTGTGGAGCGAGCGCATAGGGTCCCTGCCAGGGCCCCTGCACCTGGAGCTCCTCCAAGACCCTTCTTGTTTAAACTCCTTAATTACAAGGACAGAGATGCCATACTGCGCCAAGCCCGATTACAACCTACAGCCCTAAAAATGGATAATGCCAAGGTTTCCCTGTTTCCAGACTTCTCTGCAGAGCTGCAGAAACAACGGGCCAAGTTTATGGATGTCAAGCGCAGGCTTAGAGATCTGGATCTGAAATATGCCATGCTTTATCCTGCACGCCTGCGCCTTGAAGTGCTGGGGACAGTACACTTCTTTGATTCGCCACCCGCAGCTGCACAATGGCTAGACAGAGAAGAACAAGCGATCCGAGAGGCGCGCAATAGGCGCCCTGCTCCCCCTTGAGAGCCACCACACTACCTATCCTGGTTTCCAGTTTAATCCCACTCTCCCATCACAAGGCGGAGTATGCTGTTGCTACACGGTTCTTTCCTTACCAACACGGCTATTTTGTTCCAGCTGTTGAGAAGTACTTAAGATACTGTTGTGCACTTCCACTGTTGCCCCCTGGATGGCCCGGCAAGGGCCAATGTTTGATTTTTGTTGTGAATGTTTGGCCCGGTTGGCCAGTCCCCATAGTTCAAGTTCTCATGACACTTCCAGCAGGCCTTTTTTGCTGCTGCTTTTTTTCCATTTTTCTTAATTTGTATACCCGCTACCCCGCCTGAATCCGCCGTATGGGTTGCTATGTTTATATTCATTCACCCCCTCTCTCCTCATGCTCTGCGCAACGAACTGTGCCCCCCTGGGTATATTGCCCTGCTTATATGAACTCCAACCTGATCACATATGTGCTGCTCATATCCGTATACATGACTGTATTTTATAGATGGCTAAGTTAACTAGATTTTTGTCCTGGAATGTTAGGGGTTTGAATAATCCAGTTAAGCGATTGGCCGTGCTCCGCACAATTAAGCGGATAGATGCGGATGTGATATGTTTGCAGGAGACTCATCTCCCCTCGACTCCCATGCCACAATTTGCAACGAGACAGTTTTGTCATCAATACCATGCCACAGGCTCGGTGTACTCGAGGGGGGTGAGTGTCCTAATAAGACGAGGCACGCAATTCTCCTTCATAGATGTTAAAACTGATCCGGAGGGTCGCTTTGTACTTTTGCTGTGCTCCCTCTATGGGACAAAACTTATATTGGCCGGGTTGTATATCCCTCCTCCATACTCTGCGGGCTTACTTAGGATTTTAGCTGATTTCATATCCCGCTTCCCAGGTATACCGGTGCTGGTCCTAGGTGACTTTAATAACTACTTGGATTATAGGAAAGACAAACTTAGTGCCCGTATCTTAGGGCCGACACTGCCAGGTACAGGGGTTACTCCTTTTGCTCGGCTTCTCCTAGAACTAGGTCTCACAGATGTTTGGAGAATGCATAACCCGGAAGCTAGAATCTATTCCTGTCAGTCGGCCTCAGTAGGGGGCCTGTCCAGGATCGACATGGGTTTGGGCACGGCTTTGCTGCTACCTTTGGTTATCTCTTCGCAGTACCACCCTAGACAAACCTCGGACCACTCACCATTTTCGGTAGATCTCAGGTTGGGAGCCATTAAAGGGAATAGCTTATGGAAACGTAATCCTTTTTGGCTGTCTCTGATACCGGACCCTGATCCTATTCCGGGACTTTTGAGGGACTTCTTTAAACACAATCTAGGCTCTGCAGAAGTTGGTACGTGTGGGACACAGCCAAGGCCTATCTAAAGGGACAATATATTAGACTTATTTCCCAGATTAAGATCAAAACTAAAGAGTGGGAGAGGCTTGTACTTGCAGATGCGCAGCGCTCTGAAGCTGCTTATGTTGCTGACCCCAATGATAACACTAAAAGAACATGGTTGGCCTCCCAGTCTGTACTCGGGCAGGTGTCCCTACAGCTGGCAGAGAACAAACGCTTCTTTCTGCAGCAGAAACATTTTGAGGAGGGGGAGAATACAGGACATATGTTAGCGATGATTGCCAAATCGCAGTAATCTACTTCTCTCATAGTTGCTGTAAATGATGCTCAGGGGACGCCTTGTTATTCCTCTCAGTCCATTATGGACAGCTTCTCCAGGTTCTTTCAAGAAGTTTACTCTTCTAGGGTTCAGCCCACCCGGGAGGAGCTGTCGTCCTTCTTGGATAGATTCCCTTTTCCGGTCTTCTCATCGGCTGATGTGGCCCTGCTCGGGGCCCCATTGACTGAGGATGAACTCCTAGAGGCCCTGGCGTCTGCTCAAAGTGAGCGGGCTCCGGGTGCGGATGGCTTGCTGGCTGAGGTATTTAAAAGATATAAGGAACAGCTCCTGCCAATACTTTTAAAAGTTTATAACGAAGCCTTTGAAAAAGGAATGCTTCCCCCCTCCATGAACGAAGCCATTGTAGTGGTGTTGTTGAAACCGGGCAAGGACGCTATGTCCCCGGACTCATATAGACCCATTTCCCTGCTCACATATGATATTAAGTTGCTGGCCAGAGTTTTGGCCACCAGGCTGTCCAAGTGTATCCACCATGTGATACATAGGGACCAGTCGGGATTTATCCCATCGAGATCCACATCTCAGAACTTGCGCAGATTGTTTCTCAATATTCAAATACCAGTGGACAACCCAGGTAATAGGGCCATCTTTTCTTTGGATGCAGCTAAAGCGTTCGACAGTGTCGAATGACCCTATTTATGGGAGACGTTGTTGAGATTTGGGGTGGGGGGCAAATTTCTTAGATGGGTGCAGTTATTATATAGCGCCCCTTCAGCTAGAATGCGAATTAATGGGGATATATCTGACCCATTTAGACTCTTCAGGGGCACACGGCAGGGGTGCCCGCTTTCTCCCCTGCTGTTCGCCCTTGCTTTAGAACCACTGGCTATACATATAAGAGCTTCGCAAGACATCATAGGATTTTGTAGAGGTCCTAGGCAGGACGTGGTCTCTTTATATGCAGACGACACCTTGATCTACTTGGGTGACACTAGTCGCTCTTTGGAGAATGTGATGCAATTAATCGCAGACTTCGGAGAGCTGACGGGGTTTAGTATTAATTGGAACAAGTCGGTGCTTATGCCCTTAGACCCTCTGCCTCACCCCGTTCCTGTTTGTGCTCGGGATATCTTAATAGTGAAGGAATTGCGCTACTTGGGCATACAGGTGACCCCAGACCCAACCCAGTACCTGTTGCTAAATCTAGCACCATTGCTTCGTAAGCTCCGGGCTAAATGCACGGCGTGGACGAAGCTGCCTCTTTCGGTCACGGGGAGGGCTAATCTAGTGAAAATGATCTGGGCCCCACAACTCCTTTATATCTTTCACAATGCTCCCATTTGGATACCTCATAGATGGTTCACCCAAATAGATTCCCAATTTAGAGACCTAATATGGGGCAATAAGTCAGCACGCATCAGCCTTTCTTCCTTGCAACTGGCAAAGGATCAGGGCGGATTGGCAGTACCTCATGCTCGATACTATTATGTGGCTTCCCAGTTACAGCATCTGGGTAATTGGGGTGGGGAGGATGCAGATGATTCCATACGTTCGTTGCTGCTCCCTAGTGGTTCAGAGCTGACTGCACTGTCCCACTTAGATGCAGGTTTTACTCATCTAGCCAATTCTCTCCCCACGACTCATCTATTAAATGCCCTCTGGAAATATACTAGATCCCTCCTGAAGATCAAGGGGGTGAGTTTATTCACCCCCATATGGAGAAATAAATACTTTCCTGAACTCTTCAAGCTTAAAGATTTTCGCTCCTGGGAACTTGCAGGCATACATTTTATTACACAACTGTTCAGGGGGTCGATCCTTAAATCATTTTCTGATCTGGAGGAGGAGTTTTCCCTACACAGGTCTCAATTTTATAGATATCTGCAATTGAGGCATGCTATACAGGCTGAGTCTCGGATTTCTGATTTCAGGCTGTTGACACATCCCTTGATGAATGTGGTGTTCTTGGCTGAAGATAAGAGGGGAATGATCTCAGGGATCTATACTAGACTAATAGCTGCATCTTATGATGCCTCCAAACTTCCCTGCAGAAAAGGCTGGGAAAAAGATTTAGGTCCCATAGATGGAGAAATCTGGGAATTGTGCCTTACCTCCGCTCCATTGGTGTCGGTTTCGGCGTCACGCAGACCATCTCATTTGTTTTTGCTTCATAGTGTATACAGGACTCCACTTCGTTTTTACAAATGGGGTTGTCGGGATATGCCACTTTGTCCCAAATGCTGCATACACGATGGAGATTTGCTACATATGATGTGGAAATGCCCGAAACTTTTTCGGTATTGGAAGTATGTCCTCTCCTCTATCTCACAGGTATACCAAATACCGGTGCCGCAGGAACCCATTGTGTGCTTGCTTGGTGCGTTGGAGATACCCTCGCTCTCGCCCCATGGACATACTGCAATAATTCGACTCCTTTATTTAGCCCGGAAGGCGATTGCGAGGCATTGGATATCTCCGAGAGTACCAACGGGAGGGCAATGGGTGGAGATGGTAAACAGCCAGTTGATACGTGAGAAACTTACCTATCAGCATAGGAGTGCCCTGCAGAAGTTATACTCGATGTGGCAACCCTGGCTTGATACCCCTGGGCTGGGCCCTTCTCAACTTATCAAAGATAGACTCTTACAGATATAGGTACTTGGATGATAAGGTGTTTTCTGGACCGAACTCAGAAGGGGGGGGGGAAGAGAATGAGAGTATTCATGGGAAGGAGCAGAGGTTAAGAGGGGGGAGGGGACAGGAATGTCTGGTATATACTACTCTTGATTTGCTGTACCTGTAGTGGTGGATCTCGGGAGGGGGCGGATGAGGCTTGGTGGCTGATGTTTCTCTGAAAAGAGTTTTCTATGGGGAGGTTTACCCAATCCCAATGGTTTGGGGTTGGGTGTGTCTCTTCTTTGTATTTCCTTAAATTTTTTCTTTCTGGTGTTGTTTTCTGTTATATCAGTAATTGCTCATTATTTGAACACTTGCATACTGCATATAGACGTTAGTCTCGGTATCCATACTTTGTCATTTAAACTGAGTACGCAGTAAAGGATGATGACTACTTACTAGTTATGTGCGCAGATATCGGTTGCATGTTTATTGTATATCGTACCCACTATATATGAGACTCAAATGTTCGAAACCTGTATTTTGTGATTGATCCTGATATATGCCTAGTTTGTACTTGTCTGTTATATGGTTTTTTCAATAAAACTTTATACTGATTTAAAAAAAAGAAGAAAGTTGGCAGTTTCCTATTGAGACTGGAGGCAAAAAGATCCACTGTGGGAAGACCCCATCTTAGCACAACCTCCCGGATTTGCTCTGATGAAGTTCCCAACCGCTGTAACTGATGCTCACCCTGCTCAGATAGTCCGCCAGCGCATTCTCTGACCCCTTGATGTGGACTGCCCTGACTAAAGTGACATTGATCTCTGCCCAGGACAGAATCTGCTGTGTTAATGTTAGAAGCGACTTTGAACGAGCACCCCCCCTTGCTTGTTCAGGTACGCCACAGTTGTGGCATTGTCTGAGAAAATGAATAGGTCTTTTGAATAGACCCTATCTTCCAGAGACATAAGAGTTTTCCCCACAGCTAGCAGTTCCCCGATGTTTGATTGGCCTGCCTCCTCTGGCAACCAGGCTCCCTGGGCCTGCCAGTCCTGAGAGTGAGCACCCCAGCCCCACAGACTGGTGTCTGTGGTAATTTTTACCGGAGCAAGTTGTGCCCTATTCTTTCCTCCCTTCAGGTGTACCCGCTGCTCCCACCAGGAGAGATTGAGAGAATCCTCTCTTGGCAGCTGCACCAGCTGATCTAGAGAATCCTTCCTGCGATCCCAATGGAGTAAAAGAAACGCCTGAAGGGGTCTGGAGTGTAATTGGGCCCAAGGCACCCCTGGGATGGCCGCAGTCATCAACCCTAATAACTGCATGACCTGCCGAAGGGAGGTCTGCGGGAGCAGCTTGAAGGCCTGCACGGAGAGAAGAATTTTCAAAATGGTGTCTTCGGGAAGAAAAATCTTTTGAACAACAGAGTCTATAAGATAACCTAGGAAAAGTATGCTTTGGGAGGGCACCAGGCAAGACTTCTGCTGGTTGATTTTCCGCCCCAATTTCTGAAAGGTCCGTAAAACCAACTGCAAATCCTGAACAAGGGACTCTGTCTCGAGCAAGGAACAAAAAATCGTCTAGATATGGGACGATCGAAACACTCTGTATCCAAAAAAAGGCCATGACTTCAGGCCTTGAGTTTTGTAAAAATCCTGCGTGCTGCCGAGAGACCAAAAGGAAGGGCATTGAACTGCCAATGACTTGGCCCATTTTCCATGAGAATCGCAAATCTGAGGAACCTTCGGTGACTCTGGGAGATTGGTACATGAAGACAAGCGTCCTGGAGATCCAGGGTTATCGTGAAGACCCCTGGCAACAACAGATTTCTTACAGAATAAATATTTTCCATCTGGAAACGTCTGTAGACTATGAATCTGTTCAGGACGCTTAAATTGATGACCATACGAAAGCCGCCGGAAGCTTTCTTGACCAGAAAGATGTGGGAATAAAATCCCCAGAATTTTTTAATCTCCGGAACAGGAGAAATAACTCCCTCTGTTTCCCACACAGAAATTTGATTCATAATGGCTTGCGGTCTCTCTTGGTCTCTCGGCAGATGGGTAAGAAAAAATCTCTGGGGGGGGGAAATTTTTATATTTCAAGCTGTAACCCCTTTCTAATGTTTGAAGAATAAAGGCATTGTCGGAAATCTCTGCCCATTCTTTGAAGAAATGGGACAACCTTCCCCCTACCCCTATTCTGGTGTCACTGGGGATTTTTAGAAGAGGCTGAAGGAGCAAAGAGAGTCCCCCCTTTTTGCTTGTCTTTGTTAAAAGACCACTTCTTCTTTGCCTTTTGGCTTTAAAATGAAGTGTTTTGGAAGCTGCAAAAAGGCCTCTTATTCCTTTGGGAAGAAGGGATCTGTTTACTCTTCTCAGAGGAACGAGCTAGGACCTCCACTAAGGAGGAACCGAATAAGAGCTTCCCTTCAAAGGGTATGCCGCAGTTTATTCTTGGAGGTAAGGTCACCCTCCCAAGATTTAAGCCAGATAAGCCTGCCTAGCTGAATTAATGAGAGCAGAAGACCTAGCTGCAGCTTTTACGGAATCCGCTGCTGCATCAGCTAAAATGGCCACTGACTTAGCAATGAGTG
The DNA here is from genome assembly GCA_029206835.1 of Rana muscosa. Lineage (NCBI taxonomy): Eukaryota > Metazoa > Chordata > Amphibia > Anura > Ranidae > Rana > Rana muscosa. Next base: position 357,999,738 of record CM055117.1, on the reverse strand, counting down.
GGAGAGACTCCCTAATCTCCTCTTTGGGGGCGTCGGATGAAAGAAGATCATCCAGACACTGATCCCATACGTCTAAATTCCTAGCCACAAAGGTGGATGCTACCGCTGGACCCAAAGAAAAAGCCGAAGCATCCCAGGCCTTACGTAGCAACGAGTCGGCCTTTCTGTCCATTTGATCCTTAAGGACCCCAGAGTCCTCAAAGGAAAGATCTGACCTCTTGGACAACTGTGACATAGGGGCATCTAATTGAGGACACTTAAAGAAAACCTCCTCAAACTCAGACTGAAAAGGAAACCTTCTTTTGTGCCCTTTAGACTGGAACAATCTTTTTTCAGGTTCTATCCACTCAGAAAGAATCATGTCCTTAAGTGACTGGTGCACCAGAAAGGCTCTCGACTTCCGCCCCTGTAGACCCCTATACATTCTATCCTGAACAGATTGGGTTTGCTGTGGCATCTCAATCTGCTCCGAGGTATATATGGACTTTAATAGTTTGTCAATATCTTTGACTGGGAAAAGATACTTATAGTTACCCGTATCTTCCTCTGATGCAGATTCCTCATCAGGTGAAGAACCCGGATTTTCACCTTCTTCCAGATCAGAAGTATTGCGTGAACCAATGGTCTCAGACACTAACAGAGGAAGGGATCTAGCCGAGGCTGAAGGCTCTTGAGCTATGGGTCTAAACGAGGAAGGTCCTAGTCCAGCTACCCTGTCATTAATGGACCGAAAGGAGGCCTTCATACCTCCTTCATAGAAGACATTAACTCTTTAAAAGAGGAAGTCTCTGAACTAGCTCTGGATGGAATACAATCCTCACAAAATAGTTTATTAACTATCAGAAAGCCTGGCCCTACAGTTCCCACATTTGTTCTTCACCGAGTTTTGGCCTAGAAAAAAGCAGAAACAACAACCATAAACAAAAAAGGTCCATACAAAAAAGTCCCCTGCTGTAGAAGCTATCCACAGACAAGGGCTTACCTTGGGGGCAGTATAGGACCTGGATGCTGCCGCTGGTTCAATCCGAGCAAGTGCTCCATCCTCAGACCTGTCCTCAAGCTCCATCAGGCAAGCGGAGATCGGCCGGAGAGATAGGCTGCTGTTGTCCTGCTAAATGGGCCTGACCGGCGTCAGCAGACTGTTGCCCCAGGAATGTCCTCGGTGTATCACGCCGTGCTTCCTTAAAAAAACGGAGCCCGTTAGTGCGTCACATGAATTACTGTTCCGGCGCCATCTTGCCGCATCACCGGAAGTCCTCCAATGCCATCTTGGTACACCTCGGTGAAGCACGAGGAGGACAGTTCCACACAGCCAGAGCTGGGGAAAAAAAGCAGAAGGGAGTTGCCACCACTTACTCCACCATGTAGGCAAGTAACCTCAGAAATAGGGAACCCTTCTGGATAAAAGTACAGGACTATCACCCAGGACTTGGCCACAACTAGTCCTGGATGATACCAGAGAAGGGGGGTCCACCAACCACAGTTACCAGACCTCAGAAAAACAAAAAACATGTTGGTGCTCCTGGAGGGTCTGGAAACACAAAACAACTGCGGGTCAGAGGAAAGGGAGGGGCCTTTTAAATTGTATCTGATTTGTGTTTACTGCAGAGGGCAGAGCCAATCATCTCTCAAGTAGCTGTCCTGGAAGGTGAGAGGGGAAAGTGCACGTAACGGTGGAACTGGACCAGAGAGGACACACCAGCCAGCCACAGCAGGACCAGGGTGCCAGCCACCCACACTCCCATAGCAGGGTGCACCATACCAGCCAGCCACCCACAGCAGTGTGCCAGCCAACCTCCCACAGCAGGGTGCACAGTGCCAGACACCCACAGCAGGATGCCAGCCAGCCACAGCAGGGTGCAGCATGCCAGCCAGCCACCCACAGCAGGGTGCAGCATGCCAACCAGCCACCCACAGAAGGGTGCACGTGCCAGCCAGCCACCCACCCACAGCACAGTGCAACGTTCCAGCCAGCCACCCACCCACAGCAGGGGGCACTGTGCCAGCCAGTTTTAACCCTTATCTGTAAACGCGCTTTCAAATTTCAATGCAGATGGATGCAGAGAGAAATGGTAAAAGTGTGGTCTGGGACTATTTCCGGTCTCAACCATCCCCAGGAAATGCAGCAGTGTGCAACAAATGAACAAATAATGTGAGCATGGGATCAGCAACTGCAAAAACCAAAAAATAAGTCAAATCCTTGGGCCTATGTAAGAATTCATCATGTTGAATTATATAATGCAGCACAGAAAAAACAAACCGAATAACACTATCCCAGACAACCCTAAAAGATTTGTTTCAGAAAAAAGCTAAGTGGCTAAATTCAGATGGAATATCCCAACTGCTGGACAGAGTAATCACAGAGATGATGGTTACCGATAACCAGTCATTTACAATGCGTCTGACTTTGGATTTAAGTGGTTGATGTCCATAGCTGAGCCAGGGTAGACACTTAAGAGTGAAAAGTATTACCGAACCAAAATGCTGGTTAGAGCTGCATGATTCTGGCTAAAACGAGAATCACAATTTTTTTTGCTTAGAATAAAGATCACAATTCTTGCTGCGTAACATCATCTTTCACAAAAAATTGGGCTAACTTTACTGTTTATTTTTTTTTTTTAAATTAATGTATTACTTGCCGTCCAGCTGCTGTCATTATACGGCACAGGTTGGCTCGTTCCCGCGAATCGCCATAGCTGTACAGCGGTTCCTTTAACAGTTCCAGCGGGCCCGCTGTGCAGGAGCCAATGCACGTGGAAGCGATAGTCTGCCGGCCTCCCGCAATCACTCCACAGAGAGCCAGAACAGAGATCTGTCAATGTAAACAAACAGATCCTCTATCTGACAGGGGAGTTCAGAGTGATCGTCTCTTTCTAGTTTAGCACTACCCCCGAAGGAGCCGCTGGTTTTGTTTGGGCCTGCCTTCTGATGCTCAACCCCTTAACTGGCTCGACCCCTCTCTTGGCACAACTGGTGGTGAAAAGAGTTGTGAAACCCAATGGCTATGGAGGAACACAATTCTGCATGTAAATATACCACATTAAGCACACAGATAATGTAAATATTACCTTTCTCCACTTGGGATCCTTCAGGCTAATAAAGAGTACTGCAAACAGGTATGTACTTAAACAAATATAATGTTTACTGTAGCAAAGATAATAAACATATATTAACAGATTAAGAGCAATTACATATATGTAAATAACTTCTAATGGCTCTGCAGGGCCCTGCAAGAGTCAGTAATATTAGTTGAATAAAGATTCTAATAAACATTAACTCCTGTTCCCTATGGATAAACAAGTCTAAGCTCGCGAGCTCCCCCTACCGGACAATACCACCCCGTGTCCCATCAAAGTAGTTCCTGTCAGGCCTGACACAGATTACTGTACTAGTTCCTTGAGGGTGGGAGTCTTCGCTAGCAAAACGTTGGTGCACTTATTAATTGTAATCCACAGAAGATGAAGAATATGAACTTAGACTCCCGCAATGCTTTTGGGAGTAAAACGGACAATCAGTGTAACACCAGCTCTAACTACGCAGTTAACACACTCTGCGTTATGTTCTGAGGTATGTGCAGCTCTCTACTCGGGTGATAATGGGCCCTCAAAAGTCACAGGCCTAACTAACAGTTGTAGATCTGGGCAGGTGCCCGCTCGCCTGGACAGGCCTAGTCCGCCTGACATGCTCTGCAGTCGGTACCTTCATCCCCGACCTCTCCGCGATACAGTCTCTGGTCCCCCTCTCAGCAACGGTAGATATCGATTGACGGAACGTCTTTGATGTGAAGGTAGCGCAGACCGGTCACACTGGAAGAGATCCCTCTATGGCTCGGTGATCCTCCGCGAGGAGGTGGGCCCAGGCTTCAGGCCTAGTCACACGGGCGACAGGCCTCACACTCTTCCTGCTGGTTTGAGCGCGAAGTCCAGAGAGACCGAGCGCGGCCCCGCCTTTCCTTTAAGTAGCCTCCCCCAACAGGCAATGTGGGGGTTGTAATGCATTATGGGAGTACAGCTGCACTGTGGGTACCATAGTCCCCAAGGTATCCACAGTAACGGAGTCTCTTTCTCCCTGTACTCTAAATTCCACCCGCACTATAGTCTGTAATGTAGTAACTAGCACTCCGGAGGAAGGTTTTGGGGTATGTACATGCAACAGTAGTCCATAACAGTAGAACCCCGCTACACTAGTGATTAGGAAAAGCGATCTCTCAGTACTCCCAGTTAATACACTCCCCCCACAGTTCAGTTAGAAACAACTCCCAGAGTAAGGAGAGAGGAGTGTGAGTGTCTTCTCCCGTCCCAATACGTCCTGTGGATTGTTCCTGGTGGGGCCCCAGAGCAGGGGAAACTAGATGCCCGCACTGTCATAACATTTGAATTACATATAGGCCTTTATATTATGCATATTACGTATTTTTCACATTGTTCATATTCATGTATATTATGAACAAGAGGGAGACCATCTTGTCTCTAAAGTTTAAAATAGCTCACGAGATGCTATGAACAACACTTTAGATTCTACTTTCCCTTTAAGAGGTTAACCCACATTTGCTATGTTTAAAGTTATTTCCTGTCTCACAAGAAGGCATTGTTTTTCTGTATCTCATTCCCAGACCATAAACTCAAAGCTTTTGAACATTTAAGATAAATATACCAGCCTCCCCGGGTGGTAATTCAAAGGTTTGACACTTAGAGACATGGGGGGGGGTATGGATACGGGCTAGCACAAACTGTGTATTATTGTATTGACATAACGTGATCAAAGGGCTATTCATAAATAGGCTGTGTACTGCATATCTTAAATAAGGTTTATTTTTAAGTATCTTCACAAAGTATCTATACTAGTAATACGTGTATAAACCCATGTATGCATATATATAGATTAGTATTAAGAAGTTGTATACATGCTACTATATTAGTGGGGTAGCATTAGAAACTGCTTAAACATACATTCCAGTGGTTAGCTTCATGAGCTTCCCAAAACATTAACAAATGGCCGGAGTCAGTGTTGATAATAAACATTCACACCTGTAAATCTGAAGTGACGCCAAGATAGCAGGGATACAGGACATGTGTTTTGACACCCTTAGACAATTAAGTGTGTTTTACTAAGCTAGGTCAAAAGGTAGTCGTAAATTTTCTTTGCCTATATGAAAATAACATTAAAAATAATTTGTAATACGCTACTGCCCTCTGGTGGTAAAAACACTTAATTGTTCAAGATGATGCGATGTTTGGTTGCTGTGACAACCTACCCAATCACATCATCATTTGACGTCTCAGTTACGTAGTAATGTAAGGTACACACCCACTTCTGGGAGTGAGATAAAAATAGCAGCTGAGATAGCAGAGAGAGATGGGAGAGAAGACCGGAAGATCGGAGGGAGCTAAAAGAAGAGTTGATCTCTGAAGGCACTGACTCTCTGAAGCTGGAGGGGGTGATCTTAACGCAAACATGTAGCAATGGTGAAAGAAGTCCCTCTTGGGACTTCACTTCTCAAACAGACAGAACTCTCAGTTATTGGTAACGTATAAATCTTTTATCCTACATGCAATAGATGGTTTGAACAGATACCAAATGCGGCCACTCTATTATGTTAGTAAGCGTTAATTGAATCTGGGAGATTTTATAACTGCAGTATAGAATCTGACGGAGGCAATTAAAGAAGAAACATATATAAATACATATTTATATATATATCACAGTATTATTGTGAACCTTAGTGAATGGCCTGACGTTGGGATCTGTTTAAACAAGTGATGCATTAGAGATAGCTTTGTGTTTAAATAGACATTCTTGGCTAAATTACCAAGAATTGTCCACAGGACAACATATTGTCCGTATGTTCAAGAAGTGAGAAAGATAACATAATGTAAACAAGTTGGTTCATCTAAAGCCGTGAAGTCACGGAAGGTTACATTTCAAGTTACCAAGTTTTAGATGTACAAGTATCATTTAAGTATTGAATTGTGAATATACCTTGTCATATAGAGCTCACAGAGAAATGTATGTAAATATTATCTGAACCTTAATCATCATTTATCTCTGATTGTAGAAGTATATACATTCATTTGTTTTATCACGACTTGACCCGATTTTAATTTGCACTGTACTTTAGTTAATAAATATATATAATATTTTAAGCAATGTTCATTTGTGTTACTTGTCTTCAAACTAGCATGGATAAAAGAACTTAGAATTTCTTGTTTAATATTGTAGGGAATGGGGAATCTCCAAAATTAAGATTTACCTATTTCCATAAGTACAATAATATTTTTATATTTCAGTATAAACATTCTGACATACTTGTAGGCACTATGCTCAGATGCGTCAATGTTTCTGACAGCACTGCGAGCAACGCCGCTCTCACCTGCCTTTGACCCTGTCACCCGAGCTTGCTGTTAGTGGGGACGGGAGGAACCGAGGGTTCTCGGGCGGAGAAGGAATGCGGAAGTGAGGGCTGGAAGCAGAGCGTGCAGCAAACTATGTGGCAACAAAGCAGAGCTGTGGAGCACCTAGGAATGTGAAAGTCAGTGAGGCAGTGATGCTGCCTGTTTAAATCTGCTGCGGGCTGCACGGATATGATCGCAGTAACCCCGGATTGACTCATCCCATCCCATCCACCCGGACAATGCTTGACTGATCACAGTGCTTAGACTAAGTTGAGTGCTCGGCATCCTTTATCCTGGAATGTAGAAGTCTCGCTGGAGTCTGTGAGGTTGCGCGAGTAAAGGATCCGCACTTGACGCACTGTACACTGTATATGCTCTATGGTTTAGTCCTAAACCTAAAAGGGATGCTTAATAAAATACAGTTTGCTGTTGGCCACTGACTTTTCTATTTTAGTCTCTTATAAAAACTGGTGTGCTGCCGACTATTAACTTGACTATTAACCTAATCCACTTAAAACATCTACAAAATACAGTTTGCTGTGGATTAGTAACCTTCGTGTATGAGACAGCACAGCATGCGGGTTATAGTTCTCACTTCAGCTGTAAGAATAAGCTTAAAAACTTAAAAGGGACGTATAATAAACTACAGTCTGCTGTTGGACAATTAAAAAGCTCTCCCGAAATTATTTTATTTTTTTGTGTTTGTTGTTTGGCATCTATACCTTAGCCTCATTCAAACTCCATAAAAACTGGCTAGCTCCCAGCTGATTACTAAACTGCCTTCATATAGACTGTCTATAAAATACAGTGATTGGACTAAAGCATAGACCCCGGTATCATGTCAACAAGGAGAAAAGGGGATGAGAATGCCAGCCAGGAGAACGTGGGACCACAATCCTTGCGGTCAGCTAAGAGTAGCCAGGCTACAGCAGTTGCTGCTAAATTAGAGAAATTCACTCATACCCCAGATTATACTCCAGCTAAAGGGAGGCCGCAGGCCCAGGTTAAAGGAACAGCGGATAGAAAAAGTCAAGTAAGCCAAGGACAAACGACAGCAGCCATAGTTAAAAACACCAATAAAAATAGGATTTTTTACTCACCGTAAAATCCTTTTCTCTGAGTCCATGGACCGACACAGCTTCTCTATTGACAAAGTGGGTATTATCCGTTAATTAGGAGTGACTAGGCAGAAAACTTGTAAAAAGTGTTGCATCACACCTTGGACCCTCTGGGTAGATCCCCTCAGTCTGCATCTCGCAGATCAGTTCGTCAAAAAGCAGTACAAACTTAAAAGGAGGGGTGGGTGCTGTGTCGGTCCATGGACTCAGAGAAAAATCCTATTTACTCTTTCGTCCATGGACCGACACAGCTTCTCTATTGAAAAAGTGGGACGTCCAGTGGTAACAGCATAAAAATAAACTTCACCTCAAACACAAAAGAGCACTCCTCCAACGGAGGAGCTGCAACTCTAAACATCCGCTTGCAAAACCTTGCGGCCGAAAGAGGCATCCGAAGATGCACCTACATCAACTTTGTAGAATTTTGTGAAAGTGTGAGCAGACGACCAAGTCACCGCTTTACATAATTGGGAAACAGACGCTTGATGTCGGAAAGCCCAAGAGGCAACTATTACCCTGGTCGAATGCGTCATGACCGGAAAGGGGGGCGCTTGACCCTTTAAGGCGTAAGCCTGGATTACTATCTGTCGGATCCACCTAGAGATTGTGGCCAACGAGACTGCTTGGCCCTGCCACCGAAACAAACAGTGAGTCTGACTTCCAGAACAGGGAAGTAGCAGATAGGTATAATCTCAAAGCTCGGACAACGTCCAAGGAATGCAACGCCGACTCCTTAGGATTCGACGGATGAGGACACAAGGATGGAAGTACAATGTCTTCGTTGAGATGAAAAGCCGAAACGACTTTCGGAAGAAAGGAAGGCTGCGGCCGCAGCACCACCTTATCCTTGTGGAAAATCAAATAGGGTGCCTTGCAGGACAAGGCTGCCAGATCAGAGACTCGTCTGACGTAACAGCCACCAAAGGACCACTTTCTGAGAAAGTGTCAACAGGGGAATATCTCTAATATTCTCAAACGGTGCCTTATGAAGAAAATCACTTCTGGAAGCAGCACTCCGATTAAAAAGCCTTTATTCCAAAAGGTTCAGGAAACAAAAAACACACTGCACGACACAGCAAACTGGTCACATCTAGCTGACGCGTTTCACACTATTATAGTGCTTACTCATAGCTTATTATTGTACAAAAAAAGTTACCTAAGATATACCCTAAAATGGGGGAAGTCATAGGATCCAACCCCAAGGTGAAAACAAATTAATTAGTTGGAGATAATAAGAAAAAGGAAAAGTGCCTCACCATACATACAAACTATAAAGGCTATGGATATGTCCATATATGTGAGTAATAAATATAAGGATAAAGATAAAAATAATGAGAGAGCGTGTGCAGGTGTGCCTGTCTATTTCGGGACAAAAATGGTCTAGATTAATTAAACACATGATACACTTTTTATTTACAAGCTCTAATATATATTTTCAATATACTTTTCACTAATATATATATGTTTTATGGGATATCTTTTCATTTCACCACCCCACACTTTATATTTTACACACACACCCTTCTCACACACTTTCTCACAAGATTGTATGTATGGTGAGGCACTTTTCCTTTTTCTTATTATCGTGGTTAGTGGACCACACCCATTTCACTTGAATCACTTCACGTCCATCAATCTCCAACTAATTAATTAATTGTTTTCACCTTGGGGTTGGATCCTATGACTTCCCCCATTTTAGGGTATATCTTAGGTAACTTTTTTTGTACAATAACCAGCTATGAGTAAGCACTATAATAGTGTGAAACGCGTCAGCTAGATGTGACCAGTTTGCTGTGTCGTGCAGTGTGTTTTTTGTTTCCTGAACCTTTTGGAATAAAGGCTTTTTAATCGGAGTGCTGCTTCCAGAAGTGATTTTCTTTTCTTTTTGATCATAATTGCATTTGCCTGCACCCTTGGCTGCTGGGAGGAGGTATTGTCAGGGATTTCCACACCTGAGCGGCTCCCTCTCTCCCGGTGCCTTATGAAGCACAGAGAGGACCAGGTTCAAGTTCCACGGAGGTAGCGGGGGACAGACCGGAGGGGCCACATGTCGAACCCCCTGCACAAATGTACTCACGAGAGAGTGAGTCGCCAGGGGTCGCTGGAAAAAAAAGACAGCCAGGGCAGATATCTGTCCCTTAATCGTACTTAGGGCAAGCCTTTGGTCCACCCCATGCTGTAAAAACAGCAGGATTCTGGAAACCAAATAAGTACGCGGGTGCCATTTCATTTCCTCACACATGGAGATGTAGGCCTTCCAAGTGCAGTGATAAACCTTCCTAGAGGACGGTTTCCGAGCACTTCTCATAGTAGAGATTACTGAATCTGACAGGCCCTGGTCTCTCAGTACCTGGTTCTCAACAGCCATGCCGTTAAAGCCAATGACCGTAAAACAGGATGGAGTATGGGACCTTGCGATAGCAGGTCCTTCCGCAGTGGTAGGCGCCAGGGGACGTCTGCTACAAGACGTACTAAATCGGCGTACCAAGGACGCTGAGGCCAATCTGGAGCGATTAGGATCATTGGAATTCCCTCTGCTTCCACTCTGTGGAGCAGAAGAGGAAGAAGCCTTAAGGGAGGGAAGGCATAGATTAGCCGATACTGACCCCACGATGCCACCAACGCGTCCGTTGCGTCTGCCCATGGGTCTCTTGACCGGGCCACAAACCTCAATACCTTCCGATTGAGTCGGGAAGCCAGAAGATCTACGTCTGGTGTGTCCCATCTTTGGCAGAGGAGGTGTTACACCTCCGGGTGTAAGCACCATTCTCCCTGGTCCAGCATCTGGCGGCTCAGGTAGTCCGCCTGCCAGCTTTCCACACCTGGAATGTACACGGCCGACAGTGCCGGTACGCTCCTCTCTGCCCACTTCAGGATGCGAGCAACCTCCGATGCTGCAGCTGAGCTTCTTGCTCCTCCTTGATGATTGACATATGCCACTGCTGTGGCGTTGTCTGACTGGATCCTGACTGGACGCCCTTGCAGCCTCTGAGACCATTTGAAGAGGCACAGCCTGATCGCCCGGATTTCCAGGACATTGATCGGCAGGAGGGCTTCCTCTGGGGTCCAGCGACCTCGCGCCGACTGAACACCCCAGACTCCACCCCAACCTGTAAGGCTGGCGTCCGTCGTGATCACTATCCAGTAAACCGGAAGAAATTACTTCCCGGCCATTAGAGCCGGTGCTGTCAGCCACCATACCAGGGATCTCCTGACTAGGTGGCCCACTCGGATTTGATAATCCAGAGATGATGGACATCTGTTGCATCTGGACAGAACTTCCTTCTGTAACACTCGAGTGTGGTATTGAGCATATGGGACCGCCTCGAAGGAGGCTACCTTGAGGCCTAACACTCGCATGCAAAAAACGGAGTGACGACCAATTCCTGGAGTGCAGCCCGGAGGGTCTGCAACTTCTCCACAGGGAGGAATACCTTTGCCTCTGAGGAATCCAGAATCAACCCCAGGTACACTAGGCGTTGCGTGGGCACCAATACTGACTTTTGCGTGTTTAGTATCCAACCACAGTCTCGAAGGGTCTGACAGGTAATGGACACGCTTACCTGTAATTCTGAGCTTGAAGGGGCCCCTTCAGTAGAAGGTCGTCCAAGTAGCCCATGATAGCGATACCCCGCTGTCTTAGAAGTGCCAGAATCGGAGCGAGCACCTTGGTGAACGTCCTGGGTGCTGAGGCAAGGCCAAACGTGAGGGCTACAAACTGGTAGTTGTTCTTCCCGATAGCAAATCGCAGAAACCTCTGGTGTCTGGAGTATATGGGGACCTGCAGGTATGCGTCCTTGATGTCCAAGGAGGCCAGAAAGTCCCCCGGATGGCGAGCCATGACTACAGATCGAACCGACTCCATCCGAAATCTTTGTACCTTCACAAAGCAATTGAGGGCTCAGAGATCCAAGATTGGATGAACCCCATCCTTCTTCGGCACAATGAACAGATTTGAGTAAAAACCCTGACCCCGTTCCTGTTCTGGAACTGGAATAACTACCCCGCATTCCAGTAGACCCTGGACCGCCCCATACAGGGCCTCCCGACGGGTCGGTAGTAGCTGGAGATTGGAGGTGATGAATCTGTCCAGTGGACAAGAGAGAAATTCTATCTTGTAGCCTGAGGAGATTAGTTCGCAAACCCACCTGTCGGAGACTAGAGCTGTCCACTGAGTCGCAAATTTGCAAAGACGTCCCCCCACCCGAGAGCTCGGGTGGGGGCGGACCTTCATGCGGATACAGATTTGTCCGCAGGCTTGTTGGGTTTGCGGAACCGAGGACGCCTTTGTCCTTGGGCAGGCGCCTTGTCGGCCTGGGGTCTTTTCCCTGTCGCCCTAGGGGGACGAAAAAAATGCTTGCGTGCAGTAAAGGAGGGCCCTTGCCCTTGGCGTGGCACCTACCCTTGCTAGTTTGAGAAAGGAAAGTGCTTTTACCTCCTGTGGCATCCTTGATGATGTCATCCATAGAGGCCCCAAAAAGTCTGTCGACCTTAAAAGGCAGATCCAACAGGGCTTTCTTGGAGGTCTGGTCCGCAGACCAGCCCTTTAGCCAGATCAGGCGGCGTATTGCTACTGCATAAACCAAAGCTTTTGACAGCAGGGGAATAGTATCCATGTCTGACTCGCAGACAAACCTAAGGCCCTGGACCAACTGGTCGGCCAATGTTATCTCATCAGGAGGAGCATCTCGCTTCTTAACCCCTGGAGTAGCAATCTTTCCCATTCAGTAAGTGTCTGAGACACTAAGGCCCCCGCCAATGCTGGGCGTACTGCCGAGCCTACCACTGAGTATAGGTAGCGAGCGAGTACTTCAGCCTTCTTATCCACAGGGTCCTTGAAAACAGGCGCCCCTTCTACTGGAATAGTGGTGGCTATATTAAGTCTGGACACCGGAGGGTCCACTATAGGGGGAGAGGTCCATTTCTTCAGAAAACTCTCTTCAAAGGGGTACCGTACCGCAAACCTCTTTGGGGCTGTAAAGACCCTCAGTGGGTTCTCCCATTCCTTGTATAAGAGTTTATCAAAATAAGACACACAAGGAAACACCTTAGCAGTGCGGGCAGGTTTATGAAACCGAAAGTAGACCGGAGTCTCTGCTGCTTCTGCAGTATCTTCCAACTTTAGCGTATCTCGCACTGCAGTAATAAGGTCAGATACCAAAGCCGTCTCGCGTACTGACCTGGACTTGGAGTCTTCCTCACTGTCCGGTCACGGTCTGCAGTCTCTGATGCGTCAGAATCTGGGCCCTGAGCCGTAGCTGGACCTGGTTCTGCATCAGAATTATCCCCAGAAGCTTGCAGGGGACGGGGGCGTTCACTACCCCCTGTATTCCCGTGTGCTGCTTCCACCATGGCAGCAAATGCCTCTAGGATTGCCGTCATATCGTTTATCGACACCTCAGAGGCACCAGCTGCTAAATCTGGTGTTTCAGGGGAGAAGACATCTGGCTCAGATGCCATGCTAACCATGCGCTGACACCCACAGGGCTCCAGGCAAGATATCAATAGGCCACCCTCCTGTGCTGCAGAGATGCTGGGTCACCCAGAGGACTCACCACCCTTGGATCGGTACCGCTATGCTGCCGTGCTGCGCCTGTGATGCTGTCCCACCGCTGCTGTGTCAGTCTTTTTTTCTTATCTGTGCTTCCTGTGTGAATTTCTCGCGCCAGTGTAATGCACCCTAGAGGCCGGAGACTCTCGCAAAATGGCCGCCAAACGTCTGTATGGAAGATACTGTGGGCTCTAAGAAAATGGCCGCCGAGCCGAAGATAGAGGCCAAAGCAGCCGTAGACCACAAAAAGATGGCTGCCGAACGGCAATATATACATACAGTGTGGATCATTACAAACATGGCCGCCGATCAGTCGATAGAGGCATAAGGGTGTGGAACTACAAGAAAATGGTGCTGAAACCACAGGAAGATGGCCACCGGGCAGTCACTAGAGGCCGAACACGGCATGGACCACCGCAAAATGGCCACCGACAGCATGGAGGGGGAAGAAGCACACACACAGGTACGCAGAAATTACATCTTTTTAAATGTTAGTTACAGCCAGCCCTGCTCCAGTGGAACCCCCTAGGTAACCCCTAGCACCCAACAACCTTAGCTAGAAGCCCAAGGAGGAGGGAAGGGGAAGGAGAGAGGGAAGAAAGGGGCCACAACCACTTACTTGGTCTCTCCAGGAATGTCCAGCCAAATCACCCAGCCAAGGCAGGGGAGTTTACTTACCTATCCTGCATGTATCATGCTGGAAGACATTCCAAACAGATCATCGTCCGCGCACGGAAGGTGACTGTTGGCCAGGCATGCTGTGATTGGACCCAAGGGGACGATCATATGTATGCCCTGGAGTGCGACGCTCACCGGACAGGCTGCTGCGACTCGGCCGTAAGGTCAGCCGAAGCTGAGCGGTCCGATGCAAGCCTTGGAGCGTAAGCTCACCGGCCAGGCTGCTGCAACTCGGCCGTAAGGTCAGCCGAAGCTGAGCGGTCCGATGCAGGCCCTGGAGCGTAGGCTCACCGGCCACCCGTGGAGCGACGGGCATGTCGTGGAAAACCCAGCGCGTAGCTAGGGTCGGCACACGCTTGATGGCCGAAACTGGGGAGACTACAAGGATCGAGGATCCAGCCTGTCACCCAGTCAGCAATTGATCGAAGATCGCAGGAAACAAAAAAATGTAGCAAAAAAATATATTTTTCCCCTGGACCAATGGGAGCCATGTCCTACTCCTTGCTAGACAGAAAAAAAACTGATCTGCGAGATGCAGACTGAGGGGATATACCCAGAGGGTCCGCCCCCTGGGCAGTACTGTAGAAGGTGTGATGCAACACTTTTTACAAGTTTTCTGCCTAGTCACTCCTAATTAACGGATAATAACCACTTTGTCAATAGAGAAGCTGTGTCGGTCCATGGACGAAAGAGTAAAAACGGTTATGGCTGATAAAGGGACCGAGATAGATCAAGCTCCAACTATCTCTGCAGAAGGAACCCCCTCTTTAAATGATGTGTTTTTGGTGGTCAATGCATGTAAACAGTCATTGGGGGAGGTATGTGATCAAATGAAGGGTATTAAAGAGGAACTGACCTCCATGCGACTTGAGCTTCAGAAAACAAATGAGAGGATAACTGATGCAGAAGGAAGGATATCTCAAATAGAGGATGAATTATACCCGGTAAAACAAGAGGTTAAAACATTGAAAGAACAGATGATCAAGTTTGACGAGAAAATTGATAAAATGGAAAATAGACTTCGTAGGGACAATGTAAGACTGGTGGGGCTGCCGGAAAAGTGTGAAGGGACTAATCCCATAGAGTTTTTGGAAAACTGGTTTATAATGTTATTTGGAAGAGAATGTTTCTCGCAACAATTTGCGATAGAAAGAGCGCACAGAGTCCCCTCCAGGCCCCCTCCCCCTCGGGAGGACATCCCTGATCAATGTTAATGAAATTTCTTAATCATCGGGATAAAGTAACCCTATTGAGAAAGAGTAGAGAGATGGGGAATATTTTGCTTGGTGAAACTAGGGTTTCAATGTACCCTGATTTCTCACCCTATTTGCAGTAGCGGAGGGCGGGTTTCACAGAAGTCAAACAAAAACTGCAAACATTTAATGTTACGTATAAATTACTGTATCCAGCGCTGCTACGGGTGGTAGCATTAGGAGGAACTAAATTTTTTGATACCCCTGAAGGAGCAATGGCATGGTTGGAGCACAAAAAGGATCAGCTGCCAATAAAGTGATGAGACATTTTAACTTTGAGAAGAGACATTTAGAGGGTTTTTCCTTTTCCCTTTTTTTTTTTGTGAAGAATAAAAGTACACTGATGAGTGGGGGGTGGGAGACACACACTACGGGAGGAATCAAAGAATGGGTAGGGAACGTATCCAACCAATATGTGGTTTGGGGGGTGATTGGGGGGGAGGGAGGGGAGGAGGGGAGGGAGGGAGGGGGGGTGGGAGGGAAAATGGTGGAATTGGTATGATAGAAGAAAGTGTGGGGATGTATGGACCGGTTACAAAAAAAAGCCGCTAGGGTTTACCTAGAAAGGTGTAGGGAGGGGTGGGGAGGGAGGGAGGGAGAATAGAGGGAGGGATGAGGTGGTAAGATATCAATGAAACTGAAAATAGGGTCCTGGAATGTCCGTGGGCTGGGTACCCCCTGCTAAGAGAGCCGCAGTATTTGATATGCTAGAAATGTATGAGGTGGGACTGATCTGTCTTCAGGAGACACACCTGACTAAAAATACCAAGCAACAAGTCCAAAGTAGGAAGTTCCAACATCAATACCATTCGGTGCACACCTCCTATTCAAGAGGTGTATTCAGTACTAGTTAAGAGGGGGGTGGTGTTTACCTATAAACAGATCAGTATTGATGAAGAGGGGCGTTATATTTTCCTTTACTGTGCAATAGAGAATATGTTCTTGCGAATATTTATATCCCCCCTCCCTTTAAACCGGAAGCTATATATAAATTAGTGGAGTTTATGTTGAATAAAACTGGGATACCAGTTATAGCAGTGGGGGACTACAATGAGGTTATAAATAAAAAATGGGATAGGTTTCCAGGGGGAAGGGTGCAGAATGCCTCAGAGTCGGTTGCATCAGATTTTGCAGGAAACTGGGTTATTTGATCTGTGGAGACTGAGGAATCCGGATGCGTTACAATACTCTTGTTTTTCCAGCTCCTATTCCACACTCTCTAGGATAGACTTAGTTCTGGGCAATGCGGAAGCATCCCAGATAATAAAGGATATAGTATATCAGCCTAGAGGGGTGTCGGACCACTCGTTAGTGACGGTTTCGGTAAACTTAGAAGGGGATAGATCTATTAGAGTATGGAAGATGAATCCGCTATGGTTTGAAGTAATTGGGAATCCAGAGAAGATACTATCTAAATTAAAAGAGTTTAAAGAATTTAACGAAGGAACCGTCACACAGGGAGTAATGTGGGATGCATTGAAAGCATTCCTCAGGGGTATATGTATTCAACAAGTGGCTAAAATTAAAAAGGTATCAAGAGAGTGGGAGAATGGGATTAGGAAGGAACTGGTGAATGCAGAGAAGGAATACGTTGAAAATCCAACACCAGAGAAACAAAGAATATGGTTGAAAAAGCAACAGGAATAAAAAGTAGTAATGACCAAAAAAACTGAGAAAAAGAGATTATTACAGAAGCAAGTCACATTCGGGGAGGGAGAAAACATTGGAAGAATGTTAGCACACCTGGTGAGAACTAATTCCTCCCCCTACGCAGTACCTGCGATAAAAAACACAGAGTGGAGAGATCTCAACTCGGGTGTCAGTGATTACAGACACAATTAGAGAATACTACGATAATCTATACAAATCGCAGGGGGCAGCGGGAGAGGAGGAATTGGAATTTTTTTTTAGGAACATAAAAATGCAGACTCTGACTGAGGCAAAAAGAAAAGGGAATGGAGGCCCGATAACTCTTGAAGAAATACACTTAGCAGTTGTAGAGATGGCCAACCAGAAATCGCCCGGACCCGATGGTCTCCCTGTAGAAACCTACAAATATTATGGAAAAGTGTTACTTCCAGAACTACTTAAAGTGTTGAACTGGGCAAGGGAAGAGGGGAAATTGCCTACATCAATGACAGAGGCAACAATCATAGTCCTGCACAAAGAAGGGAAAGATCCGTTAGAAACTACATCATATAGACCTATTTCCCTGCTTTGTTCAGAAGCCAAAATATTGGCCAAAATAATAGCAGCTAGGTTAAATAAAATCATCGCAAGACTTATACACCAGGATCAAACTGGGTTTATTCCCAGTAGATCAACTAGTATGAATATCAGGAGGGTATTTCTTAACTTACAAACACCAACAGAGAAAATCGGTGCAAGAGCAGTTATGTCTTTAGATGTGGTTAAGGCCTTTGACGGCCTGGAGTGGGGGTATATTTGGCATGTTTTAGGAGCATTTGGCTTCGGCCCAGTGTTTATTAGATAGATAAAAATATTGTATAGAGATCCCACTGTGAAAATTACAGTTAACAATGATTATTCAAACAAGGATCATTTGGAGAGAGGCACAAGGTGGGGGTGCCCGTTGTCCCCTCTGCTTTTTGCATTAGCAATGGAGCCACTGGCGACTTCTATAATAGTAAATACAAAAATGGAGGGATTTGTGAGACCAACCGGGGAGGAGAGAATCGCACTTTATGCGGATGATGTTCTTCTCTTCCTGGGGGACACAGATCACTCGCTCAAGCAGGCAATGAGTATTTTTAGAGAATTTGGAAGACTCTCAGGATTGATTATAAATTGGGAGAAATCAGCTTTGATGCCGGTGGACCCGATTGTAAACCAAACCTCAGTAGAACAGCCTCAATTGGAAATAGTTGATACAATGAAATACCTGGGAATATATATAACGACCGATCCTAATAAATACATAGCTAATAACATAGTTCCCCTCCTGTCCAATATGGATACATAAGAAATGGTTCAGGAAAATTGATACATTATTTAGAGAACTAATATGGAAGGGAGGTCAGTCTAGGATAAGGTTGCAAACCCTACAGCTATCAACAAGGGAGGGAGGTATGGCGGTGCCACACCCTCGGTGCTACTTTCTGGCAGCACAATTGCAGCATATAGGAGGAAGATCGGAGCCAGGAGGAGATATAAATGGGGGACTAATGACAGTGGGGGCACCCCATAAAATAATGACGGAGGTACTGGAGGCCAATTCATTTGCCTATAGATCCCCTACGGCTAAGATGGCCATAAAAGTATGGAAAGCAGTAAAATCAATAGGGGGACAAGGTGGAGTAACAGAATACGCGCCTCTCTGGGACAATAGGAATCTTCAGGAGTTGGAGGCGGTGGGGAAAATTAAGGAATGCGAAGTAAAGGGGATAGTTAGGCTAGCTCAGTTGAATAAGGGAAGTACCCTAAAAACCTTCACTGAACAGAGAGGAATATGATGTTCCTAGATACACATTTTATAGATATCTTCAAATTAGACACGCTTTAAATGCTCAGTTTGACAGGATGGGGGCCAGCCTGGTGTAAATCTCCTATTCTCCAGAGACTGGATAATCAGAATAGGACCGGGGGCTTTATTTCTGAAATCTATCCACATATATGTAAAGGAAGCATTGAGGGCCCCGAACTCCTCAAAAGCAAGGGCAAATGGGAAGAAGACCTAGGGCCCATATCAGAGGGGCAATGGAAGAAGATATTAGAGAGGGGACACCTGGTAACAATGTCGCCCGCACAAAAGTTCTCATATCTGATGCTGCTACATAGGACGTACTATACACCAAAAAGGCTGTTTAGGTTTGGGTGGAGGATAGATGCAGGGTGTCTCAGGTGTCAGGGCACGGGGGACTTGATGCACATGATATGGAGGCGCCCAAAATTATTCAGATATTGGTCAGAGGTCCATAACACCATAAATAGGATATATAAAATAACATTAGAAAGGGAACCTAGACTGTGTATCCTGGGATTAGGGGAGGGAATAAGCAGGGAGGCTAGTACAACAAAAGCAGTGCTCAGGTGTCTCTTCCATGCAAGAAAATTAATAGCGCAAAGATGGCAAACAGAGAGACTGCCGTCGGTAAAAGATTGGGTTAATGCAGTCACGGAAACAATACGGAAGGAGAAAGTAGCCTACACTAATGCCGCGTACACACAACCGTTTTTCATGGCGTGAAAAATGCCATTTTTTAAATTGGTCATTAAAAACTATCGCGTGTAGGCTCCAGAGCATTTTTAACGACGTGAAAAATAGCCCAAAAAAAATAGAACCTGCTCTATTTTTTCACGTCGTTATTCACGTTGTTATTTTTAACGTCGTGAAAAACGGTAGTGTGTATGCTTTTATGAGGGGAAAAAAATGCGCATGCTCAGAATCAAGTATGAGACGGGAGCACTCCTTCTGGTAAAACTAACGTTCGTAATGGAGATAGCACATTCGCCACGCTGTAACAGACTGAAGAGCATGAGGCTGAAAAGCGCGAATCGGCTCTCAAACTTTACTAATACGAGGATCAGCAAAAGCAGCCCAAAGGGTGGCGCCATCCGAATAGAACTTCCCCTTTATAGTGCCGTCGTACGTATTGTACGTCAATGCGCTTTGCTCGAGCATTTTTTTTCACGATAGTGTGTAGGCAAGGCAGGCTTGAGAGGAAACACGAAAAATCACGTCGAGAAAAACGTCGGTTTTTTCAATGACATTAAAAACGGGCGTGTGTACGCGGCATAAGAGAAAAAATATTAGAGAGTTCGAAAAAGTGTGGAAACCATGGTTAGAAAGTATGGGGTACCACTTGTAAAATAGAAGTAATGCAGTAAGCAGAAGAAGGAAAAAAAAAAAAACAATGTGTGAAAAAAGTATAGAAACCCTAGTGTGAGAAACCATAGAGTCGGGGGGAGGAGGGAGGGAGGGGGAAAAAGGTTTAATAGAAAGGAAAAAGGTGTTAATTATATAAATGCATGTTATTATTATTATCTTGTTAATACAAGGGATGTAAATTATCAAAGCATATGCATGTTCACTGTTATTTATAATGTTGAAGACAATCAATAAAGAAAATATAAGGGGAAAAAGAAACACCTCCCAGGGAGCACATTTGACCCCTTAATCACCCCCTAGTGTTAACCCCTTTCCTATCAGTGACATTTAAACAGTAATCAGCACATTTTTATAGCACTGATCGCTGTATAAATGTCAATGGTCCCAAAATGTGTCTGATCTGTCTGCTGCAATCCCGCTAAAAAATCGCTGATCACTGCCATTATTAGTAAAAAAAATAATAAAAACGCCATAACTCTATTCCCTATTTTGTAGACGCTATAACTTTTGTGCAAACCAATCAATATACGCTTATTGTGATTTTTTTACCAAAAATATGTAGGAGAATACATATTGGCCTAATCTGATGAAGAAATGTGTTTTTTTACTTTTTTGGGGGGATATTTATTATCCTAAAAATAGTTTTTTTTATTTTTTTCAAAATTGTGAGTTTTTTTTTTTTTTATAGTGCAAAAAATAAAAACCACAGAGGTGATCAAATACTACCAAAAGAAAGCTCCATTTGTGGGGAAAAAAAGAACGTCAATTTTGTTTGGGTACAGTTTTGAAGGACTCCGCTATTGCCAGTTAAAGCGACGCAGTGTAGCATCGCAAAAAATGGCCTGGTCATTAACCACTTGCTTACTGGGCACTTAAACCCCCCCTCCTACCCAGACCAATTTTCAGCTTTCAGCACTCTCACTCTTTGAATGACAATTGCGTGGTCATACAACATTGTACCCAAAAGACATTTTTATCATTTTCCCCCACAAATAGAGCTTTCTTTTGGTGGTATTGAATCACCTCTGCGGTTTTAATTTTTTCTTAAAAAAAAGACAGATTTTTTTTTTTTTTTATGTTTATTAAAGTTTTGCCATACAAAATGTATAAAAGTCGCAACATAACATTGTACAGTCTCGATTCAGCACTTGGGATTAACACAGTAAAGGTCTCTGCGTGGAGGGGTCCATGCCATAGCATCTAAAAAGAAAACTAAATAAAAAAAATTAAAAATCACCTCTTAATATCCCATATGAGTCTACCGCTCCTCAGAGCCGCAAGTCCCTCTTCACATCCCAGATCTTGTCAAGTGCACTGCCCGCCTAGAAGAGCCGTCCCCCCATCTGCTTGTCGGGGGGGCGCAACACCCCAGATCATGCGGGCGACTTTCAGATCAGTTCAGACTGACAACGGTCCCTTAGGAACTTAGAAACCAAAGAAAACTGGGAGTCGTACAAACCTCTAAGGTCTGGTTCCGACTCCAAAAATAGACAAACAAAAAGAGAACAGAGGCAAAGGAATAGAAGGGAGGAAACAGAGCGAGGAAAGAATAGTTGAGAAGGGGGAAAGGGGAATGGGGAAGCGGAGGAAGGAGCCCCAATTCAGCACCCGGACACCCTCAACTTAGAGCTAAAGTTAAGCTGCAAACATCCTGGGGTCATTTGTAATGGGTCCCACACTTTATGAAATATTTTTATTTTATCTTGAGCCAATGCAGTCAACCGTTCGTTTAGCATCAACCAAGACAATTTGCCTTTAAGCTGTTCGAATGGTAGGGCAGCCGATCTCCAGTTCCTAGCGATGGTGATTTTGGCTGAAATAAATATAAACGTCAAAAGCAGCCTGCTGGACTTGGAGGCCTCCACGTCTTCACTCCCCAGTAGTGCTTGCTTAGCTCAGGGCTTGACAAATTTTCTTGGAATCTAGGAGCCAGCTAAAAAAGTTAGGAGCCAGGAACGCGCCCCGTCCCGCTGAGCTTGCGCGCAGAAGCGAACGCATACGTGAGCAGCGCCCGCATATGAAAGCAGTGTTCAAACCACACAAGTAAGGTATCGCCGCGATCGTTGGAGCGAGAGCAATAATTCTAGCCCTAGACCTCCTCTGTAACTCAAAACATGCAGCCTGTAGAATTTTTTAAACGTCGCCTATGGAGATTCTACCTGACGCTCCTCTCTTCCTCCCCCTCCTCTACCTGATGCTCCTCTCTTTCTCCACCTCTCAGCTCCTTTACCTGACGCTCCTATCTTCCTTCACCTCCTCCCCTGACCCTCCTTAGCCCATGGGCATGTCTCCCCCCAGGTGGTGGAGGACAGTCAGGTCACACTTGGCTCCTATGATGGGGTGGATAGTGGGATACACTGAGTGTGGGTGTTTATACCTCTATATCCCCTCCCCCATCTCTGCATTCCCTCCATATGTCTGTCACACTCCATGCAGCCCCAAACATCAGCTGCACCTCAACCCCCAGGCTGGTGTCATGTGCCCTCGGCTCCCCCTCTCCTTCCTGAGGAGTAAACAATCCCCCCTGGGAGGTAAATTCTTCCATACCGACGCGACCCCCACACATGGAGCCTCACCTGCCGCCATGCACCGTCCACCCCTCTTCCCCCCTGGAGGGGGGTGTCTCCGGCTCCTCTCACAGCTCACCGCGGGACAGCCGCTCACCTGCAGCATCCATCACTCAGCAGTCATCCACGCTGGGGGGCGTGGCCGGACGCGCCAGAAGGCGATTGGCTGCGGCGCACATTAAGTCTATCACAAGCGCGGGGTTAGGAGGAGGCGGGGCTGTGTGAGTGCGAGCAGAGCAGAGAAAGTTTCAATGCCAGCCGTTACACTGCTCTGCTCGCCCCCACCCTCCCTCTACCTGTGCCGCAGATCACGTGTGTGCCGATCCGACGTCATTGATCCGTGCGGATCACGGATCAATGACGATCCGTTGCACCACTACCTCAGACCCTGCTCGGGTATTGGGAAGGAGGAGGGGACAGCGGCCATGTGAGGAGAGGAGGCCGGCCTCTCCCCTCCCATGTCACTCACAGCTGGACATCAGATTACTGCCCGCCTCCAGGGAAACCATGGAGACCAGCCGGGGGGGGAAGAGATTCAAGAGAAGGATCGGCGTCCGGAGCTCCATGTCTGGGGCGTCGGGAGTTGCAGTGAGTGGGCTGGCGGCAGTCCAGGAGCCAGGACGCTGTTTCTGGTCGCCATGGCGACCTGGCGCCCGGGGTTTGTCGAGCCCTGGCTTAGCTGATTTAGTCAGATTTAGCTGGGTGAGGGAGTAAATTAAATTATATACCCTGATCCAAAACCTCCTAACCTTAGGGCATGTCCACCAAATATGATAGGTGGTGCCCACCTGGCCACACCCTCTAAAGCATAGCGGGGTAGCCCCTGACACAAAAGTTGCCAGTGTGACCGACACCATATACCACCTCAATAGAACCTTATAATTAGCCTCAATTATCGAAGTATTAATGAGCGAACAAGATGCTGTCTCAGCTATCTTATGCCATTCATCCAAATCCAGGGTTTCCTGCAAATCGGTCTCCCAGTGGACCATATAGTTCAGTTTTGTCGATGCGCTCAGCAATATCGAATATATAGCAGATAAATGTCCCTTGATTTTATCATAATTTCTGCATAGATGTTCCACGGGCGTTAGGGTCGCTAGGTCGCTCTTACGAGTCAGGGCTTGCACATAATGTGAAATCTGAGCAAATCTATAACATTCTGCTGGGGGCATATGATATTTGTCAGTCATAGTCCGTTCGGACAGCATACCCTTATGATCACAAAGGTCAGCTATGCGCATGAAACCCTTATTGGTCCACCATTCGAACGCTAGTGGGGCGAGACCCGGGGTGAATGCACTATTTTGAAGCAGAGGTGCCAGTGGAGAATGGGGAGACTTGAATTTGTGAGATCTGGAGAGTCTGTCCCATATTTCCAAAGACATAGATACAGTAGGGCACAGTATAGTAGGTCGTTCCTTAATAGGGAGCCACAAGATATGAGAAATTGGTTTGAGATGGCAAGAATAGGATTCCATAGCCATCCATATGGCCTGCGCCCGTTGGGAATGGAACCTTGAGATTTGTGCCACCTGGGCAGCATAGAAATATTTTATTAAATCTGGTAGACCAAGTCCTCCCTTCTGCTTCAACGTATATAGAGTGCTCCTATTCACCCTGGGTCTCTTATCTCCCCAAATAAACTGCAGAACTTTATTCTGAAATCATTTAAGGTCGTCACGGGCCAATGAGACTGGCAAGGTACGGAAGAAATACAATAATCGGGGTAGAACATTCATTTTTATTGAGTGAAGTCTGCCGAACCACGATGGTGGATGGATCTGCCACTTAGCCAAGTCATCTGTCAGCCATTTAAAAAGGGCTGGATGATTCCCTTTGTACAACTTACTGACAGATGAGGTCAATTGTATGCCTAAATAGGGGAGAGCAGCTGATTCCCATCGGAATTGAAATGACTTTTCGAGCGTTGTCTGAGTGGAGCTTAGCAATTA
The DNA here is from genome assembly GCA_029206835.1 of Rana muscosa. Lineage (NCBI taxonomy): Eukaryota > Metazoa > Chordata > Amphibia > Anura > Ranidae > Rana > Rana muscosa. The sequence goes on along the minus strand of CM055117.1, from coordinate 357,975,375 downwards.
TAAGTTCAATGCCCTCGACTTACTATGATTAATTGCCAACCCAGAGATGTCAGAAATTGGTTGCAAAATAGCATATAAATTGGGAAGGGATGTGATCGGTGAAGTCAAGGTCAGCAACAAATCATCTGCAAAGAGTAAACATTTGTGCTCATAGTCTCCGCAATAAATACCCTGAATATCTCTGCATGCACAAATTTTAATCGCTAGCGGCTCAATCGCCAGAGCGAATATTAACGGCGACAACGGACAACCCTGTCTAGTTCCCCGTCTGATTGGAAATGATTGGGACGTATATCCCCTAAGCATTAGCGAGGCACTAGGGGAGTCATATAATACACAGAGGAGATCCAGAAAGCGCCCCCCAAATCCAAAGCGAGTGAGAACATCAAATAGATAGTCCCAGGAGATGGAATCAAATGCCTTCTGGATATCCAATGAAAGTAACATTCCCCTCCTAATTCCCCTTCCGTCCCAATCAGACTGAACCACCGAGATGAGATTAATTAACCGACGGGTTTGGTCTGATGCCTGTCTAGTCGGGACAAAACCTGCTTGGTCAGGATGAATATAACACTGAAGAAAAGTATTAAGTCTTTGGGCCAGTATTTTGGTCAAGATCTTCAGATCTGTATTAATTAAGGAAATTGGGCAGTAATTGGTACAGTCTCCATGATCCTTCCCTGGCTTCGGGATAACACTTATATATGCTGCATTTTTGTGGCAGGGGAGCCCACTACCACTTCTCAAGTCATTAAAGTACAGAGATGTGGGGCAAGAAGATCTTGATACTTCCTGTAGTAGTGGCCCGGGAAGCCATCTGGCCCAGGAGCCTTAGTAGGATGCAATGTTTTGATTGCGGCTCTGATTTCAGGTTCTGTAAAAGCACCGTCCATCAGTTCCACATGTGCTTGTGTCAATGTAGGCAGCTGTAAGTCGCGGAAGAATGTCTGCGCTCCGGATGGATCAAACTTATTCTGCGCTCCATACAGCTTAGCGTTAAATTTGTGAAATTCCCCAATTACCCTTTCAGGGTTCTGGGAGGTAAGGCCCGTGGATCTTAGTTTAGGTAAGGTCGGCGTGTACAGTCGAGGGACCAGCTTTCTAGCTAACATTGTGGTTGGTTTATCCCCCAGAGTGTAGAACCTATGTTTAGACCAGCTCATATGTTTCTCCGCTTGTGTAGTCAAACTAAGATTGAGTGCTAGTCGGGCTTCATCAATTTTGTGCCTTATATCTATCCGGGTGTTCATTTGCTGTTCGCTCAGCAAGTCCTCTAAGTTTGCTTCCAAACGTTTATTTGTCTGTTCCCTATCGCGTTTAACCCTGGCCGCCACTTGTAATAATATGCCCCGAATCGCAGCTTTATGGGCTACCCAGTTAATTGCGGGGGATGTGTCTGACGCCCTTTTAAGTCTAAAGTACTCCCCTATTTCCTTTTGAATCTCTAAAAAGATTATAGGGTCATTCAGCAGGCTCACATTGAGTCTCCATGGGGAGGGTCTAGATTTAGTCCACAGCCCCGTAGTAGAGAGTTTGATCGGGGAATGGTCCGACCAAGGGGTAGATAAGATCTTTACTGACTTAATAAATGGGAGCACAGGCGTGCGTACTAAAAGGTGATCTATCCTAGAATAAGTATGATGGACCTACGAAAAGTATGTAAAGTCCCTGACTGTGGGGTTGTGTTCTCGCCAGGCATCAATGAGGTCATGGAAATGAAATAGACGCGCCACCTTGCTGCTCCCGGTTTGTGGATGCTTCAAAATTGGTTTAGGAGGAGTCAGATTTGTCCATAACCCTGTCTAAGGGAATATTACTATCGCCCCCCATAATGACCTGACCCTGGACTTTGGGCATCAGTATCCTAAGCAATTTGCTAAAAAATTCTGGCTGCCCAGTATTCAGGGCATAATATCATATAAAGGACACCTTCTGGTCATGAAGCCGCCCCACTGCCATAATATACCTGCCACCCTTGTCTTTAACAATAGTGATGGAGGTAAAGGGGGTCCGTTTCGAAAAACAGATAGCCACACCGCCCTTTTTTTCCCAGCCCCCTGCTAGATAAAACTGCGGATACTTCACATTGAGGTAGCGGGGCGCTGAGGCGTTAGAAAAATTAGTCTCCTGTAAGAGAAGGACTTTAGCCTTCTGTTTATAATAAAACTGGAAAGCTTTAGTCCTCTTAGCAAGGGAATTAAAACCATGTACATTGTGGCTAGCTATTGAATAGTCAGTGTTGTATGTTGTAGCCATCGTGGTAGGGCAGAGCACTCTTACCTTGCGCAGTCAATGAAGTGGAAGGGGCCCTGGGAATGAAGACTGTCAGATTTCGTGACCTTTCGGACCATGTCATGCGGGGAGGGTGCCAAACCGAGGCTCCAAAGAGAAAGGGGGAAGGGGTGAGAAGAAAAGGCATTAGAAAAGCAGAAAAATAAAAATAAAAACAAAAAACATTCATAGGCCTTAGGCCCAAACAACCAACATAAAACAATCCTAACTGATGAATGAAGGCGTGGGGAATAACCCCTGCCGGAGACAACATCCGGCAAATTAGGTGCAAGGGTACCTTCCTCGTTATGTATGACCACCCCGACCCAAACATGAATATTCTCTATCTAAGCAGGTCATTCGAGGTCATATCAGGAATGACAAACACATCAACACAGTATAACATATCAGGCTACCCATAATAATATATGTCCCCAAGGTCAGTGACGCCGGGGCAGGAAGAGTACCCATCGGTCGTTCCTGCCCCCGAGTCACAACCCAGCAGAGGAACTACATTGCGTTCCATCTAAGACCCCCAGTCTATAAAATAACAAAGTTCTAGCGAACATGTTGGGGTTTGATGGGGCTGAAAATTAGCCGGCTGATAGTCATTCCGAAAACCAGGAAATCAAGTAGCTGCGTTTACAGTTATGAAGGCTCCGTCAGGCCCATAGTCCACCATGAGCCCAGGCCAGTCCTGGGCAATTTAAACACTAACAAATCCCAGAAAGTGGTAGAAAAGAACAATACTCAGGTATTCCAGCGAGCATTCCTGGCCTGTGAGCGCGTACGATCCTGCCACATCGGAGAAAGGGGACGGTGATCCGGGGGGGGGAGACGAAATCGGAGAGTCCCGCGCGATGATACCGAGGCCAAGCAGTAGGTCCTCGCCTGTTTGGAATGTGGAAAATTAATGGGATTTCCCTTTGTAGGTGAATGATAACTTAAAAAGGAACGCCCACCGGTACTTAATCTGCTTGTTCATGAGTTGCTGAAGTAATGGTCGCAGGTTTCTGCGTTTTTGGACCGTTGACGGAGCCAAATCTGTGAAAAGCTGTATTGGTGCTCCAAAAAGCGACAAGTCCGGTCTGTTGCGGGCCGTAAACATCATCTTCTCCTTAATGCGATAGTGATGTGGCTTAACAATAATGTCTCGTGGTAGGCCGTCGGCCCTCAGGGCTGTCAGCGCCCGGTGAATGCGATCCACTTCCATTTGGTGGGCAGCAATGTCAGGGATAAGAGTTTTCATTAGGTCTTTTATAGCCCCCTCTAGATCAGTTTGAGTTTCAGGGAGGCCACGGATGCAGAGATTGTATCTAGGTGAACGATTCTCCAAGTCCTCGATTTTCGTGAATGCCTCTTCCAATCTATCCTGGAGGTCAGTGACCATGAGTTCTGATTGACCCTTTTGATGGTGCCGTCCACTTTGGTTTCTATGAGCTCAAAACGTTCCCCCAAGCTGTGGATATATTTTTTGAGGTCCGTGGTAATTAATGTGCAGGCCTTGGAAAGCTCCTGCTGCAGCATGGTGGAGAACCTACCCAACAGTACAGCATCTGGGGAATAATGTGATAGCTGGGTAGGTGGAATATCCTGGCTGGACTGGCTGAATAGGACCTCTGTGAGATCCGCCATGTTTCTGTCCATGGAGAAAGCAGGGTAGTTTACTGAGTCATGCCCATCAGCATACATGGCTGGGGATGAGGGATGTGAAGGTGACTCACCCCACTGGACGGTCTCCACCTCTCCTGAGGATTGTGAGGAAAAAAGGATCCCTGGATGGCTCCGGATTAAGCAGTTTGCCTCCTCTCTGCGCCATCGGTTTGCCTCCTCTTCGCGCCATCGGATCTGGCTGCTGTGCTGCCCCGCAGCCATTTTGGATCGCGGCTTAGCTTTAGGGGAAAGCACCGCTCTCCTCTGGGCTATAGCCTGTTTGTGTTGCCCTTTCCACGGTTGCCCCTGTGCCCTCCGGTTCATCACCGCCTCGGGGCTACAGTAGGATCGGTCCTGGCTCTCGGACCTCACTGCCTGCACTGCCAATAGCTCCGGTGGGTCGGGGTGCCGGGAGCTCGGTCAGTGCACGTCCTCCTCCGAGTCCCCGCGCATGCGCACTCCGATTTTTTTTTTTAAATACAAAACCGTTTTATATGTTGTTATAAAATTTTGCAAATAGGTAATTTTTCTCCTTCATTTGTGTACGCTGATGAGGCTGCACTGGTGGGCACCGATAGGCGGCACTAATAGGTGGCACTGGACGCATGCAAAGTGGAGGACGTCTATTGACGGCTTCCCGGCAAAGCAGCTCCGCGTTGTAGCCGTCATTCGGCTATAGCGCGGATCTGAAGGAGTTAAGGGGGGAAATCTTCCAGTCCTTAAGTGGTTAAAGTGCATTTTTTCCAAAAAAAACGTTTTATATGTTACATAAAATTTTGCAAACAGGTAATTTTTCTCCTTCATTTGTGTACGCCGATGAGGCGGCACTGGTGGGCACCGATAGGCGGCACTGGTGGGCACCGAGAAGTGGCACTAATTGTTCGGCACTGGAAGCATGCAAAGTGGAGGACGTCTATTGACGGCCCCCCGGCAAAGCAGATCTGATGGAGTTAAGGGGGGAAATCTTCCAGTTCTTAAGTGGTTAAAGTGCATTTTTCCCCCAAAAAATGCGTTTGCCAAACCCCATGCGCAAATACAGTGCAACATAACATAAAATATTGCAACAACCATTTTATTCTCTAGGGTCTCTGCGAAAAAATAAAATAAAAACTATATTATATATATACACACACACACACACACACACACCGTATATACTCGAGTATAAGCAGTTTTTCAGCACATTTTTTTGTGCTGAAAATGCCCCCCTCAGCTTATACTTGAGTCTGTGTCCATCTTCAACTTTGTGCATCTGATCCCGGCCAGCCGTAGGTCCTCCCATACTTGGCACACATGTAGCCCCACTCTTCATCTACACGTGTGCAAAGTTTGTTGTCCAGGGGACCTACGGCCGGGGAGCACCGATTTTTCAAAGCCGGACACCCCTTCTATAGATTCCCATGTTAAACATCAGTCTAGTCACACAGCGCCGGAGATCAGGTAGGGAGATTGGGCACAGTGAGGCATGGGCACAATAAGGCACGCAGATGGGCACCCTAGGCTTGAACTCGAGTCAATAAGTTTAAAATTAGGTGCCTCGGCTTATACTCGAGTATATAAAAAATACTAATGTTTGGGGTTTCTAAATTATTTTCTAGCAAAAATTACTGATTTTAATTTGTAAGCAACAAATGTCAGAAAAAGGTTTAGTCATTAAAGAAGAACTGCAGACTACTTACATAATTTGTAATAAAAACATCTTTGCTATTCTGAAGCTTCCCTCCAACCACTTTATTTTATATATGCTGTGATTCTGTACTTGCCAAATATGCTGCAGAAATCTCCCTCCACTGAGTCTGGCTACATCCATTTTAACTGTGGGCAGCTGAAGCTGCTGCCTGTTTACTTCCTGGATTTACACAGAGGCACACCTCCAGCTCTCATTGACCCTCTCATGGCTCATCCCCCCTCCCTTAAAGACAAAAGAGAGAGAGAGAGAGAGAGAGAGAGAGAGAGTGATGTACATGATGCCATAAGCCTAGGCTTATTTTCAGACAAGAAAACAGGCAGTGGGCTGCATAAGCTACCGTATTTACTGACAGAAAAATAAATGTTTTACTATCCAAAGGTAAAACAAGGGCAGAGGAATTAATAGATGGAAAGATGAAAAAATTACTGAAGGTCTGCTTTAAGTGGTTAAACTGACCTCACTTACAGACTGAAGTTCATTCCTTTGATCTAAAAGTACCAAATGATGAAAAGTTTCTCCTCATCTCCGATGTTGAGATAAACTTGGCAGGCTGCCCACATTTTTTTTATTTATTTTTTTGTCAGCAGTCAGAAGTGAGCAGAGAATTCTGCACTTGTTACATAGAATCAGGGAAATTATTTTTCAGATCCGGATCGGAGTAGAATCACAATTTCGATTCTTTAACGATTTAATGCTGGTAAAGATTTACCAAAAGGTGGTTGAGGAAGTAAAGACTATGCTGCAACCAGAGAATGCTGGCAACTCACTCATTCACGACTGACTGCTGGTCAGGACCAACAGAGTCACTACATGCCATGTCTTACATGCTACTTCATTGACAGTGGAAGGACAAAAAAGCAATTGGTGTTGAATACAAAAGTGATGCAAGGATCTCACACTGGGGAGTACATTAAAGAAATGTTTCTAGGCATGCTTGAAGACTGGGAAATAAACAAAGACGGAGTGATGTTTGTGCTTCGAGACAGCAGAGCAAACATGGTGAAAGGAATGAAGCTTGCTGAAGTGTCAGACCTCAGTTGTATGGCACTCAACCTGCAACTTGTGGTAAATGATGGTCTGTCAAGCCAGACAGCTTTGATTGATATAACTGGCAATCTGAAGAGGTGCCCAAGCCATTTTCACCATTTAATCTTTGCCAAGCAGTGACTGAGGTACATTCAGGAAGACCTTGGCCTACCCAAAAACAACTTGATTCAGACTGTTCCAACACAATGGAACTTAACACTTCACATGCTGCAAAGAATGCTGGAACAGAAGCGAGCCCTTAGCATCTATTCAGGTGAACATGGAGGATATTCTTGTCCTACTGCACATGAAGTGGGGGCGCGCCCATTCATTGGAAAGAGGGCTTGCCGTCTAACTTAGTAGGCCCGGGAAGTCCAGGTCTTCTCTTCTGCTTCAACCCCGAGTTCTGAAAGGGACAAAATAAACCCTTTTTGGTCCAGGACGTAGACACTTTTGCTCCGGTGACCTTTGCCACTTCTTCAGAGGTAAGAGTGCTCTTTTCTACTATAATCTTCTGGATAAATGTATCCGGGTCATTGTCGAACAGGCGTTCACCCTGGTAAGACATACATTCCAGCTGTATTTTGCAAGGGTACTCCACTGACCAGCATTTTAGCCAAAGCACATGCCTCATGTAAACGGACATAAGGCCCAGTCGAGAGAGTTTTCAGAGAATCTCCCAACCAGTATGTAAACAGTAAAGAAGTAGGACATATTGGCCCCAAAAAGAATGAAGGAGGACATCTAGTTACAAAGGATGGGGAGATGGCGAAGGTATTATATTTATTCTTATCCTCAGTCTTCACAAGGGAATCGGGGGGGGGGGGCGCTTCAGTAACCAAAACTGCAGTGTTTATCCTCGTGACACATTACAGGAAGCACCATCATGGCTAACAGAGGACAGAATTAGACTTGGGAAACTTAACATTAATAAATCACTGGGACAGGATGGCTTGCACCCGAGGGTACTTAGGGAACTCAGTCAAGTAATTGCCAGACCATTGTTCCTAATTTTTACTGATAGTCTACTGACTGAAATGGTACAAGCAGATTGGAAAAAAGCCAATGTAGCACCAATATTTAAAAAGGGCCCAAAATACATCCCTGGGAATTACAGACCAGTTAGCCTAAGATACATAGTATACAAGATCTTGGAAGGGATGATAAGGGACTATATACAAGATTTTAGTAATGAAAACGGTATCATTAACAGTAATCAACATGGATTCATGAAGAATCGTTCTTGCCAAACCGACCTATTAACCTTCTATGAGGTGGTGAGTTGTCATCTAGATACAGGAAGGCCGGTAGACGTGGTGTATCTGGATTTTGCAAAAGCATTTGACACAGTTCCCCATAAATGTTTACTGTACAAAATAAGGTCTATTGGCATGGACTATAGGGTGAGTACATAGATTGAAACCTGGCTACAAGGGAGAGTTCAGAAGGTGGTGATAAATGGGGAATACTCGGAATGGTCAGGGGTGGGTAGTGGGGTCCCACAGGGTTCTGTGCTGGGACCAATCCTATTTAATTTGTTCATAAACGACCTGGAGGATGGGGTAATCAGTTCAATCTCTGTATTTGCGGACGAGGCTAAGCTAAGCAGGGCAATTACTTCCCTACAGGATGTGGAAACCTTGCAAGAAGATCTGAACAAATTAATGGGGTGGGCAACTACATGGCAAATGAGGTTTAAATGTAGAAAAATGTAAAATAATGCATTTGGGTGGCAAAAAATAGGATTTTTATAACAGCTTACCTGTAAAATCCTTTTCTTGGAGTACATCACGGGACACAGAGCGACATAGTCATTACTATGTGGGTTATATAGATACCTTCAGGTGCTTGTACTGGCAACTTCCAAAACCGGAAGTACCCTCCCCTATATAAGCCCCTCCCATCCGGGAGTACCTCAGTTTTGTAGCAAAGCAATAAGTGTCCCCAAAAGAGGGGTGGGAGCTCTGTGTCCCGTGATGTACTCCAAGAAAAGGATTTTACAGGTAAGCTGTTATAAAAATCCTATTTTCTTTCTCGTACATCACGGGACACAGAGCGACATAGTCATTACTATGTGGGACGTCCCAAAGCAATGCCCAATGAGGGGGGATACACCATACATAAGCTGAGCGCTATCAGACATGAGGATCTTTTGCGGCCTGCAACACACTGCGCCCAAAGGCGACATCCTTCTGACTTCTAACGTCCACCTGGTAGAACCTAGTTCTGAAGACCATGTTGCGGCCTTACAGACCTGAGCCAGGGAGGCCTGGTGATGCACTGCCCATGAAGTTCCAACTGCTCTCGTGGAGTGCACCCTAACTTTGAACGGAGGCGGTCTCCTTCTCAAGCCATAGGCTTGCATTATGACCTGTCGAATCCACTTGGCTAAAGTAGATTTTGACGCTGCCTGACCCTTTCTGGGGCCTTCCGGCAGAATAAACAAAGTATCCGTTCTGCGAACCTGAGCAGTGGCTTTTAGATAAGCTTTAACTGCTCTTACTACATCCAAAGAATGTAATAACTTTTCCTCTACCGAGCTTGGTTTGGGGAAAAAAGAAGGAAGAACCACATCTTGGTTCAAATGAAACCTCGATACCACCTTAGGAAGAAAGGCTGTATGAGGACGTAACACTACTCTGTCCTTATGGATAACCAGATATGGCTCTTTACAGGACATAGCTGCTAATTCCGACACTCTTTTAGCCGAACAAATGGCTACTAGAAAAATCAATTTCCTGGTGAGAAGAACCAAGGAAATATGCTGTAATGGTTCAAATGGTTGTTTCTGTAGAACCGACAGAACCAGGTTTAGATCCCATGGACATATGGGAATATTAACCGGAGGATTAATACGCATCACTCCTTGTATAAAGGCTTTGACTAGTGAATGCGAAGCCAAGGGCCTTTGAAAAAATATTGACAAGGCCGAAATCTGACCCTTGATAGTACTCAAGGCAAGCTTCCTATCTACAGCCCACTGTAGGAAGTCCAAAATCCTCCCTATCACGTACTTACGTGGATGCCATTTCTTGGCCTCACACCACTTAATGTACGCTTTCCAGATCCTATAATAGATCTGCCTGGATACCGGCTTCCTGGCATTGATCATGGTAGATACCACAGAATTAGAGAGCCCTCTCTTTTTCAGAATGTGGGCTTCAATAGCCAGGCCGTCAAACCTAGGGCTGGTAAGGAAGGGTGGTATATCGGTCCCTGCGACAGCAGGTCCGGACGATGTGGGAGGGTCCAAGGACTCCTCACTGACATTTTTACAATCTCCGCGTACCATGCCCTTCGGGGCCACGCTGGAGCCACCAGAATCACTGGTTTCTTTTCTACCCTGATTCTGCAGAGTAATCGAGGTAACAATTGTGGCGGTGGGAATGCATATATCAGCTTGAACTGATCCCAAGGGAACACTAGGGCATCCGAGCCGCAAGCTAGGGGATCCCTTGTCCGAGAGACAAACCTGTCCACCTTTGCGTTGAATCTGGATGCTAGCAGATCTACATCCGGTGTTCCCCACCGCTGACATATTGTCCGGAAAACCTCGGGGTGAAGGGACCATTCCCCTGGGCATAATTGTTGGCGACTTAGAAAGTCCGCCTTCCAATTCTCCACTCCTGGAATGAATACCGCGGATATGGCTGGGACATATCTTTCTGCCCATTTCAGGATGTAATTTACTTCCCTCTGGGCTGCACGACTCCTGGTGCCACCCTGATGATTGATATATGCCACTGCTGTGGCATTGTCTGATTGAATTCTGACAGGGGACCCTTGGAGTTTGGATGTCCATGCTACTAGGACATACCGGGCTGCTCGTATCTCTAAGAGATTGATGGGCAGGGCCTTTTCTGCATCCGACCATCTGCCCTGGAGAGACCATTGCTCCAGTACTGCTCCCCAGCCTATAAGGCTGGCATCTGTAGTGACCACCTTCCAAGAAATCGGACTGAAGGATTTCCCTTTTTCCAGATTCTGGAGAACCAACACCAACGGAGGCTCTTGCGAACGGAAGGGGACAAGGACATTGGTAAGTCTAGGGCCTGAACTTTTTTGTTCCAGGCTGACAGTATGGCCCTTTGCAAATTCCTTGAATGGAATTGACCTTAGGGTACTGCTTTGAATGATGCCACCATTTTTCCCAGCAGCCTCATGCACAGGCGTATGGACGGCTGTCTTTTTGTACCCACTAGGTGGATCAAATCTCTCAAAGACAACACCTTTTCTCGAGGCAAGAATATTTTTCTCTGGCCTGAATCCAGCCTTAGCCCCAAGTATTCCAGACTTTTGACTGGTTTTAGGGCTGACTTGTCTCGGTTGATAATCCAACCGTGAGATTCCAGATACTTGATTGTCTTGCGAACGACCACTTCTAGTTTTTTCACTGAGTGGTCTATCAGCAACAAGTCGTCTAGATATGCCATTATCGTTACACCTTGTGTTCTTAGATTGGCCAATAATGGGGCCAGAATTTTTGTGAACACTCGTGGTGCTGTGGCCAGACCGAAGGGTAAGGCTCTGAACTGAAAATGCCGCCCTTCTACTGCAAAGCATAGAAATTTTTGGTGGACTGGAAAGATGGGAATGTGCAAATAAGCATCTTTGATGTCGATCGAGGCTAACCATTCCTCCCCTTGTAGGGCAGTGGCCACCGATCGGATCGACTCCATCCGGAAAGTCCTGATATGCAGGAATTTGTTTAGCCCTTTTAGATTTAATATGGGCCTCACGTCCCCGTTTGGCTTCGGGACTGTAAAGAGGTTTGAGTAAAACCCGAACCCCCATTCTTCCAGGGGAACCTCCATAATTACTCCTTGGAGCAATAGTTGTTCTAGTGCCAACAGGAGGGACTCTCTCTTCCGGGGATCCCTTGGCACGTTTGACCTCATAAAATGGGAAGGAGGAGAGTCTTTTAACTCCAATCTGTATCCCAGACTTACTGCGGAGAGCACCCATCTGTCTCTGATCGTGTCCCGCCAGGTCTCTGCGAACAACTGGAGTCATCCCCCCACCCGATTGAGTGGGGGCAACCCTTCATGAATTTGACTTTGGGGGAGGTTTTGTACCTCTCCTGACCCAGGGTTTCTTATTACCCTGCGATTGTCCCTGATTTTTACCCCCCGGGATTTGACCGAGGAGGCCGTCGGAACTGTTTCACAGCCGATGCCCCAGGGACTGGAGAAGCAGGCCTCTTAAAAGAGGGACCTCTAACTCTGTTTTTAACCGGCAAGAGTGTACTTTTACCGCTGGAAATTTTCTGGATATATTCGTCCAGGTCTTCCCCGAATAAGCGTTCACCATGAAATGGGAAGCTAACCAGCAATTTTTTACAGGGAGCTTCAGCAGACCAGTTTTTGAGCCATAGAAGCCTGCGCATAAGTACTACAGACAGCGTAAGGTGGGAGGCCTGATGGATTGAATCCTTTATGGAGTCAACCGCAAAGCATAAGGCTCTAGGTAGATCAGCTAGGGCAAGGGCCTGCTGATCTGGCAAGTCCCTTAAGACCCGTTTCAACTGATCCTTCACTGCTTGGCAGACCCCAATAGCTGCCACTGCTGGTTGTGTCACCAAGCTTGCTGTAGAAAAAGCAGATTTTAATAAGGACTCCAATTTTTTATCTATTGGGTCCTTGAACATTATCCACTGGACATGTCAGTGATTTATTCACACAAGAGATGGCTGCGTCCACTGTAGGGACCCTCCATTTTTTGATGAACTTATCCTCCATGGGATAGACCACCGGAAATCTCTTGGGGGGAGTAAATATTTTATCAGGATGTTCCCAATCCTGGTAAATGAGCCCTTCCAGTAAAGGGTGAAGTGGAAAGGAACAGACAGTCTGGGGAGCTTTTAGCGACCCCAGCGAGGAGACAGTAGTGGTTGATGGTTCCGCAAGGTGCATTTTAAATGCTGATCGGACCATGTTAGTCAGAGACTGAACCCATAATCTTTCAGCTTGAGATGCTGAGAAAGGTTCCTCCACTGTTGATTCCTCTATAACAGAATCAACCTCATCCTGATCCCCTTCAGGCAGGTCGATCCCTGTATGGGACTGTTGCTCCGCTAACAGGTACTCTGAAGGAGGAGACGGAGATCGGGCGTGCTTTCCCTGTGACAGGGAGGCAGCGATCAATGTTGACAATCTCTCTTCTAATCCTCCCAGAGCTGAGGAAAAAACCTCCTCTGTTACATACACAGGAGCAGGTGAACTGAGGACAGCCACAGTACCAGGTACTCCTGCGGGGTCTCTACGGTCACTAACCTCTGAATTTTCAGGGGAGACTGGTGCAGCAGAAGCATGCCCAAGATCCTCAGAGCCCGATGGAGACCCCCTTCGCTTCCTGGAAGATTTAGTTCCGGAGCTTCTGGACGGCATATTCCTAAGCCCAAAGCTGAGGTATTCCAGCCGTAATACACCACTTTTACTGATAATAGTCTAGCACATTTGCTGCTATATAACAGTTGGTGTCTACTAAAGTGCCTTTCTAGGGGATGTCTGCATCAACCGCCTCTGTGTGCCTTATTTACTGTTGCTAGCTCTGTCTGTGCACTTCAATAGCCAGCTGTGATTGTGCCTTTAAACACGCTGGACGCCCGCACATGCGCAGTAGCGCCGCGGCGCACACCGAGCGTCATCCACCAGCTCCGCCCCTTTTTCCAGATCGCCTCTATATATAGAGGCGCGTGCACACGCACGCGCGCGGGCACGTGCGCCTTCGGCGCTCTTTTTTTAAAAAAAATAAGGAGCTAGATGGGAGCCAGGGTCCCTGCCGCAGGGCCCGGGGATGGATGAGCACAGCAACAGGGCAGAGGAGACAGCTTCCCAGCAGAGAACTTACCAACTGCCTGGATTTGACTTTGGAAGAAAAAAATCCCCATTACAAGAAAAAAGAACCATAGCGGCCTCTAGTGTTTAACACAGGTACCGCGGTCTTACCATTTTTTTTTTCTTGCCTACTATTACATTTTTTTACATTTTCTTAGTAGTAACAGGCATGCACAGAATATTAGCGGGAATACCTTAGGTAACAGGCAGAAAGACAAATTAGGCTTGGGGGTCCCCCAATAGAACCAAGTTCCTGAGGGCCCCCACTTACCTTTTCCTCGCCACAGGACTCTGTTTGGTCCACAGAAGCCCAAACTTCACCTATCACGGCAGGCATTGTAATTAAACCTTCAGGGACCGGGTTCCCAAGGATTCCACTCCCCTGGACCTGTATAGCATCCTGCACAGAAAACATCTTGGTCGTGGGTATGACCAGAGCTCTGGATCCCAGGGTCCAGCCCTCCTAAGAGAGGCATTACAGGCAAAACCTTGCTCTTCTCTTGCAAGGCCCGGGTACCGACCGTTTAGCTATGAAGCTTTTTTGGTCGGATCCGGAATAGCTTACTGAGGCCCAAAAGAACCTGTACGCAAGCTCAGTGAAAAACACATGTTACTTCTTGGCCAACACCTTAGACACTGGCAAAAAACTGAGGTACTCCTGGATGGGAGGGGCTTATATAGGGGAGGGTACTTCCGGTTTTGGAAGTTGCCAGTGCCAGCACCTGAAGGTATCTATATAACCCACATAGTAATGACTATGTCGCTCTGTGTCCCGTGATGTACGAGAAAGAAATATGAATGCAATCTATACACTAGGGCAGTGTTTCTCAACCTTTTTACCGTGGAGGAACCCTTGGCAAAAAGTCTGAGATCTCGGGGAACCCCTAAAAAAAAATTCAGATCTACAGCTCTCGGAACATCGTATCTGATCAGCAAGCTGTAGATATAACCACGTTTATTGTAGAAATAGCTTTAAATAATGGAATAAAAATTAGAACTCACCTGACACCAACATTATAGTGTGAACAGTGCACATAGAAAACAATTGATTTCTTTCTGTCCCTGCAGAGACCTGCGTTACAACAAGCCCAAAATATTTTAAGCAAGTCAAATTTGCACACATTTTCCATTTTTTGCACATATGCTGTGAACGAGGCCTTACTGAACTTGAACAAAACTCCCAAATATTGTGACTGATAAATAGGATAGCAGACTACGGGAACAGTTGGGACTTGTTCACAACATTCATGCATAAGAATTGATGGAAGATGGTGCAGATTTGATCTGCATAGAATACTTTGGTCTTGTCCATGTCATGTGCAGAGAGACATGCACTTTCCTAACGTAGGTCTCTGCTAGGACATAAAGAAAATAACTGATTTCTATGTGCCCTGTTCACACCACAATGTTGGTATCATTTGAGTATTCTTCTCTGCAGAGAAATGCATACATGTTGCATATTTCTGTGCAGAAAAAATATGCACATGATACCAATGTTGATTTCAATGTGCATTGACAGCGAGTACTGTCAATGCGCATTAATACCTGGTGCCTCCTCTATAGTTCCAGCTCCTCTGAACCTGTGAGGGTGGTACCAGGAAGAGTGCTGACAGTGGAAGCACATGGCTGAATCTTGCAGGAGGTGAGATCCTGTGTATGGTAGTGACTGAATGCAGACTGCAGGGGCCGTGGCTGGATGAGACTGAATCATAATAGGATTATGTACAAATATGGCAAAATAAAGCTATTATAATCTCACCTCCTGTTACATTCAGCCTGTGTGCCTCAACTCTCTGACCCCCCCCCCCCAGTCTGCAATCAGTGCTGTTATACACAGGATCTCATCTCCTGTTCTCTGCTCTTCCCTCCCCCAGCAGTCTGCATTCACCCCTGACATACACAGGAACTCAGCTTCTATCTAATCTAGCCATGTGCTCCTTTTCTCTGCTCCCCCCCTCCACAGTGTGCATTACTGCTACCATTGAGACAGATCTCACCTTCTGATCTGGTGCTTCCGCCTCCATAGTCCTCATTCTCGGCTCTCTTCACGGCTCCCACTCTGTTCTCCCTGCCTCCAGTCTTCATTCCCGGGTCCCATGGCTCCCCGCTCTCCATCAGTGGTGTCACTAGGGTTGGTGTCACCCGATGTGAAAAAAATTGGTGTCAACCCCCCTTCCACCCACTATAGTCCCTCTTCAGTACAGATCCCCCATTAAGTACAGACCCCCCTCCATCAGTATAGACCTCCCCCTAAGTGCAGAAACCCTATCAGCATAGACCCCCTCAGAGCAGACCCCCCTCCAGCAGCATAGACCCCCCTCAGTGCAGACCCCCCCGCATAGGCACCCCCAGTGCAGACCACCTCCATCAGCATAGCCACCCTCAGTGCAGACCCCCTTCAGCATAGACACCCCCCAGTGCAGACCCCCCTCCATCAGCATAGACCCCCAGTGCACACCCCATCAGCATAGACACCCCCAGTGCAGACCCCCCTCCATCAGCATAGACCCCCATAAGCATAGACACCCCCTAGTGCAGACCCCCTTCCATCAGCATAGCCCCCTCAGTGCAGACCCCCATCAGCATAGACACCCCCCAGTGCAGACCCCCCTCCATCAGCATAGACCCCCAGTGCACACCCCATCAGCATAGACCCCCAGTGCACACCCCATCAGCATAGACACCCCCTAGTGCAGACCCCCTTCCATCAGCATAGCCCCCTCAGTGCAGACCCCCACCAGCATAGACACCCCCTAGTGCAGACCCCCTTCCATCAGCATAGCCCCCCTCAGTGCAGACCCCCTTCAGCATAGACACCCTCCAGTGCAGACCCCCCTCCATCAGCATAGACCCCCAGTGCACACCCCATCAGCATAGACACCCCCAGTGCAGACCCCCCTCCATCAGCATAGACCCCCATCAGCATAGACACCCCCTAGTGCAGACCCCCTTCCATCAGCATAGCCCCCTCAGTGCAGACCCCCATCAGCATAGACACCCCCCAGTGCAGACCCCCCTCCATCAGCATAGACCCCCAGTGCACACCCCATCAGCATAGACCCCCAGTGCACACCCCATCAGCATAGACACCCCCTAGTGCAGACCCCCTTCCATCAGCATAGCCCCCTCAGTGCAGACCCCCACCAGCATAGACACCCCCTAGTGCAGACCCCCTTCCATCAGCATAGCCCCCCTCAGCATAGACACCCCTCCATCAGCATAGCCCCCCTCAGTGCAGACCCCCATCAGCATAGACACCCCCATCCATCAGCATAGCCCCCCTCAGTGCAGACCCCCATCAGCATAGACACCCCCATCCATCAGCATAGCCCCCCTCAGTGCAGACCCCCATCAGCATAGACACCCCCATCCATCAGCATAGCCCCCCTCAGTGCAGACCCCCATCAGCATAGACACCCCCATCCATCAGCATAGCCCCCCTCAGTGCAGACCCCCTCCATCAGCATAGATACCTCCACTTGTGCTAGTAGTCCCCCCCTCTCCCCTCCCATAGCGCCCCCAGCACATGTCCATTAAAAACACTATTCAGACCTCAGAACAGCGCGGCATAGACATAGCGGTGTGTCCCTCCTCGGACTGCCTCCTCCTGTCCTGTGTATATGTAAACAGAGGAGGGAGGACTCGCGGAGGCGGCTTAAGTCCGCTCCGCTGTGAGAGACACAGATCAGTGCAGGGGTGTGCGGACCGTGCGATGCCGCTGCCCACAGGTGTCACCCGGGTGCGATCTGCACCCCCCACCCAGCAACACCACTGATCGGCTCCCCGCCGAATTTAGAACTCCCGCTCTCTGCCTTTCTCCTGACTCCGCCCTCTGAGTTCTCTGAGCCGGAACTACAGAGAGAGCATCGGGTATCAATGCGCGCTGACTGTTCTCACTGTCAGCGCGCATTGGGAACAGTGAAAACAACATTGGACAGATATACATCCGCCACAATGTTGAATCGCGGCGGAACCCCTGGGGACTTCTCGCGGAACCCTAGGGTTCCGCGGAACCCCGGTTGAGAAACACTGCACTAGGGGGATAAACCTCTGGGGGAATCTAGGATGGAAAATGACCTGGGGGTTCTAGTAGATGATAGGCTCAATGGCATGCAATGCCAAGCTGCTGCTAACAAAGCAAACAGAATATTGGCATGCATGAAAAAAGGGATCAACTCCAGGGATAAAGCGATAATTCTCCCACTTTACAAGACTTTGGTCCAGCCGCACCTGGAGTATGCTGTCCAGTTCTGGGCACCAGTCCTCAGGAAGGATGTACTAGAAATGGAGCGGGAAAAAATTAGGGCAACAAGGCTGGAGGACACGAGTTATGAAGAAAGGTTGAGAGCACTTTACTTATTCTCTCTGGAGAAGAGACGCTTGGAGAGGGGATATGATTTTAAATTTACAAATACCATACTGGTGATCCCACAATAGGGATAAAACTTTTTCGCGGAAGGCAGTTTAACAAGACACGTGGCCACTTAAAATAAGAAAATAGGTTTAACCTTAAACTGCGTAGAGGGTTCTATACTGTAAGAGCGGCAAGGATGTGGAATTCCCTTCCACAGGCGGGGGTCTAAGCGGGGGCACCGACAGTTTCGAAGAACTATTAGATAAGCGCCTGAACGACCGCAACATACACAGATTTACAATGTAATACTGACATATAATCACACACATAGGTTGGACTTGGGTCTTTTTTCAACCTCACCTACTATGTAACCTGTCCCACACAGAAACGTAAAGCTTCAGGAAAGAGCTTCAAGTGCAGTATAGCTGAAGAACCTATCTTAAGAGCACCTGGTTTCTTTAGCCATGCACTTTGTTTAAATCAATAAGGCCTGGCAAACCCCATGAAAGCAATTAACCTCTCTGGCGGTATTCCCAAGTGTTGCTCGGGGTTACATTTCAGTACCATTAGCGGTAACCCCCAGCCACATTTGGGATTGCGTTGCAGGATCCTGGTGCAGGTTACTTATCTTGTCCCCAGGATCTGTGATGTCCCCCCGCTGTGTCCGTGGGCTGTGTACTCCGCCCAATGCCTCTGTGTGCAGGGGCTCCGTTCCCTGCGAGCATCGCGATGCACGGGGGCGGAGCCCGGCAGCAAATTAAAAAATTCCAAAATTCATAATACATACAGTACACTGTAATCTTACAGATTTCATTGCTGTATGAAATCATTTCACATCCATTTTGTCCCTAGTGTTTTGTCCATATATACTGTTCTTTCTGACTGGAAACTTGAGATTGTCCATGGCAACCAAAAAGTGTCCCTTTACGTCAAATGTGGTTTTAGACCAGGTAGAAAACAGTGATAGTAAATTAGAACACTTGCAGAATTGAGGTATAGCGAATCGTGGGGAAAATAGGATTTTTGTACTCACCGTAAAATCCTTTTCTCTGTCGTCCATGGACGGACACAGCTCCTTAATTCTTGACAGTGGGGTTATGTTCCTGTCTAATAGGAGAGGACTAGGCAGACATGTTAGATATTTAAATACATGTAACTTAAACAGAGTTAAACAGCCCCGCCCAGGGGGGGCGGTCCCTCCGGTCATAACCCCACACCCTGCAGTCAGCAGCTCAGTTTGTAAAAAAGCAGTACAAACTTAAAGGAGGGGTGGGTGCTGTGTCCGTCCTTGGACGACAGAAAAAAGGATTTTACGGTGAGTACAAAAAACCTATTTTCTCTTTTCATCCATGGACGGACACAGCTCCTTAATTATTGACAGTAGGGACATCCCCAAGCAGTGTCAAAAAAACGAGGGGTGGGAACAGCAATCAAAAACCAACTTCACCCCAAACAAACAGAGCTCCTCAACGGAGGAGTTGCAACCTCAAACGGCCACCTGCAAAACCTTGCGGCCGAAGGAAGCATCCGAAGATGCACTCACATCAACCTTGAAAAATTTGGAAAAAGTGTGAACGGACGACCAGGTCGCCGCCTTAGACACCTGCGAGACAGACGCTTGATGCCGGAAAGCCCAGGAAGCACCAATTGCCCTGGTCGAATGCGCCGTGACAGGAAAGAGAGGCACCCGTCCCTGAAGGGCATATGCCTGGATTACGGTCTGTCTGATCCACCGCAAAATGGTGGCCAACGAGACCGACAGGCCCTTCTTTGGACCAGTCACCGACACAAACAGTGAATCAGACCTCCAGAACGGAGTCGTAGCAGTCAGGTACACCCGCAAGGCACGTACCACGTCCAAAGAACGCAGCGCAGCCTCCTTAGAATGCGATGGCCGAGGACACAAGGATCGAAGTACAATGTCCTCATTCAGGTGAAAGGACGAAACTACCTTCGGAAGGAAGGAAGGCTGCTGGCGTAGCACCGCTTTATCCTTATGGAGGACCAAGTATGGGGACTTGCAAGACAAGGCCGCCAATTCAGAAACCCTCCTGATGGATGTGATGGCTACTAGGAAGGCAACTTTCTGAGAGAGCGTCAAGAGAGGAATCTCCCTGATGTTCTCAAAGGCAGGTTTCTGAAGTGCCAAGAGCACCAGATTCAAATCCCACGAAGGTAGTGGTGGTCGAACCGGAGGAGCCACATGGCGGACCCCTTGCACGAACGTACTCACCAGTGAATGAGCCGCCAGGGGTCGCTGAAAGAAAACAGCCAAGGCTGAAATCTGCCCCTTAATGGTGTTTAAGGCAAGTTTCTGATCCACTCCACGCTGTAAAAACCAGCAGGATCCTGGAAATAGAATACACCCGTGGATGCAACCTCATCTCCTCACACATAGAGATGTAGGCTCTCCACGTGCGATGATAGATCTTTCGAGAACACGAGTTTCGTGCCCTCAGCATGGTGGAAATTACCGAATCCGACAGGCCTCGGTCCCTTAGTACCTGGCTTCTCAATAGCCATGCCGTTAAAGCCAGCGACTGTAAAGCAGGATGAAGAATGGGACCCTGCGAGAGAAGGTACTCCCGCATCGGTAGTCGCCAAGGTGCATCCGCCACCAGGCGCACTAGATCGCCGTACCAGGAACGCCGAGGCCAATCTGGGGCAATTAGGATACCCTTGGCCTCCACTCTGCGGAGCAGACAAGGAAGAAGTTTCAGTGGGGGGAGGCATAAATTAGCTGATACTGAACCATGGAGCCACCAACGCTTCTGACGCATCTGCCCAGGGATCTCTGGACCTGGCCACAAACCTTGACACCTTGCGATTGAGTCGAGAAGCCAGGAGATCCACGTCTGGGGTGCCCTATCTTTGGCAAAGGAGTTGAAACACCTCCGGATGTAGCGACCATTCCCCCTGGTCCAGTGTCTGGCGACATAGATAGTTTTCTACGCCAGGGATGTAAACGGCCGACAGAGCCGGCACGCTCATTTCCGCCCATTGTAGGATGTGAGCGACCTCCGACGCCGCAACCTAACTCCTTGTTCCTCCTTGATGGTTGACGTATGCCACCGCCGTGGCATTGTCCGTCTGGTTCCTGACTGGACGCCCTTGTAGCCTCTGAGACCACATGGAGAGGCACAGCCTGATCGCCTGGAGTTCCAAGACATTGATCGGCAGTTGAGATTCGTCCGGAGTCCAGTGACCCTGGGCTGATTGAACCCCCCAGACTCCCCCCCAACCTGTCAGGCCTGCGTCCGTCATGATCACAGTCCAGTGCAAGGAAAGGAACGACTTCCCGGACTGAAGAGCTGGGGATCTCAGCCACCAACCCAGGGAGGCCCTGACTAGGTGACTTACCTGAATCTGACGATCCAAGGACAATGGAGATCTGTTCCATTTGGAGAGAATCTCCTTCTGCAAGACTCGAGTGTGGAATTGGGCATACGGTACTACCTCAAAAGGAGGCTACCATGAGGCCCAGGACCCGCATGCAGAAGCGTAGAGACGACCATTTGCGGGATGTCAGCAACTTCACCGCAGTCTAAAGTGTCTAACTTTTCCAAGGGAAGAAAAACTCTTGCCTCCGAGGAGTCCAAAATCAACCCCAAGTATTCCAGATGCTGGGTTGGTACTAACACCGACTTCTGGAGATTCCGCACCCAACCAAATTCTTGGAGGGTCTGACTGTCTATAGACATGTCCTCCACTAATTCTGAGCTTGAAGCAGCTCTCAGAAGAAGATCGTCCAAGTAGCCCACGATAGCAAAGCCGCTCTGTCTCAGCAAAGCCAGAATCGGGGCGAGCACCTTGATAAAAACTATCGGTGCCAACGCTAGACCAAAGGGAAGCGCCACAAATTGAAAGTGGTCTTCCCCGATCGCAAAACGCAGGAACCTCTGATGCCTGACGCAGATGGGGACATGCAAGTAAGCGTCCTTGATGTCCAAGGATGCTAGAAAGTTCCCCTGATGGAGCGCAGCAACCACCGAGCGGATCGATTCCATCCTGATCTTCCAAACCCTCACAAAGGCCTTGAGGTCCAGGATTGGACGAACTCCATCCTCCTTTGGGACCACAAACAGATTTGAGTAGAATCCCTGAAACCTTTCCTGCAGCGGCACAGGTATGATTACCCCGCACTTCAGCAAGTCCTGTACTGCCCCCATTAGGGCATTCCGACGAGCCGGAAGGAGAGGAAGATTTGAGGGAAAGAATCTGTCTGGTGGACAAGAAAGAAAATCTATCTTGTACCCCAAAGTGACCACTTCGCAAACCCATTTGTCAAAAAGCAGGGAGGTCAACCGAGCTGCAAACTCGAAGCCGTCCCCCCACCCGGGAGTCGGGCGAGGGCAAAACTTCATGCGTTAGCAGGCTTGCGCACCCAGGGACGCTTCTGTCCCCCAGCTGAACCTCTGTCGGCTTGGGAGGGTCTGCCAGCAGGCCCTGACTGCCGAAAATACTGCTTATGCGCAGAAAAGGAGGGCCCCGGCTTACGGTGTGGCTCCTTACCTTTTGCGGACTGAGGAAGAAGTGTGCTCTTACCTCCAGTAACATCCTTAATAATGTCGTCCAGTGAGGCACTAAAGAGCCTTCCACCTTTGAAAGGCAGATCTGCAGGGCTTTCTTGGAAGCTTGGACCGCTGACCAGCATTTCAGCCATATCAGGCGGTGTAATACCACCGCAGATACAGAGGCCCTGGAGATTAAAGGGGCCGCATCTAGGGTAGCATCACAGACGTAGATAAGTCCCTGTGCCAACTGGTCGGCCAGCCTCACGTATTCTGGAGGAAGCTGATGCTCCTCCACTGCCTGGTGCAATACTTTAGCCCATTCAGTGAGTGTCTTCAACACCAAAGTTGCAGCCAACATAGGTCGCAATGCTGACCCCAGCATGGTGAACATGGAATGGCTCACCGCTTCGGACCTCCCATCTGTAGGGTCCTTAAACGCAGGGGTCCCCTCTACCGGAATAGTGGTTACTTTGTTTAACCTAGAGAAACATTAAAATCTTCAGAGCTAGGGTCCTGAGCAGCAGCAGCTAGGCTCATATCTGAATCAGAGCACTCCAATACTGGAGAATGTGTGGGGAGAGGGCGGTTTATAGCTCCCTTGCGCTCGCACACCGCTTCCATCCTGACAAGGAATGATGCCAGGACTGCCGACAACTGGTCCATAGGGACCACAGGTGCAGGAGCACTCACTGTCTGTTGCCTCTGACAAGAGTGGGGAAGCAGGTGAACCATACTCGCCACCCTCCGAGACCTTAATGCACAAAAAGTGAATAAAAGTCCACCCACTGGCTGCGCTGACTGAGGAGGAGATACCCAGAGGACTCACCAACCCGGAGAGGACCGCTCAGTTCCGCTGCCTGCACCGCACTACCAGCGCGAGTGAACCGTGAGGAGAGTCTGAGGAGATTCGCGCCGCAGCAGCAGCGATATAGGCCAAAAGAAAGTGAAAGCGCACGGCTTCAAGAAAATGGCCGCCGGCCGCATGTAACTGCGCCATCGATCCGCGGCAAGATGGCCGCCGAGAGCGCAGTAAAACTACAGACAAGGCGCCTAATGGCGCCCAGGCCCAAACCCACCAAGAACCCCCAGCACCATGCAGACAGTCATGAGCGCCCCCCACCCGCCAGGCCAGAGTGACCCCCAGGCACCCCCACACAGCACAGCGCCAGATTAGGATGCAGAGAGCAGCATAACAGGGGGAGACAGGGAAAATCCCCCATACAGCCAGCATGTACTCACCTGTATTCAGGAGAGACTACTTACCCGTCCCAGAGGGACCCACTGGTGTGTTTCAGACAGACCTATCACAGAGTAGTACTGAGTAGCTGTTGGCCCGGTCCACCGCGAAAGATACAGCAGGCACTGTTAAATCTTGTGAGGACCGTGGTGCATAAAAGCCCACCGGCCACCCCTGGAGTCATTGGGCATGTCGTGAACTGAGTCTCACGCACACAAGGCGAGGATCAGCATGCTCGATGGTCGGACAGGGAAGACTATGAGGATACCTTGTACCCAACCTGTTGCCCAGCCGATAGTTGATTGAAGATCTCAAAAATAAAATAAAATTCTCAAAGGAATACAAAAAAAAAAAAACTTCCAGGAGACTGGCTCCTGAGAGAGCCACGTCTTCTTCTGCTAGGAAGAAAAAAAACTGAGGCTGCAGGTAGGAGGGTTATATCCGGAGGGACCGCCCCCTGGGCGGGGCTGTTCAGCTCTGTTTTTTTAGAATGTATGTTGTAACATCTAACATTCTGCCTAGATCTTCTCCTGCGAGCAGGGACATATACCCACGTGTTTCAGTATTAGAAGCTGTGTCAGTCCATGGACGATTAGAGAAAACAATGTTCACCCTCGCTGCACTGACCAGGGGGTTACCCAGGGAACTCACCACCCAGGTAAGAGACTGCTCAGCGCCGCTGCCCGCTCTCCTTCCACACACAGCGTGTGTCTGGGGCATTCTGTGAGGTGAACAGCGCTGTTTGTGCCATTCAGGAAGCTAGCCAGCACTAGAGGCCAAAACCCACTCCAAAATGGCCGCCGGACGCCTCAGGGGAAAGGGCGCGGACCACAAGAAAATGGACACCCGCAATGCAGACCCGCGCCACAGCGCGGCCACGACAAAACAGCCGCCAATGGGAAAAAATCAATGCAATTACAGGCATAGAGAAAATGCCGCCGGCATCCCCAAAAATGGCGCCCGGACACAGCGATGTGGACGAGAAGGCCGCAGAGATGCTGAGCGGGGCTTCCCAAAAGTGAGACCACCCACCACAGAGAGCGGGCCCGGTCACCCCCACAGCCCCCAACCGGGACTTTGAGTCCCCCCACAGGTACCCCGGTCGCAGCAAGCCCCGCAAGGGGAGGAGGAAAAAAGGGGCACAGAGGGAGAGAAAAGGGAGGACAGGAGAACCCCCTTAATTGACCCCACCAGGAATGCGCAGCAGTTCCATCCTGCCGGGGCAGGAGGAACTATACTTACCCGTCCCTGCGAGGACTTGCTGGTGCGTTCCTGACAGACCTAAATCTGAGCAGTACAGAGTAGCTGTAGGCCCAGTTCACTGTGACTAAGACAGCAGTAAAACAACAATATTGGCGCTACAGGTTCAAAAAAAGACAGTAAATATATGAAAGTTTACCAAACAAGTCCTTTAAGCTGTGTGACGAGCTTGGATGTGAGTTGTAACAGTCCAAGAGATAACTGGGCAGCCTTAGTGGGGGAGCCGAAGCCGGACTCCAAACATATGTAAAAGAAATAGAACAAAAACAAATAGGCGCCACTTAGTTAAAACTGTTTTTACTTCAATGACACAAAAGTATTAAAGCACTCACTCATAAGTTGACTAGTAGGCACATGTGTCTTCTGGTCTAAAGTCAAAATCCGCTTGCTGGAAGTCTCAGTAAGTGATGTCCTCCTCGTTTGTTGTGAAACAATCCGGGATGATGTCCATGGAGGACTTAACCGGAAGATTCATGTCACAGAGCCAGGGAGAGGGCTGGAACGCAAACGAAGAGTCCTGCTGAGACGCAACCCAACGTTCAACGGAGTGACGTCAGGACCGTCATGCAACGCGTTTCGATGTACCAAACAGAGGGACGTTCTAGGTCCCTGCGCGCATCTTTTTCAAGCAATCTTGGATTGCAGGACTCGTCTCAGCAGGACTCTTCGTTTGCGTTCCAGCCCTCTCCCTGGCTCCGTCACATGAATCTTCCGGTTAAGTCCTCCATGGACATCATCCCGGATTGTTTCACAACAAACGAGGAGGACATCACTTACTGAGACTTCCAGCAAGCGGATTTTGACTTTAGACCAGAAGACATATGTGCCTACTAGTCAACTTATGAGTGAGTGCTTTAATACTTTTGTGTCATTGAAGTAAAAACTGTTTTAACTAAGTGGCGCCTATTTGTTTTTGTTCTATTTCTTTTACTAAGACAGCAGTAGCCCAGTCATATGTGAACCCCGAAGCATATAGCTCACCGGCCACCCCTGGCGCCATGGGGTATGTCGTGGCCGACCCTGCACGTAGCTAAGGTCTGCTCACGTTCGATGGCCAGACTGGGGGGACTACAAGGATCTATTTTATCCTGCCTGTCAGGCCCAGCGGGCAGTTGATAGTAGAATTCTCAAAAAATTTAATAAAAAATAAAAAAAATTCTTCCGGACCTTGGGCCCAAAGGGAGCTAGGTCCTTCTCCTCTCTTAGGCATGAAAAAAACAGGGCTGCTGACTGCAGGTTGTGGGGTTATGACCGGAGGGACCGCCCCCTGGGTGGGGCTGTTCAACTCTGTTTAATTTACATGTATTTAAATATCTAACATGTCTGCCTAGTCCTCTCCTATTAGACAGGAACATAACCCTACTGTCAAGAATTAAGGAGCTGTGTCCGTCCATGGACAAAAAGAGAAATAATTTTTTTGATAATTTTTATATTATTTTTTTATAATTATTTATAGTTATTTATACCCGGGATGTCTACTAGACTCTTGTTTGGGCAGATTTAAGTGTGTTATTCCTAAAAATTACAGGCCTCCGCTATAAAACGTCAGATTTCTATGCAAAACAATTGTACCGCTTTGAGACGTAAAAATATGACATAAACCGCAAGGGTGGCAACGGGTTGCAAAGTCACACTTGCCAAAGAGAAGGATGCCTTAAAAATTATGTAAACCCACTCTTATCCTTTCTAAACTACTGCCATAGTGGTTATCTGTAAGGATATAAGGATATACATGCCTCCTGCATGTATCCTTACCTGTCACATGTCCCACCTCTGTCTGTTAGGAGACCGGAAAAACTGCAGATTCTGTGGATGGGTCTGCTGTCCAGAGCTCGGTGGGTGGAGTCGTGATGTCAGTAGACTCCCCGCCCACCTCTACACTCCCCTTGTCAACATGCATTTTCTCCTGTGTATTTCATACACTGAACTTCTGCTATGATCACTAACATCCAGTCAAAACCCAGAAAAGTCACCACATGAATTCAGCATGCCCAATCATGCTGAAGTGTGGAGCAGCCATTCCTGGGAGAGCTGGAGAAGAAAGAAGGAGGGGATCTGAAGTACACAGAATGTCTCTCTCAGGCTCGTGCATGCGATATGTAAATCATCCGTCACTTCACAGCAAGGGGGAGAAACCGACTCCTATTTTTCCGGGTGTCAGTTTTTATCTTACTGAAAAGAGATGAGGACTGCTCAGAACTGGATCAACTCTTCGTTGTTAGATGGCACAGATGACATGAAATCCTATACTGTACAATGTGCAAGCTTTAATTAAAAAAAAATTACATCCACTTTAAAGAAGAAACCAAATGATTTGCCTTTTTATTTCTTTATACCCCCCCCCCCCAAGACGTCCGTTGCACCAGACAAAGCGCGCATAGGGTAAGGTCAGTGGCATATGATGTTGTACACCTGCTGTTGATCCCTGGTGTGGCGTTAATCTATGTTTAGTAAATCGTGTGGTTTTAGCATACTACCCTTTGGCCTTTTGTTTTTTCTCCTACCCATTATTACTTTGAGGAGCTGGCTTTGGATAACCAGTGAAGGACTGACTGTGGAGGCGGTGGAGTCAGTGGTATCCTGAGTGACCCCCAATTGGATGATTTCTGCGCTGTTGATCTTTCTTGCCTGTGAGGTGGTTTGGGATTCTTACACGTGGATGTCCATCATTTTCAAGATTTCACATTTGGACTTCAATATATATCCCTTTGATGTTTACTTTTGTTATGCATACGTGATTTATATTTTTTGTGGCTGCTATTTTACCATTTATTTGATGCACATTGTTTAAAATTAGTTAACCTTATTTTTTTTCACACACATATTTTTGTATTGCTTACTACAGAGATATTGGTTATGACCACCTTTTAGAGTAAATGTTTGTGCAATTCCTTTGTGTCCGGGAATAAAGGTTGCTGCGTTACCTCCTTTTACACTAAGCGCACATTTTTTTCTGCGTTTAAATTATTTGCCTGCAGGGTCCTTAAAACACTAATACATCAGCTATTGGAACCGTGAGCGTCTAATTCGGATAAGACGTCTTGGGACCACTTCTTACAGTAGCAATCATCCATTGGATATTGTTGCATGAACCGTTTGGGAGGCGCAAACAACTTGTCTAAGTAGAAGACAGTTTTTGTATAATTCTTTAGTATGATGATTTAGCGGAAAGGATTTGGCTGGTTTTGGAGCTTTTCAAAGACCCCAGTCCTGTTACCTTAGGCTCAGAGGGTTCTGGTTCTTCCCCTCAGGTTCAAGATCTTACGGAGCACTGCTGTGAGGAACTCAATCTAGTCCCTTGGGTTTGGGAATTGTTCAAGGCCAGAGTGTTCTCCCAAGAGAATTCTTCCACTTTAGAAGTCTGCTTCGTTAGACCCTTTCTCCTCATCCAACCCTGTAACCAGCTGTAACATGGCCATTAAGTCTAACAATTCTGTGTCCCCCCCTTGAGTCAGATCCACAAAGTTAAGTCTCATGAGACACATGCTACCTATAGTACTGGATACCAAAAAGAGGGGAAGTTTCTCAGTGTCCCCTACCTAGAGGCTTGAGGGGCACAAATGGCCTGTGCGGCACAATGCAAGAACAGTAGAGGTTGTGTCCAGCGTGGTTTAAAGAGGGCAAAACCAAACTGGCGCACACATGTGCATTTTACCGTTGTGTCCATGTTTGCCCAGTAGCACAGGCAGGTGGGCAGGTCACACCAGAACAGTCCCACCAGTGGCCAATTTTGATATTTCTCTCAAGGGCCCCACATGAGAGTACAGTACCATGGCACTCTCTATAAGCACCAATCGAACTGCGCACCAAGGCACAGTGGGGGAGCCCACAGACCGCTCACTAGTTACATCCAGCCAGAGGGTGTGAACTCAGGGCCAGGGACCCCTACTTGGGTCACTGCACTCACATGGAATATCCTGAAGTAATGTAAAATGGACAAATCTTTGCCTCTCCTAGCTCAGACTACCCCCGTAGGATCTTCAGAAACTGGGCTCCACCGCAGCAGACCACTGCAGCTCTGGACCTGTTAAGCACCCAGCGAGCTAATTACAAATGTGATAAAATCACCTGCTAAGGCAAGTGCTTTCCAGGGTATCCAATAGGACTGAAACAACTAAACGACAGATTAAATTTGAATTATAAAAAATGTTGTCAACTAGAGGCGGCCCCCAGGTTATAAACAAAGGGTCTGCAGGTTTGTTCTTAAGTCAAATTTGTATGCAAGTCGGAACAGATAAATTTTTTAAGTGTAGCTCTAGCCAAAAAAATACTTTAGTTTTTTTGGATAGTATAGGGAAGGGTCAACACCCCATGTAACATTTGTTTTGCTGTCTGTGTCCCTGTTAAGAAGATTTCACCTCACTTTCTGTCCCTATGACATTTGGATTTTGAACATTTTGGGTTGTTGTGGAAACAAGGATTGGTGATAAAGCTTCAGTGGAGAGACCTTTTTCCCATGATAATGCTTACAGGAGTGAGTGTCCCTTCCTAGGGGTAGATTTTCTCTCACTTCCTGTTGTCTTCCTCTATTTGTAAGTATGAGTAGTTTGTAAGTTGGGGACCACCTGTATTTTCATTATTGATTAGTTGGTCAGCCATTTAGTTGGCCTGCATACAGAATGTATTATTTGTTTACATATCAGGAAATACAGTGCAGCACACATACAGCTCAGTATACCATTCATATATGTCAGTATACACAGTGCAGCACACATACAACTCAGTACACTGTCCATACATGTCAGTAAGTGCCTAAGAAGGAAATTAAAGTGATTCTAAAAAGGTAGAAGTTTTTTTATTCTAGCTATAGGGGGCACTCTAAAGGCAGGAAGGGCCATAAGCACCAGCGGGGGACCCCATAAGAGGAGGATCGGGGCTGCTCTGTGAAAATTCATTGCACAGAGCATGTAAGTATAACATGTTTATTATTTAAAAAAAAAAAAACATTTACAATCACTTTAAGGGCTCTGTGTGGGAAAGATCAGCATCTGAACTCAGAGAAGCTGATAGACTGATAAAATGATTACATCCATGCAAAAAAGTCTCAGCCTTTAGTACTACTTTATTTTAAAAAGATTTATATATATATATATATATATATATAATATAATATATATCTGACTCCCAGATATGCCCAGAACCTATGGACACTACCAGAAAAAGGAGGCAATGCTAGGAGTGGGACAGGGAGTCAAAATGTACTATTTGCCAGTATCCAATCATCTGGAGGTGGAAAATAACTCAATGGTCTAAGAATAAATGTCCTGTGATGTATGATTAGGATTTTTTTTTACCATTTATTTCCAATAAAAAGAATAAAGAAATACACAAATACAAATTTGCTACCAAATTTAAACCCTAATTGTCCGGGGAAAAAAAAAGATGTATAATACATTAGGGTAGATCAAAAAGGTACTGAAACAAAACTAGCCCTATCTAACAGCACCACTCTGTGCTTGGGAATAAACTACAAAGATAAAAGAGCCCAGAGTAAAATGTGAATAATTAAATGTATAGCAGCGGCTTAAAAAAAATCCAAAATATGTATAAACAGTAGTATTTAAAACTATAAAAAAGTCCACAATAACACTATAGCAGCGCTGCGATCAAACACTTGTTTGAAAGATATCTATATCATAGTTCATATAGGATTTAGATAGTAAAACAGATGAGGATGGCTGTGATTGGTCAAAAATTTCTAGCATAAGTGCTCCTTTCACCAGGGATGTTCACCACGTGGGGGGATACAATTCCCCTTTTGGGGATGCACTCAGCAAATGGAAGATCAATCTGAGTATTCAATCACCATCCACTTCCAGCATTTGTACTCTCCACCATAAGTTTTACTTGTTGGTAGGTACCGTGATTACATATGAGGGAAAATAAAAATCCACATAGGGCAATACCGTTTAAAAAGTTTAATGAACCCCTTTGTATCCCCTTTACAAATGTTCGTACCAAATTTCAGTAAAACAAAGGCAATGTAAAATATGTGTGCGCTCTGACTAACTTGACCCTGAAGATCGCCGCTTCTGAGTTCCTTCAGCGTCTTCCTGGTTGTAGGTCCGTGGAGCGCACACGTCACTTCCGGCTGTTTGATGCGTGGTCACGCCCTGACGTGTTTTGTCACTTCCGGACTTCGTCTGAGGGTGTGACCTACCTATTGACAATAGTATTGACTCTATTTCAACAAGAATGGGACAATATTTGGACAAATTCCTACAAAAAAGTGTGGGAATGACACAATCATACCTGAAAGATACCAAAGACTTCTTAAATTGTCTACAAAGTATCAAGGTTGAAGAAGGCCAGGAGATCTTATTGGTAACATCCAACGTTTCATCCCTCTACTCCATCATACAGCATGATGATGCCTTGTTGGCTCTGAATTGGGCTTTGAGTCAGAGGGATGACTTACCCCACAATCAGAAAGTTTTTATCGGCTATGCCCTAGACTTTTGTCTCTCACATAACTATTTTTGGTACGCCAGCAGATTTTATGCACAACAAAGAGGCGTTGCAACGGGGGCCAAATTTGCACCCAGCATCGCAAATCTTTTTATGGCGGAATGGGAAGACAAGGTAATTTTTAAAGAAAGAAGGGTGGAACTGATTTTTTTATAAACGTTTTATTGATGATTTGTTTTTTATTTGGGCTGGCTCGGTTGACTCTTTACAGGAATTTTTAAAGGTTTTAAACACCAATAATAATAACATCAGGTTGACGTCTGAATGGCACAGTGAAGTAATACATTTCCTGGACGTAACAGTTTATCGACAGAACCTGAAACTTGAAACTAAAGTGTTTTTTAAACCGACCGATAGAAACAGCTATCTACCCATCACTAGTGGGCACCATCCCCAATGGCTAAGGAACATTCCCAAAGGGCAAATTATGAGGGTAAAACGCAACTGCTCAGAGATCGATAATTTCCACATACAATCGAAAATCCTTACGGAAAGGTTTGAAGCAAGAGGCTATAACCCAGAAGTCCTGGATAAAATTGTAGAAGAGGTTGGATTACTACCCAGGGAGGCATGTTTGCAAGCAAAACCTGAACCAATACCTGGGGAAACCAATACGAAAGAATGGTGCTTCATTTCACAGTTCCACACCCAATATAAAGAAGTAGAGGCAATATTTAATCAACACTGGCATATACTGTTACTAGATAAGAAGTTGGGTCCAGTATTACCTCCAAAACCACAGTTTATATATTGGAAAGCCCCTAACTATGGTGATAGGGTGGTTAAAAAAGTTCTGGATCCGCCCACAAAACCGCAGACATTCTGGGATCAAAATGGCTTCTTTGCCTGCAGAACATGCAAAGCATGCAGAGAAGTCGCACGACCAATGAGAGTTTTAGGGAACTTTGTCTCCCCCTACAATAACCAACAGTTCGATATTAAACAACTCATCACATGCAATAGCAACTTTGTGGTGTATGCTTTAAGATGTCCCTGTGGACTCCTTTATATAGGACGCACCAAAAGATTACTTAGGATACGGATAGCCGAACACATCCACAATATTAAAATTGGTTTTAAGGACCATAACGTATCCTTGCATTTCAAACTCAAGCACAATCAAGATGCCTCTGGCCTGGAATTCTGGGGCATCGAATGTTTGGAACAGCATTGGAGAGGCTCTCAGAGTACATGAATTATCTAAACGTGAGACCAAATGGATATTTTTAACGGATGTTTTAGTACCCAAAGGATTCAATGTAGAATTAGATCTAAATTGTTTTATCAGTGACACTTGAGAGTTTAGATGCACTTTCATTTATTTTTTTCCTTTTTAATGCCTTTTCCAACTCCTTTTAATTCTTTTTTCAACTCCTTTTATATACATTTTAATAAAGTCCCAGCCTGCCCAGTTTTAATGGACCAATCGGTAGTAATCCTGCTGGCTGACCACTCTGCAGACTCCAATTAAGACAGTCAGAGTAGTTATAGGTCTGTACACGCAATTTTCATTAAGGGGGATTTCATGGCTCAACTCCCTTTAGGTTTTAACTGCACACACAATTAATCATATTTATAAACATCTTGTATTTTTATAATTATATGAATTGCATTTGGTGTATATGCAGTTTGAACTGTAAGAGGTTAAATGCATTTGGCCACCTCCCGATCTCTTTCCGTGTGTAGCCAAGGGGTAATGGAGGTGGAAAGGGGGGGGGGGTGACCATATGTACATATATCATGGTAAGGCTGACACTTGGTTGTGCCCTGAAGAGATGGGATCTATTCATCAGATGGCTCTAGTTCTGAATCTGCGTATATGGACAATGCAGTCCTCCATTCAAACCGTCATGGGCACTCTATATTGTTTATGTTGTCACTTATTTATTTATTTGTGTACACATTTTTATAGTATGCATTATATAGATTGTTATATATTATGCATTATGTGGATTATTTTACAGTTGATCTTCATTATGTTTTAAATATTACGAATAAGACATGTTGCCCTTTTTATTGATGTGCTGCGTTGGTTACTGATTGACCGGTGCACCGACATGTAAACACAGGTTGATGACGGTCGCGGTAATGCAACGCAGGCTTGGTTTGCACGGCACTTCCGCCCACAGTCTGGCAATGGTACAGGTCCTCTGCCGTGCTGGCCTGATGACGTGGGACGCACATCAGTGCGTCTGGTGTCACAGATGGGGCGGGAGCCGTGCATACAAAAGGCCGGTTGTTATGGTGGTAGGTCACGCCCTCACCATGCATCAAACAACCGGAAGTGACGCGTGCGCTCCACGGACCTACAAACAGGAAGACGCTGGAGGAACTCAGAAGCTGCGATCTTCAGGGTCAAGTTAGTCAGAGCGCACACATATTTTACATTGCCTTTGTTTTACTGAAATTTGGTATGCACATTTGTAAAGGTGATACAAAGGAGTTCATTAAACTTTTTAAACGGTATTGCCCTATGTGGATTTTTCTTTTCCCTCATATGTAATCACGGTACCTACCAACAAGTAAAACCTATGGTGGAGAGTACAAACGCTGGAAATGGATAGTGATTGAATGCTCAGATTGATCTTCCATTTGGTGAGTGCATCCCCCTATGTGGTGAACATCCCTGGTGAAAGGAGCACTTATGCTAGGACATTTTGACCAATCACAGACATCCTCATCTGTTTCACCATTTAAATCCTATATGAAGTATGATATACCGTATATACTCGAGTATAAGCCGAGATTTTCAGCCCTTTTTTTGGGGCTGAAAGTCCCCCCCTCGGCTTATACTCGAGTCATATAAATTTTTACATTGTAAAAATATCACAAACGTTCTCTCATCCTCAGTTTTCCAGCAGACGTCTGTGATTGGCGGAATACCCAACACAGTGTCTGCTGGGAATACTAAGGATGAGAGAATGATCGTGATAGGCGGAGAGTGTCTGCTGAGACTCGCCTATCAAGTAAGGAACAGGAAGAGACCGCGGAATTTTCAACGATGGACGCCGCGGAATTCGAACGATGGACGCCGCAGCCGCAACTTCTTTACAGGTAATAATTACAATGTAAAAATTTATATTTACAGGGAACAGCGAGCTAGGGAACAGTGGGGCATCGGCTTATACTCGAGTCAGTAAGATTTCCCAGATTTTTGGGCAACATTAGGTACCTCGGCTTATACTCGAGTCAGCTTATACTCGAGTATATACGGTAGATATCTTTCAAACGAGTGTTTGATCGCAGCGCTGCTACAGTGTTATTGTGGACTTTTTTATAGTTTTAAATACTACGGATTATACAAATACATTATGTGGAATCAAGACATTGCCCAAGTGTTCTATGATTCAAGTGGATTTAGGGATTTAATGAGAAAAAAAGCTTTGAAGACTCAGCAACCTGAGCTCTGTCTTACCTGAATGCCATCCAAAAGTTTGCTGATTGACCAGAAACTATCTGCCTCGATGTTCCTTAGTGTATCAGATGAAAGGCTGCTCACATCAAAGTTTTCTACGTCGTCTTCTATAAAATTAGAACATGCAACAGTTTATTGTAAAAACTACAAATGCAAACACAATCATTTAAGAAGTGCGTTTGTGAGTATTAGAGAAAAAAACAAACAAAAAAACTAACACACACGCACACACACAGTATCTCATAAGAGTACACCCCTCACATTTTTGTAAATATTGTATCTTTTCATTTGACAGCACTGAAAAACGGACTCTTTGCTATAATGTAAAGTAGTGAGCGTACAGTTTGTATAACGGTGTAAATTTGCTCTTCCCTAAAAATAACTCAACAGCCATTAAATGTCTAAACCGCTGGCAACAAATGTGAGTGAAAATTTCCAAATTGGGCCCAAAGTGTCAATAGTTTGTGTGGCCACCAGCACTGCCTTAACACTCTTGGGCATGGAGTTCACCAGAGCTTCACAGGTTGACACTGGAGTCCTCTTCCACTCCTCCATGACGACATCACAGAGCTGGTGGATGTTAGAGGCCTTGCGCATCTCCACCTACCGTTTGCAGATGCCCCACTGATGCTCAATAGGGTTTAGGTATGGAGACATGCTTGGCCAGTCCATCACCTTCACCCTCAGCTTCTTTAGCAAGGCAGTGGTC
This sequence comes from Rana muscosa, assembly GCA_029206835.1. NCBI lineage: Eukaryota > Metazoa > Chordata > Amphibia > Anura > Ranidae > Rana > Rana muscosa. Next base: position 357,939,942 of record CM055117.1, on the reverse strand, counting down.
ATCTTGGAGGTGTGTTTGGGGTCGTTGTGTTGGAATACTGCCCTAGGGCCCAGTCTTCGAAAGGAGGGGGGATCAGGCTCTGCTTCAGTATGTCACAGTACATGTTAGCATTCATGGTTCCCTCAATGAACTACAGCTCCCCAGTGCCGGCAGTACTCATGCAGCCCCACTCCACCACCATGCTTCACTATAGGCAAGACACACTTGTCTTTGTACTCATCTGGTTCCTGCCACACATGCTTGACACCATCTGAACCAAATAAGTTTGTCTTGGTTTCATCAGACCACAGGACATGGTTCCAGTAATCCATGTCCTTAGTCTGCTCGTCTTCAGCAAACTGTTTGCGGGTTTTCTTGTGCATCATCTTTAGAAGAGGCATCCTTCTGGGATGACAGCCATACAGACCAATTTGATGCAGTGTGTGGCACATGGTCTGAGCACTGACAGGCTAACCCCAACCACCCCTAACCCCCTTGGGAGAGTGCTTCCCAGAATGGGGGTTAGCTCTTGCGGAGAGGAGCCATGACAGCCGCCGAGGGACCCCAGAAGACCAGGATCGGGGCCACTCTGTGCAAAACAAACTGCACAGTGGAGGTAAGTATGGTATATTTGTTATTTAAAAAAATATATAATAATAATTAATTCTTACAACCCCTTTAACCATATCCCATTCCTTCGACTGACTTATTATTTAATGACATACAATACAATTATAGTAGCATTTTTGATGTAGAGACAGTATGATTATGTAGTGATATGTGCCTGTTTGTATCCTTGTATTTTTGTACTTAATGTGTTGTTTTTAGTCTGTTTATTACAATAGGATATGTGTGATAATGCAGCACACTCCTACCTCTTATACAAGTAGATGGTATATATATATATATATATATATATATATATATATATATATATATATATATATATATATATAAGTTGTGCTCATAAGTTTACATGCCCTGGCAGAATTTATCATTTCTTGGCCATTTTTCAGAGAATACAAATAACACAAAAACATTTTTTTACTCATGGTTAGTGTTTGGCTGAAGCCATTTATTATCAACTGTGTTTACTCTTTTTAAATAAAAATCTTTTTAAATTTACTATTTTTAAATCTTTCACAACAGAAAATACCCAAATGACCCTGATCAAAAGTTTGATTTTGGTCTGATAACATGCACACAAGTTGATACTAAGGGGTTTGAATGACCATCAAAGGTAACCATCCTCACCTGTGTTCTGTTTGCTTGTAATTAGTGTGTGCGTGGGTGTATAAAAGGTCAATGACTTTCTGGACTCCTGACAGACCCCTTTATCTTTCATCCAGTGTTTCACTGACGTTTCTGGATTCTGAGTCGTGGGGAAAGTAAAAGAATTGTCAAAGGATCCGCGGGAAAATGTAGTTGAACTGTATAAAACAGGAAAGGGATATAAAAAGATTGAGAATGCCAATCAGCAGTGTTCAAACTAGAATCAAGAAGTGGAAAATGAGGGGTTCTGTTAAAACTAAACCACGGCCATGTAGACCAACTAAAATTTCAGCCACAACTGCCAAGAAAATAGTTTGCGATGCAAAGAAAATCCACAAATAACTTCAGGAGAAATACAGAACTCTCTGAAAACATGTGGTGTGGCTGTTTCAAGATGCACAATAAGGAGGCACTTGAAGAAAGATGGGCTGCATGGTCAAGTCACCAGAAGAAAGCCATTACTACACAAATGACACAAAGTATCCCGCTTACAATATGCCGAACAGCACAGAGACAAGCCTCAAACTTTCTGGCACAAAGTCATTTGGAGTGATGTGAGCAAAATTTTGCTTTTTAGCCACAACCATAAACACTACATTTGGACTGTGAAACACAGAGATGTATCGCTGATGTTTTGGGGATGTGTGAGCTACAAAAAGGCACAGGAAACATTTGCATTCATCAGCCAGGAAGTTGCACATGGGACGTAATTGGACATTCCAACATGACAATGAGCTTAAACACAAGGCCAAGTCGACCTGTCATTGGCTACAGCAGAATAAAGTGAAGGTTCTGGTGTCTCCTGACCTAAATATCATTGAGCCACTCTGGAGAGATCTCAAACATGCAGTTCATGCAAGACAGCCCAAGAATTTACAGGAACTGGAGGCTTTTTGCCAAGAGGAATGGGCAGCTTTACCATCTGAGAGGATGAAGAGCCTCATCCACAAATACCACAAAAGACTTCAAGCTGTCATTGATGTTACAGGGGGCAATACACAGTATTAAGAACTGGGGTATGTAAATGTTTGATCAGGGTCATTTGGGTAGTTTCTGTTATGATGATTTAAAAAGAGGAAAAACACGGTTGATTGATAAAAATAGGGCCTAAACAACTAATCGACAACTAATCGATTATAAAAATAGTAATTGACTAATTTCATAATCGATTAATCGGCCAGTAACATAATGGGGTTAAAAAAAAAAACTAAAATGAGCCCTTTATAGTACAAAAAGAGCAAATAATCGCTACTGTGGCACAGTAAAAAAAAAATAGCCCCTTACAGTAGCGATTATTTGCTCTTTTTGTACTGTAAAGGGCTATATTTTTTTTTAACACCATTATGTTACTAAACGTCTTAGGCTTGGTTCACACCCATGTGTTTTTTGGTGCTTTTTGCAGAAACGCACTACAGTTCATTTAACCTTCACATCTACGCTTTTTTCAGCTGCTGCGTATTTGGAAAGGGTCAAGGACTTTTTTCAATGCAAAACTGTGCTTTTTTGGTTCAATATACTTCAATGGAGAAGCTGCAAAAACGCATGTAATGCGTTTTTGCAGCAATTTGTGTTTTTTACCCACTTAAGCACTGCGTTGCTTTAACTGACAATTGCGCGGTCGTGCGACGTCCTTTTTTTTGGTCATATTTGATCACCTCTGCGGATTTTATTTTTTTGCGCGACCCACGGCCGGGCTCTTAAAGGGGAAGTACCTGTACGTGCTTATGTCCAGTTGTGCCATTCTGCCGACGTATATCGCCGTTAGGCGGTCCTTAAGTGGGTAATCTGCCCAACAACAAATTGGCCAAAAAAAGCATAAAACGCAAAATCGCAGCAAAATCACTGCATAATTTTCAGATGAGAATATTCATACGAAAAATCTTTGTACATTCGCTGAATGAAAGAATGTTGTTTGAAATTTTCACTTGCTTTTAACATTCTGTTTTAAAATGAAATTTCTGAACGAACCGTCTGAAAATTCCTTTGACCAAAAAGTTTTCTATTATTTCTAAAATTTTCTCATCACTGTGGTTGAAAACAAACATCGATTTGACCCACTAACGGTTAAAAAATCAAACAAACTTTCTTAAAAATAATTATTTTTTTGAAGGAAGATATTGTTTTTGTATGGCTAGCATATAATATATTTTGCATCATACACACGACTGGTTTTCCTGGCAGGAAAACTGCCATGAGAGCTTTTGGTCGGGAATCCCGGCCGTGTGTATGCTCCATCGCAGTTTTCCGGACAGAAAAACTGCCGGGAAAAATTAGAACATGTTTTCTTTTTTCCCGCCGGGATTCCCAGCATTTTTTAACCCGGCAGTTGTCCTATGGGAAACACTACAATAAAGCCTACACACGGCCGGGATTCCCGACCAAAGCTCTCATGGTAGTTTTCCTGTCAGGAAACCCGGCCGTGTGTAGGGGGAAAAAGCTACCGAGCAGGTTCTCAGTTTTCCCCGCTGACTTTTTACCGCCGGGAAAACCGATCGTGTGTACAAGGCATGACAGTTCTGTCTGAAAATCGGCAAAACAGTCTAACTTTTTGTTTCTTTAAATGAAAAAAAAATGGATCTAAGTCTGATATTTTTGTGGTGGTGGGGGGACTAATCCAAACTGTGGTATTTTGTATAAGTAGGGCCACTAGGTAGTGGCAACCCGGTTCTGATTGAATTTTTTTTGTATATTTGAAATTTCAAGAAATTGAAAACTAAGTTTGATGATATTTACCAGATTCAACTTCTAATAGTGTATATATACAGTATATATCTTCTCGAATAGTATACACATATCTTCTAATAGTATATATGTCCTCTAATAGTATATACAGTACATCTCTTCTGTCTGTTCTCAGAGTGAATTAAAGATTGTACTCCCTAACCATATAATTGGTTATTTATATTTACCACTGCATAGAGAGATTTAAAAATAAATTGCCTTTTTTTTAATCTTTACATATTAACTAAATTATACACCACACTTTTTTTTTAAGGTTATTAACCGATTAATCGAAACAATAATCGGCCAACTAATCAATTATGAAAATAATCGTTTTTTGCAGCCCTAGATAAAAAAAAAGCTTTAGCCAAACACTAACCATGAGTGAAAGAAAAGTTTGTGTTATTCATATTCTCAGAAAAATGGCTAAGAAATTATAAGGTCTGCCAGGGTATGTAAACTTATGAGCACAACTGTATACTATGGAATACAATGAAGACAGTCATCAAGTGGAGAAAATATGGCACAACAGTGACATTACCAAGAACTGGAAGAAAAAAAAGAAAACAGGAGGGTGCACCGACCTAGTGTATTACCACTTACAGGTTTATTAAAATGTAAATAAAAAGCAATAGTCCTACTCACAGACAAAGCTTAAATACAAGCTTATCGGACAAGATGGCTGGAAATCTTGGCATTCACCGACAGGACTTGACAACAGGGAGGGTCGGACGATACCCCAAAAACATCCAGATGGCGTACGTTTCAGGGGCGCACCCCTTTCATCAGAGCCTAAATGGTCCGTAAAAAGCTCTCAACATGTGCTCCGTTATATATGTGTGTGCCCATGTGTAGAAGGCCCCAGCTCAGGTGGAGAGCAATTAGCAAGCCCCACCCCCTAGTGCTGGCTCGCTCCACCCATATGGACGGGGCTTAGACCAGCCCACCCTATAGGCGGCTGCTAATTGGCAGGTCATGGTGCCTAAGGGAGGAAAGAGGGTGAGGTGGGAGGAAGAGAGAGGGGAGAAGATAGAAAGGTGAAGGAAAAGGGGGAGAAAAAGGGGAGAAAAAGGGGAGGAGAAAGAGGGAAGGGGCTAGGGAAGGGACTGGGGAGGGGACTGGGGAGGGGAAAGGAGTAGGAAAGGGGGGAAGGGAGGAAGGCACCGTCAAACTACCCTCTAGTGTTGCTGCCTATTGCTGGTGGACACTCTGTGCATGCCGGCCACAGCTAACAATGGCAATCACCTCTAGTAGGCACAGCTGACCAGGACTCCACAAAGCAAGGGGTTCACGCTGGGGGGACATCCATCTGGGCAAACGCAATAGGGCCGAGATGACAAATCTAAATACATGCATGTGAATGCGTGCATAGCGCATGCATAATGCACACTCACCTCGGGGGGGAGGGGCGTCCAATGAGGGATCCGCTCATCGGGACACGCTGCCAATTGGAGCTGAACGCTTCCCACAATGGTATAATGTAGGGGCACCGGCCGTCTCCCAAACCGAAAGTGCGAGTGCCTCATGCGTTCCAACCCGCACCTCCGGTGGAGCCAAAGCGTCATATCCGCTTCCTCAATGTACAGCATCAACACCAGGAAGTGCGGGTGTGTTACCTTTCCACCCATCACTTCCGGTGAACCTAGAAACCTCCCCTGCTAGTCTGCAGACTGTGCAAACAAATGATGTTCCGCACAGCCATGCCGCTCCCTCTAATGGGCAAATAGACTATGGGGAAGCAGGATTACCTATATATTGCCAAAATACCAAGAATTGCTGAGCTGGCGCCCCCTTTGGTTGAACCTATAGCAGCACTAGTAAGCAGGGAAACTAGGCCAGTTCCAAAACTATATGTGCTACTAGGTGACACGCTGAACCGGTTGGAATGCCCTCAACACATGACCACACACATACAGAAGAGAGGTGCATACAGTGGGTGGGACCCCTAAAAAAGGGGGAGTGGACCAAATAAAAACAGTGTACATATTGAAATAAACATAAGTAGAAAACACCAGCCCAAACCCTGGGGATCAGCAATACCTGTTGCTGACAAACCCCAGGTGTGCTAACAGGACACACATACTAGGGCAATGTTGTTTAGATTGTCAGTATGCATACAATTCCCCCCCCCCCCCCCATAAATAGGTAAAAATATATAAAAATATATAAAAACACATATTTTAATGAATAAAAAAGACAATATAAAAACAATACAATATAAAAAAGATCTTATAAGTATTAAATGTATACCTATAAAAGACCATCAATATTGTTCCTAGTAGATATGCATATATGTGTACAAGTGCACCCAAAGAGCATATACGCACACACATGCATAGTATTAAGTGCATACGTGTACGGATAGTGTAGTGCCCACCGACCCACTGTATGCCAGACCCATGAGATATTGTCCTGCTTAGACACACATCAAGAACAACAGGAAAAAATTACACATATATACATACATAAATAGATACATATACACATATATAATCTCTCATATCCCATGGGTCTGTGGAGAGCTCATTTATTACCATTAACCAGAAAGTGATACAGTCGAGTGCATAATATTGTTAAAAAAGCATCCCCCCATCTTATTGATTATTTTTTTTAAAAAAACAATCAAATCCAGATACTAATATGAGGAAATCCTAACAACATCCCCTATATAGGGCCCTAAGGTCTGACCAACTAGAACTACACTTATCGACAAATTATAGTTGCCTATAGGTGGCCTGGAGGCAGCACAATAGGCTGCCAAACCAAACGCCACCTATAGCAGCGCGTGAAAGGTATGAGCCATGGTGCAAAGGAAACGGGCCCATTTGCTCATACCAATTGTATAGATAACAGTAGTAAGGGGCAAGGGTCAAGCCCCATCCCCTAAACTGTCTACACTAATCCAGCTGTACTCCCACTACATTAGACTATGTTATGCAGCTCTATTTCCTCGTTGAGGCCCTGCGGGGCCATAGTTTTTAAAGTGAAAATCCAGAAGGCCTCTCTTTTACACAGAATCTGATATTTCTTACCACTATCTAGACCACTTGAGATAGCTTCTATACCAAAGACTTTAAGACCATCAATGCTGCTATCGTGGGATTCCTTAAAGTGTCTGGGCACTGAGCATTTATCCTTCTCCGTCAAGATACTGCTCCTATGTTCATTCATTCTGGTCCTCATCAGTCGAGATGTACGACCAATGTACAGGAGGCCGCACGGGCAGAGTAGGCCGTAAATAACGTATGGGGTGCCACAATTAATGAATTGTTTAATCTTGTGGCTATTCCCGTCTGCACCGGTCACATCTTTTTTCTTGTGGCACATATGAACGCACTTTCCGCAATTGCCCCCTCCACATCTATAGCTGCCCTTTTGGTCGAAGATGGTCGTCCAAAAGCTATTCAACCCTTTACTTTTGTCTTTCTTCACCCTACTTGGGGTGATGATGCTCCTCAAGTCTCTGGGTCTCCTAAAGTCTAGGTTAGGATGGGGCGGGAGGCAGGTATTCAGAAGAGGGTCAGATTCTAGGATCTTCCAGTTTTTCTTGAAGATTTTGTGTATAGTGGGTACTCTATTATTGAACCTGGTGCAGAACCTCACCTGTGGTGGTTCATCTTTGTCATGCTTCATAATCTTCAAACTCTCTGCACCATCCTCTTCGTATACCTGCAGGTATTTTTGGAAGGCCTCCTCTATATGTACATCTTCATACCCCTTCTCCTTAAACTTACTTCTTAGAATAAGGCTCTGTTCTTCATAGTCTTTCTTCAGGGTACAGGTCCACCTGAGTCTGCAGAACTGGCCAAAGGGGATGTTCTTAATCCACCTTGGGTGATGGTGACTTCGGGCATGCAGGTATGAATTGCCTGCACTGAGTTTGAAGTGTGTTTTCGAATAAATTCTACCACTGTCATCTGCCCTTAGTTCTAGATCCAGAAATACCAGGGATTTTTCATCCATTACATGCGTAAAGGAAATACCGAAGAGGTTTCCCGCACAGTGTGACAGGAACCCATCTAGTTCGTCATCTGTACCATTCCAGATGATGAGAACATCATCAATATACTGTGAATACAGGATGAGGTTCCTCCCAAAGGGGTTGTTGGCCCAGATGTATTTGAGTTCCCGATACCCCATGAACAAATTGGCATAACTGGGAGCGAACCTAGCTCCCATGGCTGTGCCCCTCACCTGCCTATAGAAACAGTCCATAAATGTAAAATAGTTATGAGTCAGAGTAAACTCTATACCAGGGATATGCAATTAGCGGACCTCCAGCTGTTGCCAAACTACAAGTCCCATGAGGCATAGCGAGACTCTGACAGCAGCAAGCATGACACCCAGAGGCAGAGGTGTGATGGGACTTGTAGTTTTGCAACAGCTGGAGGTCCACTAATTGCATATCCCTGCTCTATACAATCATAGATGAACTGTGCCTGCTGTGGACTAAACAGGTGTGCCTCTGCCAGAAAATACTCAATGGCTCCGAGACCGAACTAGTGCTGAATGGACGTGTAGAGGGACGCTACATCGAGCGATAGCCATCTGTATCCTTTTTCCCACTTATATGTAGTAAGCATATCCAATGCATGACCTGAGTCTTTTATATATGATGGTAAATTTACTACTATGCCCTGCAGAAAATAATCGATGTGGCTCCCAAGATTGCTGGTTAGGCTATTGATTCCTGCAATAATGGGTCTGCCTGGCGGTCTTTCCATGTCTTTATGCACCTTAGGGATATGATAAAAGTGGGGGACCACTGGGTGTTTAGAGTATAGGAATTGATGTTCACTTTTAATCAAGACCTTACTTAGTAGTGCCCTATCCAATAGTTTTTTGAGCTCATCATTGTAGCTTACAGTTGGATCTTCTAGCGGCGAGATTGACACCCTATGAGCTCCGTCGCGAGAGCCAGCGCCGAGCTGTCTCGTCATCGGGAAAGGAAAAATGTTCCTTTCACGATGAGCGACACGCATTGCCGATAGACGGAGATCCGACGTGGATTCCCGCCAATACCGGGCACTGCGTTTGGTATGAATCCTGAGCGGGAACTCCACGCCAATTTTTAAAGAAAAAAACGGCGTGGGTTCCCTCTCCAGGAGCATGCCAGGCCCTTGGGTCTGGTCTGGATTTGAGGAGGAACCCTACGCTGAAAAAACGGCGTGGGGGTCCCCCTCAAAATCCAAACCAGACCCTTATCCGAGCACGCAACCTGGCAGGCCGCAGGGGAAGAGGGGGGTTCGAGATAGCGCCCCCCCTCCCTCCTGAACCGTACCAGGCCGCATGCCCTCAACATGGGGGGTTTGGTGCTCTGGGGCAGGGGGGCGACCTGCGGCCCCCCCACCCCAGAGCACCCTGCCCCCATGTTGATGAGGACAGGGCCTCTTCCCGACAAACCTGGCCGTTGGTTGTCGGGGTCTGCGGGCGGGGGGCTTATCGGAATCCGGGAGCCCCCTTTAATAAGGGGGCCCCCAGATCCCGGCCCCCCCACCCTATGTGAATGAGTATGGGGTACATCGTACCCCTACCCATTCACCTGGTGGAAAAAAAATGGAAATAAAAACACAACACAGTTTTTTTAAAGTATTTTATTGCACAGCTCCGGGGGTCTCTTCCGTCTTCAGGGGTCTCCGGTGTCGCCGCGCTCTCCGGTTCTTTCTTCTGCCGGGCCACCGCTATCTTCTTCCAGCTCTTTTGCTAGCGGGGCCCGGTCTTCTCCCGGTCTCCGGTTCTTCTCCCGCTCTCCGGTTCTTTCTTCCGCCGGGCCTCCGCTATCTTCTTGCAGCTCTTTTGCTAGCGGAGGCTCAGTCTTCCCCGTCGTCTCGTCCGGCTCTCCGTTGTCCTTCTGCCGGCCCCTCCACTACCTTCTTGTAGCTCTTTTGCTAGTGGAGGGGCCGGTCTTCCCGTCTTCTTCCCTCTTCTCCTCCTCGATGTTGACTCGTCACTTTCTCTCGCAGTAATGCTAAATCTTCGGTCCGCAGCGATTTATATAGGCTTCTCATGACGTCACAGTCACATGCTCCGAGTGTCCCTGGAGCATGTGACTGTGACGTCATGGGAACATGTGACTGACGTCATGAGAAGCCTATATAAATTGCTGCGGACCGAAGATTTAGCATTACTGCGAGAGGAAGCGACGAGTCAACATTGAGGAGAAGAGGGAAGAAGACGCCGATGGCGACGACGGGAAGACCGGCCCCTCCACTAGCAAAAGAGCTACAAGAAGGTAGTGGAGGGACCGGCAGAAGGACAACGGAGAGCCGGACGAGACGACGGGGAAGACCGGGCCTCCGCTAGCAAAAGAGCTGGAAGAAGATAGCGGAGGCCCGGCGGAAGAAAGAACCGGAGTGCGGGAGAAGAACCGGAGAGCGGGAGAAGAAGGCGGCGACGGAGAAGACCAGGCCCCGCTAGCAAAAGAGCTGGAAGAAGATAGCGGTGGCCCGGCAGAAGAAAGAACCGGAGAGCGCGGCGACACCGGAGACCCCCGAAGACGGAAGAGACCCCCGGAGCTGTGCAATAAAATACTTAAAAAAAACTGTGTTGTGTTTTTATTTCCATTTTTTTTCCACCAGGTGAATGGGTAGGGGTACGATGTACCCCATACTCATTCACATAGGGTGGGGGGGCCGGGATCTGGGAGCCCCATTATTAAAGGGGGCTCCCGGATTCCGATAAGCCCCCCGCCCGCAGAACCCGAAACCAACGGCCAGGGTTGTCGGGAAGAGGCCCTGTCCTCATCAACACGGGGGCAGGGTGCTCTGGGGTGGGGGGGCCACAGGTCGCCCCCCTGCCCCAGAGCACCAAACCCCCCATGTTGAGGGCATGCAGCCTGGTACAGTTCAGGAGGGAGGGGGGGCCGCTATCTCGTCCCCCCCTCTTCCCCTGCGGCCTGCCAGGTTGCATGCTTTTGATTTTTCTATTCTAATGTTGTTGGCATTCACAGTATCTATTGATAGTTCTTGCAGTGATGTCTCTCTTCTTGGTACCTGGGTATCGTTAATAGTGCTATCCTGAATTGGGGGATCGTCTATTTTTTGTACCTCTTTATCGCGTGAATTATTTCCACTCCTCTCCATCTGTGCACTAGTCTGCACCAGGGGAGGAGGGAAATCATTGTGTACATTCGATCTAAAAAGTTCATTACCTAGTTCATCATTGCTACTCCTGGTCCTGTATTTGTTCTTATATTTATATTTATGTCTATGCCAGTGTTTCTTTCTATTCCCGTAATTCTTATTGTTTTACTCCTTTCCCCTCCCCAGTCCCTTCCCTTGCCCCTTCCCTCTTTCTCTCCATTCTCCTCCCCTTTTTCTCCCCCTTTTCCTTCTCCTTTCTATGTTCTCCCCTCTCTCTTCCTCCCACCTCACCCTCTTTCCTCCCTTAGGCACCATGACCTGCCAATCAGCAGCCGCCTATGGGGTGGGCTGGTCTAAGCCCCGTCCATATGGGTGGAGCGAGCCAGCACTAGGGGGTGGGGCTTGCTAATTGCTCTCCACCTGAGCTGGGGCCTTCTACACATGGGCACACACATATATAACGGAGCACATGTTGAGAGCTTTTTACGGACCATTTAGGCTCTGATGAAAGGGGTGCGCCCCTGAAATGTAAGCCATTTGGATGTTTTTGGGGTATCGTCCGACCCTCCCTGTTGTCAAGTCCTGTCGGTGAATGCCAAGATTTCCAGCCATCTTGTCCGATAAGCTTGTATTTAAGCTTTGTCTGTGAGTAGGACTATTGCTTTTTATTTACATTTTAATAAACCTGTAAGTGGTAATACACTAGGTCGGTGCGCCCTCCTGTTTTCTTTTTTCTAGCCATATGAACACCCATTGTTCTGAGGAGGGCTGCAAGACTTTAGACTTTGCCTCTAGACAGAACCACGCCACCTATATTTTGAGGATACACGAGAGCGCAGGAGATGTTTGTTTTGTTTGTGTTATTACCAAGAACTGGACATCCCTCCAAAACTGATGAAAAGGCGAGAAGAAAACTGGTCAGGGAGGCTGCCAAGAGGCATTCAGCAACATTAAAAGGAGCTGCAGGAATATCTGGCAAGTACTGGCTTTGTGGTAAATGTGACAACAATCTCCCGTATTCTTCATATGTCTGGGCTATGGGGTAGAGAGGCAAGACGGAAGACTTTTCTTAAGAAAAACTTCCAAGCCCGGCTAAATTTTGCAAAAACACATCTGAAGTCTCCCAAAAGCACGTGGGAAAATGTGTTATGGTCTTATGAAACCAAGATTGAACTTTTTGGCCATAATTACAAAAGATATGTTTGGCGCAAAAAAACGGAGTTAGACTTACCAGTACCTTTTTCTATGAGTCTTTCAGGACAGCCTCTGAGACATACAGTAGGTCTCCTCCCTCCGGGGCAGGAAACACGTTTAAACACTTAAAGGCGGTCCTCCATGTCTCCCCCTTCAATCTCCACAAGAACCGCCGGAAGGCCCTGAAAGATGCAACACACTTGCATAACGTCAGTACATATCCCTTACACCAGTTAAACACTGGGTGGGAAACCAGGCTGTCCTGGAAGACTCCTAGAAAAAAAGAGTTACCGGTAAGTCCAACTCCGGTTTTCTCCTTTTGTTTTCCAGGACAGCCTCCGAGATAAACAAGAAACTAGGGTGGGACCACTGCCTGGAGGACCCTTCGCCCAAACGCCTGCTCCTTATCAGAAAACATATAAATGGAAGTTTGGGACTTTGAGTGAGACTGTAGACATCGTGTAGGTGAAAAAGGTACATGTTTATTCAAAATAAAACGCATGAACATCTTCAAACAGAAATCATATAGAAGGAAAAACAAACATTCTGGTTGATGCGATTCCCTAGAGTTACACACACATAAGTATGGGTATGCACAATATAAGCAACAAGGTACATCAGTGTGTGACCAGGTGCCACACAGTGATCCGTATGGATAATGGAATACATTTTGTGAATTACATATGTACAGATATCACATGGCAACAAGCGCTAAAAACATGAAAAAATTTGCATATAAAACCAGTAAGAGCATAAGTAAATAATTGTGTTGTCAACTGAGTTAATGCGTTTTCTGATTGCCCGACGCGTTTCATGTATAAGTTACACTCTTCAGGGGCTAATGCTCAGGACATCTAAAAAATATAATACAGTGTAAATAACGAAATCTGGTCATCAGAAAACAGGTCCAGACAGTAATGCTTTGCAAACGTGGCACAGCTGGGACCATGTTGCCGCTCTGCAGATATCCTCTGGAGTGGCACCGGCCCTCTCTGCCCATGAAGCAGACACAGCCCTGGTTGAATGGGTTTTAACTAGGTGCGCTTGCTTCCCTACCAAACCGTATGCTTCCATAATAGTCATTCTAATCCATCTGGCAATGGAGGATTTTGACGCTTTACATCCCTTACATGCCCCCGCAAAGTTTACAAAAGAGGATTCTGACTTTCTGAAATCCTTGCTGACCTCAAGATAAGCCAAATGTTGGCAGGATAATGTCCTGTGTTCTGTGAAACGAGGAGGATACTTTAGGTCTGTTTTGAGCACAACCCTATCCTCCAAAATTACCAAATTGAGAGTGCGTGCAACTCACTCACCCTTCTGACTAGGGTGATAGCCATCAAAAATACTGCCTTTAGGACCACCTACTAAATATGTGATTTTCTCCAGGGGTCCAAAGGGACTTCCTGTAATCACCCTGAGGACCAAGGACAGATCCCAGGCGGGACAGACCCAAACCCTCACTGACCTGGACCAGGAGAGGGCCTTGAAGAAGCTCTTTACAAATTGATCTTGCTGCAGGGAGACCTGAAGTATACACTCAAGGCGGCGGTCTGACAGATAGTTGTGCCCAAAGATATAAATCCTGACCTGACCTTGTAGAAAACAAACACTAAACAAAAAGATAAACTACTAAGAAAACCATTACAACAGCAATAACCACTAATCATCACTTGCTATACTTAGGTTTATTACTTTTCCATTTCCTACTAATGAGCTCTAGTAACTTTTAAAGGATATTGGTTAAATTATAGGTGTTTCTGCACACTTCCCACTTGTGTTTGAAGGTGTCTCTGTTGCCATGAATATTGGCATATGAGTGTTCATAGGAACAATGTAGATACACTCTAGAGACAACCTCTGAATGTAGGAGCCACATCTTTTTTTCCCCCACTGACACCATAAGTCAATCTGGCTGTTATTATTATATAAAGGACTACTGTTCTAAAGTGGTTTATAAATCTATAGAGTCTCCTAGTAATGTCAATGCTGGTGAGGGGCAGGTTATGATCCCTGTAATAGACGAGATCAGTTTGAAAACAGATTTCCAAAAACTAGTTACTGATCTACAGTACCAGTACCAGAGTATGTGTAATATGTTCCCAGGTTGCCCGCAGTTACGCCAGCAATCTGGGGAGTGTACTTTATACATTTTAGATAGCCGGACTGGCGTCACGCACCATCTATTAAGTATTTTATAAACATTTTCCCAGTGAGACACACAATGAGAATCTCCTAAGCTGAATTTTGTTTTTAAACAACAAACATACTTACCTCCACTGTGCAGTTAGTTTTGCACAGTGTGGCCCCGAACCTCGTCTTCTGGGGTCCCCCGGGTGGTGCTTGCAGCTCCTCATTACATCAGTAAACCCCCTGGGAGAAGCTCTCTCCCTGGGGGTTACCTTGCGGGCATGCTCTCGAGTCCATTATTTGCCTGCATAGACACAGAATGTCGGACTCTGCCCCGCCCCCACCTCATTGGATTTGATTGTCAGCAGCGGGAGCCAATGGCTGCGCTGCCATCTATCCAATCAAGAGCCGTGAACCCCGGGGCAGAGAGGTACAGTGCGTCACCACTGAGGGAACGAACGGGCTCAGGTGAGTAAAACGGGGGGGCTAGGGGGCAGGTCAGTGTCAGACGTTTTTTCACCTTGATGCATTAAGGTGAAAAAACACAAGGGTTTACAACCCATTTAATTGCTTGATTTCATTCTTGTTCTGAATATGAGCTACCTAGTTCCTGTTCCCATTTCAGTATAGTAGGCGTTTGTGCTATTGGGAGTTTTAGATGGCAACAAAGAATAAAGAAAGGATATACCTCTTTTTTGGGTAAGGTCTCTATGATAAAATTCCCAAATGTGTTTATCTAGTGATATGGCACCAGAACTTGGCGAATGATTAAGATGCTGAATCTGAAACATCTTAAACATATCTCTGCCTTTAAATTCTTCTGGGATCTCCTTTAGGGTGGAGTAACCGGATTCTAACCATATTTTAACCAAAAAATCTGGAATTAGGAACTCGAAAGATTGAAGTAGTATATCATACAAAAGGTATATGAATATACTCTTTGCTTCTGTCTAGAAAGCCTTTCCATGCTGTTAGAGATGCAGAGATAGAGGGATGGCCTGGTAAATGGACTGGTTTATTAGTGGCCTATCAAAGCCTTGAGGTTACCGATCTGTACCATAGCTTGTTCTAATAGGACCCACTGCTTTACTGGACATGGGTCAAACCACACTTTTAGCTGGTCTAAAAGTGTCGCTCTATAGTAATCTTTAAGGACTGGGACTCCCATGCCTCCATTAAATCTATGTTTTATACAGTGTAAGAGTAGAAAAGGAAATTCTTGCTTTAGTTCCTTTCCAAATAAAAGACAGAAGAGAGGCATTAAGTTTTTTTTTTATTACAAACGTTTTTTATTGAGAAAAAACAATAAAGTAATACAAACATATGAAATTATGCGTATCATATAGTACAGGTTGAAATATAATCATAAATGTCAACGCAGTGACAAAAAAGGAGACAGAAAGAAACAAAACAAAAAAAATAAAAAATTTACTTTGAAGCATCTGAGAGAAGCCATAGCGGATTACAGAGAATCTACAGGTAACAGTCTTTCATATGAGGTATAATAGCGAGGGGGTGTAGCAGCGTCCCATAGTCTAAAGCTGCTGTGTCAGCGGCTAAGACTGTGGCAATAGAATATGTCTATGCGAGTTCCAGGGATTCCACCTTTGGTCAAATAAGTGCATCCTGTCATTTAGAGTATATAGAATCCTTTCCATTATCATAATAGAATCCATCCTATGGAGGACGGAGGAGATAGGGACAGTAGGGGACTTCCAATGTAGGGCAATGGCCCACAGAGTGGCCAAGCAAATTGTGTGGATAAGGCCTTCTTCAGAATGAAGCGTACCTGGGATAGATGCACCAAGGAGGCACATAGAAGATGTAAGATGTACTGGAGTACCTGATGGTGCTGATGCTATAGCCATCACTGTGTTCCAAATGGGGGAAAGTCGATCACAGTCCCAAAATATATGCATAAAGGTCGCAGGAAGGCGACAGCCTCTGAAGCAGAGGTCAGAGGCTCCTGGGAAGATAGAGTGAAGTCTGGATGGGGTATAGTACCATCTGGTCAGTACTTTATATGCTGTTTCTCTGACAGCTAGGGATTTAGACGCTTTGCGTAGGTTAGTCAGCATTGTGTCCCAGTCGTCAAAGATTTTGTTGCAATCAGCCTCCCATTTACGTTTATATGGGACCGCCCCGGGAAATAATGCAGTTAGAGCTGATTTGTAGAGGATAGAGATAAGCCCTTTTCCTCTGGGGGAGTCACGGCAGACCTGTTCAAACGTGGTAGAAGGGGATGATGGGGAGAGGGCAAAGTGGGAGAGATAAAAGTGTCTGATTTGCAAATAACGGAAGTGTTCTCTTAGTGGGATTTGTTTATGCGTACGTAACAGGTCAAATGAAGCAAAGGAGTCACCAATCTGCAGGTCAGCTAATGTGACCATAGAGTTAGAGATCCACCAGGAGAAACCCCTCAGGGTTATCAAAGGCTAAGGTAAATAAGGGTTCTCCTACAAAGGAGGAGCCTCGGGGTGCATGGGACGCTAGGTCTAGTTTATGTTTGTATCTGTACCATAGGATAAGAGAGTGAGCTACTAGGGAGTTAAGGGAGATAATTTTATGACCCAATTTAGAGGGGGACCAAAGTATAGCAGAGAGCCTATATGGAGCGATGGAATGTGATTCAAATTCTACCCAGGGTACTTTAGAGTTAGGGATGTTCCATTGTGCCATCTGGGAGAAGCGAGCTGCAAGGAAATAGAGCCAAAGGTTTGGTAGGCCTAGTCCCCCATGTGCTTGTGAGTTGAACAAGACATGTTTAGAGAACCTAGGTCGTTTGTTTTGCCAGATAAATTTGTGGATATCTTGTTGTAGTTTATCTATAAAAGCTTTGGGGATCAGGAATGGTAGGGCTCTGAAAAGAAATAGAAGTTTGGGTAGGAGGGTCATTTTGATCGCCGTGACTCTCCCGAGAAAAGAGATATGGTAGGTGCTCCATAGTTTGAGCAAATTGCGGAGACGGGACACACATGCTGGATAATTCGCAGCGAAAATGGAGGACCAATGTGGTGTGATATAAGAGGCATTAAGTTTATTCAAGAAATTAGCTGGTAGGGGTATTTGCACCGTCCTAAAAATATAAAGTAACCATTTTAAAGGTTGCGATCCGTCCCAGCCAAGAGATTTCATATTTGCCCAATTGCGAGAGTTCCCGCCTGAACAGAGTAATAGCTTTTTACAGTTTGCATTGCATAGACTGCTGGAATTAGCAGGTAGATGGAGCCCCAGGTATTGAATTTTATCATTATCCCAATTGCAAGGAAATAGTGATTTAATTTTGGTGTGTATTTTGTGATTAAGATTAGTTGTAAGGACCTGGCATTTAGGTACGTTAATTTTGTAGTAGGAAATAGCACCAAAGGCCTCAATTGTCGTGCATACTTTAGGTAGGGAAGATTCCAGATCTGAAAGTGGCAAGATGACGACGTCTGCAAAAAGGCCAATCTTATGGCATTTGCCAGCTACTTGAATGTCATTTATAAATTGAGAGTCCCTAATGGCAGCCACAAAGGGTTCCGTTACTAATGTAAATATCATGGGAGATAATTTCTCGGCTGTGGCGACGGTAAAGGCGGAACTGGGAGATGGGATATCTGACCTGCAGCGTAGGGTGGATGAGGCGATGAATCAGTATTCAGCCTCGCCGACGGTGTCCAATTTTGAACACCTGTCATCGCTTAGGTGAGAACTACATCTCTATGTTACAGATGCCACTAGTCTTGGTATACAGGGTAGCAGACAGGCATACTTTGAACATGGTGACAAAAATAGCAAGCTGCTGGCGATGCTAGCGCAGCAGGACAGGCCCTCAGCGGTTATATCGGAGATCCTCACGGCAGATGGCGCTTTAGCCACCTCTCAGGAGGATATTCTGTCTACATTCAATACTTTCTACACTTCTCTTTATGTCTCTTCACTTCCTGACGGGTTTGATCCTGCGCCTATGATCTCCATGCTGGACACATTGGCCCTGGGGTGGCTCTCCGACACGGAGAGGCAACTCCTTGTCTCGGAGATCACCCCAGAAGAAGTCACACTGGCCATTAAATCTTTTCCGGCAGGTAAAACCCCAGGGCCGGATGGCCTGCCCATTGAGTACTATAGGGCCCACACAGAATTGCTCGCCCCTAAACTAGCTCAGATGTTTCAAGCTTGCTTGAATCAAGACTCCTTGCCACCCTCTATGAGAGAAGCCCATGTGGTACTTATTCCTAAGCCTAATAGAGACCCTAAGTTATGCGCCTCATACAGGCCAATTGCACTTCTCAACTGTGACCTTAAAATTTTTACCAAGTTACTGCCCATTAGTGATAAAGTCCCTGATTGACCCCGACCAAACGGGCTTCATGCCCGGTAGATCTACGGACATTAATATACGCAGATTATTCACTAATATTCATGCCCCCCATACTAACCAGGGTACTAGAACCATTGCCACCTTGGATATAGAGAAGGCATTCGACACGGTGGAATGGGTCTATCTGTGGGAGGTGCTTAGACGAATGGGGTTCCCGTTAAAATTTATAGGCTGGATACGCACACTTTACACTGGTCCTACGGCACGCATTAAGCTGAATGGCTCTTTGTCTCCTCCGTTCTCCCTGCAGAGGGGCACCAGACAGGGATGCCCTCTCTCCCCGGCTCTGTTCGCCCTGGCCGTGGAGCCTATTGCTGAGGCCCTTAGGACCTCGGCCGAGGTCCGTGGTCTTCGGGTGGGCTGGCTGGAGGAGAGAGTGGCTTTATACGCGGACGATATGCTCCTGTTCCTGAATGACGCTGGTGACTCTCTGCGGGGCGCACTTGGTATCATGGATACCTTCGCCGCCTTCACGGGGCTGAGGGTGAACTGGCACAAGTCGCAATTGTTCCCAGTGGATGCGGGGGCCCGGTCCTCCTCGCCCTCCTCTCTCCCGCTTCAGTGGGTTGAGCAGTTCACCTACTTAGGAATTGTTATCTCAAAGGAGACTGGGGATTTTGTGCGGCTAAATCTCGACCCTGTCCTGGTGACCCCATTAAAGCCAAATTTAAGGCGTGGAGTAACCTCCCCCTTTCTCTCATTGGGCGTATTAACCTGATTAAAATGAAAGTCCTTCCTAAACTCACGTATATTTTTCGGAATTCCCCTCACTGGCTGACTAAAGTCTTCTTTAATTCCCTCAGGCAACTCTTCCTCTCCTTTATTTGGGGGGGCAGGCCACCTAGATTCAAATATTCCACCTTGACCAGGCCTGTGGACAGTGGCGGCTTGGCTCTCCCTGATTGTTACAAGTACTATTTGGCCACTCAGCTTGTGACCGCCCACTGGTGGCTGAGACCGGACCTGACCAATTCCGTGACGGTACTGGAGGCAGCCATAGTGGGGTCCCTGGAGGCACTGGAGGGACTGCTATTCAGGGGGCAAAAAACGCCCCACAATCTCACCCCTTCCATGCGTACCACTATGCGGGCATGGAGGGCGGGTGAGGCACTAAGGGCACCCCAGCCGAACTCTTGGTCTCCTCACACCCCCCCTGTGGCTGAATCCCAACCTGTCACAATTCCACACTATCCCCGATCCGCAGGCCTGGGCCAAGTATAAAATACTGACCCTCAAACATATCATCACCAACGGAGATCTCACTCCCTTTCACACTTTATGTGCTAAATTCAACGTACCTGACCAAGCCCGCTTTAGATATCTCCAAATTGCACATGCCTTCAGGTGCCAATTTTCGGGCAGGCCAGTCGAACTGGCATACTCAGAGTTGGAATCTACTATCCGGGTGAAAGACCTGGAAAAACCCGCGTCTCAGATTTATGGATCCCTGCTGGTTGCTGCTATCCCCGAGCTGTCTTCCCTCCGCAGGAAATGGGTGGAGGACATACCGGGTCTGGACGCGGACGACTGGAGGGAGGTTTGGGATTATCCCTTCTCCCCTCTGATCTCAGCAAGGGACAAATTAGTCCAATATAAAATTGTCCACAGGGCTCACTACACACCTCACAGGCTGCACCAGATGTCACCGGAGCATTCTCCGGAGTGCTGGCGCTGCTCCTACCGGCCAGGGGGTTTCTTCCATATTTTCTGGGCTTGCCCAGCAATTGTACAGTATTGGAGTGAAGTGATACGGGTGATCAATAAAGCCACTGGGACTTGCGTCCCATGCGAGCCCATACACTGTTTGCTAGGACTGGTTGACCAACTGCCAATACTCAGAGCCAGAAAAACACTCATATCCCTGTTGTTGTATTATGCACGCAAAGCCATTACAATGAATTGGAAAAAATCGTCTCCCCCCTCTGTTAAATTTTGGAAAAACTTAATTAATGCCAGTTTGCCCCTATATAGAGCCACATACTTGTCTAGAGGTTGTCCGCACAAATTTGAAAAGGTATGGAACTGTTGGTTAGATGACAGAAGCACGGCAAGTGATACAGTGACCACGGTCTAGACTTATATTGTATCTTCGAAATATCGATTTATTAACCCAAAAAATGTCTTCAGGCTACCTTCCTCTAACAATAACACTTTGAAGCATGATGTATATTGAATGAACCCTCTCCCCAAGTTTGGGGTTGTAGTATAGACTAAGTTAAGTTTTTTGTTATTTGTTGCCCTGTGACGGTCTGATGCCGAAACAGGGTAATGGCCCCTGCGTGGGCAGCTGTTGTGCCTAGATGTGGGCAAATTGTGTGTATGTTTTATAAAAATTCAATAAAAAAGATTTTAAAAAAATAAATAAAAATATCATGGGAGATAAGGGACATCCCCGTCTTGTGCCATTTGCAATATTAAAAGACATTGTGAGAGTACAGAGGAGGTAAAAACTTCTGCCGATGGGTTTGTGTAGAACGCTAAAATAGCTGAAAGGATGAAGCCATTGAATACAAATTTGGTTAAAGAAGCTTGTAGATACCCCCAATGTACCCTATCAAACGCCTTTTCATCATCTAGGGCCGTGGTCATCAACCCTATCCTCAGGGTCCACTAACAGGCCAGGTTTGCAAGATAACTGAAATACATCACAGGTGATAACATTTGCTGCTCAGTGATTGCAGTATTCTAGTCTGCATCTCCCCAAGGTAATACATAAAAGCTGGCCTGTTAGTGGGCCCTGAGGACAGGGTTGATGACCACTGATCTAGGGCTAGAAAGGCAGTGGGTGGCTTTCAGCTAGGCGGATTCAGATTAAAATTCTACGGTTACCATCAGGTGCCTGACGTCCTTTCACAAATCCCACTTGGTCAGGTGCTATTAATGATGATGGTGTTACTTCAGCTATTCTATTTATTTTTTTAAATTGTTTATTTATTAAATTTTTCAAGAGACAGACAGAGTAGGCATACAATCCAGACACTTGTATACAATGAAATATAACATGGGCATAAAAATATGACTTACAAGAAACAAAAGAGTCCGGATGTGTATAGCAAGAGAGACAAAAAAAAAACATGTCACAAAACAAGAAATAAGTAGGGAATATGATGCTTCTAACAAATCATGGTTCTGGCGATTAAGATGTCATACACATGGAAAGGCCAGAGGCAAAAGAGGAGGTCAAGCTATATAATGTTAAATTACCAGGGGTTGCAAATGTGGGATCATTTTGGATTGGGATGAGGATCCATGTTATAATCCGAAGTATCCCATTTCTCCCAGATGCAATCAAATTTGGGTAATGCTTCATCTATAACAGCTGTAAGGTGCTCCATCCTCTGAATATCAGAAATTGTTGCTAAGAAATGAGCAACGGTGGGAGGGGAGGTATCTCTCCAACATTGAGGTATAACTCAAAACAGGAAAAGGATTTTTCTGGATAGCAGCACTCCAAGATAAAAAGCCTTTATTTCAAAAGTCCAGGAATCCAAAGCATACACTGCACATCACGACACACTGATCAAAAATTAGCCGACATGTTTCACATCAAATGATGCTCACTCATATACCTCATATTGAGGTATAACTTGCTTAGCCGCCAGCAGAATAAAGGCCATCAGCTTTCGTAAGTGTTTGGGTAGTCTTGGAAGAGGGAGACCCAGCAAAAGGTATAAGGGTTGGAAGGGAACTGAAGCCCGCAGGATCTTCTTCAGGGAGACATGGACCTGTGACCAAAAGGGAATTATTACCGGACACTCCCAAAATATGTGGAGATGGGTGCCAACCGAGAAACCACATCTCCAACACTGGCTGTGCGGAGTTAATTTCCGTGCTGCTAAGAATTCAGGGGTTCTATACCAGAACATAAGTATTTTGTATGTGGTCTCCTTCTGGGTTACACACCTGGAAACCCTAGAGGCAGCATCCCAAACCCTCTTCCAATCTTCCAGTGATATAGGCCTGTCTAGTATAAGAGACCATTTCCTCATATATAAATGTGTGTGTTCAGTAGGGGAAGAGCTGAATGTAAGATTTTGTAAATGGTGGATATCTGATGGGCTTCATACGCTCCTCTAAAGAACATCTGTTCAAAATCAGTAGGAGGGCTCAGGATCAATTGGGGGGATTTAAAAGCAAAAAAATGTCTAATTTGAAGAAAGGAATAGAAGAGAGTTTTCGGGATCTGGTATTTTGATTGCAACTCAGAAAAAGAGTAATTTACGTGTCACTGGATGTACTAAATGGCGTAGTTGGAAAATACCCACTTGGGTCCATGGCAACATAGAGTCATATGATAGACTATCAGGGAGATCCAGGTTGAAAAGAATGTTTACTAGAGGTGGGCAGGGGGATGATAAGGAGAACTTACTAGAACAACATCTCCAAATTAAAAGTGTAAATAGCATGGGGTTCAGACAAACCCTACGTAGTTGAGAAACAAATTTATCGGATGAGGGCCATAACATGGAGCATGGATGGGCAGGGACCGTAATTCCCATCTCTATTTCTGACCATCTATTTGGAGCACATCTAGACGTCCAGGTAATTATAGCTCTTAAATGAGTAGCATAGTAATATTTAAATATATCCGGTGCTCCAAGGCCACCTTGTGAGCGCAGGGTCATGAGGACTGAGCTAGCTATCCTGTTAGAAACATTATTCCAGATAAAGTTTAAGAAGTTTCTATGGAGAGCTTTCAGTTGTGTCATTGGGATCAGTAACGGGAGAGTCTCAAAGAAATACAATAGTTTGGGGAGAATGGACATTTTAAGGACATTTATCCACCCAAATAGACAGGGGTAGCTTCGTCCATGACTTTAGTAATCTATTTATTTCTGCAAATAATGGGGGAAAGTTTACCTGATATAAAGTAGAGTATAGGGGGGATAGGCGAACACCAAGGTATTTGAGGGAATGAGTGCACCAGCGATATTTAAAATTAGCTAGTTGATGGGTGAGTACATCTGCAGGAATATTTATAGGTAGAGCTTTCGTTTTGGACGAGTTAATTTTAAAGCCTGAGAGGCTACCAAACAGGTCAAGGATTTTATGGAGAGAGGGAAGCGAAATATGTGGGTGCGTGATTGTTAGCAGTATATTGTCTGCAAAAAGGGACAGCTTGTACTCCCTGTGTCTCAACGCCACCCCCCGTATGTCAGAATTAAGTCTGATGGCTGCAGCGAAGGGTTCGAGGCTTAGAATAAATAATAAAGGAGATAAGGGACAGCCTTGCCTAGTCCCATTACTTAGGGGGGAATGGCGAAGAGACAGAGGAAGCCAGCCGTACCTGGGAAGTGGGAGTGGAATATAATGCTTTGCACAAATGGACCTAAAAAAACGTATTTCGTCAAGGTGGTGAACATAAAGGACCAATTTAGACGGTCAAACGCTTTCTGCGCATCTAAGCTTAGCACTATAGCAGGTCTCCCGGTATTGGTTAAGAGGTCAATAAGGTCAATGGTCCGTCTGGTGTTGTCACCGGCATGTCTGGTAGGAACAAATCCAACTTGGTCTTTGTGTATTAAGGACGGGAGGAGAAGAGATAGTGTATTTGCCAAAATTTTGGTGAATATTTATAGTCGGAACTTAAAAGGGCTATGGGGCGGTAATTGTCAGATAGTGATGAGTCTTTGTCCGGTTTTGGGATAACCGTTATGTAGGTGTGTAAAAATAGGATTTTTATTACAGCTTACCTGTAAAATCTTTTTCTTGGAGTACATCATGGGACACAGAGCCTTAAGTATTTACTTAATGGGTAATAGGCCTACCTTCAGGTGTTGACACTGGTAAACCCTAATTAAGGAAGTTTACTCCCTATATAACCCCTCCTCCTTCCAGGAGCACATCAGTTTTTGTAGCAAAGCAATATGTCTAAATCCCAAAAGAGGGGAGGGAACTCTGTGTCCCATGATGTACTCCAAGAAAAGGATTTTACAGGTAAGCAGTAATAAAAATCCTATTTTCTTTATCGTACATCATGGGACACAGAGCCTTAAGTATTTACTTAATGGGACGTCCCATAGCAATGCCACTTGAGGGGTGGGAGAAAAAACGTGCAGGTACACCCAGACTTGAGGATCTACACTGCTGCTTGCAGCACACTGCGCCCGAAGGCGATATCCTCATACCTCCTTACATCCACCTGATAAAATTTTGTGAATGTATGCACTAAAGACCAAGTTGCGGCCTTACAGATCTGAGCCATGGAGGCCTGATGACGCACTGCCCAAGAAGCACTAACCGACCTGGTAGAATGCGCCTTAACTTGAAACGGGGGAATCTTGCCCCTTAAATCATAAGTTTGAATTATCACTTGCCGAATCCACTTCGCAACAATGGATTTCGACACTGCCTGTCCCTTCTTAGGACCCTCCGGCAGAATAAATAAGACATCAGTCATACGAATCTGAGCAGTTTTCTTTAAATAGATTTTCACTGTTCTCACCACATCAAGACAATGTAGTGACTTTTCTTCCCTGGAACATTGTTTTGGAAAAAACGATGGCAGGACAATATCTTGGTTCAGGTGAAAACCTGAAATTACCTTTGGCAAAAAGCCTGGACGAGGGCGTAGTACCACTCTGTCCTCATGAAAAATTAAATATGGCTCTTTACAAGAAAGAGCAGCCAACTCTGATACCCTCCCTTGCTGAGGATATAGCAACCAAAAATACCAACTTCCTTGTCAGAAGGACTAGGGGAATATGTTGTATCGGTTCAAATGGCTGTTTTTGTAACAGACAAAACTAAGTTTAAGTCCTAGGGATTCAAGGGAGGTTTGACGGGCAGATTAAGCCGCGTTACTCCTTGTATAAAGCCCCGGACTAAAGAATGAGTAGCAAGTGGTCTCTGAAATAAGAGCGATAAAGCTGAGACTTGGCCCTTAATAGTACTGAAGGCCAATTTCATCTCTACCCCTAATTGTAGAAAGGCAAGAATTCTGCCTATGATATATCTCCGAGGGTGCCAACCCTTGGATTCACACCAGGAAACATAAGCCTTCCAGACTCTATAATATAAAGTTCTGAAAGCTGGCTTCCTGGCATTGATCAGGGTGGAGATAACTGACCCGGAAAGCCCATGTTTCTTTAGAATGTGGGTTTCAATAGCCAAGCCGTTAAATTTAGAGACCGTAAGGAAGGATGGAATATCGGTCCCTGAGAGAGCAGATCTGACCGTAGTAGGAGGGACCATGGGCCCTCCACTTGCCATCTTTACGATTTCTGCATACCATGACCTTCTGGGCCATGCTGGTGCTACCAGAATAATCGGCTTCCTTACCAGCTTGATTCTGCAAAGAAGTCGAGGCAGCAACTGGATGGGGGGAAATGCATATATCAGTGAGAACTGATCCCATGGGGTCACCAACGCATCCGTTCCGCATGCGAATGGATCCCTTGTTCTGGCCACAAAGTTGACCAACTTCATGTTGAATCTGGATGCTAGACGATCTACTTCTGGATTCCCCCATCTTTGGCAAACAGCCTGAAATATGTCGGGGTGAAGCAACCATTCCCCTGGGAATAACTGCTGGCAACTTAAGTAGTCCGCCTGCCAATTCTCTACTTCGGGAATGAACATTGCAGAAAGGCAAGGAACATTCCTTTCTGCCCAAGTTACAATATGGTTCACCTCTCTCTGCGCTGAGAGACTCTTGGTGCCCCCTTGGTGATTGATATAGGCCACAGCTGTGGCATTGTTGGATTGAATCCTGAGAGGGTAATTCTGTAGCCTGGAAGTCCAGGCCTTTAGAGCCAGACATACTGCCCAAATCTCTAGGATATTGATGGGCAAGGCTCTTTCGGTCCTTGACCATTGTCCTTGGACAGTTGTCCTTTCTATTACTGCTCCCCAGCCTGAAAGGCTGGCATCCGTCGTTACGACCTTCCAGATAACTGGTCTGAAGGATTTTCCTTTCAGCAGATTCTGGGTTAGTAACCACCAAGTGAGGCTTTGGGCCACTCTTGGGGACAGCCGCATTGGCGAGTCTAAGGCTTGAATTGTTTTGTTCCAAGCAGACAGGATACTGTTTTGCAACAGTCTTGAATGGAACTGGGCAAAAGGAACTGCTTCGAATGAAGCCACCATGGTTCCTAAGTGCAGAAGTCTCCCCCCCCACCTTGGTGAGGGGGGTTGCCTCTTCATGACGAGGCTTTAGGAATCTGTTTCGCAGATTTCCTACCCCAGGGCTTCGTTTGAGCCTGTGTCTTACTCTGAAGTCTTCCTCTAGAGTCTGACGGCGGAGGCCGTCGCCACTGCTTAGAGGCGGAAGCCCTTGGTGCAGGGGAAAGTGCCCATTTAAATGAAGGGCGTTTGTATTTTCTTTTGACGGGTAAAAGCATGCTTTTCCCACTAGAAATTGTCTTGATATATTTATCCAAGTCCTCTCCGAAAAGTCGCTCCCCATGGAAGGGGAACCCAGTTAGGAGGTTCTTACATGGTGTTTCAGCTGACCAATTCTTTAGCCACAGGATCCTGCGCATATGTAAGCATAAGCGTAAGGCGGGATGCC
Organism: Rana muscosa; assembly: GCA_029206835.1. Classification (NCBI taxonomy): domain Eukaryota; kingdom Metazoa; phylum Chordata; class Amphibia; order Anura; family Ranidae; genus Rana; species Rana muscosa. The sequence continues at coordinate 357,912,689 of CM055117.1, read as the reverse complement.
TGGTGAATGGAATCTTTAATGGCACCTATGGCAAAACATAATGCCTTAGGTAGTTCAGTCAAATCCTGAGCCTGTTGTGTAGGAAGTTCTCTAAGGGCCAATTTAAATTGGTCCTTTAGGGATTGGCAGACGCCTATTGCAGCGACTACTGGCTGAGTGATGGCACCTGCTATAGAAAAGGCAGATTTTAGCAGGGATTCCAACTTCTTATCTGTTGGATCCTTAAGCATTTGTGCATTGTCTACAGGACAAGTCAAGTTATTGTTCACATTGGAAATCGCAGCGTCAACTGCTGGTACTTTCCATCTTTTGGAGAATTTTTCCTCCAGAGGATAGCGATTTGCAAAACTCTTAGGAGGTAGAAAATGTTTATCTGGATGATCCCATTCCGGAAAAATAAGCTGTTCTAGCAATGCATGTGCTGGAAACGCATGCAAAGCATGGGAAGGTTTCAAGGAACCTAAGGAAGAGGCCGGATTTTCATGAGACTCTGTTAGAGGCAGCATGAAGGTGGAGCGAACCATTTCTGTAAGAGATTTTATCAGCAATTTCTCAGTTTGGGAAACTGAAAAAAGTTCATCTACCGTTGTCTCCTCCAAGGAGGAATCATTGGTTAGTCTTTTTTATCGATTGAGGGTAACACCTCAGCGTGAGTCCACTGTTCCCCTAGTAAAGCTAAAGTGGGGGAAGGGCTAGTACGTTTCTTATCACTCTGAATAGAGGATACGATTAAAGCCGCTAATCTTTCTTCCATACCCTGGAGGGAGGAGGAGAGAGCATCTTCAGTCACATATCTAGGTGCTGAGATGTGAGAGGCAGTTGCACCATCAATTTGTTCCAATGGCTCACCCTGTGCTGCCATAATTGGCAATTCAGGCGAGAATGACAGCATGGGATTACAGCTAGAAGTCTCAATGCCTGGGGGTGAAATCTTTGCTTTTTTTGGCTTTTGAGGTGTCTTTTTTGGTAGGCATAGTCCTAAGTACAAAAACAGAGACGCTATACAATTTGCACTAAATCGCTGATAATAGTCATGACTTTAAAAAAGCCGCTATAAGTTTCAGCCTAGTGTTGAAAAAGAGTGCCTTTCCTGAATCAGGAATGCCAGTGCAACCCATACGTGTCTTCACAGCTCGTGTCTCTCTGTGTATGCTTCCTCCTCAGCAGCGGAGGAGAGACTGACATGGCTATATGTTTTGCATTTTCGCGGTACTGGGTTTAGGCTCCGCCCACTCCAGAAAAAATTCCGCCCCCTTTTCCCATTTAAAAAAGTGTTTTTTCCCACGCTTCAGCGCGGCGCTATGGATCCTTGATCAAACATGCGCAGGAGGAGGGGCGCAGAGACTGCAGTGAGGCAGAGAAACAAAAAACAGCCAGACAATCCTATTGTGGTACATAGCGGGACCTCTGCGTCCCCCACAGCGGGGGGAGGGGGATAAGTAAGGGGGGTGCAGCGCTGCTGTCTCCCTGACTCACTGGTCCCATCAGAGGGGGAAAAAAACTATTTTAAAAGCTTTATCTTACCTTGGTAAGAATATCCCCTCCACCTGCTGCACCAGCCAAGCACGCAGTAAATACTTAAGGCTCTGTGTCCCATGATGTATGATAAAGAAAATTGGGTATGAGGGACCTTCCCAGTCATCAGGGATGTAAACAGGGTTAACATATGGGGAAGTAGGACCGGGAGAATTTTTTTATAGTAAGAGTAGGGGAGACCAGCCGGGCCTGGAGCTTTATGGGAGGGGAGCTGTTTAATGACCATGGAGATCTCTTCAGCTGTGATAGATGTGTTAAAGTGGTTGTAAACCCTGTTGAGTTTTTTTTTTGTTTTTTTTTTAACTAACCTGCAAGACAAAGCTATAATGAGCTAGTATGACTAGCATACTAGCTCATTATGTACCACTTACCTTAGATCGAGGCCCCCGAAGTCGTCCGTGTCCCTCCTCTAGCCGCATCCATCGCTGCGGCGATAGCCGGAATGTTACTTCCGGGTATCGCCGCTGCAGCCAATCACAGCGCCGCTCCGACGCTGATTGGCCGGAGCGGCGAAGACGTGACTCCGCGCATGCGTGTGTGAGCCGTCGAATTCGGCTACGTCGTCGAATGTTGCGACCTAGCCGAATTTGTGAATGGGGTTAACCCCACATGCGCATGACGTCAGCGTCGCCGCTTTTAAATGCAAATATCTCCTTAACCGTGTAGGTTAAGGAGATATTTCATGCACCTACAGGTAAGCCTTAATCTAGGCTTACCTGTAGGTCTTTGTTTATAAAGTGGGTTTACACCCACTTTAAGGCTAGCACGATCCAATGGGGACAATTTAGGTAAATTTAGAGATACAACAAAGGAATCAAATTTATTTTGGGTGAACTGAGACTCTGGATCAGATGAGAGGCAATTATATCGTTTCTGATAAAAGCCTTCAAAGACCTTAGTCATAGCTCGAAGACAATAGGTAGGTTCCCCATCAGATTGCAGTATAAAGTCAGGCAGAGAGCTATGGGGACGTGGTTTTAGCCTGTTGACCAGTATTCTATGGGGCTTATTGGCAAACTCATAACATTTTTGCTTTGACCAGAGCATAGATTTAGTAATCTCGCTCAAATCCAAAGACTTGATACGGTTTCTCAGGGAGGTTACAATGCGGAGGCGGGCCACCGTGGGAGAACCAAGAAGGCCTTAGCCTTAGCCAAGTCAGCCATGAGGGTCGTGCGCTGAAGGGCACGATCCTTTTATAGGCGGGACCCAGGAGGCGATACACTCACCCCTGAAGAACGCCTTGTGAGCCTCCCACAAAGTGGAGGCCTCGGACACTGAACCTATATTAAATTGGAAAAATTCGGTCAATTGGCGTTCTAGGTGCGAATGAATTTCAGGAATATTTAGTAGGGATTCGTTGAGGCGCCAATGGAATGTTCTAGGTGTTGGTGCAGACAATAGGATATCAAGAGTGATGGGTGCGTGGTCAGACCATGTGATCGGGTGAATGTTAGATTCAGCTAAGTATGGCAATAGTGGTGTCGAAATGAAGAAATGGTCTAACCTAGTATATATTTTATGGGGAGGAGAGAAAGAGGTGAATTGTTTGGCTGTTGGATGTTTTATTCTCCAAGAGTCTAGCAAATTTTGGTCTCTGATTATTCTACGAAATGAAGAAGACTTCTGTACCTGTATTGAGGGGGTATTCTAAAACAAAGAAAACCTGTCCTTGGCCGGAGACATACAAAAGTTAAAATCTCCTCCAATAATCATGAAGGGTTGGGAGAATGACGAGTCTCTCAAAGAAATCTTTGAGGAACCCAATCTGTCCCTAATTAGGGGCATGTATATTTGCAAGGGTGAAAGAAGTATTCATGTGGTCACTAGCTCAGGAGAACAAAGTGGCCGTGAGGATGAAGAAATGAGCACTTGACACGGAGCGTTTAAAAAGGATGGCTACCCCCACTTTACCAGAGGGGTCAGAGGCTACAAATATGATGGGGAAATATTTAGATGCAAATTTGAATGAACCATCAGCTTTGAAATGAGTCTCCTGAACCATGACCACATCTGCGCCTGAGGACCTTAACTACTTCAGCGCCATCCAATGCTTACGAATTGATCCAAGGCCCTTAACATTGTAAGATAGAATACTAACAGCCATTCATAAATACTGAGAGTATAGCATATGTTACATCTAGAAGCCATATAGACAGCAGAAACTATGATGCATCAAAACTGAAAACTAGAGTAATACACATAGACAGATAAAAGTATTGTAAAGTTGTGGAAACACAGCCGTGTTTCTTGGAAGGATCAAAAAAGGATCCAAAAAAATGATAAAAAAACAAAGCAAAAATAAAAGTAAAAATAGAGGCAGATCAAAAAGATTCCAAAAATATTTGAAAAAGCAGTCAAAAGCCAAAAAGGACCATAGGAGTAATGACACTTGTACATAAGGCCCATTTAAACATTGAAAAAAAAAAAAAAACAACAAAAGAAAATATAACATTCAGGTACGGTGCCCGAAGAGGCTGGGCTCCTCAGGGGGCCATGGTCACAGTCTAGGACCATGTTTGGTGGGGGGGGGGGGGGCATGAGAGCCTGCAGGATCCAAATTACCGGCCTCAGTCCAATCCGAATAGCTATGTCAAAAAGTAGTCAGGAGTCACTCAGTAAACAGCTGTTAAGGGGTTTTTGGTCCCAACAGGAGAAAACAAGAACGCAATTCAGATTCAGAGACCAAGGCGCGTAGGAACAAAAGTAGGGATCAGGTCTTCTGTGAAAAAGAAGCAACATAATAAGTCACAAGGCAAAGTCAGGTTGGGACCTTTGATGAAGTGGCTCTTTGGGGAGTAAAAGTAGAATTCTGGCGAACTGGGGTCCAGATCTTCTCTGGGGTGGATAGGGGTCTGGATATCGGTGGTTATGTTTCCAGATCTTTCTCAGGGATAGGGGGGAGACCCAGGTTCTTGATGAAAGAATTACATTCTTGGAGATCCCTCAAAAAATACTGCGAGCCATCTTTAGTCTGATGGCGCTGTAGGCGAGTTGTGACAGGCTTCAGTGCGTGATGTTTAGCCAGTGTGATGGGGGAGAGATCACTGAAAAGTTGAATCTTAGCTCCTTTAAATTAAATTCTTGATCTGTTGCGGGTGACAATGGTCAGGGCCTCTTTATTTTCGTAAAAATGGAAGCGGACAATGATGTCTCTAGGGTTAGCACCCTGGGGGGGGGTTTAGGAGCCAATGATTTATGTGCCCTGTTAATTCTCCAATCTATATCAGGGATATCAGGTGATAGAAAGATGAACAAAGCAAGCAAATATGAACAAATTTCTTTGTCAGTGATCGATTCAGGGACCCCACGGATCCGCAGGTTCTGTCTACGCTCCCTGTTCTCGAGATCTTCCTGCTGCATTTGTAGCCGTGTCACTGCATTTTTCAGGGTTGCATTTTCATCTTCCATAACATGTATATAATTGACCAAGTCATTGAATTTAGTCTCCAAGGTATCAGTTTGTTCCCCCAAGTGATTTATCTCCCCCTGAGTTCATGAGCCAACTTGTTTACCTCCTTAGCTATGTTGTTAGTGAGGCTCTGAAGCAAGGCCTGCAGCCTGAGGTCAAGTACTTCCACAGTCACCAGTGCCGCCATTGCTGGTTGTTTAGGAGCTTTTGGCTGGTGTGAATGCTTTTCAGCAAAGAGAGAGGGATCCACCAATGGTAGTGCGTCAGGGGTTTTTCCTCCGCAACCGCCGGAGTACCTGAGGCCGGGGATTGAGGCCTACAAAACAAAACGATCCATGAGGAGATTGGGTTGGGATGCGGCCTGCAGCGTGGGCTTCTTATAGATGCGTCGCTGGTCCCCGATTTTACCCATAAAAAGGTCAGTAGGGTTGCCAAGTGAATCCTAGAGCTAATGAGGCAGCTCCCGGGGCTGTAGGCGCTGATGTAGCGGAGCGGGAGTCTCGGAAGGACGAGGTGAGGCCAGAGCTCTGGTCCTAAGCGTCCGCCATCTTTACAAGGCGCGCATGCGCCCCCTACTTCAGCTATTCTATTTGCACAATAACCTTAGCATAGACCTTGAGGTCTGTGTTAAGGAGGGATATTGGCCTAAAGTTCTGTGGAATGGTTGGGTCCTTCCCTGGTTTGGGTAGCGCAACAATTAAGACCTTGAGCATTTCTACGCGTAATGAACCAGAGGATGTCGCTTTGTTGAAGATTTCTAATAGATGTGGAACTAGGATATCAGAAAAGGTTTGGTAATACTCTGCTGATAGTCCATCAGGCCCTGGGGATTTGTTCAGTGCCAGCGCTTTGAGGACTTTATTCATTTCCTCAGTGGAGAACTTTGCATTAAGGCATTCTAACACCATGGGAGTAAGAGCAGATAGTTTAACAGAATCCCAAAATTTTGAAATACCTTTCGTAGAAGGTTGAGAAGTATTCGAGTCAGAGTTTAAATTGTAAAGAGCACTATAGTAGTCCCTAAAAGTATTTGCGATGTCTTTGGGTGACAAAGCTTTGTGCCCGTTTTAGGGTTGGTTAGATGGGCTATTTTTGTTTTAGTTTGTCTTGCTTTGATTTGTTGGGCTAGTATTTTTCCTGCCTTATTCCCAATAGAGTAATGGGAAGTTTTTAAGTGTTTAAGGCATTTCTCGTGATCATATACTAGTAGTTTGAGTTCCAATCTACATTTCTGTAATTCCTCTATTAAGGCCTGGGTCATGGATCTTTTATTTTGCGTTTCCAGTTGGTGAATTTTAGGAGGGATTTAGTGGTTTGCATCCTCTGTTTCTTTTCCCTTGATGTGATTTGTAACATAGTCCTCTGATATAAGCCTTGTGAGCACACCAAGTAGTAGAGGCCGATGACTCTGAAAATGTAACATTAACCGTTTCAGCCCCGGAAGATTTTACCCCCTTCCTGACCAGAGCACTTTTTACAATTTGGCACTGCGTCTCTTTAACGGACAATTGCGCGGTCGTGCCTTATTGTACCCAAACAAAATTTGCGTCCTTTTTTCCCCACAAATAGAGCTTTCTTTTGGTGGTATTTGATCACCACTGCGGTTTGAATTTTTTGCGCTATAAACAAAACAGTGACAATTTTGAAAAACACAATATCTTTTACTATTTGCTATAATAAATATCCAAATTTTGTTTTAAAAAAACTTTTTTCTTTTTTCCTCCGTTTAGGCCGATATGTATTCTTCTACATAATTTTGGTAAAAAAAATCACAATAAGCGTATATTGATTGGTTTGCGCAAAAGTTATAGCGTCTACAAATAGGGGATAGAAATAGGACATTTTTTTTTTTAACTAGTAATGGCGGCAATCTGCAATTTTTAATTGGGACTGCGACATTATGTCGGACACTTTTGACACATTTTTGGGACCATTGGCACAGATTACTGTAAAAATGTCACTGGCAGTAAGGGGCCTAAAGTGTGTTCTAACTGAAGGAGGGATGGGACTGACTAGGGGAAATGACAGATCGCTGTTCATACAAAGTATGAACATACGATCAGTCATTTCTCCCCTCCAGAGAACCGGGACCTGTGTGTTTACACACACACACACACAGCTCCCAGTTCGCGCTCTTTCACGAGCGATCACGGGTGCCCGGCAGTCATCGCGCCCACCGAGCACTCGCATCGGCACTGGGGGCGAGCAGCGGGCACCCCTGGTGGCCACAGGGCGAAGCGACGTAACATAACATCGTTTTGCCCAGCCGAGCCATGCTGCTGCAGTAAAACTGCGGCGGCTGGTCGGTAAGTGGTTAAAGTGGAAAATTCCTCTAATTTTTTCCGGACTTTCTCTCAAGTCGAAAAATGATTAAAGGTACAAGTATTATTACGCCCAAAGAATTGTGGGGATTACATTATACTGCTCCTCAAGTTCAATTGTTATGTGAGCGTGGTCTGACCAGGTGATAGTACCTATAGTTGCTACCTTGACCTTATAGAGGGATGACAGATCTGTAAGCAGTAGGTCTATTCTGGAATAAGATTTATTTGGGCTTGAAAAGAATGTTCATCTGGGTGATGACATCTCCAGGCATTATAAAGACTCGTTATGTATGGTGGATTGCAGGGTAGTTTTATGGCTAGATTTGGGGGAAGAGCAGTCTAATTTAGTGTCTATTACCAAGTTAAAGTCTTCTAACACAAGGAGGTTTTCTTTGCTCATATACTTTTTTTTTCTGTCAAAAAAGTATTGGCAAAGAACATATGCGGGTACAACCTATGGGAGCATTTAGGTGCTTTGGTTGGCGAAAAAGGTGTTTTCTGTATACAAAGGACATTCCCTCTCAGTTTTTGGGCTTCTGGCCAGATAAAGCTTCCGTTTAAAAAGGACTATTCAGGCCCTTAACATTGAGAGAGACGAACTTAATGGTCATCATAAATGAAGATGCATATATCAGATGCTCTCTGAAATTTCTTATTAAAAGGAGAGGAGTGGTTCCTTGGAAAAAAAACGAATAATGAATTAACAGATGTACACTTATAGGATTTTGATCGAATGGAAAGGGTATACCACCCATCTATTGGTTAAGAAGTGTAAATACAGCAAGTAGTAAATTGGATGGTGGGCTGAAGATGTAATACTTAGATAGGAAAAAGATGCCAGATGTCGAGTAACAGTACAAAAAGTCAATCATCTTAATATAGCAAGTGAGGGCAGCAATCAGGAAAAAAATAAATAAAAAATCACACAAAAAAAAAAAAGAGCCTGGAGCCTGCCCCAGATTTCAGAAGCAGTGTGGACTGCTCATCATCTGAGGGGATATAAAAACACAAGCTAGCAAGGTGAAAAGAAAAACATTTATGGGGATCTGATGGGATACAAGGCTCTAAAGACCGTACAAAGTCGAGATGTGTGAGGTGTTTAGACAAAAAACTTCCTAGGAAAAATGAAGACCATTCATTCTCTAGTTTAGTTGGTTCATGTTGTTCCTCTGTCAGTGCTTCAGCTGGGAGAATTTTTTAAGAAATCTGAGACCTGACATCGAGAAAATGTTGACTGTTTTGTCTAGATGTGTCATAGTTAACTCTGACGGGGTACCCATCTGTAGGGGATATTGTGGCTTCTTAAAGCCTTTGTGATAGTAAGGAGCTTTTTTCTGTGCTGTATACAGTGCAATGCCCGCAAATTGCCCACTCAAGCGAGGGTCCTTTCTCATAGCACGCATGGCATCCTCTTCGATGTGATAATATATTCTAGCCAACACATCTCTCGGCACCGTATCTAGAAGGAAGTTTGGTTTAGGGAGTCTGTACGCTCGATCTATTATCGGTTCCATGTCACTAGCATCAGGCACGAGAGTGCGTATCAGTTGACACAGAAATCTTTTAAGTCAGCCATAGAAATGGACTCGGGGATACCGCAATTTTTTTTTTTTTTTTTAACAGAGATGTTTTATTGAAAGACAAAACAGGATTACAGTAACACATGCAGAAGAAATCGCAATCAGACAGTTACAGCAGACTTAATAAGGTTAAGCAATATACCCGAGTTACAAGCAAAGCATGCAACTTCCCACAGTAGGGAGGGTAACCAGGTCCCATCTTAAACTAGGGTAGTTAATCAGCATGTTTATTGTAGATACCCTAACCAGATTACCAAACCGGAAAATAGACAGGTAAATCCCTTTTTTTTTTGGGGGGGGGGGGTGGGCAAAAGAAAAAAGAAGGCATGTTCGAGTGTATAACCATGTGAGTCCCCTGGCGGTCTACCTCAACCATTAGCATCAATCCAACCCGACCAAATCTTATCAAACTTCGCTGGGCACTGTCTGCTCTCATAAGTAAGTCTGTAAAGGGGCAGCACTGAGTTGACAGTAGCAGTCCAGGATTCCAGTCTAGGCGGGTCCCCCGACTTCCATTTGAGAAGAATTTCACGTCTAGCATAGAACAAGGAGAAAGTCTGAAAAAGTTTGGTGTATCTGTCCCCTAGATTTTCATCCAAGTGGCTCAGGAGAAGGGTCAGGGGGTCTAAGGGGACCTTGAGGCCGGAAAACGCGCTCAACGTGTCCACCACCTGTATCCAGAAAGGCTGGATCTCCTGGCACAACCAAACCATGTGCCAGAAGGAGCCAACCTCCCGCCTACACCTAGGGCAGAGGGGGTCCCTATCCGTAAATATTTGGGCCAACCGTAGCGGGGTGAAGTAGGCCCTGTGAAAAAACTTGAGCTGTATAAATCTGTCTCTAGCCGCTATTAGGGTCGGTATATACGTGGACACACAGTCCTCCCAGGTCTCCTCATCAAGATCGGGCAAGTCAGTCTGCCACTTCAGAAGGGTTTTGGTCAGCTTGGTGTCGTAGGCTACCGTCAGGTAGAGGTACAGGGAGGAGAGGGGCCGTCCCATCGCACTGGAAGTCAGGAGATGCTCGACCGAATCCGACTCCATCGTTAGTACGTCCGGGAATTGGGCAGCGAATGCATGCTTCAGCTGCCAATAGCGGAATGACCATCTCGCCGGGAGCGAATACCGGGCCCTCATATCTTGGAAGCTCATAAGTTTGCCCTCCCTGACTATGTGTTTCAGGGTCGTTATTCCTTTCCCAGCCCACACCGAGGGATCTGGTAGGGAGTGGAAGGGAGGGAGGGTAGGGTTGCCCCAAAGGGGCGTATGAGGGGAAACATGAGAGGGTTTTACGTAAATGACTCTGGCTTTGCGCCAGGCTCTAATCGTGGTCTTCATGGGGGTAGTAACAGAGGGGGCGGCCCGTTCACCTCGATATGCAAGATTGCCAAGAGCGGCATACGACCCGAGCACAGCAGCCTCCAACGTAACCGCCAGATTCAGTCTGGGCTGGGAGAACCACCAACGGACAGTGACCAACGGAAAGTTGGGAAGCGCCAAACCACCACCAGAAAGGGGGAGATGGAGTGTCCGCCTCGCCACCCTGGGAGTCCTGCCGGCCCAGATGAAAGTCCCCAACTGTCCCTCCAGCTTCCGGAAAAATGCCTTGGGGATGTGGACGGGGGTGTTCCTAAAAAAGTACAGGAACTTGGGAAGTAGCACCATTTTGAGGAGATTAACCCGGCCCACAAGAGTCAGGGGGAGGGAGCGCCACGCCGCACATTTGATGGTGACCTGCTGCATAAGAGGGTGGATATTACGGGCCATATACTTCCCCAAGTCCGCTGTGACTTTTATCCCCAAATATTTAATTTCCGCCACCCAATTAAGTTGCGTCTGGGAGTTGGACATGATGGGGGAAAGATGGAGCGAGAACAGTTCAGATTTGTCCCAATTGATGCATACCCCCGAGAAAACGCGAAATCAGGTCAAATTGGGCCAAGACTCTATCAAGGGAAGCAGAAGAGGCTGCCAAGTATAGCAAGGCGTCATCTGCGTAAAGGGAGATTTTTTCGTGGAGAGTCCCAACCTGTATACCTCTTATCTCAGCATCCTCCCTGATAAGGGCAGCCAGGGGCTCTATTGCCAGGACGAACAGGCCCGGGGATAGGGGACGCATGCCACGACCCAGCGGGAGCAGTTCAGAGAGACACACATTGGTGTATACACCCTGGCCTGGGGAGCCGCATATAGTAGTTTCATCCATGAGATAAAGTTGTTACCAAAACCAAATTTAGAAAGAACCGCCCACAAGTACCTCCACTCAACAGAGTTGAAGGCCTTCTCAGCGTCCAGAGAGGCCACGAGACTCTGCCCCACCCCATCCGCCCTAGCTATGTGGTTAAATAATCTTCTGAGATTTATGTCTGTGCCTCTACCCTGCATGAATCATGTTTGATCGGGGTGCACTAGTGCCGTGATGACCGTATTTAATCTATGTGCCAGAACCTTGGCCAGTAATTTAGCGTCGTCATTCAACAGCGAGATTGGCCTATAGGAGGGGCACAAAGAAGGGTCTTTACCTGACTTAGGGATAACAATGATGACCGCATCGCACATGGAGGGCGGAAATGAATGCAGTTGTTCAGCAGCCGTCAGCATTGTAAGAAGTCTAGGGGCCAGGGTGTCAGGGTATTGTTTGTAGAGCTCTACAGGAATCCCGTCAGGGCCAGGTGTCTTGCCCGGTTGCATAGATTTAAGAGCTTTAAGTATCTCGTCCAGGGAGATAGGCCTGTCCAGGCCATCCCTGTATTTGTCAGTCAGGACAGGAACGTCAACCTCATCAATGTATCCAACCAGTTTGTCATCCCTGAACGACACTTTGGAAGTGTAAAGCGACTGGTAGTAAGCGACAAAACATGTGTTGATCTCTTCAGAGGTGTAAAGGAGATCACCATTAGGCCCTAGGATGTGGGGAACGCTGAACCCACCCGAGTGCTTCCTGGAGAGCCAATCAAGGAACCTACCAGATCTCTCACCCTGTTCGAATATACAATGGGATTTAGGGAGAAGTCTCTTCTAAGTCAGGGACGTCCGGATGGAGAGAGCCTCTCTGGTCATAGTCTGAAGTCTGATGTAGTCTTGGGGTTGGTCCCGCGTTCAAATGAAAAGCGCCTCCTGGGTACTAGCTGCCGATTCGGCGTCAACCAGAGCAGACCGTCTGTCCCTCCTAATCCTAGCTATAATGGCCTGATACTGACCCCTCGTAAATGCCTTAAAGGCGTCCCACACCTCCATGGGTGAGGAAGAGTCAGGGTTAAGTGCCCAAAACTCCCCCATCGCCCCGGAAAACCGGGAGTCCACGTCCTGATCTGAGATCCAAAACCGCAATAGCCACCATAGCCTGCTCGGGGACCCCGGGTTACTCACACACACACACACCAACAGTAGAGCATGGTCAGAAATACCTCTAGGCAGTATCCTAACGTCCCTGACCTTGGACAGGGTCGATTGACCAGCGAAGGCCAAATCAATTCGGGAGAAGGAACCGTGTGAAGCAGAGTGGCAGGTGTAGGCCCGCACCTGAGGGTGTCTCCACCTCCAGACGTCTGTCAAGCCATAGGTTACCGCCCAGGTTGACAACCCAGGGCTGAGGGGACCCGCACCCGCCAGTCTGTCAACACCCGGATCAGGGGCCATATTGAAATCCCCCAGCAGCATCATGTGGTCTGCGGCAAAATCAGCCAAGATAGCCGTTATTTTATTCAACAGCGTCAGCGAAGCCGGGGGAGGCAGGTATAAGCCCACAATAGACCAAGTCTGAGATAGGATTCTGGCATGAAGAATGACATAACGGCCGTCCGGGTCCAGCGCCAGGTCAAGGAGCTTAAACGGCAATGATTAACCAGGATGCTCACCTCTCTAGCAAAGGTAGAGTAGGTAGCATGGTAGTGGCTGCCCACCCACGGTTTGAGGGCTAGGGTTCTACTACCCACCAGGTGGGTCTCTTGAAGAATACATATGTGGGGACTATGATTTTATGAATTGAAACACCAGTGATCTCTTGACCGGAGAGTTGAGGCCCCTGGTGTTCCAAGACAGAATATTAAGAGCCGGTAGTGAGAAGCTCAGGCGACCTGCCGGTGAAGTCCGGGGCGGGACAAGGACAGAATCCCGCACCCCAATGTAAATAAAGCAGTACAGTGTGTTAAATAGTGCATAAGCAATAAAACATCTAAACTTAAAACAAATGAACAAAAAACAAAACCAGGAAAGCCCAAAAAGGGCAATAAACCCCCCCCCACCCTGCTCTTTCCCCCAAAACTGGAAAGAGCTTTCATTCCCCAAACCCAACTCAGCACACGGGCTGCAAAAGGGGGTGATAAGGCCAAGAGGCGAGCTGGAGCCCACCGGATCTCAACCGGGGGTGTCCAATGAGCACGTCTTCCCTCCTCCGCCGACTCCTCCCTCAAATCAAAAGAAGCAGTGGGACTGTATGAATTAGATAAGGGTGAGTCAAGGGGTAAAAGTCTCCATGGACCCCACTGCAGGATAAGCGACATCCAACGGGTATACAAAAACTTGTGTGTTACAAAAACCAAAACACAAAAAAAACTAAAAAAAGGGGGGGGGGAACTCCCCCCCCCAAAGAACAAAAACCAAGGAAACCCCCCCCCCCCAAGAAAGCAGTGCCGAGGGACCCCCACAGCAGAGTGAGCAGGTATGGGTTTCCAAATCCAGGAGGGGTGCAGCAGTTTAACTAACTTCAAGTGGGGGCACTGAAGTCAGTGAGCAAGGGGGGGCAGAAAATAGAAAGTAGAGTGGGGGTCAACAGGCGGCCATAGCAAGAGGGCAAATCATCAGTTTTAATCAGGATCACCGTCGGTTGACCCAAAAGCAAACAGGGTGGAAAGTACTCACAGTTAGTGCAGTCAACTATGTGGGGGCAAGGAATCCAGCCAGGTCAAGACCTCAGCAGGGGAGTGGAAGAACCGAGAAGTTTTGCCGTCCTGGACTCGGAGCCTGGCCGGAAACAATACTTGATGCCTCGGGCCCTAAGAGCCCCTTCACATGATCGAAGGACTTACGGAGCTTCTGGGTCTCGACGGAGTAGTCTAGGAAGATCATCAGCCGGACATTTTGATAGCGGAGGTCTCCCTTCAACCTGGAAGCCCGGAGGACCTCGTCCCGATCCCGGAAATTGAGGAGGCGAAGTATGAAGGTTCTCGGGGGGTCCCCGGAGGGCCCGGCTTCGGCGGGACCTGATGTGCTCTTTTCAGCAGTGTATTGAGGTGAGAAGCGCGCATCAGGGAGGAGGGAACGCAGTAGGAATTCAATAAAGGTCGTCGGGTCTCCCCCTCAGCCCCCTCCGGGAGGCCGATGATTCGGAGGTTGTTCCTCCGATTTCTGTTCTCGGCATCCTCCGCTCTGTATTCCAGGGTCGTCACTCTAGTATGGAGGGAGCAGAGAGACGCCGAGTGCTCCATGGACTCCTCCTCCACCAGCCCTATTCGTTGCTCCGTCTCCGTGACCCTGGAGCAGAGCTTATCAATGTCCTGACGGATGAGGCTGAGATCCAGCTGCATCTCCTCTATTTTGGCCGTAAGGGTGGACTGGCAGGTGGCAATAGCCACCATCACCTCTGCTAGCCAGGGCGGCCTGGAGTCAGGGGACTCCACAGGAGTAGTCAATGAGGCCATGAGGGGAGCGGGTCTGGCGCGCAGCTCCACGTGCAGGCTGGGAGGCGATGGCATGTCCTCCGGGATCGGGGGAACCTCAGCGCTTTGCCCCTACCGAACCGTGTCCTCGAAGATCTCCGCCTCATCCAGGGAAGAAATCAGGGGTTATGCAGGCCGTGGAGCCGGGTAAGTAGAAGGAGGTCAGCGGAGCTCGTGGAGGAAGCGACCGTTCACGTCGCCATCTTGGACACACCCCATACCGCAAAATTGAATATGGATTTCTGTGGGAACAATTTTCCAAATCTGCTAATTTTGCCATCATTCTTTGTGCATCATTTTGTTGACCCTTGTATGCATCAACCAGGTTATTATGGGCAGAGAAGGCATGCTTTGTATGCTCTGTGACATTCTTTGCTGCAGAACATGTACAGAGGCATTGATAGGTCTCCGCACGTTTACCATGTCAATGTCCAGGGAGTCTCCCAAAGAGATCAGCATTTCCTTCATATTTGTCATTGACACTGGCTGGGAAGAAGGAAACTGTTTAAGGTGTCTGGATTAAGGCCCCTTTCACACGGGCAGAAAGAATTCAGCTTTTAGCTGCGGATAAAGTTATCTACCACAGCTAAACTCAGACAATGCTTTCCTATGTCCCCATTCACACACTGCATTTAGCAGCGGTTTCATTACATGGGGTTTGGTGCGGATAGAAAAAATAAATTTGACTGCGTCCAGGAACGATTTACTGCAGCTATCTGCACCAATCTGCAGCAATCTGCAGTGTACTACGCCACCTGCAGATAGCAGCGGCAACAAGGAAAGAAAAACAACAGAAAGCAATGGAACAGTGGAACAGAAATGGCAAGCATGTTCCAACGCAGTTAAACGCGGCTAAACGCAGCCGCACGTAAACACAGCTAATCGCAATGTACAACTGCAAGTGAACGCTGTGCCAGGATTATCTGAATTTCAAAATAACAAAACATGTTTTTAACTGCGGCAGAACAGCCGCCCGTGTGAAAGGGGCCTAAATGTTCTGCAGCACTTTCCTCCATTTTAGAGTCCTCCTCATGCAAGTCTCCCTTTGCCTTTTTAAAATTTGTCTGGGCTGCGCGTAGAAGGACTGTCAGGGGGAGAGAGAGGTCAGTATATCCTGCTTTGGGGCAGCTAATAGCTGTACATACTGAGGAAGAGGATCTGCTGGAATGTGACAAATTCTCCTCTTCAGCCGCGGCCATCTTGGTACACCAGATCTCCTGCAGGCAAGAAGAAATCTAAGTTTCTGCGGACCAGAGCGCTGGGACCCTTGTTTTTGCATATCGCCCTGTGTAGCACCTTCCAGAGTACACAGAGGGTTAAAAGATGCACCTCTGTCGCCAGGAATCGTAGCTTGTCGGTCATTTAGAGCAGGAGCTCAGATATCAGGCAACCATCTCTAGTGACAGCCGGACATGCCGCCCTCCTCGATCTTTTCTAAAGGTAGAAAGATCTCTCTATTGGGGAGATCCTGTAACCCAAATACTGCACCTCTTGCGTTGGAACCAGCTGGGATTTGTCTAGGTTGATCAGCCAACCGAGGGACCGCAGGAAATCCTGTGCTTTCTGCAAGTCCTTCTCCAGTTGCCGATAGGAATGGGCAACGAACAACAGATTGTCCAAGTAGGGAATCACTGTAATGGCCTTTATGCACAGTGGGGCTAAGGTTTCTGCCAGGACTTTCGTAAAAATCCTTGGAGAGAATGCTAGTCCGAATGGCAGTGCCTGGAACTGAAAATGCAGAACCTCCAAATTCACTCTGACCACCAGTCTAAAATTTATGAAAACCTTGATGTATCGGGATATGTAGGTATGCATCTCTGAGGTCGATCATTGCATATACCAATCTGGAAACAGGAGATTTGTTACTGTGAAGATGGACTCCATCCTGAAGCGTTTGTACTTCAGAAATCTGTTTAGAGGACGAAGATTGAGGATTAGCCTGAACTTGCCTGATGGCTTTCTGACCACTAATACATGGGAGTAAACTACCTGGCAGCGTACCCCTTGGGGCACCTGCAGAAGGACTTACTGATCCACTAGCTCCAGTAACAGCAGACTCCGAGCCCCTGCTTTTTCCTGATATTGGGGCAACAAAAAAACTGGAAGGGGGAATTTAATTGAATTCCAACTTGTAGCCATTCTTTATAACGTCTAATATGAATAGGCTTGAAGTTGTTGCAGTCCATTGTGGAAGGAAGTCCAGTGCTTTTTGGAGCGACGAACCTTTTTTTTTTTTTTTTTTTTTAAAGGGTAAATTTATTAGATTTTCTTGTAAAAAAAAAAAATATATATTTTCACAAAACAAAAATAAAGAACATAAAAAAAATACAATGTTAACTATGCATTAAGAAAAATACAGTCACATACTCAAACATAAGCATTATTGTGTGCATGTGTGAAGCTGTTCAGCATACAGCAGGTCAAATATCGTCTGTTACTACAAGATCAGTAAACCATAGGAAAAACAAAACTTAATCCTAGTACAAATACAGTAGTTATTATAAAACTAACAGTGCTATCAGGGTCATGCTCCAGAGATCATAACATGGTATTAATGGGTATTTATGTCTCAATGTCACCAGAAACCAAGGTGATCCATCCGGACCACAGTTTTAAAAAAAAAATTGGGCAACCTCTATAAGTATATGTAAGTTTAAACAGTGGCAGTGCTTTATTAACTAAATCCACCCAGAATTGAACGGATGGGACATTGGGATTTTTCCATTTGAGCGCTAGCGCCTTCTTAGCATACAAAAATAGGATACACAGGAGGGATTTCTTATTGCTAGACATTTCTTCCCTGTCGAAGCTTCCAAGAAGGCACCTCGCGGGGGAATAAATGTTTGGGATGGCCAGTCTATCCTCCAAGAATGTCAATATTGCCATCCAGAATCGTGCCACTTTTGGGCATCCCCATACCATGTGGAAGTAATTCCCCTCCCCTTCATGACAGTGGTGACATTCAGAGGAGTCTGCTCTACCCATCCGATACATGCGGACTGGGGTATAATATATTCTGTGTAGAAAGTTAAATTGTATTACCTTGTCCCTAGCAGATATAACCGAGGGCAAGAGATCCCCCCACTGCTTCCGTCCACGTTTCATCAGTCAGTGTTGGGATGTCAGAGGTCCACTGTCTCGCCACTTTTTCCATTCTCTTAGCCGCGGAGGGCAGGAGAAGGGAATAATATCTGGATATCAATTTAGTATGGTCTTCTTCACACATAAGTTACTCTAACTTAGAGGGGAGAAGCGATACCTCCGTCAGCCCGAACTGCGCTGTGATCGTGTGCCGCAGTTGCAGGTAGCCATAAAAATACTTGTTGTGGATATTGTATTCCAACTGAAGGTCCCTGAATGTTTTAAAGGCCCCTGCAGAGAATTGGTGTACATATTTAATTCCATAATTGGCCTATCGCACTCCATCCGGTATTTTGTACACTTCGGGAAGCTGGGGAATAAGCCAGAGAGGGGTGTTAATCGATTTGGTCAAAGAGGAGTCCATCTTTTTGTGGCATATATGAAAGATTTTGTACGAAAGTTGAAGGATGTTGGTGTCAGCTATGGGGTATGGACCATTTCTATATACAACATTTCTCAACGTTTCGTATGAGTGTACCCAGGCAGCTTGGGTGGCCACCGATGCAATGTCAAGGTCCAGAAAGAACCACCAGTGAATGTGTGTCAGTTGGGCTGCTAGATAGTAACATTGAAGATTGGGCAGGGCCAATCCTCTTCCCTAATGGGTAGGTGCAAGGTTTCCAGAGACACCCAGGGTGGTTTTGAGCCCCACAGGAATGATGTGATCATTCAATTGATTTCAGAGAACAGTTTTTTGGGGATATAGATAGGGGCGTGCCAGAAAATATACAGGAATCTAGGGAGATAGATCATTTTGATAATATTGATTTTACCCAGTAAATTGAGGGGCAGTTTGGACCAAGTCTGCAAATTTTTTTTCAGGCGCTGTACAAGGGGGGTGAGATTATTAAAGATATATGTTTCAAGGGGTATTTGTATCTCCACACCCAGGTAGCGAAACTTGTTCACCACCTGCAAGGGAGCATCTGGGTGCATTGTGGGGACAAAAAGGGGGTCTACCGGGAAGACTACAGATTTGCCCCAATTAACCAAAGTTAGAGATTATGTGTAGTGCCCGAGAGAGAGATCCCTGAGCATTTGCCAGGTACAGCAGCATATCACCTGCGTACAAGGACGTTTTTTTCTTCCAAGTCTGTCAGCCGACAGCCCCTAACTGTGGTATCTGCCTCCATGGCTGCTAGCGGCTCTATCACATTGGCAAACAACAGGGGCGACAACTGGCACCCCGGTCGCGTGCCCCTACGAATTTCAAAGGTATCAGTGATAATATTGTTTACTCGTAGATGAGCCAAGGGACTGGCATACAGCAGTCTCACCCAAGCAATAAATTTAGGTCCAAAACCCATCCGCTTAAGGGCTGCCATCAAGTAGGGCTATTCGATAGAATCAAACGCCTTGTGGGTGTCTAAGGACACCATAATGCAAGTGTCAGGATCAGGTCCCATAGACTGCAGGACCGTAAACAGCCTGCGGAGATTAATAGCCGTTGAGCGCATTGGTATGAAACCAGTCTGATCAGAGTTAATGATGGATGCAATCACCTTATTGAGTCGCCTGGCAAGGAGTTTAGCTAGGATTTTAGCATCTATGTTGATTAAAGAGATAAGGCGATAAGACTCACAGAGCCTATAATCTTTGTGTGGTTTGGGGATAAGGACTATTAAAGCCTCCATTTGGAAGCATACCCTTTTCAATAGCATCATTGTACACTTCCAGTAACTTTTGTGCTAAGAATTCCTGGTACGTACAGTACCATTCCACTGGATATCCATCTAACCCGAGGGTTGTTAGAATGAAGGGAGTGCATCTCTTCCCCCATCTCCGAGATAGAAATTGAGAGATCCAACTCCGCCGCCACCTCTGGAGACAGAGCAGTAAGCAGGATTTGCTCTAGGAAACTCTGCACCTCTACCGCGCCATAGCGCACAGAGGATGAATAGAGTGGAGTAAAAATGGGGGAATGCACTTGCTTCTTCGTCCGTCCGGAGAGACTCATCCCCTTCATCCCGGAAGAGGACATAGCAGTAGTGGTTGGAACAATCATCAACTCCCGACTCGACTACGCAAACTCCCTCTATATAGGACTACCTAAATATAAGATTTTGCGCCTACAAGTCATCCAGAACACGGCAGCCAGACTGGTAACAGGGAAAAAACCCTGGGAATCCATCACCCCTTCACTAAGGACCCTGCATTGGCTAACCGTAAAGGATCGGATCACATTCAAAACCCTCTGCCTCACCCACAAATGCACACAAGGAAACGCTCCTCAGTATTTATGCGATAAGATAAAACACTACATCCCCAATCGCATTCTCCGATCAACCAACCAAAACCTCCTCCACATCCCCAAGGCCCGCTACAAATCAAAGGGAGAAAGAAGATTTGCAGTCCAAGGACCACGGCTATGGAATGCTCTACCCATGGACATCTGTATGGAGGAAAAACATCGGGCATTCAGGAAAAAACTCAAGACCCACCTCTTCTGAAGATTCAGGACGGCATTGGATACAAGCGCCTTGAGGCGATTTAATTCGCATTTGTAGCGCTATACAAGTTATTCACTCACTCACTCACAAGAAAACGGTGCTGAAATGAATAGCAGCAAAACAGTCAACGGACCGCGGCATTCAAAAATATGGACAGCCAAAATAGGAAGAAGTGTGGCACATGCCACCTGTAAACTTGTATAGCTCTTATTTGCCCCCAGATATAGATATCTTAGCTTCGAAGAATCCAGAAAATAGGCGGGCATATGCATCCATAGGAGTAGAGTGAACTGTAAGGAATCCGGTGCTTCCCAGCGACTCCAGACAGCGATTGGCCTCCCTAGGCGAGGTAAAGTATTGGGTTTTGCCGTTATGTACCACTCTGAGCTTCGCAGGGTATAGCATGCTGTGAGGCATACTGCGTTCTGAGGCACAATTTCACACTTTGGAACACTGCCCGCTGTTTCTGCGTCGGAGCGGATAAATCTGGAAAGATGGTGATGCGGTTATTATTGAACATCAAATCAGGCATGTTTCGGGCCCGGTGCAGGATGGTTTCTCTATCCCTGAAGTACAGGAACCTTGCTAGTAAGGATCTAGGGAATCTTCCCGGCTGGGGTGCCCTGAGCGGGACCCGATGGGAATGCTCAATAGCAAATAAGTGGGAGAAACACTTTTCCCCAAAAGTTTGTTTCAGCCATGCGAGTAGGAAATCTTCCGGGCGTTTAACTTCTGAGCCCTCGGGGAAGCCCAGGAATCGCAAGTTGTTCCTGCGGAGTCTGTCCTCAATGTCCCCCAGCTTGGCTTCCTGGGACTTGTGGTCTGCCACCACCTCTCTCACTGTGATCATGAGGGGGTTAAGGTCATCCTCCACTGCACTGATCCTCTGCTCAGCATTAGAGATCCTATGTTTGGCTTTATGCACATCATCTTTAAGGATTGCAAAATCCACTCAGAGTCTCTATTTGGGTGGACAAAGAAGCATGGCATAAAGATGGTGTCCAGGATCTGTGACAGGGACGGCTCTCGTACCTTAGCGCCCGCGGATCCAGGGGAGGAATCTGCCAATGAAGAGGCTGCAGGGATACCCAGGGGGTCCGTGGCATCCATCCACTCCGTCTCTCCCTCAGCCCAGGGCTGCCTGTCCTCTGCAGGAGAGTGTGGTGGGTCCTGTGTTCCGGGCGCCATTTTGGCCCTCCTCGTGCGTGAAGCGGGAGAGACGTTTGGCGGGTGTCTGTTGCAGGTTCGGCCAGTATTTAACCATGGTTCTATGCCCAAGACGTGCGGACAGCTGTCCGGCCAGTGTGGAGCCGATATGTAGGTGTAAAGGATGATGCAGGATTTCGTCGCAGTCCGGAGCTCCAGAAAGAAGCTGCTTACAACCCGAAAGTCAGGCATGCCCCCCTGACCAACCTTTTCCTTAGCGGTGCATCCAACTTGGGAATCTTGTTCCAAGGATGTGTTGCGTCCTTCTCAAAAGGAAACCTGCACTTGAGGCTGCCTGAGAAGAAGGGTCACCTTTCAAGATGCTCCCACTCAAGCAAGCTAGACTCCACCAGAGATTTGTGCACAGGGAATACCCTGACCTTGTGTGCACTGGAACCTTGGTACATGAGGTCGTGCATTAAAAGTTGTACTGACTCCTCTATCATTTCCAAAGTGTCATCAATTGCTTTTAAAACTGAAGGGGAGGCCTGGAGGACCGCCTTTAAGTGTTTGGGTGTACGTGTTTCCTGTCCCAAAAAGGAAGGAGCCCTATGTCTCAGAGGCTGTCCTGGAAGACGAAAGGAGAAAACAACACTGCACAACGCCAAAAGAAGACCATACCCACAGTGAAGCATGGTAGTGGCAGCATCATGCTTTGGGGCTGTTTTTCTGGAACAGGGGCCTTAGTCAAGGTAGAAGGAATTATGAACAGTTCCAAATAACAGTCAATATTGGCACAAAATCTTCAGGTTTCTGCTAGAAAGCTGAACATAGAGAGGAACTTCATCTTTCAGCATGACAACGACCCAAAGCATACGTTCAAATCAACAAAGGAATGGTCATCACCAGAAGATGAAAGTTTTGGAATGGCCCAGACCAAAATTCGATTGAAAATCTGTAGGGTCATCTGAAGAGGGCTGTGCACAGGAAATGCCCTCGCAATCTGATAGATTTGGAGTGTTTTTGCAAAGAAGAGTGGGCAAATATTGTCAAGTCAAGATGTGCCATGCTGATAGACTCATACCCAAAAAGACTGAGTGCTGTAATAAAATCAAAAAGTGCTTCAGCAAAGTATTAGTTTAACCACTGCCCACCGCCGAATAACGGCGACAGGGTGGTTTCTTAACTCTGGGAGGGCGTTCTATAATGTCCTCCCAGAAACCCTGGGGCGCGCACAACCCTGGGGAAGTCTCCGTGACCGCCGGGTCCAGAGGAACCGGCGCATCACGGATCATGGTAAATCGCCGCTGATAGCGACCGTTTACCACGTGATTGCTCCGTCAAATGACGGAGCGATCACTTGTAAACAGACCGGCGTCTCTCCCCTCTCTGTACTGATTGGTACAGTGTGAGAGGGGAGGGGGAGAGAGCGGATGGCAGCAGCACTGTGGGCTGGATCTGTGACAATTGCAGTCACAGATCCAGCCATCCATGCTCAGCCATCCCTGCCCATACGGTGCAATACTCTGCAATACCCTGCCCATACTGTGCAATACTCTGCCATACCCTGCCCATACTGTGCCATACCCTGCCCATACTGTGCCATACCCTGCCCATACTGTGCCATACCCTGCAATACCCTGCCCATACTCTGCAATAACCACTTCCCGCCCGCCGGACGTCATATGACGTCCTTGATTTTGTGCGGGGATATCTGAATGATGACTGCAGCTACAGGCATCATTCAGATATCAGCTTTTTCAGCCGGCGATTCCCTACACCATAAGAACAATCATAGCGGCTGTTACACCGCTTGATCATTCTTACAGGAGGCAAGAGGGGACGTCCCCCACCCTCCCGTGCTTCTACCGACTCACCGCTACGATCGAAGCCAGGATTGTTTTTTTATTTTATTTCATGCTTCCCAGCCTAGAGGTGAGATGTGGGGTTTATTGATACCATATCTCACTGTAAAGAGGACCTGTCATGCCAAAAACGTGTCAAACTAAAATAAAGTTAAATAAACAATAAAATATATTTTTTAAAGCGCACCTGTCCCGTGAGCTTGCATACAGAAGCGAACGCATACGCAAGTCCCGCCCACATATGAAAACGGTGTTCAAACCACACATGTGAGGTATCTCTGCGAACGTTGGAGTGAGAACAATCATTTTGGCCCTATATCTCCTCTGTAACTCAAAACATGTAACCAGTAAAAATATTTAAAGTGTCGCCTTTGTGGATTTTTAAGTAGCGAAGTTTGGCGCCATTCCACGTGTGTGTGCAATTTTGAAGGGTGACATGTTAGGTATCTATTTACTCGGCGTAACTTCATCTTTCACATTATGCAACTAACTTTACTGTTTTTTTTTAAACAAAAAACGCGTTAGAAAAATTGCTAAATACCGTGCGAGATAAAAAAGTTGCAACGACCACCATTGCATTCTCTAAGGTCTTTGCTAAAAAAACATATATAATGTTTTGGGTTTCATTGTAATTTTCTAGCAAACAAATTATGATTTTTACATGTAGGAGAGAAATGTCAGAATTGGCCTGGGTGCTCCAGAACACCTGAAGGTGCTCCCTCCTGCATGTTGGGCCTCTGTATGTGGCCACGCTGTGTAAAAGTCTCACACATAAGGTATCGCCATACTCTGAAGTAATAGCAGAATGTGTTTTGTGGTGTAATTTGTGGTATGCATATGCTGTGTGTGAGAAATAACCTGCTAATATTACAATTGTGTGCAAAAAAAAAGAAGAAAAAAAAAATCTTGATTTTGCAAAGAATTGTGGGAAAAAATGACAACTTCAAAAAACTTACAATGCCTCTTTCTAAATACCTTGGAATGTCTTTTTTCCAAAAGGGGGTCATTTGGGGGGTATTTGTACTTTTCTGGCATGATAGGGTCTCAAAAAATTATAGGCCGTAAGAACTGCAGGTGTGATCAATTTTCAGATATTGGCACCGTAGCTTGTGGACTCTATAACTTTCACAAAGACCAAACAATATGCACCAATTTGTACTTATTTTTACCAAAGATATGTAGCAGTATAAATTTTGGCCAAAATTTATGAAGAAAAATTACTAATTTGCTACATTTTATAACAGAAACAAAGAAATTTTTTTTTTTTTTCAGAATTTTCAGTCTTTTTTTCTCTTATAGCGCAAAAAATAAAAAACCCAACGGTGATTAAATACCACCAAAAGAAAGCTCTATTTGTGTGAAGGACAAAAATGTCATATGGGTACAGTGTTGTATGACTGAGTAATTGTCATTCAAAATGTGAGAGCACCAAAAGCTAAAAATTTGTCTGGTTATTAAGGGGGTTTAAGTGCCCGGTGGTCAATTGGTTAAAGGGTGTGCACACTTATGCAACAATTTTATTTTTTTATTTTTACTTACCTCCATCTAAAAGATTTCAGTTTGTTGTTCAACTGAGTTGTATGCTTATAGGTCACATTAAAGTGGTTGTAAACCCACTTTGTAAACAAACACCTACAGGTAAGCCTAGCTTAAGGCTTACCTGTAGGTGCAAGAAATATCTCCTACACGGTTTAGGAGATATTTGCAAAAAAAGACATGCACCGATGTCTACGGCGCATGCGTGCCGTAGACAACGGTGCATTCACAGGGTTAATCCCATTCACAAATCCGGCTCTGCCGGAATAGACAGCTCCCGCGCGCATGCACGGAGTGACGTCTTCGCCGCTCCGGCCAATCACATCGCGGCAGCGGCGCTGTGATTGGCTGGAGCGGCGATACCCGGAAGTAACCTTCCGGGTATCTGAGGAGCGATGGCTGCGGACGGAGCAGGGGACGAGGATGGCTTCGGGGGTCCCGATCTAAGGTAAGTGATGCATAATGAGCTAGTATGCTAGTCATACTAGCTCATTATGGCTTTGTCTTGCAGGCGATTTAAAAAAAAAAAAAATTATCTGGGTTTACAACCGCTTTAAAGGTGGAGAACGTTATGATATTTATCCTTGTCTCATTTTTTTACATCACAGACAGAAACCTGACATTTTAACAGGGGTGTGTGGACTTTATATATCCACCGTGTGTGTGTGTTTATATGTGTGTATGTTTATATGTGTATGTGTGTATGTTTATATGTGTATGTGTGTATGTTATATATATATATATATATATATATATATATATATATATATATATATATATATTAGGGCTGTTACTGAATAAAATTTTCGTGTTCGATTAATCCATTTTTTTCTTTATCGATTAATCGACTAATTTCGATTAATTATAACGCACATAGATCCAACTACTTTTAGCTGATCTCCTTGCAGGCCGATTCCCAGTGCAGCTACCAACCACTGGAAAAACGGATAGCAGGATGCAAAAAAACACAAAAAGGCAGCGCTCGATGGGAATAGCATTAAAACTTTTATAGTCTTGAAGTAGGTAACAAAATAAATATTGCACTGGAGATAAGATCGATGTAGCTACATAAACTGTAAAAATGGTGCGAATAATACCAAACGGTAGCAAAAGCAGTCATAAAAACATGTAGCCAAGTATGATACTGGTATAAAAATGTGTACAACGATACCACTGCTGAATTCAGATGAGAAGGGGCTAACATCAGTCCGTTGGCATGTAGATGTCCCGTGAAGGAAACTATCACAACTCCCAGTGGATGGCTGTAGAATCCCAGGTTGATAGAGGGAAGTGATAGAGGGAAGTATAACAGCCCTTGCGTGTGGCAGATAGTAAGGTCCCGCCGGCATGCATATATGAAGGCACAGCAGAGGAGCCCTTCAGAGGGACATGGCAAGCCCCGCCAGTGTCCGTGACGTCACCGGATCTCCGACGGAACTCCCTGAAGACCCGGAAGCCGGCGGAGAGGTGAGTACCGATCAAAAGAATTTTGATCGATCAAAAAAAATGAATCGATTAATCGAGGAATTAATAGTTAATTTCCACAGCCCTAATATATATATATATATATATATATATATATATATATATATATATATATATATACACACATACACACTTATATATATTACATACACGCACACAGTGCTGTGAAAAAGTATTTGCCCCTTCCTGATTTTTTCTTTGTTTGCATATTTCTCACACTTAAATAATTCAGATAAAACTAATTTTATGTGAAAAGTGTGAAATATACTGCGCTGACTAAATAAGGATTTGCTCCCACATAAATAAACGTGAATCAAATCTTCCAAAAAAATGCTGCAACTTAACCACTTAACAACCGCTCACTGTATATATACGTCGGCAGAATGGCACGGACAGGCACAATCACGTACCTGTACATGCCTGCCTTCGTATAGTTGGGGGGTCCCATCGGACCCCCCTTCTATGCAGTGAGCGGTCGGCATCGTTCCGGGAGCGATCCGTGATGAGGGGACGGCCATTCGTTTCCGGCCACCCCCTCGCGATTGCTACCGGCGAATGAGAATCTTCCTCTGCCTGTGTAATGTTTACACAGGCAGGAGGAAGTGATGTCATCTCTCATGCGGCGCTCACATATACCGAGCGCCGCATGAGAGAAGACACAGAGGTTAGTGCACTAAACAGCACACTGACACCACACACATAGGCACACGGTCGCCCCCCCCAGATCACCCCCCAGCCCCCAGTGTCACTGATTGCAGTCACCATTTATTTACTGATCACTGCAATCAGTGACATTTGTGACTGTAAAAGTGTCAGGGCAGAGAGTTTTAGGTCCAGTGTAGCCCCCTAATCCCCCCCCAATAAAGGTTTAACCCCTTGATCGCCCCCCAGGTAACCCTTTCACCCCCTAGCACCACTGTCACTAAGCAATCGTTTTTCTGATCGCTGTCTTAGTGTCGGTGATGCCGATAGGTAGCCAGTTATTTTTTTTTAGGTTCGCCGCAGGTTTTTATAGCGTCAGTACCCCCATATATTGGCTAATAAAGGTTTTACCCCTTGATCGCCCCACAGGTAAACCTTTCACCCCCTTTTGCCAGTGTCACTAAGCGTTCGTTTTTCTGATCGCTGTATTAGTTATGCTGGTGCCGATAGGTAGCCAGTTATTTTTTTTTTAGGTTCGCCGCATGTTTTTATAGCATCGGGTACCCCCATATATTATCTAATAAAGGTTTTAACCCCCTAGTTGCCCCCAGTTAACCCTTTCACCAGTGATCACCGTATAAGTGTTACTGGTGACACTGGTTAGCCAATTAGTTATTTTATTTAGGCTCCCCATCAGGTTTTTATATAGCGTCAGGTACCCCCATATATTACCCAATAAAGGTTTAACCCCCTGATTGCCGATAGTTAACCCTTTAACCAGTGATCACCATATAAGTGCTACGGGTGACGCTGGTTAGTTAGTTTGCTTTTTATAGTGTCAGGGCACCCGCCGTATATAACCCAATAAAGGTTTAACCCCCTGCTCGCCCGGCGGGTGCTATCAATTAGGTTTTAGCGTCAGAGAGGGTTTGCGTTGCCCCAGGCAGCATCAGGTTAGTGCCAGTAACGCCAACACCCACGCGTGAAGCATACACCTCCCTTAGTGGTATAGTATCTGAACAGATCAATATCTGATCAGATCTATACTAGCGTCCCCAGCGGTTTAGGGTTCCCAAAAAAGCAGTGTTAGCGGGATCAGCCCAGATACCTGCTAGCACCTGCGTTTTGCCCCTCCGTCCAGCCCAGGCCACCCAAGTGCAGTATCGATCGATCACTGTCACTTACAAAACACAACACACATAACTGCAGCGTTTGCAGAGACAGGCCTGATCCCTGCGACTCCAGTGCTGTAGGAGGTGATTTCCCCACCACAATAAAAAAAAAAAGAGCATATATGCCGAAGCATGGGGGCAGCAGGGGCGGAGGAGAGATTTTGCTCCTAATGCCACGTATATACGGTCAAAATTCCGACGGAGGCTTGCCCGTGGAAAAGTCTGACCATGTGTGTGCGGCATAACTTTTGCGGCATAACTTTTGCGGGAGGATGCCCCCATGCTTCGGTATATATAAATGGTGCATGTATGCCCATCATTAGAAGTGGGTGGATGAAGGGAGGTATTCTAATGGTGGGCATACCCACCGATCAATCTCTTTTTTTCGTTCAGCTAACAGGCTGCATGAAAAAAAAAAAAAAGATTACAATACATGTCCAACAAGGACCAGCAACGTACTGGTATGTTGCTGGACTTTGAAAGGTTATACCAGATTGATGCCTGCGGGTTTAGGTATCATCTTGGTATCATTCATTCATGTAAAAGCAATCCTAGCGGCTAATTAGCCTCTGGATTGCTTTTACAAGCAGTGGGAGGGAATGTCCCCTCCCCCCCGGATATAAAAAGCGCCATTGGGAAATTGGGAAAGCATTTTATCACACCGATCTTGGTGTGGTCAGATGCTTTGAGGGCAAAGGAAAGATCTAGGGTCAAATAGACCCCAGTTTTTTCAAAAAAAAGAGTACCTGTCATTACCTATTGCTATCATAGGGGATATTTACATTCCCTGAGATAACAATAAAAATGATACAAAAAAAAAAAAAAAATATGGAAGGAACAGTTTAAAAAAAAAAAAAAAAAAAAAATAGGATTTTTTGTACTCACCGTAAAATCCTTTTCTCTGACATCCATGGACTGACACGGTGTCTCTTTACACTTTACACGTGGGTTATGTCCCTGCTTGCAGGAGAAGACCTAGGCAGAATGTGAAATGTTATACATACATTCTAAAAGCCAGAGCTGAACAGCCCCACCCAGGGGGCGGTCCCTGCGGACATAACCCTCCCACTACAGTCAGCAGACTTCAGTTCGTAACAAAGCAGTACAAACTTAAAAGGAAGGGTGGGTGCCCTGTCAGTCCATGGATGTCAGAGAAAAGGATTTTACGGTGAGTACAAAAAATCCTATTTTCTCTTACCATCCATGGACTGACACAGTGTCTCTTTACACTTTACACTTGGGATGTCCCAAAGCAGTGTCAAGAGGGATGGGAGCAGTATAAATGGAAAAACCAAAACTTCACTCCAATAAAAGGCAGAGCTCCTCAACGGAGGAGTCGCAACTTTAAATAGCGGCCTGCAGCACCCTGCGGCCGAAGGAAGCATCCGAAGATGCAGCCACATGAACCTTATAAAACTTAAAAGGCATGAACAGACGACCAGGTCGCCGCATTGCACACTTGTGCAACCGACGCTTGATGTCGGGAAACCCAGGAAGCACCAATTGCCCTGGTGGAATGCGCCGTAACCGGAAAGGGAGGCGCCCGCCCTTTGAGAGCATAGGCTTGAATGACGGTTTGTCTGATTCCCCTAAAAATGATGGCAGACGAAACCGCTTGGCCCTGTTATGGACCAGAGACAGTCACAAACAGTGAGTCGGACTTCCGAATAGAAGCAGTAGCAGACAGGTACACCCGTAAGGCTCGTACCACCTCCAATATGTGCAGCGCAAACTCTCTGGGATGCGATGGGTGAGGACACAAGGACGGGAGGGCAATGTCCTCATGTAGGTGAAAGGTCGACACCACCTTTGGCAAAAAAGGAAGGTCGCGGATGCAACACCGCCTTATCCTTATGGATGACTAAATATGGCGACTTACAGGACAAAGCCGCCAACTCAGACACTCGTCAAACAGAAGTGATTGCCACTAAAAAGGCCACCTTCTGAGACAAGACAAGAGGGGAATATCCCGGATATTCCCAAAAGGAGGTTCCTGGAGGACCGAGAGCACCAAATTCAGATCCCACGGTGGGAGAGGAGGCTTGACAGGAGGGAGCACATGGCGAACCCCCAACACAAGGTGCTAACCAAGAAAATGACCCGCTAGAGGTCGCTGAAAGAAGACGACCAAGGCCGAAATCTGACCCTTGATGGTACTCAAAGCAAGCTTATTGGGTCACTCCACACTGCAGAGGACGCAGGATTCTGGGGATGGAATATGTCCGAGGACGCCAGTCCAGCGCTTCACACATGGCGATATAAGCTTTCCAGGCACGGTGATAGATCTGCCTGGAGGAAGACTTCCGTGTCCTTAACATGGTCAAAATGACCGAGTCCGAGAGACCTCGGTCCCTCAACACCTGGCTTTTAACAGCCCTGCCGTTAAAGCCAGAGACTGTAAGCCGGATGAAACATAGGACCTTGAGACTGAAGGTCCTCCCTCATCGGCAACCGCCAGGGAACGTCCGCGACGAGACGTACCAGATCGGCGTACCAGTGATGCTGAGGCCAATCCGGAACAATTAGGATCGCCGGAGTTTATATCAGGCGATAAGGACCCTATGGGGCCACCAACGCATCCGAGGCATCGCCCAAGGATCCCTGGATCTGGCCACAACCTCGACCCTTGCGATTGAGTCGAGAGGCCATCAGGTCCACATCCGGCGTGCCCCACCGTCGGTAAAGGAGTTGAAATATGCAAGGACCACTCTTCTTGGTCCGGTGTCTGGCGATTGGCGACTCAGATAGTCCGCCTGCTCATTGTCTATGCCCAGAATGTAATGGCCTACAGAGCCGGCACGTTTCTTCCGGCCCACTTCAGGATACGGACTACCTCGGAAGCCGCAGCTGAGCTCCGAGTTCCCCCTTGATGGTTTACATATGCCACCGCCGTGGCGGTGTCCGACTGGCTCCTGATGGAGCGACCCCGTACTCTCTCCGACCTGAGGAGAGACACAGTCCGATGGCCCATATTTCCAGAACAGTGATTGGTAAACGGGCTCGTCCGGAGTCCAAGGTCTGAGCCAACAGGACTCCCCAGACTCCACCCCAGCCCATCAGGCTGGTGTCCGTCGTGAGTACCGTCCATTGGATGGGAGGGGAACGACTTTCCGGACCGAAGAGCTGAGGATCCCAACCACCATGTCAGGGGCGCCCTGACCAGGTGAATCACCTGGATCTGAAGATCCAAGGACAACGGGGATTTGTCCCAGGTGGACAAGATCTCCTTCTGCAATGCCCTGGTGTGTGATTGGGCATACGGAACGGCCACGAAGGAGGCCACCACGAGTCTCGGGACGCTCATGCAAAAAACGGATTGACAACCATTTTTGGGATGTCAGCACCTGCACCGCAGACTGAAGTGTCAGCAACTTCTCCAGAGGTAGGATACCTTTGCCTCCAAGGAGTCCAGAATCAGAACTAGATACTCCAGACACTGAGTCGCTACCAGGACTGACTCCTGAATGTTCAGGAACCACCCGAGTCCCTGAGGGTCTAATTGACGATAGTCACCTTTCCTCTAAGTCTGATCCACTTTCTGCTCTTAGCAGAAGATCTTCCAGGTAGCCCACGACAGCAATACCTCGCTGTAACAGAAGGCTAGAACCGGAGCAAGCACCTTGGTGAACACCCTTGGTGCCGAGGCTAGGCCGAAAGGAAGAGCCACAATCGATAGTGGACTTCGCTGATCGCAAAGCGCAGAAACTTCTGGTGACTTGCGCAGATCGGAACATGCAAGTAGGCGTCCTTGAAGTCCAAGGACGCCAGAAGAAAATCCCTTTGGTGGAGTGTAGCGATCACCGTGCGAATGGATTCCATGCGGAATTTCTGCACCTTCTCGAAGGCATTCAGGGCCTTGAGGTCCAGGATAGGTCGAACCACGTCCTATTTTTGGGACGACAAAACAGATTCAAGTAGAATCCCTGAAAACTCTCCTGTGACGGAACCGGCACAATCACTCCGGACCTGATCAAATCCTGTACAGCCCCCAAGAGGGCTGCCCGACAGGTAGGAAGGAGAGGAAGATTTGAGGGAAAGAATCTGTCTGGGGGCCAGGATCGGAATACTATCCTGTATCCTGAGGTGACCACCTCGCACACCCACCAGTCGGAGATTCGGGAGGACCACCGATTCGTGACCTGCAAAGTCGTCCCCCCACCCCAGAGTCGGGCGGAGGCAAGACTTCACGCAGAGGCGGGCTTGGGAGCCGCTTGTTCGGCCTACGCACCCAGGGGCACTTGTGCCCACCAGCCGCACGTCTGAGAGAGCCTACCCGTGGACTCTGACTGACGAAAAAACCCCGTTTTGCTGGAAAGGACGGCCCCTGTTTGCGGCGGGCCTCCTCACCCTTGCTAGTCTAAGGAAGAAGAGTGCTTTTACCTCTCACGACATCCATGACGATGTCATCCAGAGCAGCACCGAAAGGTCTACCACCTTTAAATGGTAGATCCGTCAGGAGCTTCCTAAGGCTAGGTCAGCAGACCAGCACTTCAACCAGATAAGACGACGCAATACCACCGCCGAGACAGAGGCCCTGGATATTAAAGGGGCCGCGTCCAACGTGGCGTTGCACACATAAACCAGGCCCTGAACCAGTTGGTGTGCCAAAGCAACTGTGTCTGGAGGAAGATTATGCTCCTGTACAGCTAGGTGCAACATTTTTGCCCAACCTGTAAGTGTTTAAGACACAAGGGTCACCGCTACCACAGGCCATAGGGCGGATCCCAACAAGGCAAACATGGCTCTGCTCACCACTTCTGACCTCCTGTCAGTGGGGTCCTCAAATGCAGGAGTCCCCTCCATCGGGAGAGTGATGGCCTTGTTCAACCGGGCGACTGGAGGGTCGACCCTGGGGGAGAAGCCCACTTTTTAAGTAGGGCATCTTCAAGGGGTACCTGATAGACAAACGCCGCGGGACCATAAAAAAATTCTTCTGCGGCTTTTCCCAGACCTTATCAATGAGCTGGTCAAAGAAAGTACATATGGAAAAACCTCTTTAGAAGGCCTGGCCTTAAAAGAACCAAAGGAGACTGTATCCGCCTGAGGTTCTGCATCCGCAGCATTTTAGCTTGAGAGTGTCCCTCACCGCAGTCATGAGTACACTAACAAGCGCCCTGTCATTTACCGACTCCGAACTGGAGTTTTCCTCATAAGGAATGTCCTTTTCAAAACCATCCAATACATTCAGAACTAGGGTCCTGAGCGGTAGTGGCTAGGCCCATATCTGAATCAGCGCACTGCCCTCATGAAGTGGGGAGAAGGCGCTTTTTTGCTCCCTTGCGCTTGCACACAGCTCCCATCCTGGTCAGAAATGATTCCAGGACTGCCCACAACTGGTCCCTAGGGACCACAGGTGCTGAAGCACTGCCTGTTGTCCACTGACATTTAGGGGAAGCTGGTGACAGAGACTCCATATTGCCCCCCTCTGAGACTCCTCAGATAAAAAGTCCACCCACAGGCTGTGCTGACCGAGGAGGGGGCGCCCAGGGGACTCACCAAACCGGACCAGGGACCGCTCAGTTCCGCTGTCTGTACCGCGCTGTGTCAGCTCTGGTGAGCTGTGAGGAGATTGTGAGGAGATTCGCGCTGTTACAGCAGCGCTAGAGGCCAAAACTAGTGCTGAAGAGCGCACGGGCTACAAGAAAATGGCCGCCGCACTTCACTGAGGCGATCCGCGGCAAGATGGCCGCCATGACTCAGCAAAAGTGAAAAAAACAGCACACACACAGCGCCACTCGGCGCTCAGGCCCCAAAACACACAAAAAAAGGCCCCAAGCATATCTGCAGACCAGCATTAGCCCCTCCAAGAACAGTGTGACCCCCAGGCACCCCACACAGCACAGCAATGGTGACAGAGAGTGACAATGAAATACAGGGGGAGACAGGGAAAATCCCCCACAGAGAAACACACAGCCTTTTGTACTCACCTGCAGGCAGGAGAGACTACTTACCCGTCCCCCGAGGGACCCACTGGTGTGTTTCTGACAGGACTATCACAGTGCAGTACTGAGTAGCTGTCGGCCCGGTCCACTGTGAAAGATACAGTCAGTCAGGAACTGTTCAGTTTTGAGAGGACCGTGGGAGCATGAAAGCAAACCCGGCCACCCCTGGAGTCATGGGGCCTGTCGTGAACGTAGTCTCACGCACACAAGGCGAGGATCAGCACGCTCGATGGTCGGACAAGGAAGACTACGAGGATATCTTGTACCCAACCTGTTGCCCAGCCGACAGTTGATAGAAAATTGTAAAAAATAAATTAAAAAAGAATTCCAGAAAAGGAATAAAAATAGGTCAGGAGACTGGCTCCTGAGAGAGCCACGTCTTCTCCTTCTGCTAGGCAGAAAAAAACTGAAGTCTGCTGACTGTAGTGGGAGGGTTATGTCCGGAGGGACCGCCCCCTGGGTGGGGCTGTTCAGCTCTGGCTTTTAGAATGTATGTATAACATTTCACATTCTGCCTAGGTCTTCTCCTGCAAGCAGGGACATAACCCACGTGTAAAGTGTAAAGAGACACCGTGTCAGTCCATGGATGGTAAGAGAAAAGCAAAATTTATAATAAAAAAAAAAAAAAAAAATGTATGTAGTTTGTCGCCGGTGCGCGTTTGTGCGAAATTTTAAAGCATGTCGTGTTTGGTATCTATGTACTCGGCCTAAGATCATCTTTTTTATTTCATCAAACATTTGGGCAATATAGTGTGTTTTAGTGTATTAAAATTAAAAAAAGTGTATTTTTTCCCCAAAAAATGCGTTTGAAAAATTGCTGCGCAAATACTGTGTGGAGAAAAAAAATGCAACACCCACCATTTTAATCTGTAGGGCCTTTGCTTTAAAAAAATATATAATGTTTGAGGGTTCAACATAATTTTCTTGCAAAAAAAAAAATGTTTTCATGTAAACAAAAAGTGTCAGAAAGGGCTTTGTCTTCAAGTGGTTAGAAGAGTGGATGTAAGCTTCCTAATGTTGTGTATAAAAATGCCAGGACAGTTCAAAACCCCCCCAAATAACCCCATTTTGGAAAGTAGACACCCCAAGCTATATACTGAGAGGCATGTCGAGTCCATAGAATATTTTATATGTTGACACAAGTTGCGGAAAAAAGACAATTTTTTATTTTTTTTGCACAAAGTTGTCACTAAATGATACATTGCTTGGTTTTCGGGGTCCCGTACGCGGCTAGGCTCCTAAAAAGTCCCACACATGTGGTATCCCCGTACTCAGGAGAAGCAGCAAAATGTATTTTGGGGTGCAATTCCACATATAACCATGGCATGTGTGAGCAATATATCATTTAGTGATAACTTTTTGTATTTTTTTTTTTGTCATTATTCAATCACTTGGGACAAAAAAACAAATATTCAATGGGCTCAACATGCCTCTCAGCAATTTCCTTGGGGTGTCTACTTTCTAAATTGGGGTCATTTGGGGGGGGGGGGGGTTGTGCTATTTTGGCATTTTATGGCCTTCAAAACTGTGATAGGTAGTGAGGAGTGAAATAAAAAATTTGCGCCCTTAGAAATCCTGAAGGCGGTGCTTGGTTTTCGGGGGCCCGTACGCGGCTAGGCTCCTAAAAAGTCCCACACATGTGGTATCCCCATACTCAGGAGAAGCAGCAAAATGTATTTTGGGGTGCAATTTCACATATAACCATGGCATGTGTGAGCAATATATCATTTAGTGACAACTTTTTGTAATTGTTGTAATTTTTTTTTTTTTTTTAGTCATTCAATCACTTGAGACAAAAAAAAAAATATTCAATGGGCTCAAAGTGCCTCTCAGCAATTTCCTTGGGGTGTCTTCTTTCCAAAATGGGGTCATTTAGGGGGGTTTTTGTACCACCCTGCCATTTTAGCACCTCAAGAAATGAGATAGGCAGTCATAAATTAAAAGCTGTGTAAATTTCAGAAAATGTACCCTAGCTTTTAGACGCTACAACTTTTGCGCAAACCAATAAATATACGCTTAGACATTTTTTTTTACTAAAGACATGTGGCTGAATACATTTTGGCCTAAATGTATGACTAAAATGGAGTTTATTCGATTTTTCTTATAACAAAAATTAGAAATTATAATTTTTTTTCAAAATTTTCAGTCTTTCCGTTTATATCGCAAAAAAAAAAAAAATCTCAGAGGCAATCATATACCATTAAAATAAAGCTCTATTTGTGGGAAGAAAGGACGCAAATTTTGTTTGGGTACAACATTGCATGTCCGCACAATTTCCAGTTAAAGCAGCGCAGTGCCAAATTCTGAAAACAACTCTGGTCTTTAAGCTGCATAATGGTCCGGGGCTTAAGTGGTTAAATGTGAGAAACACACAATGGAAAAATACTAAAAATAATAAAGCTGCGCAACACTTGAATAAGTACCACCAATATATGAACAAACAAATGGTGTAACAGGATGCAGTCTCTAATGTTTAAAGTTGACAACTAGACTTAAAAGTCACGATTGTTGCCAGACAGTCCAACATAAAACTATAAAAATGAAAAAGAGAGCACAGTCCTGTATGTGAATAATAAAAAATGCATATAGAGCTGGAAAATCCTGAAAGCCAAGATGACCATATGGTGCAGATACGAATCTTCTCATTCAACCACTGGTGACTTCAAAACACAAAACACCCTTGGAAAAGTGCCAGGTAATCGATGGAGAAAGGTTCCACCACCACTAGTTATCACTGCCGCTTAACAGAACGAATGATCCGTTCACGGATCGGTACAAACAGATGGCTATTCCCCTGCCAGGGTCTCTATGTCGCTATCAGCTATCTCCAGGATTAAACGCCAATTCTCTCCGTATGTCACAGTTGTTGAAGTACAAAGGAAAAGAAAGCCACCATAGCGTAAATCCGGTTTAACAATGTTCAATAATAAAAGAAATGCACTTACATTCATGAATCTAAGACATGAGGTATAAATTAGCCGGCCGGCTAAGACCGCCCATTCGCTCCGGGACTCGTTAGTATGTCGGTGATGTCAGCATGTCCCTACGTCGTTTCGTCACAGAAGACGTCGTCCAGGGGCACGGGCGACGTGCTGACCCACCGCCATAAAAATACTCTTGTGTGCAATGGGAACGCCCAGATCTGATCCTCCAGCGTCCCAGCCTTGTAAGTCGCCATTTTAGACAAGGGCAAACGATGCCCATACCTCCAACTGCAATCCTACTGGTATTCTGAAACCTGGCTATACATAATGGGTCCCAATAAGGGAGCATTAATTCTAATACTGAAACTGAATACAAAATAAATAGATAAAGGAAGATCCAGGTTGCTGCTCGTATACATAGCTGGCTGGTGGTGCCGTGCACAGCATAAGGCAAAACATACCCCGGATAACCTCCTATATTGTGTAAAAATTACACTGACTCACTTCTGCATTTATTAATAGAGTTGAACATAACTGCGTGCTTTGACTCGCACAGCGCAGTTCAACTCAAACTAAAAGTTACGAGCGAAAACAATAGCAAAGCCATCTAGTGGTCATTTACTATATCACTCCAACTCAAAATAAAATTGGACAAATATTGCCTTAAAAGTTAGTACAAATGTGCAAGGTACAACAAGACAATAGATCACACTCCCCTGAACAAAAGGCAATTGTCAAGGGATATGTGATCCCTGTCCCTGGTGATCAATGAAACAAAAAGGAAGATAGGGACTTTTTATTACTAACATTGACTAAATGAACCAACTGTAACATTGATACAGATCGCTCAATCAATAAAATTGAAAGTGGAACTAGATCTTTGTGTTCGAGCTTGATATCAAGGTTCATTAAATAATGAACCATTGTTAAAAAAACAATGGGCTTCTGGGGAATCAGATCTGGTTCACACAAAAACAAATTATCAGCACTCAAGAAAAATGGATTATTGCCCTAAGCATTATCTATAAATGCATTCACATCCACATCGATGTTTAAACCATATGGGGTGTAACAGCGGACCCTATATATCCAGGACATTTCCATCCTGGATATTTCTCTCACTAGGGAACCTCCCCTCCAATGTGGACTGTACCTGTCTATACCCAGAAAGGTGGTACCTGCTGGATTACGTTGGTGATGCAAATCATAGTGTCTTGAAACAGAGTGGTCTTTAAATCCACTCTTAATGTTTGCAATATGCTCCCCCAACCGTACCTGCATAGATCTTTTAGTCCTACCTATATACTGTTTCCTGCAAGGACATTCCAACAGGTAGACAATACCCGTAGGACTACAGGTCACAAAGGCCTCTATTCCATGTTCTCTAGAGGTACTGGTTAATTTAAACGAAATTGTCTTCTTTGATCATACTTTGTTCAATGCGCATACTTGACAACTACGGCACTGGTGATAGCCGGAAAGGTTCTGATAGAACGAAACTTTTTTTGGAGGTGGATCAACCACATTTGGCGCTATTCTATCCCTCAATGAAGGAACTCCCTTAAAGATGATTTGTGAAGTAGCTGGCAGAAATTAGTTAATAATTTGATCACTTCTCAAAACATGCCAGTGTTTTTTTAGAATTTTCTTCACCAAATAATGTTGGGTAGAGTATGTAGTGATCAGTGGCCCTTCACGCTTCTTTTTCAGATTAGTATCCAACAGGACTGATCTTTCAATTTTCTCAACTTCCTTTATCGTTGTTTCCAAAAGGTTTTTATCATAGCCTTTATCTATCAGTCTCTTCTTTAAGATATCCACTTGAAGAACATAATCGGATACATCCGAACAGTTCCGTCTCATTCTTAGGAACTGGCTTCTAGGTACTGATTTTAGCCATGATTCTTTATGGCAACTCTCCACAGGTATATACGCATTTCGATCAGTCTGCTTACAGTAGGTGATTGTTTTGAAGCCTGTCCCCTCCTTGCTTATTGTTGGATCAAGGAACTGTATCGTCTCCTGACTAGCCTCATGAACGAAGCGTATACCCCTATCATTGGTGTTGATCATCACAAAAAATTCATCCAACTGGGAGGCTGTCCCCTCCCATAGGAGGAGGACGTCATCAATATACCTTGCCCAAAAGGCAAGGCAAGGCAAGGATTGCGATCCTTATAAATGACGTCCTCCTCCCATTTGGCCATAAAAAGATTGGCCAGACTGCGGGCTTCCTTCGCCCTTATGGCAACACCTTTTTTTTGTTTATAAAAATTCTGGCTAAACCAAAAATAGTTATGATTGGCCGCATATTCCAAAAGTTCCATAACAAAAGCTTGTTGCTCTTGTGGGATTTTAGAAAATAGATCTAAAATTTTACAGCAAATAGTCCCAAAGAATGGGGAATCACTGTGTACAATGTCACATCAGCCGTGACCATCCATGTATCTACTGTTGACTTCGGATTCGCCAACAGGTTGATCACGTGTCGAGTATCCCTAAGGTACGACAGCATTTGTTGTACCAATGGCTGCAAAAAATGGTCCACATACTTGCCCACCCGGGACGTAATGGAATCAATCCCGCTTATGATTGGACGACCCGGGGGGCAAGTAAGGCTTTTGTGGATTTTCGGTAGACAATAAAGAATTGGTATCCTTGGAGCCCTCGGGATCAGAAACAGTTGTTCTTTCTCGTTCAGGATACCGAGTTGTGCACCTTTCTGGATTATTACTTCCAGAGTTTTTCTGTATTGAACTACTGGATTTCCCAACAAAGGCACATATGTATCTCGATCATCAACGATTCTAGATAATTCCTGAAGATAACTACTCCGATCCAGAACGACTATCCCTCCCCCCTCATCGGCAGGGCGGATAACCAGCTCTTTGTTATTACACAAAGAGTCTAAACCCTTTTTCAAGTTATTTTCCATTTCTTTATTGGTGACCTTTACAGATTCCAAATCCCTCAATACCACATTGCGGAATACTCTTAGAGACGGGACAAAGGTACCAAGAGGGTTAAACGTGGAGGCATTAGATAGTCCTGAATAGTGATATTTGGAAGCAATGCTTCCTCCCTGAAAAGATGGCATACTGGTAAAGTGTCTTTTAATATTAATTCTTCTTACATACTTGTGTATGTCCATGTATGTCTCAAATTTATTGAGTTTTTTCGGGGGGGGGGGGGCATATTTAAGGCATTTATTCAACAAAGCAGTCTCTGAGGGTGACAAAATCTGTGAACTCAAGTTGAATATGCCTTCTCCCATCACTTCCTTTACTTTTTTTTTTGATTGTGCGCTCCTCCCCCCTCTAGTTCCTCTTTGCTTTCTATTGGTCTCTTTGTTCCTTGATTGGGTCTGGAAAAACCCCAATGGTGTTGTTCATGGTTGTTGTCATCTGGTCCATTAGAATGATCCCTAGGGGTCCAAGAGTGTTCCTGATTCCGATAATCATATTCCAGATAGCCAGATTGACTTGGGCCATCCCTATCCCTTAAGGGAAAAAAAAGATTCCGGGAATCTCCTTCACCGTTATATTCCCAATCATCCCTATTTCTCTCTGGGCGCCCAGAGGCTATCTGGAATATGATTATCGGAATCAGGAACACTCTTGGACCCCTAGGGATCATTCTAATGGACCAGATGACAACACCCATGAACAACACCATTGGGGTTTTCCCAGTCCCAATCAAGGAACAAAGAGACCAATAGAAAGCAAAGAGGAACTAAAGGGGGGGAGGAGAGCACAATCAAAAAAAGTCAAGGAAGTGATGGGAGAAGGCATATTCAACTTGAGTTCACAGATTTTGTCACCCTCAGAGACTGCTTTGTTGAATAAAGGCCTTAAATACGCCCCCCCCCCCCGAAAAAACTCAATAAATTTGAGACATACATGGACATACACAAGTATGTAATAAGAATTAATATTAAAAAGACACTTTACCAGTACGCCATCTTTTCTAATGCCTCCACGTTTAACCCTCCTGGTACCTTGGCCCCGTCTCTAAGAGTATTCCGCGATGTGGTATTGAGGGATTTGGAATCTGTAAGGATCACCAATAAAGAAACAGAAAATAACTTGAAAAAGGGTTTAGACTCTGTGTAATAACAAGGAGCTGGTTATCCGCCCTGCCGATAAGGGGGGAGGGATAGTCGTTCTGGATCGGAGTAGTTATCTTCAGGAATTATCTAGAATCGTTGATCGAGATACATATGTGCCTTTGTTGGGAAATCCAGTAGTTCAATACAGAAAAACTCTGGAAGTAATAATCCAGAAAGGTGCACAACTCGGTATCCTGAACGAGAAAGAACAACTGTTTCTGATCCCGAGGGCTCCAAGGATACCTATTCTTTATTGTCTACCGAAAATCCACAAAAGCCTTACTTGCCCCCCGGGTCGTCCGATCAATAAGCGGGATAGATTCCATTACGTCCCGGGTGGGCAAGTATGTGGACCATTTTTTGCAGCCATTGGTACAACAAATGCTGTCGTACCTTAGGGACTCAACACGTGATCAACCTGTTGGCGAATCCGAAGTCAACAGTAGATACATGGATGGTCACGGCTGATGTGACATTGTACACAGTGATTCCCCATTCTTTGGGACTATTTGCTGTAAAATTTTAGATCTATTTTCTAAAATCCCACAAGAGCAACAAGCTTTTGTTATGGAACTTTTGGAATATGCGGCCAATCATAACTATTTTTGGTTTAGCCAGAATTTTTATAAACAAAAAAGAGGTGTTGCCATGGGGGCGAAGGAAGCCCGCAGTCTGGCCAACCTTTTTATGGCCAAATGGGAGGAGGACATCATTTATAAGGATCGCAATTCTTGCCTTGCCTTTTGGGCAAGGTATATTGATGACGTCCTCCTCCTATGGGAGGGGA
Source organism: Rana muscosa (assembly GCA_029206835.1). NCBI lineage: Eukaryota > Metazoa > Chordata > Amphibia > Anura > Ranidae > Rana > Rana muscosa. The sequence continues at coordinate 357,870,983 of CM055117.1, read as the reverse complement.
CAGCCTCCCAGTTGGATGAATTTTTTGTGATGATCAACACCAATGATAGGGGTATACGCTTCGCTCATGAGGCTAGTCAGGAGAAGATACAGTTCCTTGATCCAACAATAAGCAAGGAGGGGACAGGCTTCAAAACAATCACCTACTGTAAGCAGACTGATGGAAATGCGTATATACCTGTGGAGAGTTGCCATAAAGAATCATGGCTACAATCAGTACCTAGAAGCCAGTTCCTAAGAATGAGACGGAACTGTTCGGATGTATCTGATTATGTTCTTCAAGTGGATATCTTAAAGAAGAGACTGATAGATAAAGGCTATGATAAAAACCTTTTGGAAACTACGATAAAGGAAGTTGAGACAATTGAAAGATCAGTCCTGTTGGATACTAATCTGAAAAAGAAGTGTGAAGGGCCACTGATCACTACATACTCTACCCAACATTATTTGGTGACGAAAATTCTAAAAAAACACTGGCATGTTTTGAGAAGTGATCAAATTATTAACTAATTTCTGCCAGCTACTTCACAAGTCATCTTTAAGGGAGTTCCTTCATTGAGGGATAGAATAGCGCCAAATGTGGTTGATCCACCTCCAAAAAAAGTTTTGTTCTTTCAGAACATTTCCGGCTATCGCCAGTGCCGTAGGGGTCAAGTATGCGCATTGAACAAAGTATGATCAAAGAAGACAATTTAGTTTAAATCAACCAGTACCTCTAGAGAACATAGAATAGAGGCCTTTGTGACCTGTAGTTCTACGGGTATTGTCTACCTGATGGAATGTCCTTGCGGGAAACAATATATAGGTAGGACTAAAAGATCTATGCAGGTACGGTTGGGGGAGCATATTGCAAACATTAAGAGTGGATTTAAAGACCACTCTGTTTCAAGACACTATGATTTGCATCACCAACGTAATCCAGCAGGTACCACCTTTCTGGGTATAGACAGGTACAGTCCACATTGGAGGGGAGGTTCCCTAGTGAGAGAAATATCCAGGATGGAAATGTCCTGGATATATAGGGTCCGCTGTTACACCTCATATGGTTTAAACATCGATGTGGATGTGAATGCATTTATAGATAATGCTTAGGGCAATAATCAATTTTTCTTGAGTGCTGATAATTTGTTTTTGTGTGAACCAGATCTGAATCCCCAGAAGCCCATTGTTTATTTAACAATGGTTCATTATTTAATGAACCTTGATATCAAGCTCGAACACAAAGATCTAGTTCCATTTTTTATTTAGTCAATGTTAGTAATAAAAAGTCCCTATCTTCCTTTTCGTTGCATTGGTCACCAGGGACAGGGATCACATATCCCTTGGCAATTGCCTTTTGTTCAGGGGAGTGTGATCTATTGTCTTGTTGTACCTTGCACATTTGTACTAACTTTTATGGCAATATTTGTCCAATTTTATTTCGAGTGATATAGTAAATGACCACTAGATGGCTTTGCTATTGTTTTCGCTCGTAATTTTAATTTATGAGTTGAACTGCACTGTGTGAGTCAAAGCACGGAGTTATGTTCAACTCTATTAATAAATGCAGAAGGGAGTCAGTGTAATTTTTACACAATATAGGAGGTTATCCGGGGTATGTTTTGCCTTATGCTGTGCACGGCACCACCAGCCAGCTATGTATACGAGCAGCAACCTGGATCTTCCTTTATCTATTTATTTTTTATTCAGTTTCAGTATTAGAATCAATGCTCCCTTATTGGGACCCATTATGTATAGCCAGGTTTTAGAATACCAGTAGGATTGCTGTTGGAGGTATGGGCATCGTTTGCCCTTGTCTAAAATGGCGACTTACAAGGCTGGGACGCTGGAGGATCAGATCTGGGCGTTCCCATTGCACACAAGAGTATTTATGGCGGGTCAGCACGTCGTCCGTGCCCCTGGACGACGTCATCTGTGACGAAACGACGTAGGGAGGGGCGACATGCTGACGTCACTGACATACTAACGAGTCCCGGAGCGAACGAGCTGTCTTAGCCGGCCGGCTAATTTATACCACACGTCTTAGATTCACGATTGTTTGTAAGTGCATTTCTTTATTTTTAAACATCATTTTACCGGATTTACGCTATGGTGACATACGGAGATAATTGGCGTTTAATCCTGGAGATAGCTGATAGCGATATAGAGACCCTGGCAGGGGATTAGCCATCTGTTTGTACCGATCCGTGAACGGATCATTCATTCTGGTAAGGGGCAGTGATAACTAGTGGTGGTGGAACCTTTCTCTATCGAATACCTGCCACTTTTCCAAGGGTCTTTTGTGTTTGAAGTCACCAGTGGTTGAATGAGAAGATTTGTATCTGCACCATATAGTCATCTTGGCTTTCAGGATTTTCCAGCTCTATATGCATTTTTTATTATTCACATACAGGACTGTGCTGTCTTTTTCATTTTTATAGTTTTATGTTGAACTGTCTGGCAACAGTCGGGACTTTTAAATCTAGTTGTCAACTTTAAACATTAGAGACTGCATCCTGTTACACCATTTGTTTGTTCATATATTGGTGGTACTTATTCAAGAGTTGCGCAGCTTTATTATTTTTAGTAAAACAAATTTTATAATTACACAAAGAAAACCTGAGAAAATCCAAAGGTGCAGTTTTTAAATTGGCATTTCATTAATTAAGGGAAAAAAGCTGTTCAAACCTGCCTGGCCCTATGTGAAAAAGTAATTGCCCCCTCCCATGCTGAATCATGAATGAACTGATTAACCACAATTTTTTTTTGTAAAGTGGAGTTACACCCAGGGCTGATTACTGTCATTCTTGTTGACTCAAGAAATCACAAATAGAAGCTGTCTGACAAAGTGAAGCACGCTAACAGATCACAAAAAGCCACACCTGCCACAATCTCAAAAAAATCAAGAACAGATTAGAAACAAAGTAATGTACATGTATTGGTCTAGGAAGGGATTCAAAGCCATTTCTAAGGCTTTTTTAACTCCAGTGAACTTGGGGGGGGGGGCATTATCCACAAATGGAGATAACTTGGTGAACCTTAACTATGTAACTATGAGGCGATTACATTGTGCCAACAAGGCCAGCCTCCCCCCCCCAGCACATTCTTGGACAGGAAGGGTTTTAATGGGGGGGAGGTGGCTCTGGGGGGACACAAGCGTGTGGCAGGAGTTCTGATGGGGACACAAATGTGTGGGGGGGGGTGGCTGTGATGGGAACAGAAATGTGCAAGGGGGGGTGTTAATGGGGACAGAAGCATGTAGGGAGGGTCTGATGAGGACACAATTGTGTGGGAAAATTCAGCTGGGGACACAAATGGGCAGGGAGGCTCTGACAGGAACACAGATGTAAGGCCTCATGCACACTTAATGTTTAGCCCTGCTGCACAAGGCTCTGGCATTTAGGTGAAGGCAGAGGATACAGGTGCACCATCCAGCCCCGCTGATGGCAGCCTTTTTTTTAAATTCTAATCTTTTCCATAGCGGAGGAGTCCTTTATAAATAGCTTTTTTTTTCCGGCCCGCGAAAATCTGTAAAATATACAATGTGGCCCTCAGAGTAAAAAGTTTGGAGACCCCTGGTCTAGAGGAAAAGAGATTTTATCTCCAAATACGGAAAGGTTTCTACACAGTAAGAGCTGTGAAAATGTGGAATAGACTCCCTGCAGAGGTGGTTCTTGCCAGCTCAGTAGATTGCTTTAAGAAAGGCCTGGATTCTTTCCTAAATGTACATATTATAACTGGGTACTGACATTTAAAGGTAAAGTTGATCCAGGGAAAATCTGATTGCCTCTCGGGGGATCAGGAAGGAATTTTTTCCCCTGCTGTAGAAAATTTAAACAAAAGAAGGTGTCCCCCTAACTAGGGGCTGGGACTTTTTAAGGCAACAAAAATTATAAACAAAAAATTGTTAGAGTATAAAGTAGTTTAATCTGATAATGTAAAAGAAGCCAACCATGTGGCGACCAAAGCTGACTGTAGAATAAACTTCATATACAGTAAGGTGCATAAAAACCAGAAATACAAATTGTTTTCCAATCTGTGGTTGAGCCCGACGCGTTTCAGGGAATGTTCCCTTTCATCAGGGGCGTGTCCTTGTTGGAGATTTGAATAGCATCTAAAAAATATATATACAAAGACATGGTCGGTAACAAGCAAAACAGTTTTTTACCTTTTGCTTCAACTATGCGCATTTGTCCCCTGTTTTGCTTGTTACCGACCATGTCTATGTATATATATATTTTAGATGCTATTCAAATCTCCAACAAGGACACGCCCCTGATGAAAGGGAACATTCCCTGAAACACGTCGGCTCAACCACAAATTGGAAAACAATTTGTATTTGTATTTTTTGTTTTTATGCACCTTACTGTATATGAATTTTATTCTACAGACAGCTTTGGTCGCCACATTATCAGATTAAACTACTTTATACGCCAACAATTTTTTGTTTATAATTTTTGTTGCCTTAAAAAGTCTCAGCCCCTAGTTAGGGGGACACCTTCTTTTGTTCCAGTAACATACGGGATGTTGGCAACTCTTTAATCTAGTCCTGGTGTAAAACTTATTTTTGAGTTATGCTGTAGCAAATTGGATCATGCTCTGCCGTTTTTTTGCTTTCCTCTGGATCAACTGTGGGTATAGATTGGGTATATGGGATTGTATGATATTTTATTTTTATTAATTTTTTTATAGTTGAACTGGATGGACTTGTGTCTTTTTTCAACCTGACCAACTATGTAACTTCCTAGGAGTGGCTGCATTACAAAAATTACTCCAAAAGCATGACGAAAACTCATCCAGGAGATCATAAAAGAACCCAGAACAACATCTAAAGAACTGCATGCCTCACTTGCTTCAGGTAAGATTAATGTTCATGATTCAACAATAAAAATAAAAAAACTGGGCAAAAATGGCATCCATGGGAAGAGTGCCAAAGCCACTGCTGACTAAAAAGAACACAATTTAGGTTTTGGAGTGGCCTAGTCAAAGCCCTGACTTAAATCCAATTGAGATGCTGTATCATGACCTTACACAGACCGTTCATACTGGAAAACTCTCCAATGTGGCTGAATTAAAACAATTCTGCAAAGAAGAGTGGGCAAAAATTGCTTCACAGCAATGTCAAAGACTCATTGCCAGTTATCGCAAATGCTTGATTGCAGTTGTTGCCACCAAGGGTTGCACAACCAGTTACTAGGTTTAGGGGCAATTACTTTTTCACATAAAGCCAGGCAGGTTTGGACAGCTTTTTTGCCTTAATAAATAAAACCATCATTTAAAAAAAAACTGCATTTTGTATTTACTCGGGTTATCTTTGTGTAATAATAACATGTGTATACAAATACTAGTGTAGCGCTAGATGATTAATCAAAGTGAATGAAAACCTAGAGAAAATGAATAAAAATGGGCAATGTGTCCCCAATTCAAGTGACAATGAATATGGTGGGACAAAACCCACTACAACACGTGAAAACGTGAAGGAAAATGTGTAGAATGTATATTGAAACACAATCTAATTGTGAAGTGATGAACAACCAAAATTTCTCGGTGACAATAAAGGGAAATGGCACTATAATATATCAGAAAAATTCAATAGGAAAAAAATGGCATATGAAAGTTCATATATGGTGAATAGGGATGAGCCGAACAACCCCCCCCCCCCCCCCCCCGGTTCGCACCAGAACCTGCGAACGGACCGAAAGTTTGCGCGAACTTTAGAACCCTGTTAAAGTTTATGGGACTCGAACGTTCGGAATCAATAGTGCCAATTTTAAAGGCTAATATGCAAGCTATTGTCCTAAAAAGGGTTTAGGGACCTGGGTCCTGCCCCAGGGGACATGTATCAATGCAAAAAAAAAGTTTTAAAAAAGGCAGTTTTTTCGGGAGCAGTGATTTTAATGATGCTTAAAGTGGGAAAAAAAGTGAAATATTCCTTTAAATATCATACATGGGGGGTGTCTATAGTATGCCTGTAAAGTGGCATGTGTTTCCCGTGTTTAGAACTGTCCCTGCACAAAATGAAATTTCTAAAGGAAAAAAATTAAAAAAAATTGTACTCACCGTAAAATCCTTTTCTCTGTCGTCCATGGACGGACACAGCTCCTTAATTCTTGACAGTTGGGTTATGTTCCTGTTCTATAGGAGAGGACTAGGTAGAACATGTTAGATATGTAATACATGTTACTTTAACAGAGTTAAAAAGCCTCCCTCCGTACATAAAACTCTCCACCCTTCAGCAGCAGCCTCAGTTCGTAACAAAGCAGTACAAACTAAAAAAGGAGAGGTGGGTGCAACAGAGAAAAGGATTTTACGGTGAGCAAAAAAAATCCTATTTTCTCTTTTTGTCCATGGACTGACACAGCTCCTTAATTCTTGACGACATTTGGGACGTCCCAAAGCAGTGTCAAAAAAAACGAGGGGTGGGCACAGTATCAAAAAAACATTTTCACCCCAAACAAGCAGAGCTCCTCAACGGAGGAGTTGCAACCTCAAAACAGCCGCCTGCAAAACTTTGCGGCCAAAGCTAGCATCCGAAGATGCACTCACATCAACCTTGTAAAATTTGGTAAAAGCGTAAACGGACGACCAGGTCGCCGCCTTACACACTTGTGATACAGATGATTGAAGTCGGAAAGCCCAAGAGGCACCAAAAGCCCTGGTCGAACGCGCCGTAACGGGAAAGAGGCGCCCGCCCCTAAGGGCATAGGCCTGGATGACGGTCCACCTGATCCACCGAGAAATGGTGGCCGACGAGACCACCAGGCCCCTTTTGTGGACCGGACACCGACACAAACAGTGAGTCAGACCTCCGAAACTGAGCCGTAACAGACAGGTACACCTGCATGGCCCGTACCACGTCCAAAGTGTGGAGCGCAGACTCTCTGGGATGCGATGACCGAGGAACATAAGGATGGAAGTACAATGTCCTCATTCTGGTGAAAAGCCGAAATCATCTGTGGAAGAAACTAAGGTCGCGGGCGTAGTACCGCTTAATCCTTATAGAGGATCAAACATGGGGACTTGCAAGGCAAGGCCACCAATTCAGAAACCCTTCTGACATAAGTAATGGCCACTAGAAAGGCCACCTTCTGAGAACACGTCAGGAGAGGAATCTCACTGGTGTTCTCAAAAGTAGATTCCTGAAGGACCGAGAGCACCAGGTTCAAATCCCGAGGAGGGAGAAGTGGTCTAATTGGGGGAAGCCCCCGTCAATACTCCTGTACAAAAAGGTACCCACCAGGGAATGGAACGCCAACGGCCATAGAAAGAAAACAGCTAAGGCTGAGACTGACCCTTTGGTGGTGCTTAAAACAAGTTTTTGATCCACTCCATGCTGTAAAAACAGCAGGACCCTGGGAACCGAACACTTCCGTGGACGGCACTTCATCTCCACGCACCTGGAGACGTAGGCCTTCCAGGTGCGATGGTAGATCTTGCAGGAGGAAGAATTCAGTGCCCTCAGCATGGTCGAGATGACTGAATCCGAAAGACCTCTGTCCCTTAGTACCTGGCTGACGATAACCATGCCATACGGCCAGCGGCTGTAAGGCAGGATAAAGTGTGGGACCTTGAGACAGAAGGTCCTCCCGCATTGGCATCCGCCAGCGTGTCCGCCACCAGGTGTACGAAGTCGGCGTACCAAGGACGTAGGGGCCAATCCAGAGCGATTAGGATCACCAGGATCCCCTCCATCAGCACACTGAGGAGCAGCCGAGGAAGCCACATTAGTGGAGGATAGGCCTAAACTAGCCGACACTGACCCCACGTGGCCACCAACGCGTCTGCCCAGGGATCACTGGACCGGACCACGAATCTCGGCATCATGCAATCGAGTCGCGAAGCCAGGAAGTCCACGTCTGACGTCCACCTCCTGCAAAGGGAGTAGAAACCCCTCCGGGTGCAAAGAGCATTCCCCTTGTTCAACAACTGGCGACTCAAATAGTCCGCCAGTTAGAGTTCCACACCGAGAACGTAGACAGCCGACAGAGCCGGCACGTTTCTTCCTGTCCACCGCAGGATAACCAGAAGGTTGACATAAGCCACAGCCGTGGCATTGTCCGATTGGAACCTGATCGGGAGGCCTTCTAGTCTCCACGACTTCCTGATCGCCCGAATTTCCAGAACATTGACCGGCAGATGTGATTCATCCAGAGTCCGGCGACCTTGGACCGACTGGATCCCCCAACCTCGCTTCAATAGAAAAAGAAGGGAAAAACTTCCTGGACAGAAGCCGGAATGTCAGCCATCAAGTCAGAGAGGCCCTGACTAGGCGATTCATCTGAATCTGATGATCCAGAGACAATGGGGGTGTGTTCCAGTAGGACTGAATCCCCCTCCGAGTGTGGACTCGGACAAATGGTGCTGCCTCGATGGAGGCCATCATGAGACCCATTTCACTGCCCCATGGAGCATCCGCAACTTTTCTGAAGGAAGAAAAATTCTCGCCTCTGATGAACACAGAACCAGCCCCAGGATGGTGACTGACTATAGACATGTCTTCCGCTAATTCTAAACTGAAAACAGGTTATAAAAGAAGACCATGCAGAGACCAATGATGACAATGCCATGTTGACTCAGCAAGGCTAGAATCGAAGTGAGCACCCTGGTGAAAACTCCTGAACTCCTCAAACTAAATAGTGGTTCTCTCTGACCGCTAATCACAGGAACCTCTGGTTCCTGTCGCATCTGGGGACATGCCAGCTCGCGTCCCTGAAGTCCAGGGACATCCCTGGATGGAGTGAACCGACTCCATCCTGAATTTCCAAATTCCCACCCAGTCTTGAACTGCCCCATCAGGGCAGTCCGACGAGACTGTAGGACAAAGAAACCATCCGGCGAATAAGAAAAAAAACATCGATCTTTTATGAAGCGACCACTTCACAAACTCCATGGTCGGAAAAACCAGACGGCTACACCAAGGCATTAAGGGCCTTGAGGCCTAGGAGCCATGAACAGACTCGAGCAGAATCCCTGAATCTGTCCTGCAGCGGTATGGGTATGACAACCCCCAGGAAACACTGCAATATATTGGAGAAGGAAGGACCCAGCTTACGGGGCGCCTCTACTGTTAGCCAGAGAGAAAGGCAACTCTGTCAGAGCTTCCCTAGAAACTCGGTCAGTGGACCAGTATATCAGCCTTTTCAGGTGGCGCAAAACCACCCCGAACACAGAGGCCCTGGAGGCTAAAGCAGTCGCAGTGCACCTGCTGGTCGACTTATAGAGGAAGCTGATGCTCCTCCACTGCCTGGTACAAAAGCTTTGCCCATTCATTGAGTGTTCGAGACACCAGAGACGCAGCCACTAGCGGGTGTAACGCTGACCTCAGCATGGCGAACACAGTCCTAGCCATCGCTTCTGATCACCTCCGAAAGGCAGGTGACCCCCCTGCCGGGAAAGTGGTACCCGGTCAACTTCAGAGGCAAAAACTCATATCCTTATAAAAAGGCTCTACAGGGAATAATGGACCGCTGTGCGTTGATGGACCAAAAAGGATCTCTGCGACAAATCCAGTCCCCATCTATGATCATCAATATAGAGTGGGTCGAGTGCGACAAAAACAAGGGCGCACATACCATTGGAGCGTGGACGGAAACCGGAGCACCCGGAAGAAACCCACGCGGATACAGAGAGTAACCATACAGACATATGCTGTGAATGTATTTAGTGTTGTATATAAACATATTGTTTATGTTTATAATGTGCATTGCGCCGAAGGCGCGCATGTCATAGGAGCGTGGGAGGAAACCGGAGCACCCGGAGGAAACCCACGCAGACACTATAAACATAATTGTGTATGTTTAAACTATGGCGCCGAGGGCGCTTAATCCTCTCTGAATCCAATCCGAGTATAAGTGCTGCCGAAGCAAGCACCAAGCTGCACACAAAAAACAACCTCTGACCCTCAGAACAGAGGTCCTGTCCGAGTCAGAGCATCCCTCAGGATATGGCGGGAAGCCACAGGTGCAGGGGCACTGGCTGTTGCCTCTCAGATACTGACTCCATGTCACACAGAAAGCTCTCAGGGACTAGTCAAACTAATGATCAAAGTCCCCCCCCTCCATGCTGCACCGACCGGGGGGTCACCCAGGGGACACACCTGCCCAGAATGAGACCGCTCAGCGTCATTGCCCGCCTCTATACACTAAGACTGTGTATCACTATAATATCCACTGTGTGTGTAAACAGTGAGGGAAGTTTTGAAAAGAATTGTGCTTGCCATCCATAAGTCAGTACTAAAGACCCGCACTGCGCCAAAGATGGCCGCCGGACGCCTCAGGAAAGGGAGCGACCACAAGAAAATGGCCGCCCGCAATAGCAACTGCGCCAGAGTGCGGCCATGGGAATATGGCCGCCAATGGGGAAAAACAATGCAATATAAAACACCTTGAAAATGGCGCCAGTGCTGTCAAAATGGCGTCCGAGCACCGCGATGTGGATGAGAAGGCCATGCATGGGCATTCCCGGAGTAGAGCACTCCCCACAGAGGAACGGGCTACGACACCACACTGACCCCCACCGGGACCCGGTGCCTCTCAGGTACGCCCCGGTCGCAGCCAGCCCCGCTGGGGCAGAAGGGATAAAGGTGACAGAAAACAGGGAAGGGGAGGACAGGAGAACCCCCTTTCCCAGGAATGCCCAGCTGTTCACACCCGCCGAGGCAGGGGGAACTGTACTTACCCGGCCAAACGAGGACCTGCTGGTGCGTTCCTGACAGGCCTACAACCGAGCGGTACGGAGTAGCTGTCGGCCCGGTCCACCGTGAAAGAGAAGCAAGCAGATGAGTCATTGTGGACCCTGGAGCAGAAGCTCACCGGCCACCCCTGGAGTCATGGGGTATGTCGTGACAGACCCGACGCCCATTTGCAAGGGACTGTAACACGCTCGATGGCCGGATCGGGGGGACTACAAGGATCTATAATATCCTGCCTGTCATGCCCAGGCGGCAGTTGATCGAAGATCTTAAAAATAAAAATTTCTTCAGGACTCAAGTCCCAAAAGGGAGCCACGTCCATCTCCTCTGCTAGGCAGAAAAAAACGGAGGCTGCTGCTGCAGGGTGGAGGGTTATGTACGGAGAGAGCGCCCCCTAGGTGGGGCTGTTCAACTCTGTTAAAGTTACATGTATTAAACATCCAACATGTTGTGCCTAGTCCTCTCCTATAGAACAGGAACATAACCCAACTGTCAAGAATTAAGGAGCTGTGTCCGTCCATGGCCGAAAAGAGAAAAAGTAATTTAAAACTGCTTGCGGCTTTAATGTAATGTCTGGTCCCGGGAACATGGATGAAAATCATTGAGAAAAATGGCACGGGTACCCCCCCACCCCCTCGGGTCTTGTATGGATATTAAGGGGAACCCCGCACCTAAATTAAAAAAAGGAAAGGCGTGGGGCCCGAGGCCCTATATACTCTGAACAGCAGTATACAGGCGGTGCAAACAAGACAGGGACTGTAGGTTTGTTGTTAAGTAGAATCTGTTTGTAATTTTGAACTGGTACATTTCTACAGTGTAGCTCCAGACAAAAAATCTATTTTTAAGATTTTTGGAAAACATAGGGAAGGGTCATCACCCCTGAAACATTTGTTTTGCTGTCTGTGCACCTCTTCAGAAGATTTCACCTCACTTTCTGTCCCAATGACAAATGTTTTTTGAAAATTTGGGGTTTTTAGTGAAACAAGGATTGGTGATAAAGCATCAGTGGAGAGGAGACATGTTTTTTCCCATATTAACTCTTACAGGAGAGAATTTCCCTTCCTAGTGGTAGATTTCCTCTCCCTTCCTGTTGTCTCTTTCCGCTTGCAAGTAGGAGTCGTTTGTAAGTTGGATGTTTGAAAGTAGGGGCCTGCCCTATACACTCTGTAGAAATTTTGGCCTTAGGTGTTGGTGGTGCCACAACACTGCAAGCCCTCACAGTTACTCTTGGTAGGCGCTGGAACGGGCCCTGCTGTGAAACATTATATCAAGAATTGGAATTACATGCATCTGTTGAACAGGGGCAGAAAAATTGGGCCTTTGGCACTGGTGCTGGATACTCTAGTTGGAGCGCAGGAATGAGCCCTGCTGCAAAGTATTGCATCGGAAATTGTAATTACACACCCCTGCTACGCAGGGGCTGAAAAATTGGGCCTTAGCCACTGGTGGTGGCGCCCAGAACCAAAAATGTTCTTACAAGCTATCAGCATGATCATTGAGGAGGAAGAGGATAGTCACTCAGCATCAGCATAGCCAGTCTTAAAGGGATCTGACATTTCAAAAAACATTATTCGGTTACATCAGCATCAGGTGCTTGGTAGCTGGTGGTGATCCAAGACTGATTCATTTTTATGAAGGTCAATTGATCGACCGAGTCGGTGGACAGGCGCACCCTGTGATCGGTTACAAAGCCTCCAGCAGCACTAAATGTGCGTTCTGAAAGAACGCTGGATGCAGGACAGGCCAGTATCTCAATTGCATACTGTGCATCTCTGGCCAGTAATCCATCTTCAAGACCCAAAAACCCAGAGGATTTTCGGTGGGAAAGGTGTCCAAGTCTGATCTTGCCCCTAGGTATTCCTGCACCATGTAAAGCAGACGCTGGCGATGGTTGCTGGAACCGTTCATACCTTGGGGCTGCGGACTAAAAAATTGTCTGAATGCATCGGTCAGACGGCCACCTTCTCCACCGCTCCTTCTTTGACTGACCGAAGCCTCAGCAAAACGTTGTCCAGGACCAGGAATTGTAATCTCCCAGTCTCTGGGAACGCGTTGCAGAGACCTTTCTGCAAGGCCTCCCGAAGAGGTTTCATCCTATGCGCCCTCTGCGACGGCAAGATAAGGTCCGCAACCTTACCCTTGTAACGTGGATCAAGGAGGGTTGCCAGTCAGTAATGATCCCTCTCCTTGATAGCACGAATACGAGGATCCTTCCGCAGGCTTTGCAGGATCAGGGAGGCCATGCAGCGTAGGTTTGCTGAGGCATTCGGTCCGGAGTCCTCTGGGTCACTCAGGACGACATGATCCCCAGCCACCACCTCCCAGCCACATACAAGTCCATGGGTTTCTTGGGACGGTAATTGATCCCTTGAAGACTGCTGCTGATGCTAGGCTCCACCTCCATGCTGACACAATCCTCCTCCTCCTCCTCTTCCTGTGTGATAGGCGGGCCAGCAGGAACACTGTCTGGGTAAAGGGGGCCTTGAGAGGTAAGGAAGTCCTCCTCTTCCTCCCTCTGTTCTGCCTCAAGTGCCCTGTCCATTATTCCACACAGTGTGTGCTCCAACAGGTGGACAAGAGGGACAGTGTCACTGATGCATGCACTGTCACTGCTCACCATCCTCGTGGCCTCCTCAAATGGTGACAAGACAGCGCATGCATCCCTGATCATGACCCACTGGCGTGGCAAAAAAAACAAAAACAAGCTCCCCTGACCCTGTCCTGGTGCCATATTGGCACAGAAACTCATTGATGGCCCTCTGCTGCATGTGCAACCACTGCAGCATGGCCAACGTTAAGTTCTACCTGGTGGGCATGTCACAGATTAGGTGGTTCTTGGGCAGGTTGTATTCCTTTTGGAGGTCAGCCAGCCAAGCACTGGCATTATATCACCGGCGGAAATGCACACAGTTTCCTGGCCTGCCTCAGGACCTCCTGTAAGCCCGAGTACCTGCCCAAGAACCACTGCACCACCAAGTTAAGGACGTGAGCCAAACAGGGCACATGGGTCATTTGTCTCTGTCGGAGGGCAGAGAGGAGGTCGGTGCCATTGTCGCAAACCACCATTCCTGGCTTAAGCTGGCGTGGCGTCAACCACCTCTGAGCCTGCCCCTGCAGAGCTGCAATCTCTGCCCCAGTGTGGCTCCTGTCCCCCAAGCACACCAGCTCAAGCACCGCATGGCATTTTTTTGTCTGCGTACTTGTGTAGCCCCTTGAACGCCTACGGAGCACCGCTGGTTCCGAGGACAAAGCACAGGAAGAGGCCATGGAGGAAGAAGAAGAGGAGGGGGTGGAAGAGAGAGGTGTGTCAGAATCACCAGTAGTAGCATTTTGGAGGCGTGGTGGCGGAACAACCTCTAACACTACTGCACCTTGTCCTGCATCCTTCCCAGCTGCCAGCAGATTCACCCAACGTGCCGTCAAAGATAGGTAACGTCCCTGTCCATGCCTGCTGGACCATGAGTCAGCGGTAATATGCACCTTACCGCTGACGGCCCTGTCCAGCAAGGCCAAGACATTGCCTTCCATATGCTGGCAGAGAGCCGGAATCGCCTTCCGTGAGAAAAAGTGGCGTTTGGGAACCTGCCACTGAGGAACCGCACATTCCACAAACTGACGGAAGGGGGCAGAGTATACCAACTGAAAAGGGAGCAGTTGAAGTGCTAGAAATTTAGCCAAGCTAGCATTCAACCGCTTGGCATGTGGATGGCTGGGAGCAAACTTCTTTCAGCGGTGCAGCAGCTGGGGCAGGGAAATTTGCCTGGTACAATCTGACGTCAGTGTACCGATCGCAAGTACTTGGCTGTGACACACCTAATTCTACACCTTCATTCCTCTCAGTGCAGGTTTCATAGAGGACTGAAGGTATAGTGGAGTTGGAGATCCCAGATGATGAGGAGCAAGGAGAGGTCAGTTTTGTTCTTTGGTGTGGGTCTATTAGGTACGCTTGCCAACGAACTGCATGGCAGGTTGACATATGTCTGGTCAAGCATGTGGTGCCCAAGCGGGTGATGTTTTGGCCATGCGAGATACGCTTGAGACATAAGTTGCAAATAGCAGTGGTGCAATCTGATGCACTCGTCTCAAAAAAAGGCCCACACCAAATAACTTTTGGAAGAACACGCAGAGACAGCAGCACCCTGCACATGTGGAGCTCTGCGGTGTGATTCAGTCGGTGTGCTGCCCTTAACCTGGCCCCTGGAGGGCATCCTACCTCGTTGGAGATGTGCCTCCTGCTCCTCTCTCCTATCAGGCACCCACGTGGAGTCAGTGACCTAATCATCCCCTCCCTCCTCATCGCTGGAGCAAACCTGGCAGTATGCTGCTGCTGGGGGAACATGACTGCCAGATTGCTGTCCTTCTTGGGCACCCCTCTCTCTGGGCTCACGTTACTGCCTTCCTCTAGCTGGGTAACCATGGGAGCCTTCAAAACGCTGGCCATCCTCCTGGAGCATGTACCCAACACTGTGGTCAAACAGTTTGGGGGACTCCGACATGGTGGGGCTAGGGAAGGAGTAACTGATGTCATTGAGCCGAGGGAAGAGGCCGCGTTGGCAGCTGCTTTGCCAGACAAAGTACCCTGAGCCTGGGTGAGCGGATGAGGAGGATGAGGACGGCTTGGTCATCCACTCAACCAAGTCTTCGGCATGATGTGGCTCAACACGGCCAGCTGCCGAAAAAAGGACAAGCGTGTCCCACGGCCACGTGCTGAGGATGTACCGTGTCTACGACCAGCACTGTTGCCTCTAGACACAGAGCCTGCTTGCTCTCTTTTATTGGCTTGTGACTGCCTCTCCTTGTTGACCTTCCAGACATATTAATGGCCTGCAGTGAGATGTAGCTGCACAAAGCTGGGATGTATATATATATATATATATACTGATTATACTGCAGCTAGCAGAATCAACTGCCTGCTTGTAGTATTAGTATAAGAACACCAGCAATTGTCTTCAGGTAGCTTTAGGTGCACACTGTGCAAAGGACACAGTACACTAACTGTAAATACTGCAGCTACCACAATCACCTGCCTGCTTCACAGTATATTAGGAAGAGAATAACAGGAACGGATCTAGCTAAACGGAATCCAGTGTGTGTGTGTGTGTGTGTGTGTGTGTGTGTGTGTGTGTGTGTGTGTATGTATATATATATATATACACACACACACACACACACATACACATACACCACCTAGGATGCAAATATATCCTCCATACACTAACTGCAGCTAACTGACTCGCCTGCCTGCTCTAACTTAAATGACACGTCTCTGTCTATCTCTCTCCGCCGCCGCAACACACTACACAAGGCCGCCACGCAGGCGGCCTTATATAGTGTGGGGCATGTACTAAACCCCCTAAACCAAAATTGGCCAAAGCCACCCTGCCTTTGGACAATTACGGCTCTCTGTACAGACGGCGCTGTGATTGGCCAAGCATGCGGGTCATAGTTCATGCTTGGCCAATCATCAGCCAGCAATGCACTGCAATGCTGCAGTGAATTATGGGCCGTGACGCACCACTCGAATTTGGTGCAAACGGCCCATAATGTTCGCAATTCAGCGAACAACCGAACAGTCGATTTTCTAGTCGAACATGGGTTTGACTCGAACTCGAAGCTCATCCCTAATGGTGAACATCAAAGTCAAGGTCCGACAGGGTAAACAGCTTCCAGGTTGGGTATTGGCATCAAATCCAAAGGGGCAATCAGATGCCTAGAAGGACTTCCACAATTGTCAGATAAAAGATTGAACACTCTTACCGACTGTGGTGGACTCGCATGTCATACGACAGTGGGTCAAACAGACATTGAACTCTTGGTTCTGGATACTCCAAACGCTGCAGGAATGTTGCTCTGAATGGAATGGTAGACCAAACGACGAAAACCACGAGACCAGTGAAGCAAGCAGGGAACCGACAGCCAGATGAAAATGGAAGGGGTGGTAATGAGATGGACAGGCGCACCCTGTGATCACCAAATCACCAATAACCCAACGTGGCATGCAATAGAAAAAAGAGCTCCATATGGTGCAAATCAACCAGATATGGTTTATTTATAAAAAAAAAATCGTACAAGGCAATGTAGGATACAAACGGTAAAAGTGATCATAAAAAGTGCAAAAAGGATAAAATCAATGTGGGAAGGGTAAAGATGCTGTTCCGACTCAAAATGGTCTTCAACAGGGGCATTTTCTTTAGTAATCCGGATGATGGTATGTTATGAACTATTATGTCCCTTTATATGAGGCTATACTCCAAACTTCTTCATATTTACCGGGTGGATAACAAACCCTTCTTTCCCCTCTCGGAGTGCCTCTAATTTATACCTTGTCTTTATCCTTACATTATTGATTACTTGGCGATGTAGTATGGACATTGCCCTCTGGGTTGTTTGGACAATGGACACTCTCGGCACTGATCAGGCAGACTCTATCATTGGTACACTATCAATCTGTTTCAATAGCCTTGAAAAATATATATGTAAACCATGAACCCAATTCAGCTACGACGCATCAGCCTTTACAGAAGGCTATGTGTACAAACGGACTGGATATGTTCCCAGCAGAAGAGGAATTCTATGTGTTACCACACCTATAATCCTGTTATTTAAGCCAAATTAATTTTCTTGCCAACTACCCCCCTTGCTCCTTGACTGTACCAAATATGTTTCCTGATCGCTTATTGCCATTATCTCCCTATGCCTAATATAGATAATACAGTTCTTACCCCTCAACAACTCAGGGGCCCCTTGTATAGCGCATATCATTCATGACGACTATCCCGATCCCAACCTTGGGACGGATAGCAATCACTCTAATTTACATATTATTTCACTTATTTTATATTAATTCACTTTCATTCCATATTCACACATTATCACCCAATCCATCACAGGGGGATTTTGGACTAACCCGTCCTTATACCCCCAACACCCTCATTCCACACACAATTAACTTCCCTTGCATTTTTCCACTTCTCACATTAGGTTGTCTAATCAATTCACCTGGGATGTGTTTGTAGAACCTCCATCAACCATTATTATCGGTGGCTGTTCATGTATACCACCCCTTCCCTTAACTCCCACGGCATAATCTAGATGCCCATTTTTAATACTGATGAATTGCTGTAGAGGCCCTGGTCGTATGCTCTGCCCTGCCCTATGGTGTTTTGCATCTTAATGACACTTCCCCCCCCCTTGTCATTCAGCCGTCAATTGTGTGACAATGCCTTATGTCAGACCAATTATACTCCCACTTGTCAATTACTGTATTATCCATGCTTTAATTTATTATGTTTGCTTTTTTGTATCCAGCACCCTTTGAATGTCTTGTGCGATCCCCGTTGCCTGTGCCTCCCCTTAGAGGCGGACTTGCTTTTCCCCAGGTGCCCATCCCCCTCTTGTTCTCTGCGAGCCCAGGGCCTCCGCCCACCAGCTCGTTGTGAACGCACATGCGCAGTAGCGCGGGATTGCGCACCTGCGCAGTGCGGGAGAACTGACCCGGTGATGTCAGACGTCGATGTCCGGCGGCGTCATGGGCGTCCCCTAAATGGGGAGCTCATTTAATGGGCCCTCTGGCCCGTGGATGAGCATAGCGGATCCCTCCATTGACGGTATTTGTGTGGGGCACCGACAGGAAGGATGCAGCCGGCAACCAAGGAGTTTCATGGGTACGTCTACCCCCCTGCCTCAGCTCATGCATTACCCTGCACCCGAGGCTACAAAGACTTATACTTTAAGCACATATCCTTTGCTGGTCAGTTACCAGCAACATTGGATCTATTTATCCTTTTACCCTATGACTCCTTTGCGCAGCTGTACCAACCAGCATCCACCTTTCCACCTGTCATTTTGCACCCACAATACCAGGAGCCTCTTGTCTTCTTGGTCATGGCCCTCAAGTCATCTCCTGATACAATCACCGTGGTAAGTTAAAATCTCATTTGACCTCCTGCCCAATGCTTCCACTAGCTAGGGCTGGGGCACCCCCTCTTTCCTCCCTTTTCCCTTCCCCTCCCCATTCTATACTTCCTCTCATCCCCTTCACCCTCCCCCCTTTCCCCCCCTTTTTCCTCCTCCCCCCTCTTGTCCCCTCTCTCCTCCCCCCCTCTTTCTCTTTCCCCCTTCCCTCCTTTCCTTCCCTCTCTGTCTTCCCTCCTCGTGCCTCCCACTTCCCCCCCCTCCCTTGCCACCCTCTTCCCACCTCATTCCCCCTCCCCTTCTCCACCCCCTCTCTCCCCACACGTTTCCTCTTTCTCTCTTCCCCTTTCCTTTTTTCCCCCCTCTTCCCCTCCCCTCCCTCTTATTCCTTCCTCTCCCACTGTCCCTTGCCCTACCCTTGCCATGTACGCTGCATCTGGATTTCCACCAATATTATACCTTTTGTCAGAGATCTACGCACAATTCCACTCGTCTGCCGCGGGTGGAATCTAGTTGGGCAGCCTGGGTTCGCACATGACCTTTTTCATTGGGTAAGCTATTTTTGCTACTTATGTATTATATGCTGTAATCCTACTTATCTTGAACCATATTTTGTTTTTGTGTTTCTTACTGTATTATTTGTTCCATAGATTGGCTCTCCTGAGGAAGCGGTTTACTGCAAAACTAGTAGACACCCTGACTAATCGATAAATTGAAAATCACAGATATCTCTTGGGGGAACCCTGAGCATCTGTTTTTTCTCTTTTAAAATGTTAATTGTATATTTGTTTTTAATCTACAATAGACTTTTTTATATTACATTGTATATTGTCTTATCAGTACCGAGATAGTCCATTAATTCCTTGGGTGGGAACTCTATAGGGTTAGCTTCAGCAACTTACTCCCTTGCCCCCACCCATTCCTGTTTTTCTTTTATCTGATACAATTGTGATAGTCCATCTAGGCATCTGATCGCCCCTCTTGGATTTGACGCAAATTCCCAACCTGGAAGCTGTTTACCCTTCCTACAGCACCTATGAACTTTCATATGCCATTTTTTGCACATTTCCTATTGCATTTTTCTGATATATTATAGTGCTATTTTCCTTTATTGTTTTAATAGTCACCAAGAGATTTTGGTTGTTCATGACTTCATACTTAGATTGCGTTTCAATATACATTCTACACATTTTCCTTCTTCACGTTTTCACGTGTTGTAGTGGGTTTTGTCTCACCATATTCATTGTCACTTGAATTGGTGACACTTTGCCCATTTTTATTAATTTTCTCTAGGTTTTACTCAGATGTTTCCTTTCACTTTGATCCATCATCTAGCGCTACACTAGTTTTTGTATACTGCTCTTTGACTTTGAGTGTTTAGCTACTATTTTCTCACTTTTTTGGGTTTAGCACAGTGTTTTCACCCCTTCTTCACATATTAACATTTGTTTGATGATCCGAGTCATTTAAGTGGGACAAATATGCAAAAAAATTTAATCAGAAAGGGAGCAAAAAGTATTTGGGGGGGGGGGGGGGACAGAAGAACATTGCAATTATTTGTTGGCAATACAGATACATATTATACACTACATAATCATATTTGTGTGAGAATACTTACATCCCACTGTAGATCAAATATCATGAATGCATCCGTCTAGGTTCAAGACAGGGGAGCCAGCCAGTTGGAAGGACTATCCTGATGGAGTGAAGGCCCAAACCAAATAATGTACGACCGGAAATTCCAAAAAAAATACAATTGGCGCACGGCTTTAGCAAGGAAAGCTCTACGACGACTGCAGTGGAAGCAAGCAGGACGTTCCAGAATTGGACTCAAACCAGCCCATCAAATCTCACAAGGAAGCCCGAAAATAAGGGAGGGTTTAGCGCTGGTTTCTATGGAAAAGCAACATAAAAGGTATATGTAGATACTTATATATAAATGTAAAATTAAAATGAGAATTCCCATCCCCAGAGGCGGGTGCATAAGCATCCCCTTGGGGGAAACAGTTAAGTTTAGGTTTGGTAAGGAAAGTTTTGTACCTGATGAACCAGTATATTAAGAGTCCACTCCCTGGCTGTGCAGCAATCTAACAAGTGAAAATGGGGCTTTATATATAAATTAATGGCTGACAATACAGCCAATCAGAGGTGGTTTTGGAGTTTGGCGCCAAAATATTCCTGCCAAACGGCAGGAGGAGTTGGGGGCGGGATCCGGCTATTGATAAGCCGTGCTTTTCTTTTCATGAGGAAAGAAACGAAAGCGAGAGGAGCCCTCGCATGGAAGGGCAGCCTTCGGTCTGAGCGGCGTCACCGCGTAGATACGCGGTGACGTCAGACGTCAACCCGACCGTCAGCACAAAGGAAGGGCGGAAGTGTGTGGCAAGGAGAGAAGTCCTGCGGCGCTTGCATAACATCTAAGCAAGCGCCGAGGGGAAACATTGAAAATGTAAAGGTGAATTGCCCTGAACGCGCCAGTTGACGTGAGGGGAATTTTTGGATAAAAACTCAACTATGCTTATATGAAGTAATTGCAATAAAGCTGGAGCATGGCAAAATACCCTATCAGGGACAATTAGTGATGTGTATGAAAAGAATAACAAAATGTCCACGGAGAGGGGGATGAGAATAAAAGGGGTGGGGAAAGTAAAATAGATAATATTAGAATGAAGTGAAATAATGAAATGATAAAAACTAAATGGAAATAAATAAAAATGGGAGAAAAATGAATAAAAATTAAAATAGAAAAAGATAATGAAAAACAAATAAAATAAGAGAATATAATGATAAAGTAAAAAAAAATATATAGTGAATCATGGGAGTCGTTCGTCGAACAATTACAATCGAATTATGGTAAAAATGAATCTTTAGAGTCTGAGCTAAGTTTCCTTTTCTCCAACCTAACAAAGTGGTTGGAGAAAAAAATCTGATACATTGGCATATAAAAACTTTCGATGAATACATAAAAGATGATTTAAACCCCCTTGGACGTCGAATCCAGATTTTCCCCACTTTTGAAAATCTGGATCCGGTGTTCAAACAAGCGTGGGAAGCTAATCTAAAATTATGTTCAGTTGGTATGATGAAACTCCTCTCTGATGAATATCAGAAACGGCTCATTGATATCATTGATATCATAACGAACAATGACAAAATTTATCAAACCTCTACAGACCCATTCCACATATAAGGACCTGAATGAGAAACTCAAGACCCATATCGAGTTATTTAAGAAATCCATTTTGGCCAAAAAGGAATTTAAATATATGCGCGATAAACAGGCCTTTGAGAAGGGTAGGGCCTACAGATGGTCTTCCAATATTAACCCTAGATTTCAACGTAAAAATGATAGCCAACGCCCGGCACAATCTGATATGTCGGATACATCCTCTGTCTCATCGAGCATTCATACGTGCCAATGAAGGGGAGATGCACTAGACCAGGGCTCGACAAACCCCGGGCGCCAGGTCGCCATTGCGACTAGAATTAGCGACCTGGTGCCTGGGGCAGCACAGCTGGGCTATCCTGTGTCTCCGTGCCCCCCCCTCCACGGGATCGCGTCGGGCCGCGCCGGCCGGTAATTGAGGCCGCGGCTTTGCGGCCTTCTGCAGGCCTATGCTTCCTTCTGTGAACTAGCGCCATCTTGTGGTGGCAGTTGGTATGACAACCAGCAATGCTAATGGAGTTTCCCTGTCTGTTTTCCCTGCCATCTCCTTCCCTCTAATTAGAACCCCCAAACATTATATTTTTTATTCTAACACCCTAGAGAATAAAATGGTGGTCGTTGCAATACTTTCTGTCACACCGTATTTGCGCAGCGGTCTTACAAGCGCACTTTTTGGGGAAAAAATACACTTTTTTTTTAAATAAAAAAATAAGACAACAGTAAAGTTAGCCCAATTTTTTTTTATATTGTGAAAGATAATGTTACGCTGAGTAAATTGATACCCAACATGTCACGCTTCAAAATTGCGTCCGCTCGTGGAATGGCGACTAAATTTTACCCTTTAAAATCTCCATAGGCGACGTTTAAAAAATTCTACAGGTTGCATGTTTTGAGTTACAGAGGAGGTCTAGGGCTAGAATTATTGCTCTCGCTCTACCGATCGCGGCAATACCTCACGTGTGGTTTGAACACCGCTTTCATATGCGGGCGCTACTCACTTATGCGTTCGCTTCTGGGCGCGAGCTCGGCGGGACAGGGCGCGTTCCTGGCTCCTAACTTTTTTAGCTGGCTCCCAGATTCCAAGCAAATTTGTCAAGCCCTGCACTAGACCATCAAAAAGAAACCGTGACTTTGAGAATTCCTCCACTACTAACACCAAAAAAACGTCCTCCAAAACAGCACCCTCGCACCCCCTTCCCATCAGCACCTAGTACTTCCACATCAGTGTCCTTGGATGCCTCTGTTCCTGCACATGAATCACTTGAAGGTACTAACACCTTTGTTACACCTAAAGTTCCCACAATGTTCACTAAGAATTCGGGAAACTTACCAACCCCCCACAACCTAATCCAGACTTAGTTTTGTGGCTTAATATTATCAATTTATCGTCACACGTCCTCACTACTGATGAGATCTCGGTCCTTTCAAAAGGGCTTACCCTTTGTCCTAATAAGTCTACTGATAACTTTGAGATAATTAAAGATCTCCATCTTTATGCCCGCAAATTACTTCTTAAAAGCATATTTGAGAAGAATGATCCAGATACACGGGAATTCCATACATACAGCGAACGACAGGCTATAAAAGAATCTCAAATCCCTACTTGCCGAAAATGAACCAAGGGATTTCGTTGACACCTTGGACCTCGATTCACTTTTGTCCAATACCAATACAACCCACTCGGAGGTTTTAAACATTCCGAAAACTTCCCTCAAAAAAACATCATCCCTATATCCAGCACCCAGTTCTAATAAGGGGGTAGCTAACTTTCTTAAAAATACTAGTCATGAAATCAATCTTGTACCCACACAACATAACCGTGCCAACCTTACTCCAAACGAGAGGGCGGCCCTCAAAGATTTATAAAAAAATTACCGGATCACTTTAAATTGTCAGACAAAGGAGGGAACAGTGTCATTATGGACAACCCTCAATATAGCGAAATGTGTCAAAATATCTTAAAGAATCACGACTGGTATCGACCGGTTAGCAGTGGTGTTGTGGATGCCTTAACAAGAAATTTTATGATATGGTCGATGAGGCATTCCAACAGAATATTATTTCTAAACAAACGTTGGATTTCATTTGCACTCCCTTTCCTCGAATACCTACTTTCTACTCCCTCCCTAAGATTCACAAAAACTCCCTTAACCCCCCCGGACGTCCCATTATATCTGGCAATGGAGCTATTACCGAAAACCTTTCACGGCTCATTGATGAGCATCTATGACCTTTTTTTTTTTCAGTATCCCTTCTTATGTCAAAGACACGCCTCATTTACTGCGCATCATTGAAGGAGTACAGATTCCTACAAATTCTATCCTCGTCAGCATTGACGTAGAAGCACTTTACAGCTCGATCCCTCATTCCTTAGGCGTGGCTTGCAACAGACATGTTCCGTCACAAATTAGTCATCATGAACACTCATTTAATTAATTTATAGTTCAATCTTTGGACTTTGTACTGAGACACAATCTATTTACTTTTGACGGTCAATGCTTCCTCCAGGTACAGGGCGTAGCCATGGGCACTATTTGTGCCCCTGGCTACGCCAATCTGTACCTGGGGGAATGGGAGCGTGCCATTTTTTCCAGTGAGGATCTCTCGATGTACCTGTGCCATGTAGCCTTATGGCACAGGTACATCAATGACATCTTCGTTGTTTGGACTGGCTCCCAGCACTTACTTGAGGAGTGCCTTACTGCCCTAAATATCAATGAATTTAATTTGAAATTCACAATGGTATCTGACCCGAATAACAATGTTCTTAGATGTGGAAATATTTAGAGATAGGGAAAATATGCTATGCTGTAAATTGTTTCGGAAACCTACCGCAGGCAACACCATTTTACACTCTTCCAGCTTTCATCCTAGGCCTTTGATTGAATCCATTCCGTATGGACAATACTTGAGGATTAAACGTAACAGCTCTAATGAGTCCGATTATAAAAAAGAAGCGAACAACCTTTGGAAACGGCTCCTCGTAAGGGGATATAGTCATAAGTGCCTCAAAAAGGCTTTCAAACGTACTTTGAACTT
The DNA here is from genome assembly GCA_029206835.1 of Rana muscosa. Lineage (NCBI taxonomy): Eukaryota > Metazoa > Chordata > Amphibia > Anura > Ranidae > Rana > Rana muscosa. Next base: position 357,846,199 of record CM055117.1, on the reverse strand, counting down.
AAGTCGTCATGACCTATTAGGACCCAAACAAAAAGAGGAATGTGGAAAGTGACCATTCGTATCATTACCACATACTCTGACGATCATGGCCAGATCTTTGAAATTTGTCAAAAACATTGGCACCTGTTAACAGCAGACCCTGTGATAGGACCACTCGTACCTCCCAGACCAGCCATTACCTATAGACGGGCTACATCCCTACGGGATATGCTCGTGCAGAGCGAATTCCAGGGTACCACCAGAGGTGACCCCTGTAAGGAATTTGGAACTTTTCAATGTGGGAACTGTACATATTGTAAATACATGAACACTAGAAAAGATATTTAACTACCAAATGGTCAAAAATTCCGACCTAAACATTATGTGAATTGCCAAACTACTGGAATAGTATATTTACTCATATGTAGCTGCAATTGCTTCTATGTGGGTAAGACCATACAAAAGTTTTGTCAAAGACTATACCGACATTTGAAAGCGATGAGGGACAAAGATCCAGAGATCCCGCTCGGTAGACACGTTGATCAAGTTCATGGTGGTACTATACCAAAAATTAAGGTGGTAGTTTTGGATAGGGTCCATCGCAGCCCCCGAGGGGGCGATTTTGACAAATGCCTCCTTCAGAAGGAGCTGAGATGGATCTCGACCCTTAATGCCACCTCACCCCCTGGTCTTAACCAAGCTACCAATTTCAAACCCTTTTTACCTGGATTTTCGTCTGGGAAATTTGATAGGAAATTATTGAATTAGTTTCTCTTGTACCTACCCTGTACCACTGTTTTTCTAGTTGTATATTCATGCTCATTTTTGTTTTATTGTGCTTGCGTGTTTTTCGTTTTGAAAAGTTCATGTGTATTTCTTGTTGGCTGATAGTTCAATGGGATATAGGTCAGACTAGCAATTCACGATAGGATTGTATACTGCCTTCCCTGCCTTGTGTACCTATTTACCTTATTACCTCATAATATAATTGTGTGTCATCCCTCATTACAATTCGTATGGACAGATGAGATCCCAGCCGGATGTAATAGTCGGACTTACCTGGTGGTTGCCTCCACTTAGGAGTACCCAATTCTAAATGTACATTTTCTTATTACAATATAATATTTACTGTATATACTCGAGTATAAGCCGAGTTTTTCAGCACATTTTTTTGTGCTGAAAATGCCCCCCTCGGCTAATATACTCGAGTCACCTTTTTGCGCCTGATCTCCCGGACTTTGGAGAACCGGTACCGGCCGGCCGTAGTTCTCCTGGACCCCAAACTTGGCACACATATAGCCACACTCTTCCTCTACAAGTGTACAAAGTTTGTTGCCTGGAGAACCTACGGCCGGGCACCCCTTCCATAGACTCCAATGTTAAACGGTAATTTCTCTGGTGACTTTGGGGACCCGGTACCAGCCGGTCGTAGGTCCCCTGGACCCGGAACTTGGCACACATGTAGCCAATTTCTCCTCTACAAGTGTACAAAGTTTGTTGTCTGAGGGACCTAAGGACAGGGAGCACCGATTTTTCAAAGCCGGGCACCCCTTCTATAGACTCCCATGTTAAACGTCAGTCTAGTCATGGGCACAGTGAGGCATGGGCACAGTGAGGCATGCAGATGGACACCCTAGGCTTATACTCAAATCAGTTTTTTGTGGTAAAATTAGGTGCCTCGGCTTATATTTGGGTCGGCTTATACTCAAGTATATACGGTAAGTTGAATAAAATTTTATATATTAATCAGCTTGAGGACATCTTCTGGATTGGCTCTCCTGGCCCATCAAAACTCCCCAGCACAATATCAGCTCCTGACCCCATATGTGGTCCGAGGCTGCATGCTCTTATTTTGAGCATTGGGTTGTTTAATGTCTGGGTTGTGTGAGAATTTTTCCCCTTTCCCCCTCCCCTTTTTCCCTCCCCCTCTCTCTTCCCCCCTTCCTTTCTTTTTACCCATTTGCTTGCTTTTCTCTATTTAATCTAATCTCACTATTTCTTTCCCTCCTTTTCTTTCATTTTCATGCCAATTTATTTTTATCATCATTTTTCTTTATTTTTATCTTTAGTATTTTATTTTACACAATTTTTACTTTAATTCAACTTTCCCCTTTTATTTTTTATTATCATTTCATTATTTCACTTCATTCTAATATTATCTTTTTTACTTTCCCCACCCCTTTTATTCTCATCCCCCTCTCCGTGGACATTTTGTTATTCTTTTCATACACATCACTAATTGTCCCTGATAGGGTATTTTGCCATGCTCCAGCTTTATTGCGATTACTTCATATAAGCATAGTTGAGTTTTTATCCAAAAATTCCCCTCACGTCAATTAGGGTGTTCAGGGCAATTCACCTTTACATTTTCAATGTTTCCCCTCGGCGCTTGCTTAGATGTTATGCAAGCGCCGCGGGACTTCTCAACTTGCCGCACACTTCCGCCCTTCCTTTGTGCTGGCGGTCGGGTTGACGTCACCGCGTAGATACGCGGTGACGCCGCTCAGACCGAGGGTGGCACTTCCATGCGAGGGCTCCTCTCACTTTCATTTCTTTCCTCATGAAAAGAAAAGCACGGCTTATCAATAGCCGGATCCCGCCCCCAACTCTTCCTGCCGTTTGGCGGGAATATTTTGGCACCAAACTCGAAAACCACCTCTGATTGGCTGTATTGTCAGCCATGGTTTTTTATATAAAGCCCCATTTTCACTTGTTAGATTGCTGCACAGCCAGGGAGTGGACTCTTAATATACTGGTTCATCAGGTACAAAACTTTCCTTACCAAACTTAAACTTAACTGTTTCCCCCAAGGGGATGCTTATGCACCCGCCTCTGGGGATAGGAATTCTCATTTTAATTTTACATTTATATATAAGTATCTACATATACCTTTTATGTTGCTTTTCCATAGAAACCAGCGATAAACCCTCACTTATTTTCGGGCTTCCTTGTGAGATTTGATGGGCTGGTTTGAGTCCAATTCTGGAACGTCCTGTTTGCTTCCACTGCGGTCGTCGTAGGGCTTTCCTTGCAAAAGCCGTGCAGCTATTTATTTTGGAATTAACGGTCGTACATTATTTGGTTTGAGCCTTCACTCCATCAGGATAGTCCTGCCAACTGGCTGGCTCCCCTGTCTTGAACCTAGACGGATGCATTCATGATATTTGATCTACAGTGGGATGTAAGTATTCTCACACAAATATGATTATGTTGTGTATAATATGTATCTCTGTATTGCCAACAAATAATTACGATGTTCTTCTGTCCCCCCTTTCCCCCCCTTTTTGTTTTTGTATTATGTGCGTTTTAAATCGCCCATGTATGGTAGATGCTTAGAATTGGAAGATATGCAATGATTCTGTATTTTAATACACTATTACTATATAATATATTTTCTCTCTCAGAAATATCAATCCATGTACAACCAATACATTAACCCTGAAGAAGGAAACTTAATGGAAGCTGCCACGAATACAGCTACCAATATCCGAAACATGTCGGTTGCTTTTCGCCGCTACGTATAATTAATTTATATGTCATAAGCATAGGGCGATTGTATGTATTTGGTTTCAACATAAATGCATGTCAGTTCTTGTTTTAACCACTTGCTTACTGAGCATATAAACCCCCTTCCCGCCCAGGCGAAATTTCAGCTTTCGGCACGGTCACGCTTTGAATTACAATTGCGCAGTCGTGCGACGTGGCTCCCAAACAAAATTGACGTCCTTTTTTTCCCACAAATAGAGCTTTCTTTTGGTGGTATTTGATCACCTCTGCGGTTTTTATTTTTTGCGTTATAAACCAAAAAAAGAGCGACAATTTTGGAAAAAAAAACACAATATTTTTTTGATTTTTGCTATAATAAATATCCCAATTTAAAAAATAAAATAAAAATTCTCAGTTTAGGCCGATACGTATTCCTCTACATATTTTTGGTTGAAAAAATTCCCAATAAGCGTATATTGATTGGTTTGCGCAAAAGTTATAGCGTCTACAAAATAGGGGATAGAATTCTGACATTTTTTTTTTTTACTATTAATGGCGGCGATCTGTGATTTTTGTCAGGACTACGATATTGCGGTGGACACATCGGACACTTTTGACACATTTTTGGGACCATTCACATTTATACAGCGATTAAGTGCTATAAAACTGCACTGATTACTGTATAAATGTGACTGGCAGGGAAGGGGTTAACACTAGGGGGCGAGGAAGAGGTTAAATGTGTGCCCTATGAGTGATTGCTACTGTGGGGGGAGGGGACTGACTGGGGGAGGTGACCAAACTGTGTCCCTATGTACAAGGGACACAGCATCGGTCTCCTCTCTCCCTGACAGGACATGGATCTGTGTGTTTACACACACACAGACACAGATTCATGTCCTGGTCTGTGTACCGGCCGATCGCGGGTAACTGGCGGACATCGCGGCCGCCAGGCGCGCGCCCCCCAGTGGCCGGAGGAGCGGAGGCCGTATGACGACGGCCTCCCGGCATTTTAGAACCACTTTGCGGCCGTCATTTGTCGTATGATGGGCGTGAAGTGGTTAAACCTCTTTACCTTTTATAATTTTTTGCTAAAATCATGTGAAAATCTGTACAAATAAAACTTTTTAACTTTTATATATACTCCTTGGTGGCAATCCATGTTATTTTTCCAATCCATACCATCCCAGGAGCAATTTCTTAATTTTCCAAATTAACCGGGATGCGATTGGAATTAGTGGTAATTGCCTTTTATCTACTGGTTTAAATTGCTTCATTCCTAAACCTATTACATAGCAAACACACAGGCAGCGCTCGATAGGAATAGCATTAAAACTTTTATAGTCTTCAAGTAGGTAACAAAATAAATATTGCACTGGAGATAAAATCGATGTAGCTACATAAACGGTAAAAATGGTGCGAGTAATACCAAACGGTAGCAAAAGCAGTCATAAAAACATGTAGCCAAGTATGATACTGGTATAAAAATGTGTACAAAGATACCACTGCTGAATCCAGATGAGGAGGAGTTAACATCAGTCCGTCGGCATGTAGATGTCCCGTGAAGGGAACTATCACAACTCCCAGTGGATAGCTGTAGAATCCCAGGTTGATAGAGGGAAGTGATAGAGGGAAGTGTAACAGCCCTTGCGTGTGGCAGATAGTAAGGTCCCGCCGGCATGCAGATATGAAGGCACAGCAAATGAGCCCTTCAGATGGACACGGCAAGCCCCGCGGTGTCCGTGATGTCACCGGATCTCCGACGGAACTCCCTGAAGACCAGGAAGCCGGCGGAGAGGTGAGTACCGATCAAAAGAATTTTGATTGATCAAAAAAAATTATCGATTAATCGAGGAATAGTTAAATTTCCACAGCCCTATATATATATATATATATACACACACACACACACACACACACACACACACACACACACACATACATACATATACACACACACACACACACACACACACACACAGTGGGTACGGAAAGTATTCAGACCCCCTTAAATTTTTCACTCTGTTACATTGCAGCCATTTGCTAAAATCATTTAAGTTCATTTTTTTTCCTCAATGTACACAGCACCCCATATTGACAGAAAATACAAAATTGTTGACATTTTTGCAGGTTTATTAAAAAAGAAAAACTGAAATATCACATGGTCCTAAGTATTCAGACCCTTTGCTCAATATTTATTATTTGCACCCTTTTGATCTAATACAGCCATGAGACTTTTTGGGAAAGATGCAACAACGTTTTCATTTGGGGATCCTCTGCAGTTCTGTCAGGTTGGATGATAAACGTTGGTGGACAGCCATTTTTAGGTCTCTCCAGAGATGCTCAATTGGGTTTAAGTCAGGGCTCTGGCTGGGCCATTCAAGAACAGTCACAGAGTTGTTGTGAAGCCACTCCTTCGCTATTTTAGCTGTGTGCTTAGGGTTATTGTCTTGCTGGAAGGTAAACCTTCGGCCCAGTCGGAGGTCCTGATCACTCTGGAGAAGGTTTTCGTCCAGGATATCCCTGTACTTGGCCGCATTCATCTTTCCCTCGATTGCAACCAGTCATCCTGTCCCTGCAGCTGAAAAACAGCCCCACAGCATGATGCTGCCACCACCATGCTTCACTGTTGGGACTGTATTGGACAGATGATGAGCAGTGTCTGGTTTTTTCCACACATACCACTTAGAATTAAGGCCAAAAAGTTCTATCTTGGTCTCATCAGACCAGATAATCTAATTTATCACCATCTTGGAGTCCTTCAGGTGTTTTTTTTAGCAAACTCCATGCGGGCTTTCCTGCAGTCTTCCTGCGGCTTTGACCTCATGATTCTCATTTGCTCTGACATGCACTGTGAGCTGTAAGGCCGGGTTCACACTAGTGCGACACGACATCCGTCCTACTTTGGATCCGACTTTGCCCTGCGACATGAAGCCGACATATGTCCGACTTTCAATGAATGGGGATCCGATTTGGATCCCCGCCAATATCAGGCACTGTGTTTGATATGAATCTTGAAGGGGAACTCCAGGCCAAATTTTAAATTAAAAAAACGGCATGGGTTGCCCCTCCAGGAGCATACCAGGCCCTTGGGTCTGGTCTGGATTTGAACGGGCGCCCCTACGCCGAAAAAACGGCGTGGGGTCCCCCTAAAATCCAAACCAGACCCTTATCCGAGCACACAACCTGGCCGGCCGCAGGGGAAGAAGGGGGGACGAGAGCGGCCCCCCCTCCCTCCTGAACCGCACCAGGCCGCATGCCCTCAACATGGGGGGTTTGGTGCTCTGGGGCAGGGGGGCGACCTGCGGCCCCCCCCACCCCAGAGCACCCTGCCCCCATGTTGATGAGGACAGGGCCTCTTCCCGACAACCCTGGCCGTTGGTTGTCGGGGTCTGCGGGCGGGGGGCTTATCGGAATCCGGGAGCCCCCTTCAATAAGGGGGCCCCCGGATCCCGGCCCCCCCACCCTATGTGAATGAGTATGGGGTACATCGTACCCCTACCCATTCACCTGGTGGACAAAAAATTGCAATAAAAAAACACTACACAGGTTTTCAAAGTACTTTATTGCACAGCTCCGGGGGTCTTCCGACTTCCGGGGGTCTCCGGTGTCGTCTCCCGCTCTCCGGTTCTTTCTTCCGCCGGGCCTCCGCTAACTTCTTTTTAGCTCTCTTGCTAACAGAGGCCCGGTCTTCCCGTTGTCTCGTCCGGCTCTCCGTTGTCCTTCTGCCGGCCCCTCCACTAACTTCTTCGTAGCTCTTTCGCTAGTGGAGGGGCGCGGTCTTCCCGTCGCCGTCGGCTTCTTCTTCCCTCTTCTCCTCCTCGATGTTGACGCGTCGCTTCCTCTCGCTGTAATACTGGCTCTCCGCTCCGCATTAATATAGGCTTCTCATGACGTCACAGTCACATGTTCCCATGACGTCGCAGTCACATGCTCCGGGGCCATGTGCCCTGGAACATGTGACTGTGACGTCATGAGAAGCCTATATTAATGCGGAGCGGAGAGCCAGTATTACAGCGGGAGGAAGCGACGCATCAACATCGAGGAGGAGAAGAGGGAAGAAGAAGCCGACAGCGACGACGGGAAGACCGCGCCCCTCCACTAGCGAAAGAGCTAAAAAGAAGTTAGTGGAGGGGCCGGCAGAAGGACAACGGAGAGCCGGACGAGACAACGGGGAAGACCGGGCCTCTGTTAGCAAGAGAGCTAAAAAGAAGTTAGCGGAGGCCCGGCGGAAGAAAGAACCGGAGAGCGCGGAGACGACACCTGAGACCCCCGAAGTCGGAAAAGACCCCCGGAAGTCGGAAGAAGAGCGCCGGAGTCGGTAGAAGACCCCCGGAGCTGTGTAATAAATTACTTTAAAAACCCGTGTAGTTTTTTTTATTGACATTTTTTTCCTCCAGGTGAATGGGTAGGGGTACGATGTACCCCATACTCATTCACATAGGGTGGGGGCCGGGATCTGGGGGCTCCCTTATTGAAGGGGGCTTCCGGATTCCGATAAGCCCCCCGCCCGCAGACCCCGACAACCAACGGCCAGGGTTGTCGGGAAGAAGCCCTGTCCTCATCAACATGGGGGCAGGGTGCTCTGGGGTGGGGGGGCCGCAGGTCGCCCCCCTGCCCCAGAGCACCAAACCCCCCATGTTGAGGGCATGTGGCCTGGTACGGTTCAGGAGGGAGGGGGGGCCGCTCTCTCGTCCCCCCCTCTTCCCCTGCGGCCTGCCAGGTTGCGTGCTCGGATAAGGGTCTGGTTTGGACCTTGGGGGGACCCCCACGCCGTTTTTCGGCGTAGGGGTGCCCCTGCAAATCCAGACCAGACCCAAGGGCCTGGTATGCTCCTGGAGGGGGAATCTACGCCAGTTTTTTATTTAAAATTTGGCCTGGAGTTCCCCCTCAAGAGCAGCACAGCACAAGTCGCATGCCAAAGTCGGACCATGCAAGACTGCGGTCCGACTTTGATCCGACTTCAATGATAGTCAATGGGCTGAAGTCGGATCAAAGTCGGACCAAAGTAGTACAGGGAGCATTTTCAAAGTCGGACCGACATGTGTCGGACCAGTTAAGACGGCTCCCATAGGGAAACATTGATTTTCACACGTCATGCGACATGAGCTCCCAATGTCGGAGCGTTTGTCGCCCCAGTGTGAACCAGGCCTTAGGTCTTATATAGACAGGTGTGTGGCTTTCCTAATCAAGTCCAATCAGTATAATCAAACACAGCTGGACTCAAATGAAGGTGTAGAACCATAAAGGATGATCAGACAGCACCCGAGTTAACTATATGTGTGTCACAGCAAATGGTCTGAATACTTAGGACCATGTGATATTTCAGTTTTTCTTTTTTAATAAACCTGCAAAAATGTCAACAATTCTGTGTTTTTCTGTCAATATGGGGTGCCGTGTGTACATTGAGGAAAAAAAATTAACTTAAATGATTTTAGCAAATGGCTGCAATATAACAAAGAGTGAAAAATTTAAGGGGGTCTGAATACTTTCCGTACCCACTGTGTGTGTAAAGATATATATATATATATATATATATATACACATACATACACACACATGCACACACACACACACTTTTGTATAATTCATTCACGTGGAGAACTTCAAGAGCTTCAACTTGTCTCCCAGGTGCCCACAAAATACATGTAGTAATCGGTCCAATGTCCCCATGTGCTTTGCAATCCAAGCTGCGAGGTCAGACAGGGCACGCCCCTTCCCTTGCAGCCAATTAATAGCTAGCAAAGAGAATGCTGCTTGATAACTGGCGCTGATCTTGATTCCAAGCACTTTTCAGATTGGCAGCAAGAGGAAGGCTGGAATGCATCCTATTCCTCTGCATATAACTTGCCACCACTTGTCTTGGGCAAGTGCTTGGAGCTGAGACATCAAGCAGCCATGTCCTTGCTGGCTACATTATTGGATGGGTGGGGGGCATCATGTCTAACCTTGTAGCTAGGCTTACAAAGTGCATAGGAGCAGGGCCAAAGTACTACATGTGGCAACAGGACAAGAAAAGAGAGGAGTGCTTGTCATTGGGATAAAACATTTACTGAAAAACAGTGGGAGAGGATTATCAATTCTGCTGCACAGCTAGGCAAAACTAAACAGAAGCAGGAGGCAGATTTTTAAACAGAATTATTATACTTTGTCAGTTTTACTCATAAATTTCCCTCTCAGCTAAATACACATAACAAACGTGTCATAAAGGCTTTGTTAATAGACAGCCAGCTTGATTTGTGTCCAAATCTGTCGCTATATTGACAAACTTCCTTTAGTGTTTTGGTGCAATCTGCATATGGGAGGTGGAATTGGGCAATTTTACATGAGATGAGATATAAGGACCTAAAAAGTAAGCAGACGTTGTGTTTCACACTCAAATAAAGGAGGCAGAACTCCAATGACATCTTGTTCAAATAATATTTAACCCAATGACCGCACACAAACCTCCACAAGATGGAAGAGGATACAGGCTGCTCTGTAAAAGTGTTGATACGAGTCAGAATTTTCACACAGTAACACCTTGTATTTTTATGCAAAGTCTGATTTAAACACTTAAAAGTGGATGTAAACCCTCTCCTATACCCAGTGAAGTTAAAGTGGCAGTAAACCCTTTTATAATTTTCAGCCAAGGAAGCTGCCATCTTGGCCTCTGTTTAATCTTCGACTGCCATGATGCTGCACATGTGATCAGTTATGACACCTGCCATTGGATGGTTTGACAGTTTGATTGAGAGCACAACCAATGTAAAAGTTGGCATTCCCGGCATGCCAGAAAAGTAACCGTTTTTTGAAACCGTTAAATCGATGGGTTTACTTCCGCTTTAACAGCCTCAGATAATACAGAGATAAAAAAAATCTCCCTACATACGTTTTACATGCAAATCTGCCGTCTTCAACTTTATACAGGCAGTCCCCGGGTTACAAACAAGATAGGGACTGTAGGCTTGTTCTTAAGTTGAATCAGTTTGTAAATTGGAACAGGTACATTTTTTAAGTGTAGCTTCAGCCAAAAAATCTATTTTTAAGCTTTTTAGATAACATAGGGAAGGGTTATCACCCCTGTAACATCTGTTTTGCTGTCTGTGCCCCTGTTCAGAAGATGTCACCTCACTTCCTGTCCCAATGACAATTGGATTTTGAAAATTTTGGATTGTAAGTTGGATGTTTGTACGTAGGGGACTGCCTGTATATTCTTTGGAAAGTGCACATCGTGTTGGAGAATTTCTCTTCCTGTTCAGCACTGGGAGTGAATTCTTGGCATATAGCCAAGACAACTGATTTGAGGAAAGGCACCCCCCTTTCACATAGGCAGAGACTTGCAGAGCTGTGCTGTGACAAATCAAGCTCCCTGCTAATCTATAGCAATCTCCCATGACACAAATTTTAGGCTGGTTTTATCTTAGCTGACGGAGAAAATGTCAGAAGTCATCATGCTGATAACAGAGCAACAAAAAAGCAGAAAGACACGGGACTCAGAGCTTTGGAGAGAGATAAGAAAACACTACAAATATATGTGCTTAGGTCAAAATTTCATTAATCAGGTTTACATCCACCTAACCACTTACGGACCGCCGCACGGCTATATACGTCGGCTGTTTGAAGAGGGATATCTCTGTTATGGCAGCAGCTAGCTGCCATAACCCAGGTATCAATCTCTTCAGCCAACGGTCTGGTTTTCGATAATGGTGGTCTCTGTGGCGGATTCGCCGCAAGATCACGGTCATCGGCGACGGGAGAGGGCCCCCTCCCGCCGCTCTCCCGTGCCCTCCGCCGCTTACCGGAGCCGTCGGTAGCAGCGGAGGCGATCGGGTCATTCTCGTTGCTGGGTATGTAGCCGAGTGAGGGGAAGATGGCCCCCACCCGTCTCTATACCATAGCAAAGCGGAAACGACATCAAAACGTCACTTCCAACCATAGCTCTTAAAGGGCCTTTTTTTTTTTCAAATGACAATTTAATTTTTTATTGCATTTTAGTGTAAATATAAGATCTGAGGTCTTTTTGACTCAGATCTTATACAGTGGGGCAAAAAAGTATTTAGTCAACCACCAATTGTGCAAGTTCTCCCACTTAAAAAGATGAGAGAGGCCTGTAATTGTCATCATAGGTATACCTCAACTATGAGAGACAAAATGTATAAACAAATTCAGACAATCACATTGTCTGATTTGGAAAGAATTTATTGGCAAATTAGGGTGGACAATAAGTATTTGGTCAATATCAAAAGTTCATCTCAATACTTTGTTATATATCCTTTGTTGGCAATGACAGAGGTCAAACGTTTTCCATAAGTCTTCACAAGGTTGTCACACACTGTTGCTGGTATGTTAGCCCATTCCTCCATGCAGATCTCCTTTAGAGCAGTAATGATTTGGGGCTGTCGCTGGGCAACACGGATGTTCAACTCCCTCCAAAGGTTTTCTATGGGGTTGAGATCTGGAGACTGGCTAGGCCACTCCAGGACCTTAAAATGCTTCTTACGAAGCCACTCCTTCGTTGCCCGGGCGGTGTGTTTGGGATCATTGTCATGCTGAAAGACCCAGCCACGTTTCATCTTCAATGCCTTGCTGATGGGAGGAGGTTTGCACTCAAAATCTCACGATACATGGCTCCAATTATTCTTTCATGTATACGGATCAGTCGTCCTGTTCCCTTTGCAGAGAAACAGCCTCAAAGCATGATGTTGCCACCCCCATGCTTCACAGTAGGTATGGTGTTCTTTGGTTGCAACTCAGCATTCTCTCTCCTCCAAACATGACGAGTTGTGTTTCTATTAAACAGTTCTACTTTGGTTTCATCTGACCATATGACATTCTCCCAATGCTCTTCTGGATCATTCAAATGCTCTCTAGCAAAACTCAGATGGGCCCGGACATGTACTGGCTTAAGCAGGGGGACACGTCTGGCACTGCAGGATCTGAATCTCTGGCGGTGTAGTGTGTTACGGATGGTAGCCTTGGTTACGTTGGTCCAGCTCTCTGCAGGTCATTCAATAGGTCCCCCCCGTGTGGTTCTGGGATTTTTGCTCACCGTTCTTGTGGTGAGATCTTGCGTGGAGCCCCAGATCGAGGGAGATTATCAGTGGTCTTGTATGTCTTCCATTTTCTAATTATTGCTCCCACAGTTGATTTCTTCACACCAAGCTGCTTGCCTATTGCAGATTCAGTCTTCCCAGCCTGGTGCAAGTGTACAATATTGTTTCTGGTGTCCTTCGACAGCTCTTTGGTCTTCACCATAGTGGAGTTTGGAATGTGACTGAGGTTGTGGACAGGTGTCTTTTATACTGATAACAAGTTCAAACAGGTGCCAATAATACAGGGAATGAGTGGAGGACAGAGGAGCCTCCTAAAGAAGAAGATACAGGTCTGAGAGCCAGAAATCTTGCTTGTTTGTAGGGGACCAAATACTTATTTTCCACCTTAATTTGCAAATAAATTCTTTCCTAATCAGACAATGTGATTGTCTGGATTTGTTTCCACATTTTGTCTCTCATAGTTGAGGTATACCTATGACAACAATTACAGGCCTCTCTCATCTTTTTAAGTGGGAGAACTTGCACAATTGATGGCTGACTAAATACTTCTTTGCCCCACTGTATTTAAGAGGACCTGTCATGCTTTTTTCTATTCCAAGGGATGTTTACATTCCTTGTAATAGGAATAAAATTGACACATTTTTTTTTTTAAAGAACAGTGTAAAAAAATAAAATAAAAAAGGTAAAATAAATGAGAACTTTTTTTTAAACGCATTCCGTCCCGCCGAGCTCACGTGCAGAAGTGAACGCATATGTGAGCAGCGCCCGCATATGATAACAGTGTTCAAGCCACAAATGTGAGGTATCGACCATGATCGGTAGAACGAGAGCAATAATTCTAGCCCTAGATCTCCTCTAACTCAAAACATGCAACCTGTAGAATTTTTTTAAACGTTGCCTATGGAGATTAAGGGTAAACGTTTGTCGCCATTCCACGAGCGGGATTAATTTTGAAGCGTGACATGTTGGGTATCAATTTACTTGGCGTAACATTATCTTTCACAAAATAAAAAATAATAATTGGGCTAACTTTCCTGTTGTCTTATTTTTTTAATTAACCACTTGTCCCCTGCCCACTGTCAATTGACGGCGGGCGGAGGACACTCTCGTTCTGGGAGGACGTCATATGACGTCCTCCCTTTAAAACGAGCTAAGGGGCGCGCGCGTGCGCCGCCGGCGGCGTGCGTGCCAGCCGCGTTCCCAAGGCCCCGATGCGCGTGCCAGGCGGCCGCGATTGCCGCCGGGCACCCGCGATTGCCCGGGAAATGAGCAGGAAAGTGGATCTCTGTGTGTAAACACAGAGATCCACGTCCTGTGAGGGAGAGGGGACCGATGGTGTGTCCCTTGTACATAGGGACAACCATCGGTCACCTCCCCCAGTCAGTCACCTCCCCCCACAGTTAGAACACATTGAGGGAACATATTTAACCCTTTCCCGCCCCTAGTGGTTAACCCCTTCCCTGCCAATCACATTTATACAGTAATCAATGCATTTTTATAGCAGGGATCGCTGTATAAATGTGCATGGTCCCAAAAATGTGTCAAGTGTCCGATGTGTCTGCCGCAATATCGCAGTCACAATAAAAATCGCAGATCGCCGCCATTACTAATAAAAAATAAAAAAAAATTAAAATGCTATAAATCTATCCCCTATTTTGTAGACGCTATAACTTTTGCGCAGACCAATCAATACATGCTTATTGCGTTTTTTGTTTTTTTTTTACCAAAAATATGTAGAAGAATACGCATCGGCCTAAACTGAGGAAAATTTTATTTGAAAAAAAAATGGGTATTTATTATAGCAAAAAGTAAAAAATAGTGTTTTTTTTCCAAACTGGATGCTCTTCTTTTGTTTATAGCGCAAAAAATAAAAACCGCAGAGGTGATCAAATACCACCAAAAGAAAGCTCTATTTGTGGGAAAAAAAGGACGCAAATTTTGTTTGGGAGCCACGTTGCACGACCGCGCAATTGTCATTCAAAGTGTGACAGTGCTAAAAGCTGAAAAATGGCTTGGGCAGGAAGGGGGTTTTCGTGCACAGTAGGGAAGTGGTTAAAAAAAGGGTATTTTTTCCCAAAAAAGTGTGCTTGTAAGACCGCTGCGCAAATACGGTGTGACAAAGTATTGTAACTACCGCCATTATTCTCTAGGGTGTTAGAAAAAAAATGTTTGGGGTTCTAAGTAATTTTCGAGCAAAAAAAATTGTTTTTAACTCGTAAACAACAAATCTCAGAAAGAGGCTCAGTCCTTAAGTGGTTAAAAGTGTTTGTTACCCCAACACTTCATATTCCTGATGTGTCTGCTGCACCATGTACTTGTATGAGAAAGTATCTTGTTTTTTTTTGTATTGTTTCTTTTATGTGAAATCCCTTTTAATCCTGCTAGTCCCCCTGCTTTCCTATTTAAACTGGCCACACTAAGCAGGAGAGCACACAGCGGTCAGTTCTCTAGCTATGCTGGGAACTCCGTGTACTTTCCTCCAATGATCAGACTTCCCGATCCACAGCCATTCACTGGCAAGCTCAG
This sequence comes from Rana muscosa, assembly GCA_029206835.1. NCBI lineage: Eukaryota > Metazoa > Chordata > Amphibia > Anura > Ranidae > Rana > Rana muscosa. The sequence continues at coordinate 357,831,176 of CM055117.1, read as the reverse complement.
TGTGCTGATGCTTCTCCCCCCCCCCCCCCAGCTCTTATGCAGCTGAGAACAGAGGTAATGTTTTTTTAACCTGTTGGAGCCCCGGTCATAGATGAATGATGGCCTCAAGGTGGCTCTTAAAATCCGGGAGGCCGTCAATAGACATCCTCCGCTCCTCCGGCCACTGGGGGGCACGCGAGCGCCGGCGTGTCACTGACATGCCGATGCGCGTGCCTGGCGGCCGCGATATCCGCCAGGCACCCGCGATCGGCCGGTACATAGACAAGGACGTGGATCTGTGTGTGTGTAAACACACAGATCCACGTCCTGTCAGGGAGAGGAGACCGATGCTGTGTCCCTTGTACATAGGGACACATATCGGTCACCTCCCCCAGTCACTCCCCTCCCCCCACAGTAGTAATCACTCCCAGGGCACACATTCAACCCCTTACTCGCCCCCTAGTGTTAACCCCTTCCCTGCCAGTGTAATTTTTACAGTAACCAGTGCATTTTTATAGCACTGATCACTGTAAAAATGACAATGGTCCCAAAATGGTGTCAAAAGTGTCCGATGTGTCCGCCATGTCACAGTCACAATAAAAATCGCTGATCGCCGCCATTACTAGTAAAAAATTTTTTTAATAAAAATGCTATAAAACTATCCCCTATTTTGTAGACGCTATAACTTTTGCGCAAACCAATCAATAAATGCTTATTGCGATTTTTTTGGACCAAAAATATGTAGAAGAATACGTATCGATCTAAACTGAGAAAAATTATTATTATTTTTTTAAATTGGGATATTTATTATAGCAAAAAGTAATAAATATTGTGTTTTTTTCAAAATTGTCGCTCTTTTTTTGTTTATAGCGCAAAAAATAAAGGTGATCAAATACCACCTTAATCTTCAATTTTGTTTGGGAGCCACGTCGCACGACCGCGCAATTGTCATTCAAAGCGTGACAGCGCTGAAAGCTGAAAATTGGCATGGGCAGGAAGGGGGTTTAAGTGCCCAGTAAGCAAGTGGTTAAAAAAAAAATAAAAAAAAAATAAGGAAAATGGGTATATATATATATATTTATTTATTTTTTCCTTTTATTTCTATTTAAACTGAATCGGTTGTTTTACAGGGTGATCGTTTACAATCACTTTAAGTACTTATTTTTATTTAAAAATTATTTTCTACTTAAAGCGGCGTTCCACCCAGAATTTTTTTATTTTTAATTTTTTATGTAATCCTTTCTTTTACACGGTTTTAAAACATTGAATCCATGTCATTTAACAAATCGCCGCTCCATTCACGTTTTTTAAAACGTACTGTTTATTTCTGCTCTGCAGAGCGCTTCCATCTCTACTGTGGGCATGTGAAGCCCACTAGCAGTCTCTTCTGGGATATGGTGATGCTGGATACCAAAGCATGCAACTCCCGTTCGCGCAAGCCCTATACACAGGGCGTAGCACTGAATGATTCCTTTGGCGCTGCCCACTGACTCCTGGGAAACAATGACACACATCTCCCAGGAGCACAGGCGCTGCGGAATATGACTTAAATCGCTGTGGCCCGGAAATGGCAGATTATGCGGCGTACACACAATCGTTTTTCATGCCATTTTTTAAACCAACGTTTTTCTCGTCTTTTTTTTCATGTTTCCTCTCAAGCCTGTCTTGCGTACACACGATCATTTTAAAAAACGTTCAAGCAAAGCACAGTGACGTACAACACGTACGACGGCACTATAAAGGGGAAATTCCGTTCGGATGGCGCCACCCTTCATGTTAGTAAAGTTTGTTGAGCGACGATTCGCGCTTTTTAGCCTCGTGCTTTTCAGTCCGTTACAGCGTGACGAATGTGCTATCTCCATTACGAACGCTAGTTTTACCAGAACGAGCGCTCCCGTCTCATACTTGATTCTGAGCATGCGTGTTTTTTTTCACCTCGTAAAAGCATACACACTAGCGTTTTTCACGTTGTTAAAAAAAAACGACATGAAAAACGACGTGAAAAAATAGAGCATGTTCGAAATTTTTAACGCCCGTTTTTCACGTCGTTAAAAATGCTCTGGAGCATACACACGATCGGTTTTAATGCCCATTTTTAAAAATGGCATTTTTAACGGCATGAAAAACGATCGTGTGTATGGGGCATTAGAAGGGACCTCATGGCAACAAGAAAGAAAAAATAAAATAAAATAATTTGTTAATGCTGAAAGCTGCTGATTGATGTAAAGTTTATATTTTGTGTGGAACTCTGCTTTAACCCAGTGTGCGGAGATGTTTAGATCTCTAAATATAATCATTTACTAACCATTTTGTGTATCCTCTTAAAAGTGGTTGTGAACCTCTGAAATAAAAAAAATTAACAAAATGCATCCTTCTTTAGTGGGTACTTGGCTCAATCCCAAGCACTCGGTGTAATTTGTCACTGCTGTCTCCTTTCTATGCTGTCTGCATAAGTCACTTCTAACTTGTTATGCTGAAGCCAATCTCGGGAGATGGCATCGCCCCCCTCCAGCACACAGCAATTGATTGACAGCCTCAACTGTCCATTTTCCCTAGGAGTGTGTAGAGAAGAGTGCGTCCTTTCCCTGCAATGAGATTATACTGAGCTCTTCCCACTATTCTGTGCAGGGTAACACAACAAATCCCCACCCCCTGCCTCTTGGAGCTGATAAACTGCAGAGGAGAGAGGGCTAAAGATAAACAGGTACAACTTGACTTGGGATTTGTTTCATCACCTGAGGCTAGTCACTTCAGTGATTATACTGTATGTAAGGGTGTACAACCACTTTCACTCTTCTGACTAATCCTCTACCTATTGATTATTCAAATTAATTAATAAGCCAATCGTTTAAATTGTACAACCAGAGTTATGAATTGTGTGTGGGGATAAAGTTAGAGCTGAGGAGTAGACACTACTTTCAACACTTAAACTGGATACACATGGACTCAAAATCGTGCAAAAACAGGTTTGGCAGGAACCGCATGATATTTGTCCTGTGTGTGCAGCTGTCTGTTCTGTCAAACAGGCATGCTGGAAAGCCAGCATCAGACCAGCACTGGCAGCCAATGGCTGCGAGCGCTGATCAGGGTTTTCTGGCAGGGGAACAGCACAGCGGGAGAGATCACAGCACTGACATCGCATTTTCAGTCTGTTGAACGTAAAAAAAGTTCCACTCTAGAATAAAGAAAAATGCAGACTTTAGATCAGCAGGTAGCTGTGCAGTGCTCTGGTTCAGATTGTTTTTTACCAAGCTAGCTGGGCGCAAGACCTAGTTTGCTGTACAGACCATGGTTGAAACTTTTTATACAATAAACAGGAAGTCTACTTTCCAAATGAGCAGAGTATAAAAAGTTTATATAAGATCTTAGGATGATTAAGTCCCACCAAGGCCCGTACTGCCACAAATGTACATCAAGGGTAAATTAAGATTTGTAAAGAGAGATTAAAGTGGTTGTAAACCCTTACAGACCACTTTTACCTACAGGTAAGCCTAGATTAAGGCTTACCTGTAGGTGCAAGAAATATCTCCTAAACCTACACGGTTTAGGAGATATTTTCAAAAGACCGGCACTGTAGACAACGGCGCGCAGGCGCACTGAGCGTGCCATTTCTAACGGCGATCGTGCCGTTAGTGGCGGCTCCCGCGCGCATGCGCTGGAGTCATCGTGGCTCCGGCCAGTCACAGCGCCGGAACCGCGATACCCGGAAGTCACTCCGGGAGAGATAGCGGTGACGGAGGAGGGGAACGAGGACCACTGTGGGGGACTTCGATCTCAGGTAAGTAATTTATAATGAGCTAGTATGCTATGCATACTAGCTCATTATGCCATTGTCTTGCAGGGTGTTTTTTTGTTTTTTTTCCCCCCAGAGGGTTTACTTCCTTATTAAAGTTGTTGTAAACCCTCTCCTATACTCAGTAAAAAGAACGGCATCAGATGATACACAGAGATTAAACAAAACTCTCTATGCAAGTTTCACGTGCATATCTGCAGTCTTTCACTTTCTACATTCTTTAGAAAGTGCACCTCCTGTTAGAAATCTTGTTTCCTCTTCCAGCAGTGGGTGTGGAGTCTGGGCATACACGGTGTGAGAGTTGATTGGAAGAAAGGCACCCCCTCTCCCCATAGGCAGAGGAACAAAAGAAAATGCTGAGCTGTACTGTGAATACACCAGCTCTCTGCTCATCTATCTCTAAGTGCCCTCACCGACACAAATTTTGAGCTGCTGATATCTCTTGTGTCTGAGCACTTGTCAAAAGTGACTGCTGATAACAGATGAACGAGAGACACACTCATATCTGTAGTGTTTACTTATCTCTCCTTATAGCTCTAAGTGTCCAGGTCAGAGATCATGAATAGGGTTTACAACCACTTTAAGTGTCACTTTTACAAGTACTAACCAATAAGAAATGTAATGCAAAAAACAAACTGAAGAAGGAAAATACTGCAGTCTCACCTACGTGTTCCGTAAGAAATACAACAAAGAATGGGGTAACCAGATCATTGATTCCCTGTACATATCCACTTGCAGGGTGCCGGATTGCCCAGATAAACAATATTCTCTCAAAGATCTGCATGACAGAAGGAGCATATTTTATTCGAGAAACATAGACCCCTTACGATTTGGGAATATTTCAGGATAGCAGCACCAGAGAGATCGCAAACTTCACCCAACATGCACCCCCAAGATGCAATTAGGTCAATAATCAAACTCACATCAGTCTGTTAAAAACATTTGCTGAAAATTATGACACAAAAGGCTAGGAAATTTGGTACTCACCTGTAAGATTAAAGAAAACCTGTATCCATTAGGGCATTAAAAATCATTGTGAATGGAAACTTAATATGTAAATCTTTCCAAATAAAACAGGATTTACTCCACATACAACAAAAGACTAGGGATCAATACTGCTCAAAATGCCAATACTTTAAGGCTAGGTTCACATCTGTGCAAGTGGCGCCCCGCACAAATACCGGCAACTGCAACAACCCACACAGCAAAATGAGAGACTCGCGGGCAGGTGACACTAATCCTAATGGCACACTGCCCGCACAGGAAATTGCACCCGTATCAGGAACGTCAGTTCCCGTGCAAGCTGGAATTTCAAAGAAAGTGTAGGGACTTCTTTCCTGCGTGTTGCATGGCACGGCATTAAATGAATGGGCTCTCATGCCAGCGCAAACCACGGCACACACAGATGAGAACCTAGCCTAAATTTAAAAAAAAAAGTAATTTTTACTTACCTGGCAAGTTTATATCTTGCAGTACCATACAGGCGACATATTCACAGCCCCTGGTTCGTACCCCTCAGATGACTAAATGCTGGAAAGCTTTTGAGGACATGCCCCCCTCGGGTGCCTCCCCTATTACCCCACCCCACTGAGTGAGTCTTCAGTTTGTAGCAAGCAATTTAGAGGAATAAAAGGGAGGGTGGCCTGTGTCCTCTACTCCAAGGTATGAAATTTACAAGTAAATCAAACTCCTCTTATATTACCTGTACAGTACAGGACAGGACACAGGCAACGTACCCTTAGACCCTGGGATGTCTCCAGGCAATGATTTAGAAGAGCAGGAGCGCAGGATCCCGATGTAGTTGTAGTGTTTATTGCATAAAAAGAAATAGCACACTTACATTATGCCTGGAACACACCATTCGTGTTTTTTTTGTTCAACCCAGCGGATGTTATTAGAGCGAGCTCCCAGCTGAGCCATTGTGTTTCGACAGGGGTACTACATTAACCCCCCCGCCAGAACACACTGGGTCGCCGTGTGTTGAACGACTGCTGGTTTTCCAGCATGCCTGTTTGACAGAAGCCGGACAGGTTGCTATACACACACTGGCCGAAAGTTGGCCGGTTTCTGTTGAAACAGCTGATACCAACCAATATTCAGCCCATGTGTACTAGCCTTAAGGATGCTTGAAACCAGCATAGATGATGATCAGTAGAGGGCTGGAACACATTGCTTCCGTGGACTGTACAGGGAGTGGTAGAGGATCCCGAAGCTGGCTCTAGTGAGACCCTACTCTGGATGACAAATCGTGTAAACCCTGAGAGCAGCGTCTGTCGCCACTAGAAATAACCGTGGCAGCCAGATTCGGAATCTTCTCTACTGATCATCTATGCCGATTTCAAGCATCCTTAAAAGGAGAAGTATAGTCAAAACTTTTTTAGCTATACTTCTAAGAATCACAGGAGTGCAGTTTGTGCTGCACTCATGTGACCTGTTTCCAAACGATAGGGACTAAAGCCCACTCCCGGCTGACATAGCAAACCCGGTCAAGGTACTAAAAAGATCCTCCCTAGACTGGCAGCTGGCTCAGCCTCTCAGCAAAAGGGGATAAGGGTGCTCTGGTGGATGTGGATAGCTGGTCTGAGGGATGATAGTGATGAGATGGCACTTCTGGCAGGACTTTGAAAAGAAAAGCGCCTCTAAGTGCAGTATGCAAGATGTAATAAAGTGCACAAAGGGTTAAAAGCACTTACAAGATTGAGTGTTAAAAAACATGATCAAATCAAGAGTCCACATCTGAGTCATGTGTCCATCCTTGGCACGGTTGTAGAGAGCAGTGTAGAGCCATCCAGCAGCTGTAAAGCATTTATGGGCATAGGTCTGATGAAGAAGCCGCACATGCTCCAAAAGGCGTTACCGCCCATTTCTCCCCACTGACGCCATCAGCTTTGTGTGTCCCGCAGTGAACACAGGCTTCCCTGCTGCCTCCTTTCTCCAGCACATACGAAAACGCTTTACAGCTGCTGAACGGCTCTACACATCGCTCTCTACCACTGTCCAGAGGATGGACACATGCCACAGATGAGGACTCCTGACTTTGTTTTCTAACACTCAAAGATCTTGTAAGTGCTTTCAACCCTTTGTGCACTTTATAAAATTTTGTATACTGCACTTAGGAGGCGCCTTTCTTTTCCTTTTTATATCTTCAGCCTCTCAGCGAGCCTAAGTCGGCTGCTCCCACCCTCTCCACAGCCCAGTGCTCCAGTGAGCGATGGAGGGGCAGAGCAGAGAGCTGGTGATTGACAGTCACCAGCTTTCTGCAGGCTAAAGACAGAGCAGAGCGATCGCTCAGTTCTCTCAGAGGCAGCGGGGGAAAGCTACAGCTAGTACCAGTGCTGCAACCATCTTGGTAAGTACAGAATAATAGTTTTTTTCAATAATCTCTTATTTCACTTTTAAATGTACGTGTGGTATTTATTTCTATGCAATAAACACTACACATTTTTAACAGGATCCCAAGCTCCTGTTCTTCTGTTTCTAGGTCAGCCTGGATCAGCCCGGATCTTTTGGAGGAAGCTGCAGGATCCTGCGATTGCCCTTAAAGACTCTCCCTCTCAACCTTGGGGATAAGCTTCTGTTTACACTTTTACACTGAAGATTGTGAGCCGACGTGTTTGTGCCCTATAGTGGTTTGCTTTCCTAAGCAATGATTGAGAAGGGTGGGCAACAACAAGGCAAAAAGAACTGTGCTAACAGGCCCAACAACAAGGGTCAACAGACAACTTCATAGTGCCTCTGCAAGACAGGAAAGGGAATATGGCCAATGGGTTCAAAGGGTGGTTTCTGCAGGCCAGGGGGAACCAAATTGAGATTCCAGGTCAGCACAGGGTGCTGCAATGGAGGATTAAAGCAGCTGTGACCTGCAAGGTAAAGCCATAATATGCCAGTATGCACTGCCTGAAAATTAAGCCTTCCAGCGATGCGCTGTCATCGCTGGAGGCCGCTTCCATCTTCACCCATCTTCCTTCCAGGTCCGCGGACTCTGGCTGTGTGACTGGCGCAGCTGTACTTCCTGGATATCCGACTTGCAGCTCCCCACCGCTGGTCAGCCCAGACTTGTACTGTTGTTGCCATATCTTTTCGGAAACCTTCTGCTGAACATCTTATGTGACTTGATGTGACTCGCACTGGAAGGAACGTGTAGATTAGCTTGAACAGAGACCAGGGTTTTATTAAGGCATTCAAGGCTAGCACCAGAAAATCCTTAGCCCTGGCAACAAGCAGAGGTAAGTTTGTTGTTGAAACTCTGGACTAGGATGTCTACAGCCAGATTTCAGACTACAGCTACATATCAGATTAAAGATGTTTGGGTGAAGGGCCCAGGGGTTGAGTTATGATCTCTATCCTGTACCTCTTGAAACCACTGATTGAACCTACAGGTCTGGTAAGCCTAACTCAGAGAGGCAAATTTGGTGGGCTTTGAAGTCCAAGTCATGCCAGGAGAAAGGGCTGAACTTAGGCAGGGTTTAGGTGCTCTAGGTTTTACAGAGGTAGAGGCTTCAGAGAAAGAAGTTTTGGGATCTTCTGCTGTGGAAGTAAAACCTTCCCTCCTGTGACATATTTTCCTGTGACATCTTTTAGGAATTGGTTAAGTGCCTCCCTAAACCGATGTCTTCCTTGAAAAGGCATATGTGTGAAGTGTCTTCTACAGACAACTTCAGCTGTCCAATCTTTTAGCCACAAGATTTTGAGCATGTGAACCAAGATAAGGGCCTTTGTGGAAACAGTAGCCAATTGCAGCCTGACATATTTAAATAAATTGAGGGGGCTGGTCTGGGACTTTGAGGGAAACAAGGCCTGGTAAGGCCAATTGTTTCCATCCCAGGGGACTTTAAATGAAAAACATGGAATGGTAATGCCATGTATTTCCATCCCTAATCAAATCAAGGAAGGAGAAAAAGGGGGCGGACTTTGAATGAAGCACGTGTATGCTATGGGTAAATAGGTAAACATAGGAGATTTATTGCGTATAGCAGTGTAAACCGGTAAAGAAAATTGTCACAAAGTTTACAGTACATCATATCACAAAGGCAACCAAACATGTGGAGAGGATTTCACAGACATAATTGTGTCATAGTTAATATTGAGTAAAACTAGTAACAAAATTATTCCAGGTAGATCAAAGTAAATTCCATAGTTCACCAAGACAAGATGAGGTAAAAACATAAAAAAGGGTACGTAAGGTCTCCCTGATATAGACAGTGGGTATGTGTGATATTGTAAAATCTGTATGTTGTTGAGAAGAGAAGGCTTCTAGTGGCTCGATGTGTTTCACGGCCTCAGTGCCGCTCATCAGGAGCAAGCCAATTATCTGTAACAGGAGTAGTATAAAGAAGTGTGTAAACAGAAGTTGAAAAGATCATGGACAAGAATGGGTTGTGGAAACCCCAAATCAAGTGCATGTGTACTTACTAAGGTCCGTCTACTGATGGTGTGGTGGTCAGAAACCGCAGGCCAGCCAGGGGTACCCCCAACCGGGAGCCGCAGCGGGCAACCCCGTGAAAACGCGTAACAGGCCACCACCAGAGCAGGCATGGACAGACGAGACATCCCTGTGTGAAAATTGAGTTGAGAAAAACTAAATGTGAGTAGATGAGGTGCACCAAGATAAGATCAATTGTGCAGGAGATTGAGAGTGGGGCATCAGTGTGTGCTCCAAGGTGGAGCAGAAACTGGAGTGCAATATAGAGGGAGTGACCGCGATGGCCAGGTAAGTGTGGGGACAGTGAAGGGTCAATAAGGAGACATTGACCAAGAAAGTGCTGGGACATGAGGGAGAAAGACAGGCGAGTCAACAAGGGTGATGGATAGTGAGGAGTTACCTTAGTGCATAATAGCAGGAAGGAGGAGGGGAAGAATTCCCCAAGCTGTGTGTGTGACCAAAAACTAGGGATCCCCAAATGACCTACCAAATGTGCACTTATTGACCTAATGACTAGCCTCCCCTGAGTTAACTTAATTTACCTTTGTATCTTACTAATCATTATATCTCATCAACGTTTCATTATTTTCCTCATAGCTTTATCTACAACTCGTGCGGTTAGTTTCAGCTACTGATGCTGCGAGTATGCCTGGGTACTGCATCTGGCGGCCTTCTCCCTCCGGGAGCTGTGACGTGCTTTGCGGACACCCTCCCCTCCCTGGATGGGAACGGCGGGGACCTCGTCACTGCACGTCAACGTCACGCTCATCCCGCTGGACGTGCAGCGTCTTCCTGGCGCCGCTGCGCCTGTGTGGCTGATTTTCCACTCTCGTGAGCGGTGGGTGGCAATGGAGGTGCCGATTGGCCGGCGTTAGTTCTCCGGAACGCTGTCAACCCACCCCCTACCTCACTACACGGCGTGACGTCAGTGGGCCGTCCCGCGTTGGCGTATATATGGGCGCTTCCATGGGCGGCTGGGTCATTTGGGGATCCCTAGTTTTGGTCACACACAGCTTGGGAAACTCCTCACTATCCATCACCCTTGTTGACTCACCTGTCTTTCTCCCTCATGTCCCAGCACTTTCTTGGTCAATGTCTCCTTATTGACCCTTCACTGTCCCCACACTTACCTGGCCACCGCGGTCACTCGCTCTATATTGCACTCCAATTTCTGCTTCACCTTGGAGCACTCACTGGTGCCCCACTCTCAATCTCCTGCACAATTGATCTTATCTTGGTGCACCTCATCTACACATTTAGTTTTTCTCCACTCAATTTTCACACAGGGATGTCTCGTCTGTCCATGCCTGCCCTGGTGGTGGCCTGTTGGCCGTCTTCGCGGGGTTGCCCGCTGCGGCTCCCGGTTGGGAGTACCCCTGGCTGGCCTGCGGTTTCCGACCACCACACCATCAGTAGACGGACCTTAGTAAGTACACATGCACTTGATTTGGGGTTTCCACAACACATTCTTGTCCATGGTCTTTTTAACTTCTGTTTACACACTTATTTATATTACTCCTGTTACAGATAATTGGCTTGCTCCTGATGAGCGGCACTGAGGCCGTGAAACACGTCAAGCCACTAGAAGCCTTCTCTTCTCAACATACAGATTTTACAATATCACGCATACCCACTATCTATATCAGGGAGATCTTAGGTCCTGTAGGCGTTACTCTTTATGTTTTTACCTCATCTCTTCTTGGTGAACTATGGAATCTATAATTTTGTTACTAGTTTTACTCAATATTAACTATGACACAATTATGTCTGTGAAATCATCTCCACATGTTTGGTTGCATTTGTGAGATGATGTACTGTAAACTTTGACAATTTTCTATACCTGTTTACACTGCTATACGCAAAAAATCTCCTATGTTTTACCTATTTACCCATAGCATACACGTGTTTCATTCAAAGTCCCGCCTGACATATTGAAATTGCAGCAAGATCTGGTTGCAGGGCTGGTATTGCCAATGTAAAGAGAGCCTTTAGGAGCATCTCAAACTTTTTATTTGCAGAATCTTTGAAAGAAGGAATATCTTGAATAGGTACAGTGAGGAGTTTGTTCAAAAATGAGATGGCAAGATCAACTACAGGAATAGACCATTGTTTATTGAACTGTTTTTCCACAGGATAAGGCTTAAAGATTTTGGGAGGAGTGAAAATCCTTTCTGGAGTGACTGTCATAGATTGCACATTCTACCTGTTCATAAAGAAGGAATGTCTAAGGATTGTACTGGTCTCTTTGTTCCCCAAAGGGCAAAATGGAATGGAGAACAAAGGTGCACAATGCCAAGGCTTTTGCAGACAGTAGCAGTGAGTTTATCCACATTAGTAAGCATATCGTGTGAAGCTCCCTGTTCAATAATGTGACAATCTGGGAAAGAAAAAAAAAATCTGCAGCTTTCTCCAATACTGCTTCAATGTCCTCTTCATTCCTTTCTGTATTTGCGTTGTCTAGGGCAGGCATATTGGGATCTGGGAGTAGACAAAGTAAAGCAAGGCAATAACTGACCTTGTGGATTCCATGTTAGACTTTTGAACACAAAAGGGTACTTGTTTATGGCCTGTAGGTCCGGAATAGGAAAACACCTCCATTGCGTTTTGGTACCATGAAAGTTTTTGAAAAGAATCCTTTGAAGCTGTCCTCTAGAGGGACTGGACTAACCACTCCCTGGGACAAGATAGTTCAGAGTGGTCTGCAAATTTGACTGTCTTTGGACAGATGGCTGGTTTAAGAGAAGAAAATGGTTAGAAGGTAGAGTCTGAAACTATTTTGTACCCTTTAAAGACCATCAACTGAATCGACAGGGCTGAGATATCTGTGACCCAAAAGAATGCAAACTGCAACAGATGTATCCCCACTCTTAAAAATGGGAGCACCCCTTTGTGAAAGGGGCTTTGGGGTAGACTTGGTGAACTCTGAGTTCCAAGTCTAGCACCCCAAGGAAGGGCTGAATTTTGGTTTGAAAATGAAGCCTGAGCAGAGTGATGGAACACTCTTTGTTTAGAGGCAGTAGAAGCACCTGAGGAGGGGGGTTTGGAACCTTCCACTGTGGAAGAAGTACTTTTCCTCCTGTGACCTCTTATGAACTCATCAAGTGCTTCACCAAAGAGATGTCTTTCCTCAAAAAGCAAATGAGTTAAGAAGTGTCTTATTCTAGGGCATCAGCACAGAAAAGTATGGCAGAAGGCAGGGAGGTTGATTTACTAAAGGCAAATATACTGTGCACTGCAAGTGTAGCTGCTCTAGATCTGAGGGGAAGCTCTAATGATTTCTATTATCCAATCACGTGCAAGCAAAATGCTGTTTTTTTTTATTTTCCTTGCATCTGGTTGAGTATTTTTTGATAAGTGAAGCTTTACCTCATTTATTAAGGCAGCGCACATTATATTTGCCTTTAGTAAATTAACCCCAGTGTCTGCAAGTGTTCCGCCAGAACTCTGTTCTGGAACACAAGTTGAGCGATTGTGCCTTATCCAATTAGCTGCAGTTTGACAAACAGAAACTGCAGCAATAGCCTGCCAGAAAGGACTGTTATGCAAGTGTTCCTATGTTCTAATAGTTTACCTGCAGCTGCCCAAAGCGTTTTCAGTGTTTATCCAAATCCTTGTGACAAAAAGTATCTCTGCCCTATTGTTATTATCTCACATGCATAGTGCCAGATAGGCAAGTCTGTGCTACTGTGTGTAGTGATTACCTTCCAGTATATTAGTAGGTGAACCGATTAATTGTAATAAAGCAAAAGGGCAAGGAGGATGGGGATTATTACGGTGCCAAAGCAAATCACTTAATTTTTAAGAAGACAAATTTTATTACAAGGCATTATAGACAGGTAATACGAAACACAGGTTCATGTAAATTGAACATGCATGAAAAGAGTACATAAAATGTACTGTAGACCAGAGTGGTAATGGCCTAGTTACAGTAATGGGTCAGGTCTTCCGTACATGTTTCACCAAGACATTGGCTTCTTCAGGGGAGTAGGACGTGACCAGTGCAAGTATTATATCTCTACAAAAAAATAAACATAATATAAGTTTATTATAAATGAATACAAAAATAACACATTATAGTGGTGGCTGGACAAAGGCCTATACAGAATCGGACACTTTTTTTTAACTCAAACGTTCCCCTCACATTAAGCTACTGTACCTCAAAACTTGAGATGCCCCCCCTATGAAAAATCCTTAACCAGATTTGGAAAAGTAGCGTAAATCCACTTTTGTTAACTCCTTACGAGCAATGGTGCTCTTCAGCCATGGATACGAAAGGGGGTATCTCCCTAATATACTCAGCCTTAGCCGAGCCTTTGGAGAAAGCGACCTATATGCTGAGCTGGGAACGAGACCTTGAACTTGACTGGGATCTAGACTCTTGCCACTCTAATTTTGCCCGTTCATACAAGGGCATCTTGAAAATTTCCCTGATTGAGGCAAGTCTCAAGGTCATAACCCGCTGGTTCTTAGTACCTACCCGCATTGCCAAATATTACCCGCATTCCTCCCCCCTATGCTTCAGAGGATGCGGCCACATGGGCACCCTCCTCCATACTCTGTGGGAGTGTCCCAGAATCAGAGTTTATTGGAACAAAATTTTTAATCCAATTCGCAAAACCACTGGAATTGTGATTAAGCAAGACCCTACAATTGCTTTACTCAACCGTCTAAACCCTAAAACCCCCAAACCAACTCAGACTCTGATTCACTTCATTCTTTTAGGTGCCAAAAATAGGATTTTTGTACTCACCGTAAAATCCTTTTCTCTGAGTTCATGGACGGACACAGCTTTAATCTTGACAAGTGGGCATTAGCCTTCATTTAGGAGTGACTAGGCAAAAAAAGTGTTAACTTCAGAGCCGAACAGCCCCACCCAGGGAGCGGTCCTACTGGCTATATCCCCTTAGCCTGCACTAAGCAGATCAGTTAGTCAAAAAGCAGTAGAAACTTAAAAACGAGGGGCGGGTGTTGTGTCCGTCTATGAACTCAGAGAAAAGGATTTTACGGTGAGTACAAAAATCCTATTTACTCTTTCGTTCATGGACGGACACAGCTTCAATCTTGACAAGTGGGACGTCCCAAAGCAGTGTCAAAAATGAGGGGAGGGAACAGCATTAAAACAACTTCACCCCAAAACAAAACAGAGCTCCTCAATGGAGGAGTTGCAACTCTAAACAGCCGCCTGCAATACCTTGCGGCCGAAAGAAGCATCCGAAGATGCACACACATCAACTTGTAAAGTTTAGTGAAAGCGTGAACGGACGACCAGGTCGCCGCCTTACACACCTGCTCTAGGATTCAACGGATGAGGACACAAGGATGGCAGAACAATGTCTTCCTTGAGATGGAAGGTCGAAACGACCTTAGGAAAAAAAGAAGGCTGCGGACGCAGCACCACCTATCCTTGTGGAGATCAGATAGGGAGCCTTGCTTAACAAGGCTGCCAGCTCAGAAACCCGTCTTAACTGACGTAACACTAAGAGGCACCTCTTGCCCTGGTCAAATGCGCCGAGAAAGGGAGGCGCCTGACCCTTCATGGTGTAAGCTTGATCACGGTCTTTCGGATCCACCTAGAGGTGGTGGCTGACGAAACCGCTGGGCCCTACTTGGGACCAGCCATTGAAACAAACGGAGTCTAGACTCCGGAACAGAGCAGTACCGGACAAGCATACTCTCAGAGTTTGGACAACGTCCAAGAAATGCAAAGTCGTCTCCTTAGAATTCGACGGATGAGGACACAAGCATGGCAGTACAATGTCTTCCTTGAGATGGAAGGTCGAAACACGACCTTAGGAAGAAAAGAGGGATGCGGACGCACCCCCACCTTATCCTTGTGGAAGATCCGATAGGGAGGCTTGCATAACAAAGGCTGCCCACTCAGAAACCTGTCTTAACTGGCATAACAGCCACCAAAAGGATCACTTTACCAAAAAAGTGTCAACAAGGGAAACTCCCTGATGTTCTCAAACAATGGTTTCTGAGGCACCTAGAGGCCATGCCATTAAATCAATTGACTGCAAGCAGGATGGCATATGGGACCCTGTGACAGCAGGTCCTCTCATAGCGGTAGATGCCAAAAGGACGTCTGCTACACCAGCTCCACAGAGGTAGTGGAGGGTGGACCAGAGGGGCCGTCTGCCGAACCCTCTGTACAAACGTTCTCACTAGAGAGTGAGTCACCAGGGGTCATTGAAAAAGGACAGCCAGGGCAGATACCTGCCCCCTAATTGTACTTAAAATAAACATTTTTGGTCCGTTCCCTACTGAAGAACAAATTACGCGGATGCCACCTCATTTCCTCACAAATGGATATGTAGGTTTTCAAAGTGCGATGGTAAATCTTCCTAGGGGATGATTTCCGAGCACTCCTCATGGTAGAGATCACCGAGTCTGACAGGCCCCGGTCTCTTAGCACCTGGCTCTCAAGCCATGCCGTTAAGCCAGTGACTGTAAAAACAGGATGGCGTATGGGACCTTGCAACAGTAGATGCCAAAAGGTGTCTGCTACCAGACGCACTAGATTGGCGTACCAAGGACGCAGAGGCCAATCCAGAGCAATTGGGACCATTGGAATCCTCTCTGCCCCCAGTCTACGAGGCAGATGTGGAAGGAGCTTCAGAGGAGGAAAGGCATAGATTAGCCGGTACCGACTCCATGGTGCCATCAATGCAGCTGTCGTGTTTGCCCATGGGTCTCTTGACCTGGCCACAACCTCAATACCTTCCAATTGAGTCGAGAAGCCAGGCGATATACGACTGGCGTGCCGTCCCTCTGGCAAAGGAGCTGAAACGCCTCCGGGTGTAGAGACCATTCTCCTTGGTCCAGCATCTGGCGACACAAGTAGTCCGCCTGCCAGTTTCCCACACCCGGAATGTATACGGCCGACAGGCCTGGTACGCTCCTTTCTGCCCCCCTTAGGTGGTGAGCGACCTCCGATGCTGCTTGCTCCTCGATTGACATACGCCACCACTGTGGTGTTTGTCCAACTGGATTCTGACTGGATGCCTCTGTAACCATGTGGAGAGGCAAAGCCAGATCGCCCAGAGTTCCAGGACAATGATCGGCAAGTGGGATTCCTCCGGAGTCCAGCGACCCAGGTTGACTGAGCTCCTCAGACTCCTGTCCAACCGGGAAGAAAGGTGTCAGCCGTGACCACCATCCAGTAAAAAGGAAGGAACGACTTCCGGGACAAAAGTGCCGGTGATGTCGGCCACTAACTAGGGAGGTCCTGACTAGGTGGCTTATCCGGATTTTGACAATCTAGGGATGAAGGGCACTTGACCCTCTAGACAGAATTACCTTCTGTAACACTTGCGTGTGAAATGGTTCATATGGTACCGTCTCAAAAGGAGACTACCATGAGGCCCAGGACTCGCCTGAAAAAGTGGCGTGACAACCATCTTTGGGATGTCAACTGCCGCACCGCAGCCCGAAGGGTCTGCAACATTCACATAGGGAGGAAAAAACTTTCGCCAGAATCAACCCTAGTTACACTAGGAGTTGAGACGGTACCGATACGGACATCCGAGTGTTCAGCACCCAACCAAGGATCGGAGGGTCTGACAGGTTATAGACTGTCTGGTTTCGATATTTCAACGAGGCAGGGATTAATTTTCTAGGTTTCCTCGTTGATAGAAAAAAAAAATGTCCATCATTGATAAGGAGATTAAAGAATTAAGAGATTCGCTTCTCCCGCATAAAACCACATCCGAGTACATTTCTCTTTCGACAAGTCTCAAAACGCTGCTTGAAAAGGAAGAAAGAGACCAACGTACAAAAAAACTGAAGAAATATACTCGTGATGTCAATGATTACAAAACCAATTTTGTCTTTAATTGGCAAAAGAAAGACATCATTCCACAGTCTGACCCCTCTGCTTGTGTGCAGATGGATACGTCACTCCCACCAGTAATGGTTGGGTCATCTGTATTTACAGCACCCCCCACACAAGCTTCTATAGCCAATAGGACTGACTATCCACGTACTCCCAATGCCCCCAGTGGCCGGAGAGCTAATGACCACATCCCCTATAGGGTCAATGGTGGTAATTATCCACCTCGGGGGAGAGGTAATAACACGAGGAGTAGGGGGAGAGGGACTCAATATGCTAAGCATACTGGCCCAGGACCCTCTGATTATCATGATAGGTTA
This sequence comes from Rana muscosa, assembly GCA_029206835.1. Lineage (NCBI taxonomy): Eukaryota > Metazoa > Chordata > Amphibia > Anura > Ranidae > Rana > Rana muscosa. The sequence continues at coordinate 357,813,831 of CM055117.1, read as the reverse complement.
TCATATGGCCATAATGCTAATCATGATGATCAATATCAGGAACCTTATTATTCACAACACACCCCCATTCGGACACACAATAGGTTCTCACCCCTCAGAGAGGGTACATTACGTAAGAATCAAGAACCTTACCATCCCTACATGCAAAGGGAACATGATCAATATGCTAGATCACCATATACTTACAATGATACATACACTGCCCCCCACTCGGATTTTCCCAGAGCGCTGGCGGGTCCCAAACGAAGAGGAGAACCAGACGAGGCACCCGAGGTGGGAGGCGGGCCAGGAAAAAGAAGGAAGGTTTAAATTTTAATATGAGTGGCATTTTTAATTTGAGTAAAGCCACGTTTTCAGAGGCCGAGTCACGTATCTTGGATAAGGGTTTAAAATATGTTCCCTCTAAGACTTTGAACAAATTTAACACGTTTGTGGACGTACACAAATATGTCCGCAAACTAAATATACAAAGGCATTTTATTGCTAATCCACCCTTACCTAGAGACACTAGTGAGGGGACTGACTGTGTCACTCATACTGGCCTATCTAACCCCTCTCTATTTAACCCTCCCAATATCTCTGCTCCATCTCTTAGGGTGTTCAGGGATTTGGTCCTTAGAGATTTGGAATCATTACCTAGGGCCAAGATCTACGATCATCCAGACATTAAAGTAGGTTTGAAAACCTTGTGTGAACGCAAGGATATTATAATCCGCCCTGCTGACAAGGGGGGGGGGCTTAGTTGTGTTAGATAAAATGGATTACCATACCGAAATGTGCAGAATCCTTGACGATACCAGCACTTATATGCCCTTGAATAAAGATCCTACAAAAGTATTGAAGAAAGATCTCAGTGATTTGATAGATAAAGGATTTCAGTTAGGGATTTTGGACAAAAAGGAGAAGGATTTCTTGGTGCCAATAGCTCCTAGAATTCCAATTATGTATTATCTCCCTAAAGTCCATAAAAATATTGTACACCCTCCTGGCAGACCAATAATAAGTGGGATCGATTCTGTGACGTCCCGTATCGGCCGTTACATTGATTTTCACTTACAACCGCTGGTTCAATCTACTCCATCTTTTTTAAAGGATACGGGAGCTACCATACGCCTTCTCGAAGGTGTGGACTTTAGGGAGGATTGTATTCTTGTCACTGCTGACGTGACATCATTATACACGTGCATACCGCACAAATTAGGATTACATGCGGTAAAGCATTTTATGGCTGTATCTGGTTCGTTACCCCAGGTTCAACAGCGGTATATTATGGAGTTGCTAACATTCGCTACTTAATCCAATTATTTTTGGTATCATGGCCAGTTTTTTTTGCAAACCAAAGGTGTTGCAATGGGCGCCAAGTTCGCCCCTAGCCTTGCAAACCTTTTTATGGCCCTATGGGAGGAGGATGTCGTCTATGCCTTACAACGTCCAGAACTCGTTGTGTGGGCAAGATATATAGACGACATCCTCCTCCTATGGAAGGGTGATGAGGAGTCTTTACATGACTTCATGGTCACTCTTAATGATAATGATATGGGAATTGTGCTTACCTATGAGATGAGTCGTAATACTATTCATTTTTTGGATCTAGAGATTTCAGTTATGGACCAAAGTTTAGTGACAAAATTTTTTTTTAAGCCAACAGATCGGAATGGGTATATCCCAATCGACAGCTGTCATTACAGCTCTTGGAGTAGTTGGCTAAATGGTACGGATTTAAGCCGAGTCAGGAGAAACTGTACACACCTTGATGATTTTTACATACAAGCAGACACACTCAAGTCAAGATTCATTGAGAAGGGATACCTTCCGTCTGCTATTGATGCTGAAATTGTCAAGGTTTCTTTGCTAGACAGACAGTCTTTAGTTGTTGAGCGTCCCAAACGCCCTCCAGATCCACGATTTAGGTGGTCGTTTGTGACTCAATTCTCTATACAGCACAGACGGATTAAACAGATTTTTAATCGACATTGGGGGGTCCTTAAGAACGATCCCCTGTTAGGCCCGGTGCTCCCTGATCGTGCAGGTGTTGTATACAGAGGAGCTCCATCTCTTCGTAATCAGATCGCCTCTAATGTAGTCGACCCTCCGGTTAAACAGTGCTTGTCCCTTTTTCCAAACATGAAGGGGTATTATCCGTGTAAACGTTGCAATGTGTGTATACATAATGTCATTGGATGTGGCAGAGGTGTTAGTTTCACATCTTCTACCACTTCCACCATCTATCATATGAAACATTTTACCACATGCACCACTAGATTTATCGTATATCTTATTACATGTCCATGTAATAAGCAGTATGTGGGACGTACTATCCGCAACTTTTCGATTCGTGTCAATGAACACATGTCAGGCATCAAAAAAAGGTCGCACCAATCACAGTGTGCCTAGACATTACCTTCAATTTCATGATAAGAAGGTTATAGGCACCAAATTTCAGGTGATTGACCAATTCATTCCTCACTGGAGAGGGGAGTCTCGCGTTAGGGGTGTTTCCCAATTGGAAACTTTCTGGATTTACCAGCTTCGATGTTACTCTCCGTTCGGACTCAATATTGATTGGGATATTAATTCATTTATTAATAAGGCCTAATATCAATTTGGTTATCCTTATGTCCCGGTTTACTGTCTATGTGGCTTTTTTTAAAATATTTTTTTATATGTTTCTTTTATTTTGCATTTTCACCTTCGTCATTCCTGGTTCTATTTTGTATGTATTATTCTAATTCAAGATGGATTAGTCTTATATTCATCTCATTACCTGTGGCTATCAATATAGCTATTGTAATTCATTATATGGGGGTACCATTAATAGATTATATTTTATATATTTTTCAGATATTTTTATATATATATTTATGCGACACCTTCTAGGACAATTTATATGTTGCTGATGCTATTTGACATATGCTATCCGCACCCAGCGGTTTATTATATGCCAATTGTGGTGTGTAACCCGTATCCAGTGCATTCAGCGGTTTAGCAGACCTATAATCATAATGTTACCTATATCATATATATCTGTAGAGTCAGTATATATTGTTACCTTTTTCCTTTTAGGTGCTTTGTATGACTGTTTCATCTCACACGATGGTTTTATATTTATTTTATTGATTATAATTTTGGTATATGAGATCCCTGTACTTTATTGGTGTCATATACCAGTAATTTTCAGTGGAATCAGATATGCTTGCCCTCCTTTGTGCTCGTCATTTCTTTTAGCCCGACTCTGTCTTTGTTTGTGCTGACCTTGGATGCGATGAGTGGCTGTTGCCGGCCGAGTCATTTGGCTATCTGCTATTGGACGTATTTTCCATTGCGGTTTAGGCGATGGCACTTGCGATAGAGATGTGGAACGCAAATACTTCCTGGATGGGCTGTGTGATGATGTTCCTTTACGTTACTAAGATGACGTCGTTACGTGTGTCGCTCACATGATGCGATGCACGTCTAGGATAGGAACACGGCCACTCCCAGGATTGGCGGCGTAATGACGCTGGTTGGCAGATACGTCACGGCTCATTGCCGTGCGCGGCCCAGACTCGTTCTATTGGTCTGCACTTCTGGCTCTGTTGAATGACGTGCACGAAGGTTAGGTACTCTGTGCTCATGATTGGACCATCCCCCTCATGAGGCGGGGAACACAACAGCTGTAATGAGTTCAAACAATCTTGCTTTATGTTTATAACGGCGTGGCAGTCTTTTGCAGGTTCATGCCCCAGTTGATGCATTTTCATGCGAAACATGTCGGGTACATGAATCTGCTTTATAGCTACGCCACTATTTGATGCTACTTCTGTGATCACCTTTTGCAAGCCTCTGCATGGAAGCCTGTACGATTATTTTATCCATTTTTTATACCGTGTGTGTTTTGTGTTTTGTTCCTGAATAAATGAGGATTTTATTTTGCCATCTGATCCTGCGCTATGTGGAGCCTTCTTCTGTTCAATTTTTTACATGATCTCTGATGCATTGACGCCTTGGAGGTCTACATTATTACTTGGGAGAGGACTGGATTTCTTGCGCCTGCTTCATCTGCGGACACCTTGAGAGGACGGATCCAGAGAAGTCTATTTCACCATCTTTGCCTGTTTGACCCACCACCGCTGGTGTGTGTGTCCACGCATAGGTGTAAGAGTATCCATTTCTTCCCCCCATCCCTGGTGTTGGAGTCACGTCCCCGGGTGCTACGGATATACGAATACATGTTTTTCACGTTCCTGAAGTTTTCTTGGATTTCTTTTATGAGGACAATATATTGAAGATTTATACACATTTCTTCCATCTGATCCCAGTCTACACATTGGTCACCTTAATTGAACTTTATTATTAGTTCACTGTATTACTCACTGTATTGCATACTTTAAAAGTTTTTTATACACATGTATAGGCATATACTAGTGTGGTACACATTTGGATTTACTTATCCCAGGCCTTCTTAGGCCGTATACACTTACTGTTTGGTTGTTGTCCCTATTTACGTTCACGTTCGGGCCACCTTACATATTTTAGGCGCTGCATTTTTTGTTTTTATAGGTTATAGACACGCTCACCTCTAATTTTGAGTTTGACATGGCCCTCAGAAGAAGATCGTCCAAGTTGTCCATGATAGCGATGCCACGCTGTCTTAGTAGGGCCAGAATCGGGGCAAGCACCTTGGTGCCGATGCCAGGCCAAAGGGGAGAGCCACCATTGGTAGTGGTCTACCCCGGCCGCCAAAGGCAGACATCTGATGCCTGGTGCATATGGAGACATGCAAGCATGCGTCCTTGATGACCAAGGATGCCGGAAATCCCCCGGATGGAGGGCAGCGACAAAAGAGCCTCTTGAGCACTACGAACAGATTAGAGTAAAAGCCCTGAACCCGTTTCTATACGGAGACAGGGAGGACCACCCTGCGTATCAGCAGGTCTTGAACCGCCCCATATAGGACTTCCCGACGAGTCGGCTGAAGCTGGCGGTTTAGAGGGAAAAAAATCTGTTCGGTAGGCAAGCAAGGTTGGGCTTGCGAAACCAGGGACGCTTCTGTCCCTCAGCAGGCGCTTTATCGGCCTGGGGTCATTTACTTGCCGCACTAGGCGGACAAAAGAACTGCTTGTGCGTGGTGAAGGCGAGACCTAGCCTATGGCGTGGCTCCTTACCCCTTTTTGGATTGCGGGAGCAGCAAACTCTCACCTCCTGTGGCATCCTTAATGATGTCATCCAGAGAGGCTCCAAAAAGACTGTCACCCTTAAAGGGCAGGTCCAATAAGGCCTTCTTGGAAGTATTTTGGTCCGTAGACCAGCACTTAGCCAAACCAGGTGGCATAACACCACCGCATAAACCGAGGCTCTGGACAGCAAGGGGATAGTATCCATGTCTGACTCGCAGACAAACTTAAAGACCTGTACCAACTGGTCAGCCAAAGCTACCTCGTCTGGAGGAGCTTCCTGTGTCTTTAATCTCTGGAGTAGCATCTTTGCCCACTCAGGTGTCTGAGACACCAATGCCCCAGCCATTGCTGGACGCACCGCTGAGCCCACTACTGCGTATAGGTAGCGAACGATTGCCTCAGCCTTCTTGTCCGCAGGGACCTTGAGACAGGGGCCCCTTCCACTGGAGGGGGGTCCACTATCGGAGGAGAGGTCCATCTTTCCAGGAAACTCTCCTAAAAGGAGTATCGGACCGCCAAATTTTTTGGGGCAGAAAAAACCTTCAGTGTTTTTTCCCCACTCCTTGTATAAAAGTTTATCAAGATAAGACAAACAAGGAAACACCTTGGCAGTGCAGGCCGGCTTAAGGAACACAAAGGGAACCGCCGTCACTGCTGCAGAATTCCCCAACTTCAGCGTAACCCGACCCGCACTGCGGTTATAGATACCAAGCCTTTTCGCGTGCTGACAGGGACCTGGAGTCATCCTCACTTTCCGACTGGTCACAGTCCGCAGCCACTGATGCATCAGAATTAGGGCCATAAGCCACAGCTGGGCCTCGCTCTGCATCGGGGCGCTTCCTACTACCCCCCCCCCCGTGTTCCCACGCCACTTCCACCTTGGCAACAAAAGGCCTCCAGGATCGCCGAAATAGCATCCACTGATATAGCAGGGGCACCAGTTGCCAACTCAGGTGTTTCAGGGGAAAAAAACGTCTGCTGACCCATGCGCCTGACACCCAGAGGGACTCCAGGCAAGGTATCAACAGCCCACCCTCCTAGCTGCTACAGAGATGCAGGGTCTCCCAGAGGACTCACCACCCTTAGAACAGTCACTGTTACTGCTGATCGTCTGCTCCCGCCAGAGATGCTCTCCCATAGCTGCCTGTGTCAGTCTGATCTTCCGTCAGCGTGTGTCTGTCTATTGTGCGCCTGTGAATGCACCCTAGAGGCCAAAGACTTCCACAAAATGGCAGCCGAGCAGCCGTACTGAAGAACGGCGTGAACCACAAGAAAATGGCCACCGAGCATTTGACAGAGGCCAAAAGCAGGCGTGGGCCACAAGAAAATGGCTGCCGAGCGGCAGTAGAGCTAGCAGGCGCGGACCACAAGAAAATGGCCCCCGAGCGATGGATAGAGGCCAAAACAGGCGTGGACCACAAGAAAATGGCTGCCGACAGCATGGAGGGAGAAACACACACAAGCAGCAAAAATTGACATTTCCAATGATAGTCTACAGCGCAGTTCCCGCTCCAGATGGAGCCCCCCAGGTGACCCCCCAGCACCCAGCCTTAGCTTGCAGAGCCCAGGGAGGAGGGAAGGCAGGGAGAGAGGAAAGAAAGGGCAAAACCACTTACTTGATCTCTCCAGAAAGGTCCAGCCAAGTCCTCCTGCCGAAGCAGGGGAAGCTACTTACCCTTCCTGCGTGGATTATGCTGGAAGACATTCCGGACAGACCATCTTCCGCGCAGTTACGAAAGTGACTGCCGGCCCGGCATGCTGTGATTGAGCCATAGAGACCGATCATATGCATGCCCTGGAGCATAAGCTCACCGGCCACCCGTGGAGCGACGGGCATGTCGTGGAAAACCCAGCGCGTAGCTAGGGTCGGCACACGCTCGATGGCCGAAACTGGGGAGACTACAAGGATCTGGGATCCAGCCTGTCACCCAGTCGGCAGTTGATCGAAGATCGCAGGAACAAAAAAAACAAAAAAAACGTAGAAAAAAAAAAAGACCGGACCAATGGGCCCCGAAGGGAGCCATGTCCTTCTCCTATGCTAGGCAGAAAAAAACTGATCTGTTTAGTGCAGGCTGAGGGAATATAGCCAGCAGGATCGCCCCCTGGGTGGGGCTGTTCAGCTCTGAAGTTGACACTTTTTTCTGCCTAGTCACTCCTAAATGAAGGCTAATACCCACTTGTCAAGATTGAAGCTGTGTCCGTCCATGAACGAAAGAGTAATGACTATTGCCCGGGTCTGGAAATCTCCAACAGTTTCCTATCTACTAAAAAAATCTCATGGATAATGTCCCAGGAAAATATTTCCAACACTATCCTCAACACGGTTGACAAATTTAAACTCACCTGGGAACCCTGGGCCACACATATCAGGGTTCCTATTTTACCCTGGTATGGAGAACGCAGGACACCTACCTATCCAATGCCATGTCTGTGCTCCCCTTGGTCACTTTGGCCTTCCGTTTACTTCCTCCTCTCCTACCCCTCTTCTGTTCTCTCTCCTTCTTTCTCTATTTCCTTCTTTCTTATTTTTGAATTGCACCTGCAGTTGATGCAGGTACGAACCCCCACAGGCATTTAATACGTTGTTCCTCGGCTGGGGTTCTGTTTTTTTTTTTTTTCTCCAAAAAATTGATCACTTGAGCCAGATTGGGATTGACTTTCCTCTCCTACCTGGGCTCACAGGGTAGCTTATTTTTAAAGCTTTTAGTATTGATGGTCCAGAGCTCTGTTTTACAAGTGCCTGACTCCCTGGCCACATCTCTGCTAATTTTCTTGAAGCACTTAATGTTTTTTTTTTTTTTACTCTGTGGGTGACCCGACCTGACTACTTCCTGCACAGCATGATCCCGGAGGGGGTGCGGGAGGTGAAGGGGACAGAAACCACCGTTGTTAAGGGGTGAACTGTACTGTCACATTCTAATGGTCAGTGTCTTTTGTACACAAATTTGTTCTGGACTTTGTTTGTCCAGTCTTATACTTGCAAATTTTCAATAAAAATTATTTGCAAAAAAAAAAAAAAAAAAAAAAGATTACACATGCTGAGCGATACCGGAAATTAAGGCTTCAGGGTACTGAGGGTCCCATCATCGCCCCGCCACAAAGTGGCATCAACATTAACCCAGAACAAAAACCCAAACCAATCCTCCACCTACCCAAATGTCCCCAAATTGCAGGGATAGCAAGAGGTGCCTCCAAGGGAAGGTAAACCGACTCTACTGCAGTGTGGCTGCAGAGGGCAGAAAGGAGACCAGTAAAAACTGCGGTAGTGTTGGTCTACCTTCTCTTGGAGGCACCTCTTGCTGACCCTACTATTCAGGAACATTTGGGTAGGTGGAGGATTGGTTTGTTTTTTTTTGTTGATGCCACTTTGTGGCGGGACGATGATGGGACCCTCAGTACCCTGTAGCCTTAATTTCCGGTATAGCGCACCATGTATAATGTGTTATTTTTGTATTCATTTATAATTCACTTATGTTTTTTATTCTTTTGTAGAGATATAATACTTACACTGGTCACGTCCTACTCCCCTGAAGAAGCCAATGTCTTGGCGAAACATGTATGGAAGACCTGACCCGTTACTGTAACTAGGCCATTACCACTCTGGTCTACAGTAAATTTTATGTACTCTTATCATGCATGTTCAATTTACATGAACAAGTGTTTGTATTACCTGTCTATAATGCCTTGTAATAAAATTTGTCTTTTCTTAAAAATTAACCACTTCCCGCCCAGTCAATAGCAAATTGACGTCCGGGAAGTGGTTCTGTTATCCACACTGGACGTCATATGACGTCCTGCAGGATAACAGCCGCCGCGCGCCCGGGGGGGGGGGGGCGCGCATCGCGGCGATCGGTGGAGCGGTGGGTCAGTCTGACCCACCGCTACACTGATCTCGGTAAAAAGCCTCCGTCGGAGGCTTTTTACCATGTGATCAGCCATGTCAAATCACGGCTGATCAGGAAGTAAACAGGAAGAGCCGTTGATCGGCTCTTCCTCACTCGCGTCTGACATACGCGAGTAGAGGAGAGCCGATCGGCGGCTCTCCTGACAGGGGGGGGTTCGCGCTGATTGTTCATCAGCGCAGCCCCCCCTTCGGATACCCACACTGGACCACCAGGGAAGCCCCCAAGGACCACCAGGGAAGCCCTAAGCTTGTGGATGGCCCCCATGACCATCCACATGTAGTAAAAAAAAAATATATAAAAAAAAAAACATAAAAAAATATGCCAATCAGTGCCCACAAATGGGCACTGACTGGCACTATCATGCCAAGAAAATAATGTGTGGTGGCTGGCATTGCTAGGCAGCAGTGTCACCAGTGCCACCTACTAGTGTCCATCAGTGCCCATCCATGCCCATCTGTGCCCACCTATCAGTGCCCGTCCGTGCCACCTATCAGTGCCACCCATAAGTGCCCATCAGTGCCGCCTATGAGTGCCCATCAGTGCCTCCTATGAGTGCCCATCAGTGCCGCCTATGAGTGCCCATCAGTGCCGCCTATGAGTGCCCATCAGTGCCGCCTATGAGTGCCCATCAGTGCCGCCTATGAGTGCCCATCAGTGCCGCCTATGAGTGCCCATCAGTGCCGCCTATGAGTGCCCATCAGTGCCGCATACCAGTGCCACATATCAGTGCCCATCAGTGCCACCTCATCCGTGCCCATCAGTGTCGCCTTATCAGTGCCCTTCAGTGCCGCCTTATCAGTGCCCATCATTGAAGTAGAAAAGGTACTTATTTACAAAAAAAATTTACAGAAACAAAGAAAAACAGTTTTTTTAAAAATTTTCGCTCTTTTTTTATTTGTTGCGCAAAAAATAAAAATCGCAGAGGCGATCAAATACCACCGAAAGAGAGCTCTATTTGTGGGAACAAAATGATAAAAAATTTGTTTGGGTACAGTGTAGCATGACCGCGCAATTGTCATTCAAATTGCGACAGCGCTGAAAGCTCAAAATTGGCTTGGGCAGGAAGCTGTATAAGTGCATGGTATTGAAGTGGTTAAGTCATTGATTTGCTTTGGCACCGTAATAATCCCCATCCTCCTTGCCCTTTTGTTTAAACTACTTGTGGGATGAGGTGCCTTATCTAAAGAGGACACATCAGCCACTTTTTCGATTGATATGGAGCTACTGTTATTTTAGTTAACCCTGTCCCTTCTGGTCTGGGATTCTATAACTAGTTTTAGCCTAGGGTTCGATAACCAGCATAGGCTAGAGCCAGATTAGGCCTTTAACAACCACTTCTGATAGAGGTCAAGTTGCATGACAAATTAGAATCTACTAGGGACTAAAGTAGAAAGGTTGAACTGAGTTCCAGTGCCACACCACAGTTTCTGTGAGGATGGTTGGAAACGGTGAAGGGTCACCTCATCAGCACAGACTTTGTCTTCAGGTCTCCCACACAAAGATGAGAGAGATATATTTATATATTAGATATTATCTATGTGTATATTTATTATCTATCTATCTATCCACATATATACACACACACACACACACACTGCTCAAAAAAATTAAAGGAACACTCTCAAAACACATCAGATCTCAACGGGCAAAAACCTCATGCTGGATATCTATACTGATATGGACTGGGTAATGTGTTGGGAATGAAAGGATGGCACAACATTTGATGGAAATGAAAATTATCCGCCTACAGAGGGCTGAATTAAAAGACACCCCGAAAATCAAAGTGAAAAAATTATGCAGCAAGCTAGTCAATGTTGCTGAAATTTCATTGCAACAACTCAAAATGGTCCTCAGTAGTTTGTATGGCCCCCAAGTGCTTGTATGCATGCCTGACATCAGGGCATGCTACTAATGAGACGATGGATGGTGTCCTGGGGTATTTCCTCCCAGATCTGGACCAGAGCATCACTGAGCTCCTGAACAGACTGAGGTGCAACCTGGCGGCACCGGATGGACCGAAACATTTTGTCCCAGAGGTATTCTTTTGGATTTAGGTCAGGTGAGCGTGGGGGCCATTCAATGGTATCAATTTCTTCATCCTCCAGGAACTGGCTGCATGCTCTCGCCACATGAGGCCGGGCATTGTCGTGCACCAGGAGGAACCCAGGACCCACTGCACCAGCGTAGGGTCTGACAATGGGTCCAAGGATTTCATCCCGATACCTAATGGCAGTCAGGGTGCCATTGTGTGGCCTGTAGAGGTCTGTGCGTCCCTCCATGGATATGCCTCCCCAGATCATCACTGACCCACCACCAAACTGGTCATGCTGAACGATGTTACAGGCAGCATAAAGTTCTATGCGGCTTCTCCAGACCCTTTCACGTCTGTCACATATGCTCAGGGTGAACCTGCTCTCATCTGTGAAAAGCATGGAGCCATCAGTGGCAGACCTGCTAATTCTGGTGTTCAATGGAAAATGCCAATCGAGCTCCACAGTGTCCGGGCAGTGAGCACAGAGCACACTAGAAAACGTTGGGCACTCAGGCCACCCCCATGAAGTCGGTTTCTGATTGTTTGGTCAGAGACATTCACACCAGTGGCCTGCTGGCGGTAATTTTGTAGGGCTCTGGCAGTGTTTATCCTGTTCCTCCTTGCACAAAGGAGCAGATACCGGTCCTGCTGATTGGGTTAAGGATCTTCTACGGCTCTGTCCAGCTCTCCTAGAGTAACTGCCTGTCTCCTGGAATCTCCTCCATGCTCTTGAGACTGTGCTGGGAGACACGGCAAACCTTCTGGCAATGACACGTATTGATGTGCCATCCTGGAGGAGTTGGACTGCCTGTGCAACCTTTATAGGGTCCAAGTATCGCCTCGTGCTACCAGTTGTGACACTGACCCTAGCCAAATGCAAAACTAGTGAAAAACAGTCAAAAAAGATTAGTAGGGAAAAAAAATATGTCAGACAACTCCACCTGAAAAAACATTTTGGAGGTCGTCTCATTGTTGCCCATCTAGTACACCTAATGTTAATTAAAATTAACAGCAAAGCAGCTGAAACTGATTAACAACCCCCTCTGAACACACCCCTCCCCCTCTGCTACTTAACTGACCAGATCAATATCCCAGGAGTTCTGATTCAAAAGTATTCCTTTAGTTTTTTTGAGATATCTATATATATCTATATACATCTATCTATCCATCTATCTATCATACAGGATTTATAGAGCGCCAACAGTTTGTGCAGCGCTTAACAAAATTAAGGCAGACATTACAGTTAAATTACAATTTGGTACAAGAGGAATCGGAGGGCCCTGCTCATTAGAGCTTACAATCTAAAAGGGAGGGTCAATTGATACACAAGGTTTCGGAGGCTAAGGCGGCATGATTTGGACAGGGATTGGATGTGGACCTGAAAAGGACAGTTCAGAGTCTAAGGTTACCCCTAGCACCCTGGCATGTGGGACGTAAGGGGAAGGGGCACGTGGGGGAGGAAATATTAAGAGCTTAGTTTTAGATGGATTTAGTTTGAGGAAGTGGTTTGACATACAGGCTGATATGTCTGTTAGTAAATCAGTGATGCGTGAGGAGACTGATGGGGTGAGTGGAGGGGCAGAGAGATAGATTTGGGTGTCATCGGCATATAAATGGTAGTGGAAGCAATGAGAGGCCATCAGCTAACCCAGGGAGGACAAGTGATTAGCAATCTCCTGGGCAGTGAGTAAGTTAGTGGGTGAAGGTAATAGAGGACGAAGTAAAGTGGTAAAGGTAGAAAAGAGTTGACGGGGTATAATATATATATATATATATATATATATATATATATATACATACACACACACACACACACACACACACACATGCACGGGTGTAGGTGCACAATTCAATCAGAACTTTTGTTGGACACTTTGCTGATGCTACCTGATTGTACATTAGATGTATGTACTATTAATCTTTTCTTATATAAACATTGTATTTCCAGTCGTGTGTGCATTCATATACTTATGGTTGTTTGCTGGTTTCAGTAGTTCCTCTGCCCCCAATTACTTTGACCATATTACTGTTTAGTTTCCCAGGAAGTCAATCTGTACTGGGCAGAGGCACCGTCAACTTTATTCTCAAACCCACTCCCCCAATATCTGGTACAAACTGGTAAAGATGGTAAAGATCCACCAATCTCCCCAAACAGTATATTGCTCCATTATCCACCCCCCCCCCCCCCCCCACCGTCTGCTCTCCTGCCCTTCTTTATGTGACCCGGAAAGCAATGTTTCTGACGTCGCTTCCGGGTCAAGCTCTGTGTGCCCGGCTAGCTCAGCCGGGAAATAATGTTTTGCAATGCAATCTGCATTGCAAAAAAATTAATGGAGCACAGGGGAGACATGCAGGGTCTTTTAGATCCTGCATATCTCAATAAAGAGTACCTGTCACCTAAAAAAAAAAAAAAAAAATCACAGCAGACATTTTGTCCTCTAAATGATGAAAAGAAATACCGTATTTATCGGTGTATAACACGCACCCCAAGTTTAGGAGGGAATTTTAGGGAAAAAAACTTTTAGGAGGGAAGTTTAAGGAAAAAAAACTTCAATTTAAATGCAGCCTTATCAGTGTCCATTGCAGCCTTGCCCCCCAGTGTCCATTGCAGCCTTGCCCCCCAGTGTCCATTGCAGCCTTGCCCCCCAGTGTCCATTGCAGCCTTGCCCCCCAGTGTCCATTGCAGCCTTGCCCCCCAGTGTCCATTGCAGCCCTGGCCGAATTTAAATTTGGTGCCGCCGAGATCGCCGCCAAGACCGGGCAGAGCGGAGCCAACGCCGCCGAGAACGCAGGGACTGGGCGGAGCCGAGATACACATAGCCGAGTGTACTCGGCTCTTCTCACAGTCACGCCGAGTCCCGCCCTATGATTGACATAACAGGTCCAATGGCGGGACTGGGCGTGACTGAGCGGAGCCAAGAAAATCAGAGTACACTCGGCTATGTGTATCTCGGCGGCGTTCGCTCCGCTCTGCTCACAGTCAGCGGAGATCAACGGGGATAGGTGGGTATCGGCGTATAACACGCACCCACGATTTTCCCTTGATTTTAAGGGGGAAAAGGTGCGTGTTATACGCCGATAAATACGGTAAGTCAAATATTTTTTTTTGCAAAAAAAAAAAGTTATACACAAGCACATAAAAACTCCACCCCCCCCCATAAAAAAGTTGAGCCCCTGCCCCCCACATATACACATGCATGGGGGTGCCTACGAGTGAAAACATTGATTGCAATACACGTTACATATCATCGGAGTGAGAGCAATAATTCTAATACAAGACCTCCTCCAGAACACCAAACTGATAGCTATTGGGGGCTTTTGAAGCGTCGCCTATAGAAAATAGGCACGGAGTGAGAGCAATAATTCTAATACAAGACCTCCGCCAGAACACCAAACTGATAGCTATTGGGGGCTTTTGAAGCGTCGCCTATAGAAAATATAGGGTACTGAAGTTTAACGCCATTTCATGGGAGCACAAACATTTAAGGTTTGGCATGTTGGGTAGCCATTTTCTCGATGCAATCTCCACTTTTATATTTTATCAAAAATTTTGGTAATTTATTGCGTTTGTTTACCCTAAAATTCACATTCGCCACCATTTTATTCTCTAGGGCACAGGTGTTAAACTAGTGGCCCTCCAGCTGTTGTGGAACTACAGGTCCCATAATGCATTGCAAGGCTGACAGTTACAAGCATGATTCCCACAGGAAATCGCATGATTGGACTTGTAGTTCTGCAACAGCTGGGGGGCCCACCAGTTTGACACCCTCCTTTAGGGTATCTGCTTTCAGACAATATATAATAATTGTGGGTTTTGTGTATTCTTCAGGCCTAAAATTATTTAAACATGTGCAAAAAAAAAATGCAAAAGCGGCTCTGGCAGCAAAAAAGGGTTAGTAGGAGTAGGCTACACAAAGTTGAAATACATTGTGCAAAGGAATAAATATAAAATTTTGACCGTAGATACACTTACCTCTTGAACTAAAGGCTGCTGAAATAGTGGAATTAGGGGATTTGTCCGAGGAATGTCAATGTGAATCTAAAATTATAAAAGTAAAATTAAACAAAAAGTTTTTAAAACCTGACGTTCACATGTTGAGGTCATTCAAGTGGTTAATTCAAGCAGCTCAGCTAGACCTGCCCTTCACTCCTAACAGTAACTTGGTAACCCTTCTAATGTGTAACAGAGCAGGTGCTTTGGAAGAGGAAAGTATGGTTAGCTGAGCTGCCTGAGAGAATAACAAACTTATTGCATAAAGGTGTCCTTTTATCAAACTGCGGTAAAATATCGCTATTCAGTTCTCAGGCATTCTCAGAGGAGATCGCTCTCCTCTGAGTGCCTGTTTATGATTCTCTGTAGCTCGCTTCTCATGTTGAGTTGACGGCTCCTCTCAATGTAATCTCGCGGGATTACAGTATGAGGAAGTGTAAAATACAAAAGTTGAAAACGAATCAGCACACATTATACACCACATATTAATAAAATAATAAAGTTACATTCCCAAACAATATACATTAACCTAATTATTAAAAAACTGTTTATCAATATTTAAAGATCATTCATGTGTCTATTTAAATGTGAATGGTGTATAGTAAAATGAATGGAATCCACATATGTAATACACCATTCATATGAATGAAAATTAAATTTATATAAATCATTAAAAAAAGTTTAATAACAAATATAAACCCTGTATAACTGTAATAGAACAGTCCATGGGTAAAACCATATTTTAGGCTTTACATTTTTTTTTTTACTAATAAATTAAAAATTATATAGAAATGACTTTAAAAATAGCATTTTAATGCAGGTAGAATAATATATATATATATATATATATATATATATATATATATAAAGAAAAGTTAACAGTGATTTCAGCTGC
This sequence comes from Rana muscosa, assembly GCA_029206835.1. Taxonomy (NCBI): domain Eukaryota; kingdom Metazoa; phylum Chordata; class Amphibia; order Anura; family Ranidae; genus Rana; species Rana muscosa. Next base: position 357,797,852 of record CM055117.1, on the reverse strand, counting down.
CATCATCACAGTATAACCACTTGCAGTACAGTGACTTAATGCTATGTCACTGGTCATCAAGTGGATATATTATTTAGATGCATAGATATACAGTATCTCACAAAAGTGAGTACACCCCTAACATTTTAGATTTTTTTTTATTATATCTTTTCATGTGATAACACTGGAGAAATTACACTTTGCTATAATGTAAAGTAGTAAGTGTACAGCTTGATTAAAAGTGTAAATTTGCTGTCCCCTCAAAATAACTTAACACATAGCCATTAATGTCTAAACGGCTGGCAACAAGAGTGAGTACACCCCTAAGTGAAAATATCCAAATTGGGCCCAAAGTGTCAATATTTTGTGTGGCCACCATTATTTTCCAGCACTGCCTTAACCCTCATAGGCATGGAGTTCCCCAGAGCTTCACAGGTTGCCACTGGAGTCCTCTTCCACTCCTCCATGACAACATCACGGAGCTGGTGGATGTTAGAGACCTTGCACTCCTCTACTTCCCGTTTGAAGATGCCCCACAGATACTCAATAGGGTATAGGTCTGGAGACATGCTTGGCCAGTCCATCACCTTTACCCTCGGCTTCTTTAGCAAGGCAGTGCTTGTCTTTGAGGTGTGTTTGGGGTCGTTATGTTGGAATACTGCCCTGCGGCCCAGTCTGCTTCTCCGCTAATTACCTCAGTTTCATACACTGGTAATGACCTGAGATCAGCGGTGAGACTCAGTATCGCAGCTAATCACAGCTAATCTCAGTTTCATAAAAGGACACCAAAGAAACTGTCATACTGCATTAAAAGCAAAGTGAGAAGATCAACTGCCAATGATCAGAGCCAGGAAAACACTCATATCCCTGCTACTATACTATGCGCGCAAAGCCATTACGATGAACTGGAAACAACCGTCTCCCCCCTCTGTTAAATTCTGGAAAAGATTAGTTAATGCCAGTTTGCCCCTATATAAAGCCACTTACTCGTCCAGAGGTTGTCCGCACAAATTTGAAAAGGTGTGGAGTTGTTGGCTAGAGGACAGAAACACGGCAAGTGAATAGTGACCAATGCCTAAACTTGTAACGTATCACTAGGTTATCATTTTTTTAACCCAAACAATTTTTTCAGGCTACCATCCTCTATTGATATCACTTTGAGCATGACTTATCTTGAATGGACCCTCTCCCCCAGTCTGGGGTTACAGTGTAAGTTAAGTTAACGTGTATGTGTTATTTGTGGCCCTGTGTCGGTATGTTGCCGACACAGGGTAACGGCCCCTACGTGGGCAGATGTTGTGCCTATGTGTGGGCAAAATGTGTGTGTCTATAAAAACTTCAATAAAAAGATTTTACAAAAAAAAAAGCAAAGTGAGAAGCTCTGTGTAAAGACCACCTTCCAACCAATTTACATTTAACAGCATTCCTCCACCACTCCTTCCTCCATAGGTCCCACTTTAAAACACACAGTAATCTTGGGTATAAAAAAGCATATAACCTAACTTAGGATACAGTGCTTGGTCCAAGTGGCTGATCGCCAAGCCGAGCACTGTCAAGGAGAAGAATCTCCATCATGGATCAAGGCTAAACCTGGGTGACTAAATTCAAGTATAAAAAGGCATATTAACCACTTGCCGACCGGCTGACTCCGATATATGTTGGCAGAATGGCATGGCTGCTCAAAGCAACGTACCTGTATGTTGCTTTGAATTTGCTGTCGTGTGAGCGTGCCTGCAGACTCGATGTCCGCCGGTGTCCCGCGTTTGTGTCACAGAGCTGCAGAACGGGGACATGCTTATGTAAACAAGGCATTTCCCTGTTCTAGTGAAAAGGAAAATAAATGCGCTACCCAAAAAAACATGTGAATAATAACCACCCTACAGAGGGAAGTGAAGCAGCTACACTGGAATGTGACAAATTCAAACAAAATGGAGGATAATAGTTCAGCGCTACATGTAGACCAATAAAAACAGGACTATATTTCAAAATGTGACCATAAACACAAGAAAGGGGCGGGCTGGAAATGCCAAACCCAATACACAAAATGTCCAATATGTGAACCACTAAACAAAGTGATAAGTGTCCAAAAAGAATATGAGTGAACATGGAATGGATAGGGAAATCCCGGCACAATTCTTCACGTGAAGGATGACAAACATGTGCGCTTACCAGAAATGTTGGACCCGAATGTCGTACGACAGCGGATCAATCAGGCTTAAAGGGTATCCCAAACGACTGTTCAACAGGAACATCACCGGATCTCTGATGAGTGATGAGGTGTGCCCACTAGGCAGTCAGATGTCCTCGATCCAGATGAAGAGGATGGGTCCGATATTCATCAGCCACCAATCACCTCAACGCTGAAGGTCTTACCAGAGAGTTGGTATTCTGGATCTTGGTGCTCCACCGGACAGTGGGATATAATTAAGCTAAACTTGATGGATACCCCCGGAAAGGCTATTGTAAAAGGACCAGTTGGAGAAAACTGAAAAAACTTTTCTTCACCGAATTCATGCAAAGAGAAGAAAAAAAATAGGGGGCTCTAATGGTGCAGGTCAAAAATGTTTTTTTTATTCAAAAACACCAACATACAAAAGTAAAAAATAAAAAGTGATCACAGTTCATATATTAAAAGGCAACATGGGAAGCAAAATGCATAGCCTGACGCGTTTTGTTCCTAACAGGACGTCTACAGGGGCATTAACCTGCTCCACCAAGTTGCCATGTATATATAATAAAAATTAGGAAGGTCATAATCAGTGGCCAACCAATAGAGCAGAGTTTCATAAAAAAGGGCAGTGTGATTGGACACAAGGCGGCCACATGATCTAACCATAATAGTGTTTCCTCACAGAGAGCCAATCCTTAAAAAAAGGAACAAGCCCTTCCTGGTTCAAATCTAATAAAACCAGGAAATGGCGAGCGATGGCACATGGCAAACATACCATCAGAAAAGCCCGCCAAATTGCATCCAGTCTGTCATGTGACCGTATCAGTCCAATCAATGCCTTAGCATAAAGTCGTTACAATCTATAACCAATGATAAAAGAACCCACCAGTACATAGTAGTATGGGGCACATGATTGGACCGGAGAGAGCATCCAAACGATAACCAATCGTCAAGCGTCATGTCACAAGGCAACCTGAAGCAGCCAGCGACACAAAAGTCATGATCACAAACCCGAAAGTTGCGGACCACATTGGGGTCACGTGACCGGGGATGTGCCAAGGAAGCGCCCAATGGAAAAACTCATCCGAACCATCATGTGACTCGAGGGGTCATGTGAACCAATGGAGGAATCGGATTGGAGGCACATCACGACGCGTCATCAAGACTGTATGTAAACAAGACGACCTTCAGCCAATGGTGTGTGATCCCAACGTGAGAGCGGCACCGCAAGGGCAGCGATCATGTGACATAGCGTCACACCCATCATGTCAGAATGACATGGAAGAAGGCGGCGCCACCAGCGTCACACTCACGGCAATCCTAATAGGAAAGGGGGAAGGAACTAGTATTCACATGTGCTCCGGAAGTCATCTCCGGTCGTAAAGGACCGCGAAGGGACATCACGAAAACCATGAAAACAAAGTCTCGTATTATATCTGGATTAAATATGTAGACTGAAATGTGTAAAAAGGCATAAAAAAACAAGACCTAAAAAATTTACACAGTGCCACCTAGCGATGAACATATAAATTGCAATGGATCTTATAGAAGGCCAACAAGGCAATCAAAAAAGGAAAACATAAAAAAACACATACAATAATAAATTACAATGTGTCCTATATCTTCATAAGACAGAAAATAGAGCAGGGGTGAAGCAATAAAAAATGGAAAATAAAAAGAGAAGTGGAAACATTTAGGCTGAACTAATAAAAGAGTTGATGTCCCACTCAATGTTCATTCCGAACGGCATGTAGGTACGAAACTCAAAAATCCAGTAGGTTTCTAAACGGGAGACACCCCGTAGCCGAGATTCTCCTCTCCAGTGTGGAACAAATTGATCTATAACCAAGAATTGTGTCCCTGTAGGGTCGCAATTGTGACATTGCAGGTAATATCTAGGGACACTATGATTGATTTTTCCTTTCTTGATCTTAGCAATGTGTTCGTTCACACGAATGGAGAAAGTTCTAATGGTACGTCATACATATTGTTGTTTACAAGGACAGGTGGTAAAACGCGCCATCTGGTAAATACGTAAGGTGACAGATGATTGAAAAGTGACACTCTTGCGTTTCCCACTGACGTTGTGTAAACATACCTTGCATTTGCGGCAAGGGAAGAAACCTTTGCACTCCGGAAAGGAGGGCTTTTTGGGTGGATTCATCACATTGGGGGCCATCTGTCCCTGGATAGATCTTGCTCCTCTGAAATTCACATCCACCCTTTTAGGAAGTGCAGGTCCCATTAGTCTATCATTTTGAAGTACACCCCAATGTTTCTTCAAGATCTATTTTAACTCTCTGGATTGCACAGAGTAGGTAGTAAAAAAAGACCACCTAAACTTAGTGTCCATTTCCTTTTTGGGCTGAACTTTTAATAGTGACCCTCGATCAATCCGCAGGATTCGATCGATCTCGCCATCAAGTTCAGTAGGCAGGTATCCCTTTTCCAAAAATCTCCCCTTAAGGATTGAAGACTGCACAATGTAGTCCTCCACTCTAGTGCAGTTTCTCCGTAAATGGAGGAACTGACTACGTGGTACAGATTTTAACCATTGAGTGTGGTGGCAACTATCGACCGGAATGTAACCATTCCGGTCGATAGGTTTGAAAAAAGTGGAGAACTCCAAACGTTGCCCAACTACTTTGATTTCCAGATCCAGGAAGTGCACAGAGGTCAAACTTGCTTCGTAACTCAGACGTATGCCTCTAACGTTGGAATTAAGTAAAGACATAAAATCCTCTAGGGATTTCTGGTCACCCTTCCATAGGAGGAGGATGTTGTCTATGTAGCGAGCCCAAAGGACCAATTCTGGTCTCTTATAGGCATAGATGACATCCTCCTCCCACTTGGCCATGAAAAGATTGGCCAAGCTCGGGTCAAACTTGGCCACCATTGGAAACTACACTGGTCTGCACATAAAACTGGTTCTGAAACCAGAAATAGTTATGCTGTGCAGCAAACCTAAGGAGGTCCATGAAAAAGTTGTGTTGAATGAAGGAAATGGTGGTACTCTGAGACAAGTAATATTCTACTGCCTCAAAGCCCAAATCATGTGGAATACATATGTACAAGGCGGCAACATCTGCTGTTACTAGAATCATGCCATCTTCGTACACAATAGACTCCAAAAGACTGATAGTCTGATAGTGTCACCAGTATCCTTCAAGTAAGAAGGCATCTGTATCACTAAAGGTTGGAGATGGAAATCTACATATTTGCCGATACGCGCCGTGACCGAGTCAATCCCACCGACTATGGGCCTGCCTGGGGGATTGACTGGGTCTTTGTGCACTTTCGAGAGATAGTAGATCGCTGGGATGCGAGGTGCTAAGGGGAGGAGATAACTTCTCTCATCAACCAGCACGGTTAGGGCGCTCTTATATTGCACAGTGGGGTCTGACTGGATTCCGCTATACGTACTAGAGTCTCTCAGTATCCTGTCCATCTCCTTGATATAAACATCTTTGTCCAGCACGACAATGGCGCCAAAATAACAACACAAAAGAAGTATAACAGAGATGTTACGGACTACAAAATCAATCTCGTTTTCGGCTGGCAAAAGAAAATTAATATATCGGGACCAGCCGAGGACGATATATTGGGGATGGAAGTCTCACAGTCTGCAACTTCGATTGTTGATAGGAGGCTTACTTTTGAACCTAAGGAAGCCTCTACACAGCCTCAAAATTCCTCACAGCCACCTAGGGGTGCACCACCTAGGATCCCTGAACCTCGGTGTAAATCTCAGGCTCAGATGCCACATACTATTCATCCTCCTACTGTTAGAGGTGGAGGTTTTAGAAATGGAGGACAGGGACCCCATTCCATATGGAAGTCCGAGGGGACCAGTTGGGGGTTGACGTGACCATCGCGATTTCTATCGCGAAGGTTATGAGAACGGATATAGGACGCCTATCCATACCTCCAATAGATACCCTCCATTGCCAGATGGCCGTATGGGTGAGTTTCATTGCGACCCCTATGGCTATCAGGATAGAGACAAGGATATATGCAATCAATCCCAATATAATTACAACTATGGACATTCAGGTGCCCCTTACCATCCGGGTTTTCACAGGGCTTCACTGGAATACCCAGGAAACCAGGGAAGAAGAGAGGCACCAGAGGGGGTTGGAGGGTCCAGGGTAAAAAGGAAAAGAGTGTATTTGGCTCTGGGGTTTTCAATTTGAGCTCTGCTAGTCCATCAGATGAGGAGAAGTTGGTACTCGATAAGGGTCTGAAATATGTCCCTCCGAGACCTTTGAATAGAGTCTACACATTCATAGACGTGCAGAAGTTCATCAGAAAGCTCAGTATCCAGAGACATTTTTTGACTTTCCCCTCCAACAATACCTCCACAGCGAATGATGGACATGTCCATACTGGACTGTCCAATCCTTCATTATTCAATCCACCAGGGACTATGGCACCTTCCATCAGTGTTTTCCGTAGCCTTGTATTGCAGGATTTGGACAAATTACCGCCAAAAAGTTTATGCCAATCCGAAATTTAGAGCAGGACTGAAGCTTCTTTGTGAATGCAAAAACCTTATCATCCGTCCAGCCGACAAGGGTGGCGCCATTGTCGTGCTGGACAAAGATGTTTATATCAAGGAGATGGACAGGATACTGGGAGACTAGTACGTATAGCGGTATCCAGTCAGACCCCACTGTGCAATATAAGAGAGCCCTGACCGTGCTGGTTGATGAGGGCTTCTCTTTGGGCATATTAGTCAAAAAAGAGAAGAGTTATCTCATCCCCTTAGCACCTCGCATTCCCAGCGGTCTACTATCTCCCGAAGGTGCACAAAGACCCAGTCAATCCCCCAGGCAGGCCCATCGTCAGTGGGATTGACTCAGTCACGGCGCGTATCGGCAAATATGTAGATTTCCATCTCCAACCTTTAGTGATGCAGATGCCTGCTTACTTGAAGGATACTGGTGACACTATCAGACTTTTGGAGTCTATGGTGTACGAGGATGGCATGATTCTAGTAACAGCAGATGTTGCCGCCTTGTTCACATATATTCCACATGATTTGGGCTTTGAGGCAGTAGAATATTACTTGTCTCAGAGTACCACCCTTTCCTTGATTCAACGCAACTTTATCATGGACCTCCTCAGGTTTGCTGCACAGCATAACTATTTCTGGTTTCAGGACCAGTTTTATGTGCAGACCAGAGGAGTTGCCATGGGGGCCAAGTTTGCCCCGAGCTTGGCCAATCTTTTCATGGCCAAGTGGGAGGAGGATGTCGTCTATGCCTATAAGAGACCAGAATTGGTCCTTTGGGCTCGCTACATAGGAGACATCCTCCTCCAATGGAAGGGTGACCAGAAATCCCTAGAGGATTTTATGTCTTTACTTAATTCCAACATTAGAGGCATACGTCTGAGTTACGAAGCAAGTTTGACCTCAGTGCACTTCCTGGATCTGGAAATCAAAGTATTTGGGCAACGTTTGGAGTTCTCCACTTTTTTCAAACCTACCGACCGGAATGGTTACATCCCGGTCGATAGTTGCCACCACACTCAATGGTTAAAATCTGTACCACGTAGTCAGTGCCTCCGTTTACGGAGAAACTGCACTAGAGTGGAGGACTACATTGTGCAGTCTTCAATCCTTAAGGGGAGATTTTTGGAAAAGGGATACCTGCCTACTGAACTTGATGGCGAGATCAATCGAATCCTGCGGATTGATCGAGGGTCACGATTAAAAGTTCTTCCCAAAAAGGAAATGGACACTACGTTTAGGTGGTCTTTTTTTACTACCTACTCTGTGCAATCCAGAGAGGTAAAAGAGCTCTTGAAGAAACATTGGGGTGTACTTCAAAATTATAGAATCCTGGGACCTACACTTCCTGAGAGGGCGGGTGTGATTTTCAGAGGAGCAAGATCTATCCAGGGACCGATGGCCCCCAATGTGATGGATCCACCCAAATAGCCCTCCTTTCCGGAGTGCAAAGGTTTCTTCCCTTGCCGCAAATGCACAACGTCAGTGGGAAACACAAGAGTGTCACTTTTCAATCATCTGTCACCTTACGTATTTACCAGATGAAGCGTTTTACCACCTGCGCCAGTCAATATATTGTGTACCTTTTAACATGTCCTTGTAAACAACAATATGTAGGACGTACTATTAGAACTTTCTCCATTCGTGTGAACGAACACATTGCTAAGATCAAGAAAGGAAAAATCAATCAATCATAGTGTCCCTAGACATTACCTGCAATGTCACAATCGTGACACTACAGGGACACAATTCTTTGTTATAGATCAATTTGTTCCACACTGGAGAGGAGAATCTCGGCTACGGGTTGTCTCCCATTTAGAAACCTACTGGATTTTTGAGTTGCGTACCTACATGCCGTTCGGAATGAACGTCGCGTGGGCCATCAACTCTTATTAATTCAGCCTAAATGTTTCCACTTCTCTTTTTATTTTCCATTTATTATTTGTTATTGCTTCACTCCTGCTCTATTTTCTGTCTTATGAAGATATAGGACACATTGTAATTTATTATTGTATGTGTTTATGTTTTCCTTTTTGATTGCTTTGTTGGCCGTTCAATAAGATCCATTGTAATTTATATGTTCATCGCTAGGTGGCACTGTGTGAATTTTTTAGGTCTTGTTGTTTTTATGCCTTTTACACATTTCAGTCTACATATTTAATCCAGATATAATATGAGACTGTTTGCATGGTTTTCGTGATGTCCCTTTGCGACCGTGGGTGACTTCCGGAGCGCATGTAAATACTAGTTCCTTCCCCCTTTCCTATTAGGATTGCCGTGAGAGTGACGCTGGTGGCGCCGCCTTCTTCCATGTCATTCTGACATGATGGGCGTGACACTGTCACATGATCGCTGCGTTTGCCGCTCTCACGTTGGGATCACACACCATTGGCTGCAGGTCATCTGTTTACATACAGTCTTGACGACGCGCCGTGATGTGCCTCCAATCCGATACCTCCATTGGTTCACATGACCCCTCGAGTCACATGATGGTCCGGATGAGTTTTTCCATTGGGCGCTTCCTTGGCACATCCCCGGTCACGTGACCCCAATGTGGTCCACAACTTCCGGGTTTGTGATCATGACATGTGTCGCTGGCTGCTTCAGGACCATTGTGACATGATGCTTGACGATTGGTTATCGTTTGGATACTCTCTCCGGTCCAATCATGTGCCCCATACTACTTCTATGTACTGGTGGGTTCTTTTATCATTGGTTATAGATTGTAATGACTTTATGCTGAGGCATTGATTGGACCGATACGGTCACATGACAGATTGGTTGCAATTTGGCAGGCTTTTCTGATGGTATGTTTGCCATGTGCTATCGCTCGCCATCTCCTGGTTTTATTAGATTTGATTCAGGAAGGGCTTGTTCCTTTTACAAGGATTAGCTCTCTGTGAGGAAACACTATTATGGTTAGATCATGTGGCCGCCTTGTGTCCAATCACACTGCCCTTTTTTATGAAACGCTGCTCTATTGGTTGGCCACTGATTATGACCTTCCTAATTTTTATTATATATACATGGCAACTTGAGGGAGCAGGTTAATGCCCCTGTAGACGTCATGTTAGGAACGAAACGCGTCGGGCTATGCATTTTGCTTCCCATGTTGCCTTTTAATATATGAACTGTGATCACTTTTTACTTTGTATGTTGGTGTTTTTGAATAAAACAAAACATTTTTGACCTGCTCCATTGGAACCCCCTATTTTTTTTTCTTCTCTTTGCATGAATTTGGTGAAGAAAAGTTTTTTCAGTTTTCTCCAACTGGTCCTTTTACAATAAATACCCTTGTCGGGGGTATCCATTGAGTTGAGCTTAATTATATCCCACTGTCCGGTGGAGCACGAAGATCCAGAATACCAACTCTCTGGTAAGACCTTCAGCGTTGAGGTAATTGGCTGATGAATATCGGACCCATTCGCTTCATCTGGATCAAGGACATCTGACTTCCTAGTGGGCACACCTCATCACTCATCAGAGATCCGGTGATGTTCCTGTTGAACAGTCATTTGGGATACCCTTAAGCCTGATTGATCCGCTGTCGTACGACATTCGGGTCCAACATTTCTGGTAAGCGCACATGTAGGTCATCCTTCACGTGAAGACTTGTGCCGGGATTTCCCTATCCATTCCATGTTATTCACTCTCATTCTTTTTGGACACTTATCACTTTGTTTAGTGGTTCACATATTGGACATTTTGTGTATTGGTTTGGAATTTCCAGCCTGCCCCTTCCTTGTGTTTATTTATGGTCACATTTTGAAATATAGTCCTGTTTTTATTGGTCTACACGTAGCGCTGCACTATTATCCTCCATTTCCCTGTTCTGCCTAGTGACAGGCCAGTGATCTACTGCTCCCTGTCATCTGGGAGCAGTTATCACTGTTGTGTCACTTGTAGCCCAGCCCCCCACAGTTAGAATCACTCCCTAGGACACACTTAATCCCTTCATTGCCCCCCTAGTGTTTAACCCCTTCCCTGCCAGTGTCATTTACACAGTAATCAGTGCATTTTTATAGCACTGATCGCTGTATAAAATGACAATGGTCCCAAAATAGTGTCAAAAGTGTCCGCCATAATGTCACAGTCACGATAAAAAAAAAGCTGATCGCCGCCATTACTAATAAAAAAAAATGAATAATAAAAATGCCAAAAAATTATCCCCTATTTTGTAGACGCGATAACTTTTGGGCAAACCAATCAATATACGCTTATTGCGATTTTTTTACCAAAAATATGTAGAATACATATCGGCCTAAACAGAGAAAGTAATTTTTCTTTTATATATTATTTGCGTATATTTATTATAGCAAAAAATATTGCTTTTTTTTCAAAATTGTCACACTTTTTTGTTTATAGCACAAAAATAAAAAACCGCAGAGGTGATCAAATACCATCAAAAGAAAGCTCTATTTGTGTGAAAAAAAGGACGTAAATTTTGTTATGGTGCAACTCCGCATGACCGCGCAATTGTCAGCTAAAGCGACGCAGTGCCGAATCGCAAAAAATGCTCTGGTCAGGAAGGGGGTAAATTCTTCTGGGGCTAGAGAGGTTAGGGGGGAAAAAAAACTATCATAAATAAAAAAAATGTATATATATATATATATATATATATATAGATAGATAGATAGATAGATAGATAGATAGATAGAGAAAACTGACAGAGCATTTTTCTCCATTTAAATTCTACACTCTGTAGTCCTGCAGACATGCAAACCCTGTGTCCCTTTTACTTTCACTTTCATTTGGACCGAGCCTCGCTCTGCCACAAAATATATATATACACATACGCATATATATATATATATTTAGAGTGTGTGTGTGTGTGTGTGTGTGTGTGTGTGTGTGTGTGTGTGTGTGTGTGTGTGTGTGTATGTGTATGTATATATATATACCGATAGGACACCGTCAATATTCCAGCACAAAAGATGCAGAGGAGAGAAAAAATAAAAATAATGTTTTAAATATATTAATAGTAAAAAAAAAAAGCAAAGTCAGAGCATATTGGCCCCTCAAAGGATGATCAAGGGAAGTTGGTTACAAGTGACAAGGAGAAGGCAACTGTATAAAAAAAAAAAGTCTCCTCAGTTTTTACCATGGAAAAGGAGGGGCATAACAAGATGATATCCTGTATCTGCCTGAGCTATAGGCTGCATTGAAGAATCCAAAATGCAGTATTAGCTTCTCTACCTGTAGCGTCCTGACAGCTCATGCTTGAAGGAAACACTATTAAGGAACCAGGCCAGCCCTTCTTCACAGACAATGAGGTTTGGAACCAGAGCCTCCAGTGCCTGGAAATGATTTTACCCCTACTGGGATTATTGCCCTTGCATCATCTGGTCAAAAAGGAACAGACAGGCCACAAACCTAAAACGCAGCTACTGCAAGAGCCCCCCCCAAAAAGTGCCCTATAGTGCATGCACCCAGACACCTGGACTGGGAACTCCCGCTGCCTGTGCCAGTCCCTGTCTAGGGAGTATACCACTTGCAGACATGGCCTTCCCTAGGCACAGAAGGAGATAGTGAACCAAGCTAGCTCCTTCCCATACTAAGGAGTGGTCTTGGAGGGCAATTTTTTTTAGAAAAACCTACTAGCTTCTCCCACTGGAGCCAGGAAGGTAAAGGCTTGGGTGGAAGAAAAGGATAGCCAGAAGACAGAGGCCTTCCTCACTCAGGTTCTGGGTGATGCATCTCCTCCGTCCAGAGGAAACACAAAAACTGACCAGTTCAGCAGAGGGACTTCCTTTTAAAGTGTACTTGGTGATGCTCTTCCTGTTCCTCTTGGAGGAGGTGCTATATCACATGGGCTGTCCTGGAAGATGATTTGGGAAATGTGAATATATATCTGACAATTTATTTAAAAAATGGAAGAAAAAAAATAGGATTTTTGTACTCACCGTAAAATCCGTTTCTCTGGCATCCATGGACTGACACAGCTCTCATACTGTTTACGTGTGGTATATATCCCTGCTTGCCTGAGAAGATCTAGGCAGAATGTTAGAAACATTCTAGAACAAAACCAGAGCTGAAAAGCCCCGCCCAGGGGGCGGTCCCTCCGGACATAACCCTCCTATCTGCAGCTAGCAGCCTCAGTTCGTAACAAAGCAGTACAAATCTTAAAAGAAGGGTGGGTGCTGTGTCAGTCCATGGACGTCAGAGAAACGGATTTTACGGTGAGTACAAAAATCCTATTTTCTCCTATCGTCCATGGACTGACACAGCTCTCATACTGTTTATGTGTGGGACGTCCCAAAGCATTATAAGAAAAGGGTGGGAGCAAATAGTAAAGGAACAACCAAAACTTCACTCCAAACCAGCAGAGCTTCTCAACGGAGGAGTTGCAACATTAACCACTTCTCTACTGTGCACGAAAACCCCCTTCCTGCCCAAGCCATTTTTCAGCTTTCAGCGCTGTCACACTTTGAATGACAATTGCGCGGTCGTGCGGCGTGGCTCCCAAACGAAATTTGCGTCCTTTTTTTCCCACAAATAGAGCTTTCTTTTGGTGGTATTTGATCACCTCTGCGTTTTTTATTTTTTGCGCTATAAACAAAAGAAGAGCGTCCAGTTTGGAAAAAAAACACTATTTTTTACTTTTTGCTATAATAAATACCCATTTTTTTTTAAAATAACATTTTCCTCAGTTTAGGCCGATACGTATTCTTCTACATATTTTTGGTAAAAAAAAAAAAAAAATCGCAATAAGCGCGTATTGATTGGTTTGCGCAAAAGTTATAGCGTCTACAAAATAGGGGATAGATTTATAGCATTTTTTTTTATTTTTTATTAGTAATGGCGGCGATCTGCGATTTTTTATTGTGACTGCGATATTGCGGCGGACACATCGGACACTTTTGACACATTTTTGGGACCATTCACATTTATACAGCGATCCCTGCTATAAAAATGCATTGATTACTGTATAAATGTGATTGGCAGGGAAGGGGTTAACCACTAGGGGGCGGGAAGGGGTTAAATATGTTCCCTCAAAGTGTTCTGACTGTGGGGGGGAGGTGACTGACTGGGGGAGGTGACCGATGGTTGTCCCTATGTACAAGGGACACACCATCGGTCCCCTCTCCCTCACAGGACGTGGATCTCTGTGTTTACACACAGAGACCCACTTTCCTGCTCGTTTCCCGGGCAATCGCGGGTGCCCGGCGGCAATCGCGGCCGCTGGGCACCGGGGCCTTGTGAACGCGGCGCGCGCGCGTGCCTCCTAGCTCGTTTTAAAGGGAGGACGTCATATGACGTCCTCCCAGAACGAGAGTATCCTCCGCCCGCCGTCTATTGACAGTGGGCGGGGGACAAGTGGTTAAACAGCGGCCTGCAACACTTTGCGCCCGAAGGAAGCATCCGAAGATCCAGCCACATCAACCTTATAGAATTTTGAAAAGGTATGAACGGACGACCAGGTCACCGCCTTGCACACTTGTGCAACCGAAACTTGATGTCGGAAAGCCCAGGAAGCACCAATTTCCCTGGTGGAATGCACCGTAACCTGAAAGGGAGGCGCCCGCCCCTTAATGGCATAGGCCTGTATAATAGTCTGTCTGATCCACCTAGAAATGGTGGCAGACGACACTGCTTGGCCCGGTTTCGGACCAGAGACAGACACAGTGAGTCAGACTTCTGAACAGAAGCAGTAGCCGCTAGGTACATTCGTAAGGCTTGCACCACATCTAAATTGTGAAGCGCAAACTCTCTAGGATGTGATGGGTGAGGGCACAAGGATGGAAGGACAATGTCCTCATTAAGGTGAAAAGCCGAAACCACCTTTGGAAGGAAACACGGTCGCGGTTGCAACACCGCCTTATCCTTATGGAGGACCAGGTAAGACAAATTGCATGACAGATCCGCCAACTCAGACAACCGTCTAACAGAAGTGATGGCCACTAAGAAAGCCACCTTCTGAGACAAAGTTAAGAGTATATTCCTGAAGAACCGAGAGCACCAAGTTCAGATCCCAAGGAGGGAGCGGAGGCTTGGCAGGTGGAACCACATGGCGGACCCCCCGCACAAAAGTGTTAACTAAGGAATTACCTGCTAAGGGTCTTTGAAAGAAAACGGCCAAGGCCGAAATCTGACCCTTAATTGTGCTCAAAGCCAGCCTTTGCGCCACACCACGCTGCAAGAACCGCAGGATTCTGGGGACAGAGTACGTCCGTGGACGCCAGTCTAGCTCTTCGCACATAGCGATGTAAGCTCTCCAGGTACGGTGATAGATCTTTCTAGAAGAGAACTTCCGTGCCCTAAGCATGGTTGAAATTACTGAATCCGACAGGCCTCGGTCCTTCAGTACCTGGCTCTCAATAGCCATGCCGTTAAAGCCAGAGACTGTAAAGAAGGATGAAAGATCGGACCTTGAGACAGAAGGTCCTCCCTCAAGGGCAGGCGCCAAGGGACATCCGCGATGAGACGTACCAGGACGGCGTACCAGTGACGCCGAGGCCAGTCCGGGGCAATGAGGATCACCGGAATGCCTTCGACCGCTACCCTGTGCAGCAGACGAGGTATCAACTGCAGCGGCGGGTAAGCATACATTAAGCGATACTGACCCCACGGGGCCACCAACGCGTCCGAGGCATCCGCCCAGGGGTCCCTGGACCTGGCCACAAACCGACACCTTGTGATTGAGTTGAGATGCCATCAGGTCCACATCCGGTGTGCCCCACTGCCGACAAAGGAGTTGAAACACCTCCGGATGCAGGGACCACTCCCCCTGGTCCAGGGACTGGCGAGTCAGATAGTCCGCCTGCCAGTTTTCTACGCCCAGAATGTATACGGCCGACAGCGCCGGCACGCTTCTTTCCGCCCACCTTAGGATGTGGGCGACCTCGGATGCCGCAGCCGAGCTCAGAGTGCCCCCCTGATGCAAGTTGACATACGCCACGGCCGTGGCATTGTCCGACTGAATCCTGATCGGGCGGCCTTGTAGCCTCTTCGACCACGCGGAGAGACACAGTCTGATCGCCCGCAATTCCAGGACGTTAATTGGTAGACGAGATTCGTTCGAAGTCCAGAGCCCCTGAGCTGACAGGACTCCCCAAACTCCTCCCCAGCCCGTCAGGCTGGCGTCCGTCGTGACCACCGTCCACTGGATGGGGAGGAACGACTTCCCCGCCCGAAGAGCCGGGGATCTCAGCCACCACGTCAGGGACGCCTCGACTGAGTGGCTCACCTGGATCTGAAGATCTGAAGATCTAATGACAATGGGGACTAGTCCCAAACAGACAGAATTCCATTCTGCAATGCCCGAGTCTGTGAATGGGCATACGGAACCGCCTCAAAAAAGGAGGCCACCATTAGTCCCAGGACTCTCAAGCAGAAACGAACTGACGACCATTTTCGGGACGTCAGAACCTGCACTGCTGACTTAAGTGTCAGTAAATTCTCCAAGGGTAGAAACACCTTTGCTGCCGAAGTGTCCAGGATCAGACCCAGATACTCCAATCGTTGAGTCGGGACTAGAACCGACTTCTGTATGTTCAGAAGCCACCCGAAGTCCCGGAGGGTCTGACTGACTATTGTCACATTTTCCTCCAATTCTGAGCCATTTTCTGCTCTGAGAAGGAGATCGTCCAGATAGCCCACGATAACAATTCCTCACTGTCTCAGCAAAGCTAGAACCGGGGCAAGCACTTTGGTGAAAACCCGTGGTGCCGATGCCAGGCCGAAGGGAAGAGCCACGAACTGATAGTGGACTTCGCCTATGGCAAAGCGCAGAAACCTCTGGTGACTTGCGCAGATTGGAACGTGCAAGTAAGCGTCCTTGATATCCAAGGAGCCAAAAAATCCCCTTGGTGGAGTGGAGTGTCGCAATTACCGTGCGAATTACCGTGCGAATGGATTCCATCCGGAATTTTAGCACCTTCACATAGGCATTCAGGGCCTTGAGGTCCAGGATTGGCCGGACCCCGTCCTTCTTCGGGACAACAAACAGGTTAGAGTAAAACCCCTGAAACCTCTCGTGACGGAACCGGCACAATTACTCCGCACCTGAGCAAATCCTGTACAACCCCCAAGAGGGCCGCCCGGCGGGCAGGAAGGAGAGGGAGGTTCGAGGGAAAAAACCTGTTTGGGGGCCACGAGCGGAAACTCTATCCTGACCACCTCGCACACCCACCGGAGATCCGGGAGGTCCAATGGACCGTGAACCTGCAAAGACGTCCCCCCACCCCAGAGACGGGCAGGGGCAAGACTTCATGCGGTGGTGGGCTTGGGAGCTTGCTTGGTAGGCTTACGCACCCAGGGACGCCTTTGTCCCCCAGCCGAATATTTTTTCAGTCTGGGCAGGCTTACCCGTGGAATCTGACTGAATAAAAAACGTCTTCTTCGCCGGAAAGGAAGGGCCCGGCCTGCGGTGGGGCTCTTTTCCCTTAGTAGACTGAGAAAGGAAGGTGCTCTTACCCCCTGTGACATCCTTCATAATGTCATCCAGGGCGGCTCCAAACAGTCTACCGCCCTTAAATGACAAGTCAGCCAGGAGCTTTTTGGAAGCTAGGTCGGCCGACCAGCATTTCAGCCAGATAAGGCGACGCAGCACCACAGCAGAGATAGAGGGGCCGCATCCAAAGTGGCATTGCACACAAAGACTAAACCCTGTGCAAGTTGGTGAGCCAGGGCAATGGTCTCAGGAGGGAGATTATGCTCCTGCACTGTCTGGTGCAAAATCTTTGCCCATCCTGTGAGTGTCTGAGACACAAGTGTCGCCGCCACTATAGGGCGTAAGGCAGACCCCAATAAGGTAAACATGGTTCTACTCACCACTTCTGACCTCCTGTCAGTGGGATCCTTAAATGCAGGAGTCCCTTCCATTGGGAGCATGGTAGCCTTATTCAAACGGGCGACCGGGGGGTCGACCACTGGGGGGAGAGCCCACTTCTTAAACAGGTCCTCCTCAAAGGGGTACCTTATGGCTAGGTGCCCCGGGACCGTCAAAGTCTTCTGTGGCTTATCCCAGACTTGGTCAATGAATGTATCAAAAAAAGGCACATATGGAAAGACCTTTTTTGAAGAGACGGCTTTAAAGGAACCAAAGGAAACCGCTTCCACCTGAGGTTCCTCAGTCTCAACATTCAGCTTGAGAGAGTGTCCCTCACAGCATCAGTGAGTTCACTTACAAGCACACTGTCAGTTACTGGTTCAGAACTGGGGTCTTCCTTACAAGGAATATCCTGTTCAAAAACATTAAAATCCTCAGAGCTAGGGTCCTGAGCAACAGTAGCTAGGCCCATATCTGAGACAGAGCACTCCCCCACAGGAGAATGTGAGGGGAGTGGAGGGGGCGCTTTACAGCTCCCTTGCACTCGCACACCGCTTCCATTCTGACAAGGAATGATTCCAGGACTGCCGACAACTGGTCCATAGGGACCGCAGGTGCAGGAGCACTGCCTGTTGCCTCTGACAAGTGTGGAGAAGCAGGTGTACCAGACTCCATACTGCCACCCTCTGAGACCCTATACACCTATTACAGTGAATAGTACAGTCCACCTACTGGCTGCGCTGAGGCTGAGGAGGGGATACCCAGAGGACTCACCAACCCTTAAGGACCGCTCAGTTCCGCTGTATGGAACCGCGCTTCAGCGCGAGTGAAGCCTGAGGAGAGTGTGAGGAGAGTGTGAGGAGATTCGCACCGCAGCAGCGCCGCTAGAGGCTGAAACCGAAAGTGAAAGCGCCACGGCTTCAAGAAAATGGCCACCGGCTGCCTGTATTACTGGCGCCATTAAACCACTGCAAGATGGCCACCGAGCGCATTTTTTAAATTCACAACACAGCGCTAATGGCGCACGCAATGAAGTCCCCAACACTCACTCACTATTGTCCCAGAACACTGCTCCTCTCCACTACACAGATATGAGAGCCCCCAGTCAGGCCAGAGTGACCCCCAAGCACCCCCACACAGCACAGCACCAGTACAGGGTGCAGAGAGCAGCATAATAGGGGGAGACAGGGAGAAACCCCCCATATAAAGAAACACAGCCAGCATGTACTCACCTGCAGCAGGAGAGACTACTTACCCATCCCAGAGGGACCCACTGGGTTGTTTCAGACAGACCTATCACAGAGTAGTACTGCGTAGCTGTCGGCCCGGTCCACCGCGAAAGATACAGACAGGTACTGCTCAATCTTGAGAGGACCGCGGGGGCATAAAAGCAACCTGGCCACCTCTGGAGTCATGGGGCATGTCGTGAACTGAGTCTCACGCACACAAGGCGAGGATCAGCACGCTCGATGGTCGGACAGGGAAGACTACGAGGATACCAGTATACTCAACCTGTTGCCCAGCCGACAGTTGATTGAAGGTCTCAAAAATAAAATAAAATTCCCAAAGGAATAAAATATAAAAGTAAAATCTTCCAGGAGACTGGCTCCTGAGAGAGCCACGTCTTCGCCTTCTGCTAGGCAGAAAAAAACTGAGGCTGCAGGTAGGAGGGTTATGTCCGGAGGGACCGCTCCCCTGGGCGGGGCTGTTCAGCTCTGGTTTTGTTCTAGAATGTTTCTAACATTCTGCCTAGATCTTCTCCTGCAAGCAGGGACATATACCCACACGTAAACAGTATGAGAGCTGTGTCAGTCCATGGACGATAAGAGAAAAAAAGGACACTGCATATATGTCGTCATCAGGGGTGCCAATTGACAGCACCACTGATGAACAGAGATGGCACTCTGGTTAAGAAAGGTTGCTGTCTAGTACTGTCTCAGCAGCATTGCTGGTGTTATGAGGACTGTTTGTTGCAATTTGTCCCCTTCTGCACCAAAGGTACCAGATTTCATCAAAAGCTTAAAGCGGAGTTCTGACAATTTTTTTTTTATTTTTTTAAAGTCAGCAACTACAAATACTACAGCTGCTGACTTTTAATATTAGGACACTTAACTGTCCAGGGCACCTGCGATGTCCTCACCCGAAGCCGATCTGTCCCTCGGCTACCGGGTGCAGGCGTCTGCATCTTCAGTAAGAGAATCAGGAAGTAAAGCCTTGTGGCTTCACAGCCTGGTGCCCTACTGTGCATGTGCGAGTCATGCTGCGCGTTCTTACTGGCCCCTGCTGTCTTCTGGGACCTGTGTGTCTCCCAGAAGATAGCAGGGGGACGGACGAAGGAGGGGCCGGACATGGCGTAGATCGCTGAGGAATATGCGGTGATCTAACGACGAAAGTGGGAGATAATACCTGTATTAGACAGGTATCTGCTCCACCTCCCCCCTGAAAGGTGCCAAATGTGACACCTGAGGGGGGGGGAGGAACCGGAAAAGCAGAAGTTCCATTTTTGGGTGGAACTCCGGTTTAAATCGCTTTTTTTATGTTTTTGGGGTTAACAAAACCAGAATCCCGTTGCCTTAAAGCAGGTTATACAGCACAGTGCTTGTGCCGTGTCATTTGGCCCCCTGTAACACCTAAAAAACCTGCCTGGCTATGCCCTCCCCTCTGCAAACTGTTTGTAGCCTTGTTTACTCCCGATCAAGTTGTCTACGTTGAGTCCCTGATTACGTTTTTTGGCCGCTTGTCTAACAGTACCTTCCCAGCTAGCGTGCCAGATATGGGGTCAAGATGTATATGCTCTGTGACAGGGCAACAGGCTATACATATAGTTTTATGGTTTGCAAGGGAAGAGATAGTCACGTGGAGCCCGAGAACTGCCCAGACTACATAGGGATCACTGGTAAGATTGTGTGGGACTTGGCGTCACCCTTATTCGGAAAGGGTTACCACTTGTATGTGGACAATTATTACACAAGCATGCCACTTTTTAGTCCCCTTTTTGATTGTGGAATTGGCGCATTTAGCACCGTGCAATCTAAATCGCTGGGGCTTCCCCTAACGGCTTGTAAAATCCAGACTTAGGCAGGGGGAGTGAGTCTGCTTGAAATGTAATAAATTTGTTAGCAGTGAAGTGGAGGGATTCACGGAATGTTTTAGTTCTATCCTCCCTTCACGCAGATACAACAGTCCAAATTCCTACGGCGACTGGTGTTGTGAAGAAACACCTGTGTCCACGAATACAACCTTAACATGGGAGGGGTGGACCTCAACGACCAGTTGTTGGCGCCGTACCCAATTGCCCATAAGGCCAGACGCTGGTATAAAAAAGTGTCTGTATATTTATTCCACTTGGCTCTGCTGAATGCTTATGTACTATACAAAGCTTCAGGACGAACTGGATCCTTCCTTAACCACTTGCCGACAAATAACGTCGACAAGGTGGTTGCTTAACTCTGGGAGGACGTTATATAACGTCCTCCCAGAATCGGGCGCGCACACGGGAAACTCCGTGACTCCTCTGGACCCGGCGGATCACGAATCGCGGTAAATCGCCGCTGATAGCGGCCGTTTACCACGTGATCGCTCCATCAAATGACGGAGCAATCACTTGTAAACAGACCGGCGTCATTTGATGACGCCGGTTCCTCCCTCCCCTCTCTGTACCGATCGGTACAGTGTGAGAGGGGAGGGGGAGGGAGCGGATGGCAGCAGCAGCACTGTGGGCTGGATCTGTGACAATTGCAGTCACAGATCCAGCCATCCATCCATCCCTGCTCAGCCATCCCTGTGCTATACCCTGCCAATACTCTGCAATACACCCTGCAATACCCTGGTGCAATACCCTGGTGCAATACCCTGGTGCAATACCCTGGTGCAATACCCTGGTGCAATACCCTGGTGCAATACCCTGGTGCAATACCCTGGTGCAATACCCTGGTGCAATACCCTGGTGCAATACCCTGGTGCAATACCCTGGTGCAATACTCTGGTGCAATACTCTGGTGCAATACTCTGGTGCAATACTCTGGTGCAATACTCTGGTGCAATACTCTGGTGCAATACTCTGGTGCAATACCCTGCGCAATACTCTGGTGCAATACTCTGGTGCAATACTCTGGTGCAACACCCTGCGCAATACTCTGCAATACCCTCCGCAATACTCTGCAATACCCTGTGCAATACCCTCCACAATACCCTGCCATAGTCCGCAATACTCCGCAATGCCCGGCAATACTCCGCAATGCCCGGCAATACTCCGCAATGCCCGGCAATACTCCGCAATGCCCGGCAATACTCCGCAATGCCCGGCAATACTCCGCAATGCCCGGCAATACTCCGCAATAACCACTTCCCGCCCTCCGGCCGTCATATGACGTCCTTGACTTTGTGCGGGGATATCTGAATGATGGGAGCAGCTACAGGCATCATTCAGATATTAGCTTTTTCAGCCGGCGATTCCCTACACCATAAGAACAATCATAGCGGCTGTTCCGCCGCTTGATCATTCTTACGGGAGGCGAGAGGGGATGTCCCCCCCCCCCCGGTGCTTCTACCGACTCACCGCTACGATCAAAGCCAGGATTGTTGTTTTTTTTTTGTATTTTTTTCAGGCTTCCCAGCCTAGAGGTGAGATGTGGGGTCTTATTGACACCCCCCCCCCCCCCATATCTCACTGTAAAGAGGACCTGTCATGCCATATTCCTATTACAAGGGATGTTTACGTTCCTTGTAATAGGTATAAAAGTGATCAAAAAAATGTTTAGGGCGGAAAAACATGTCAAACTAAAATAAATAAAGTAAAATGAAGAATACATTTTTTTTTTTTTTTTAAAGCGCCCCTGTCCCCATGAGCTCGCATACAGAAGCGAACGCATACGTAAGTCCCGCCCACATATGAAAACGGTTTTCAAACCACACGTGAGGTATCTCTGCGAACGTTAGAGCGAGAGCAATCATTTTGGCCCTAGACCTCCTCTGTAACTCAAAACATGTAACCAGTAAAAATATTTAAAGCGTCGCCTATGGGGATTTTTTAAGTAGCGAAGTTTGGCGCCATTCCACGAGTGTGTGCAATTTTTAAGGGCGACATGTTAGGTATCTATTTACTCGGCGTAACTTCATCTTTCACATTATGCAAAAACATTGGGCTAACTTTACTGTTTTTTTTTTTAAGCACAAAACATTTTTTTTCCGTAAAAAACGCGTTAAAAAAATTGCTGCGCAAATATCGTGCGAGATAAAAAGTTGCAACAACCACCATTATATTCTCTAAGGTCTTTGCTAAAAAAACATATATAATGTTTTGGGGTTCTATGTAATTTTCTAGCAAACAAATGATGATTTTTACATGTAGGAGAGAAATGTCAGAATTGGCCTGGGTGCTCCAGAACGCCTGAAGGTGCTCCCTGCATGTCGGGCCTCTGTATGTGGCCACGCTGTGTAAAAGTCTCACACATGTGGTATCGCCATACTCGGGAGTAATAGCAGAATGTGTTTTGGGGTGTAATTTGTGGAATGCATATGCTGTGTGTGAGAAATAACCTGCTAATATGACAATTTTGTGAAAAAAAAAAAAGAGAAAAAAAAAATCTTGATTTTGCAAAGAATTGTGGGAAAAAATGACAACTTCAAAAAACTCACAATGCCTCTTTCTGAATACCTTGGAATGTCTTCTTTCCAAAAAGGGGTCATTTGGGGGGTATTTGTACTTTTCTGGCATGTTAGGGTCTCAAGAATTGAGATAGGCCGTCAGTACTTCAGGTGTGATCAATTTTCAGATATTGGCACCATAGCTTGTGGACTCTATAACTTTCACAAAGACCAAATAATATACACCAATTTGTACTTATTTTTACCAAAGATATGTAGCAGTATAAATTTTGGCCAAAATTTATGAAGAAAAAATAGTAATTTGCTAAATTTTATAACAGAAACGAAAAAAAAATCATTTTTTTACAAAATTTTCAGTCTTTTTTCTCTTATAGCGCAAAAAATAAAAAACCCAACAGTGATTAAATACCACCAAAAGAAAGCTCTATTTGTGTGAAAAAAAGGACAAAAATTTCATATGGGTACAGTGTTGTATGACTGAGTAATTGTCATTCAAAATGTGAGAGCACCGAAAGCTGAAAATTGGTCTGGTTATTAAGGGGGTTTAAGTGCCCAGTGGTCAAGTGGTTAAATTCCAGGAAGAGATCATCACAGCCCTTCTGTTTCCAGATGGTGCTGTGGCCCACCTTCCCAATGGAAATGCAGTGAGCCAGCTGCATTAGAGACATTTTCCGTATGTCCTCCCTGGTACCCCAACCCAAAGAAATTCCCAAAGAAGATGTCTTGTCTGCAGAAAATGCGGATTTATGCGTGACGAGCGCTTTTATTGTCCCTCCTGTCCTCTGCATCGGTGACTGTTTCAAACGCTACCACACACTAGTGGAGTATTCGTGTAGGGTACAGCACTACACAGTCCTAGAGAACATTTGCAAAGGGTCTCGAAAAATTAGATGGCCATCACATTTTGAGAGACCCTAATCTGGAACGTTTACAGTTTTTATAAAAAGGCAAAAATAGTTGGTTTTATTTTTCTTCTCTCTCATGTTCACTCTCTATTGTCCGCTCTTGTCATGGCTGGGCTCAGCCCTTCCTTCTCTGAGCGGCCAGCTGTCAGCTAATTGCCAGCTCCTTTCTCTCCACAGTGACTCAGCTGTTGATGATCTGCTCGTCAGTCCTTCCTACTTAAAGCCTTCCAGCTCACTTCATCTCTGCCTTCGCCATTGTCAACATCACAGAGACTTTCTCCTGCGTTCCTGTTGTGGACTTGCTCGGCTGGCATTCCTTCTGGCTCCTGATCCTGCTTGTTGTACTACTACGTTTATTTCTGGCTCTCTGACATTGGCTTGGCCGACTACCCGATCCGGTTACTGAACTCTGGCTATGTTTTGACTATGCTTACTCTGTTTACCTTTTTATTATTAAAGCGGAGGTCCACCCTGAAAAAATGTTAACATTAAAAATCCTAAAAAAAAATAAAAAAAAATGTAAACTCACCCTAAATGCCTGTTGCTGTGCGGAAGTCCCCTAATCTGCCTCTAATGTTCCTCTTCTCGTCCGCGGTGGGTCTCCTTACGCTTCCTCTTCTTGTGAATGGGGTGCGCTGCCTTCTGGAAACTGTGTGTATCCCAGGAGGCAAGCCGCCCATTCACAAAGCTCCGTGCGAGTGGTGCATGCGCAGTAGGAATCGGGCAGTGAAGCCTTGAGGCTTCACTGCCTGTTTCCCTTACTCAGGATGGAGGAGCCGGGACCTGCCAGCAGCGATCGATCGCCGTGGCGGGACCGACATCGCGGGCGAGTAGGACAGGTAAGTGTCCTTATTAAAAGTCAGCAGCTACACTGTTAGTAGCTGCTGACTTTTTTTTTTTCGGCTGCACCTCCACTTTAAACAAGTGTGATTTAACTGTACTTGTGTCTCGGTCTGATTCATGGTTTCTGACAGCTCTCTATTGTTTTATATTGATTCTCTCTCTATTGTTACTGCATTTTAGAACTGTAATGTTTTATTTTTACTATGTTTTATTGTGTTTTCTTTGCAGGTATGGTATGTATTACTGTTATACTGTAATGTTACTTTGTTTTATTGTTAACCATCATTTGCTTAGCAGGTACGCCATTCAGCTGCAGCACGGTTTATTTATTCTGACAGCAACAGCGTTTGCTCCCACAATGCGTAAAGCCCAGACTCCAGCGATGTAGGAGGTGACTTCACCACAACAGTTTTAAAAAAATAGAGCATATATGCCGAAGCATGGGGCAGAGGTGGAGGAGCGATTTGCTCCTAACATTAGGGGCGGATTGCCCCCATGCTTCGGCAAATATTTTTTAGGCACAGATGAGCTGCAGCACTGATTTATTTATCTTGAAAGCAACAGCATTTGTTCTCACAATACATTAATCAGCGACTCCAGCACCGTAGGAGGTAATTTCACCACCACAGTTAAAAAAAATAAAAAAAATGCTGCATGCATGCCCATCATTAGAAGTGGGTGGATGAAGGGTGGTATTCTAATGGTGGGCATATCCACCGATCAATCTTTCTCGTTCAGCCCACAGGCTGCAAGTAAAAAAAAAAAGAACATTACAATATATGCCCAAAATGGACCAGCAACGCACTGGTATGTTACTGGAATTTTACCAGAATGATTCCTACACGTTTAGGTCTCATCTTGGTATCATTTTTTTCAGCCAGCGGTCGGCTTTCATGTAAAAGAAATCCTAGCAACTAATTGGCCTCTATACTGCTTTTACAAGCAGTGGGAGGGAACGTGTCGCCCGCCCCCCCCCCCCCCACCGTCTTTCATGGTTTTCTCCAGCGCTTCTGTCCCAACAGGGAACCCGAGAATGCAGCCGGTGGTTCCGCCAGCTGACCATAGAGCTGATCGAAGACCAGAATGGCTCCAATCATCTCTATGGCCTAAGAAACTGGAAGCTACAAGCATTTCATGACTTGGCTTTCGCCGGATATAAACAGCACCTTTGGGAAAGCATTTTATCACACCGATCTTGGTGTGGTCAGATGCTTTGAAGGCAGAGGAGAGATCTAGGGTCTAAGAGACCACAATTTTTTTCCCTAAAAAAAAATAAAAAATTAGAGTACCTGTCACTACCTATTGCTATCATAGGGGATATTTCCATTCCCTGAGAACAATAAAAATTATAAAAAAAGAAATAAATGAAAGGAACAGTTTAAAAATAAAATAGCAAAATAAATGAAAAAAAAAAAAAAAAAAAAAGCACCCTGTCCCCCTGTGGTTACGCGCAAAGGCGAACGCAAGCGTCGGTTTGGTGTCATATGTAAACCGCAATTGCACTATGCATGTGAGGTATCACTGCGAACGTCAGATCGACCTGTGCTTAATTTTAGAGCATGTTGGTGTTTGGTATCCATGTACTCGGCATAAGATCTTTTTTATTTCATCAAACATTTGGGCAATATAGTGCGTTTTGGAGCATTAAAAAATAAATAAAAATGTTGCGCAACATCCACCATTTTAATCTATAGGGCTTTTGCATATATATATATATATATATATATATACACACACACACACACACACACACACAGTGGGTATGGAAAGTATTCAGACCCCCTCAAATGTTTCACTCTTTGTTATATTGCAGCCATTTGCTAAAATCATTTAAGTTAATTTTATTCCTCATTAATGTACACAGCACCCCACATTGACAGAAAAACACAGAATTGTTGAAATTTTTGCAGATATATTAAAAAAGAAAAACTGAAATATCACATGGTCCTAAGTATTCAGACCCTTTGCTGTGACCCTCATTTACCTCAGGTGCTGTCCATTTCTTCTGATCATCCTTGAGATGGTTCTACACCTTCATTTGAGTCCAGCTGTATTTGATTATACTGATTGGACTTGATTAGGAAAGCCACACACCTGTCTATATAAGACCTTACAGCTCACAGTGCATGTCAGAGCAAATGAGAATCATGAGGTCAAAGGAACTGCCTGAAGAGCTCAGAGACAGAATTGTGGCAAGGCACAGATCTGGCCAAGGTTACA
Organism: Rana muscosa; assembly: GCA_029206835.1. Taxonomy (NCBI): domain Eukaryota; kingdom Metazoa; phylum Chordata; class Amphibia; order Anura; family Ranidae; genus Rana; species Rana muscosa. The sequence goes on along the minus strand of CM055117.1, from coordinate 357,770,844 downwards.
AAAAAAAATTCTGCTGCACTTAAGGTTCCCAAGAGTGGCCTCCATAATCCTTAAATGGAAGACGTTTGGGACGACCAGAACCCTTCCTAGAGCTGGCCGACCGGCCAAACTGAGCTATCGGGGGAGAAGAGCCTTGGTTAGAGAGGTAAAGAAGAACCCAAAGATCACTGTGGCTAAGCGCCAGAGATGCAGTCGGGAGATTGGAGAAAGTTGCAATAAGTCAGCCATCACTGCAGCCCTCCACCAGTTGGGGCTTTATGGCAGAGTGGCCCGACGGAAGCCTCTCCTCAGTGCAAGACACATAAAAGCCCGCATGGAGTTTGCTAAACAAAACGGCTGAAGGACTCCAAGATGGTGAGAAATAAGATTCTCTGGTCTGATGAGACCAAGATAGAACTTTTGGACGAAAACCTTCTCCAGAGTGCTCAGGTCCTCAGACTGAGCCGAAGGTTTACCTTCCAGCAAGACAATGACCTTAAAGGGGTTGTAAAGGTTTGTTTTTTATTTTCTCAATAGGTTCCTTTAAGCTAGTGCATTGTTGGTTCACTTACCTTTTCCTCCGATTTACCTTCTAAATGTTTTTTTTCTGTGTCTGAATTTCTCACTTCCTGTTTCTCCTCACTAAGCTTCACACCATCATCCGAGTGGTGTTGAGTCAGCCAGATATTTAGATTTTTTATTGTGTGTTAGTATTATCCTGCTTACACTGACATTTATACATCGAAGTACATTTTGCACTGGATTGTTGCACTCTCAAATTTTTTTTCGCTGCTTGCTATATTTGCACTTTTATGAAGAGTCATTAATGGTTTGTTCATTTCAGGAAGGTTTCTTGCATTATCACTTTTAATATGTGTATTTGATGATTTATGCACGTATATTAATTTAATTAGTTTTTAATAATTTTAGTAAGCGCCCCTGTTACCTCTCGCTCTTCTTTTTACTGTTGTTATTGTGTGAACACTCTCCAGGTGGCTGCTACTTTTGTTAGTTTAGTGTTATCCACCCCCCCCTTTTGGTTTTGCGCATTAGTTCCCCCATTTTACATGTTAGAACAAACATCAGAAAGAGCCCTCCAAAAACTCAGGAAAAAAGTGCAACAGTAGGGAAACTCAGAAGACCTCCAAATCCCAAGAGGAAACAATAGCACCATGCCACCCGAGTGTAGCAGACAGGGGCTTACCAGAATTGTATGACCCCTAATATATAGTGGTCAAAACACGCTTCAGATGGTAATAGGTTTTTACAACCCCTCTGCATTCCTCCACTTCCACCAACAACCTCCAATGGATAACCTTATCAAATTCCACTCGTTAAGAAAACATCCACTCCTAACAGGGTCACAGACATGTGCCGGACATCTCAACTCTGATTCCCCACTCTCACACTCTGCACATCACATGTTCGAGAAGGGAGTCGGAGGTGAGATGTCCGGTACATGTTATGAGCAGGGTCTCCTTGGCAAGTGGAGGTTCATAAGGTTATCCATTGGAGGCTGCAAGGCTGTTGGTATAAGTGGAGGAACGTTGAAGGGTTCTAAAAGCCCATTACCATCTAAATCGTATTTTAACCACTATACATTAGGGGTCATACTATTCTGGTAAGCCTCTCTCTGCTACTCTCAGGTGTGGTGCTATTATTTCCTCTTGGGATTTGGAGGTCTTCTGAGTTTCCCTATTGTTGCACTTCTTTGCTGAATTTAGTAGGCCTGTTTCTGATGTTTGGACTGTTCTAATGTTTTTTGACACATCGATGACTGGTGTTTTAAATTAGCCATTCCTTGGAGGACATTAAAGTGGCTCTAAAGGCAGAAGGTTTATCTTAATGCATTCTATGGATTTAGATAAAAATAATTCTGTGTGCAGCAGCCCCCCTCACCCCCCCTAATACTTACCTGAGCACTATCTCGACCCAGCGATGTTGCACAAGAGCCTCAGCCGTTTGGGACTCTGTGTAATGTGTTAGTTGGCCACAGAAAACTTTCCAGGTGCAGAGCCATGGCATACAGCATCTGGTGTGACCCAGTCACTGAAAGCTTATTTATAAATAGGTAATGTAAACCAACCATTAAAAGCTACTATATTTATATTTACTATATTTGAGAATGCAGGGTATCCAGGTTAAAAGTTATCTAGGCAACCTTTTATCTGAAGAACTCCCCTCGCTCCAGCTATCTGCAAATGTCTATAGGACAAGTCAGATGCTTTAGGCCAGGGGTCTCCAAACCCCGGCCGGCGGGCCACATCTGGCCCGCGGGTGTGATTTGTCGGGCCCGCAGCTTACCCAGGCTCTGCCACAGGGCCGTCTTTGGCCCTGCGCTGGCCACCTCCGGTGCTGGTCGCATGCTGGCTGCGCGCTACTGTCACTTGGAAATACTAAGTGACAGCGCGCTCCTCTCTCCCCGCAGCAGCTCTGATAATCCTTGTGTACACACGCTCTATGAGAGCACTCAGAGTCAGAGCAGAGGAGGAAGGGGGCGGGGAATCTGCAAACGGGAAGCTGTCTGTGGAACTGCAGCATGGAGATCGGAGGACAAAATGCTGTGAGTAGAATGAGGAAAACTTTGCACTGGAATGGGGAGGGGGGAAGCTTTGTGGGAGGAGAGTCTTTCCTTGGAGGGGAGTGGAGTGTGGAGCTCTGACTGTACTGGAATCTGGGGGCTGGGGGGGAGGAGAGCCGTGCACTCTGCACCCACCTCACCCTCTGCATCCTGCGCCCACCTCACCCTCTGCACCCACCCTCTGCATCCTGCGCCCACCTCACCCTCTGCACCCACCCTCTGCACCCTGCGCCCACCTCACCCTCTGCGCCCTGCGCCCACCTCACCCTCTGCGCCCTGCGCCCACCTCACCCTCTGCGCCCTGCGCCCACCTCACCCTCTGCGCCCTGCGCCCACCTCACCCTCTGCGCCCTGCGCCCACCTCACCCTCTGCGCCCTGCCTCTGCGCCCACCTCACCCTCTGCACCCTTTCTCTGCACCCTTCCTCTGCACCCTCCCTCTGCACCCTGCACTCACCCTCTGCACCTTGTGCCCACCTCACCCTCTGCACCCTCCCTCTGCACCCTGTGCCCACCCAATAAGACCCCACATCTCACCTCTAGGCTGAGAAGCCTGAAATAAAAAAAAACAATCCTGGCTTCGATCAGTGCGGTGAGTTGGTAGAAGCACCGGAGGGCGGCGGGAGAGGGGGGGGAGTCCCCCCTCGCCTCCCGTAAGAATGATCAAGCGGTGGAACAGCCGCTATGATTGTTATTATGGTGTACGGAATCGCCGGCTGAAAAAGCTGATATCTGAATGATGCCTGTAGCTTCAGTCATCATTCAGATATCCCCGCACAAAGTCAAGGATGTCATATGACGGCTGGCGGGCGGGAAGTGGTTATTGCAGGGTATTGCGGAGTATGGGTAGGGTATTGCGGAGTATGGGCAGGGTATTGCGGAGCATGGGTGGATGGATGGCTAGATCTGTGACTGCAATTGTCACAGATCCAGCCCACAGTGCTGCTGCCATCCACTCTCCCCCTCCCCTCTCACACTGTACCGATCGGTACAGAGAGGGGAGAGAAGAACCGGCGTCATCACATGACGCCGGTCTGTTTACAAGTGATCGCTCCATCATTTGACGGAGCAATCACGTGGTAAACGGCCGCTATCAGTGGCGATTTACCGTGACCCGTGATGCCCCGTGTGCGCCATGTGCGCGCGATTCTGGGAGGACGTTGTATAACGCCCTCCCAGAGTTAAGGAACCACCCGTCGCCGTTATTCGGCGGTGGTTAAGTGGTTAAATTGCCCAGGGATGTACAGTACTGCAGCCATCCCCACGGCTTGGATTCTGGAACTTACAGTAGGTAAGGACAAAACCGTTACAGGACAGCTGTCTAGAAAATGGTATTGTCCCAGCAGTTCTGAGACACTTGACATCTATGGGGGTAGCTTTCCTCGGCTCTGAAATTTTCTGTCTAAGGCCCCTTTCAAAAAAAGGGTCTAATCAGGTCCACCTGTCAGTTTTTCAGGCAGACCTGATTGGACCCTCCATTCACCCCTATGGCCCAGCGTGTGTAAAATAACTTGTGTCCTTTTACATCCGCCTATCTACAAACCAAACCAGTCTGCTTAAAAAAAAAAACAGAGGGGGAACTGTGCCCCTCCATCTATGTTGATGGGATTGGAGGGCAGTTAGGTGTAAACAGACAGCCGGCCTGCCCTTAGAGCAGACTGGGCTGTCTCCTTGTTTAATCTGCAAAACCTGAGTGGACACAGACCTGCAATGTGCCCACTCTGCTTCAATCAGCGGACAGATTTACTGAACAAAGCGGATTCCACCCCATGTGGAAGGGGCCTGTTGAGACAGGTGGCAAGCGGCAGGGTGAGATGCTGCTGTGGTGTTGGTGGTGACTGCAGCACCAGGGACCTGGAGCAATCTCCAGGAATTCAGGGCATGCTTCTGCATGTATCTATTAATATTGTCATTAGGACAATTAGGTTGCTATTGGAGATATCCTCATGTGTATGCCTTGACTTTTTTTACACCTTTTTGGGGATTTTGTTGGCAACCATATAAACCATATAAATATTAAATCTACAAATATAGGTTTCAATATTAATTCTACACTGTAAAATACCCACCACCTAAATCTGTGGCATAATAAAAACAGTAATTCTTTACAAAAGAGAGGCATGTTGAGTATTTTGCAGATCTCGCTTTTTTGTCACAAAGTTTTGAAGATACATTTTTCATTTCTTTATTTTTCAAAAACAAATGAGAGCTGCAAAATACTCACCGTGCCTCTTGGCAAATACCTTGGGGTGTCTACTTTCCAAAATTGGGTCATTTGGGGGGGGGGGAGGAGGTTGTGCTATCTGGACATTTCAGGGCCTCCTTAACTGTGATAGGTAGTGAGGAGTAAAATCACAATTTTATGCCTTTTAGAAAGCCTGAAGGCGGTGCTTGGTTTTTAGGGTCCTGTACACGGCTAGGCTCCCAAAAAGTCTCATACATGTGGTATTCTCATATTTGGGAGAACAATATATAATTTAGAGCCCTTTCACACTGGTGCCGCCCATAGCGTCGGCGGTAAAACGCTGCTATTTTACCGTCGGATTTGCGGCGCATTTCGCCCGCTAGCAGGGCACTTTTAACCCCTGTTAGCGGCCAAGAAAGGGTTAACACCACCCGCAATGCGCCGCTACAGTGGCGCTTCCCATTAATTTCAATGGGCAGGAGCGCATTAGGAGTGGTGAGAACAGCTTACTGAGGAGGAACAGGAAGTGAGAAATTCAGACAATGAAAACAAATATTTAGAAGGTAAACCAAAGGAAAAGGTAAGTGAACCAACAATGCACTAGCTTAAAGGAACCTATTTAGAAAATAAAAAGCGAACCTTTACAACCCCTTTAAGCACACAGCTAAAATAACGAAGGAGTGGCTTCACAAAAACTCCGTGACTGTTCTTGAATGGCCCAGCCAGAGCCCTGACCTAAACCCAATTGAGAATCTCTGGAGAGACCTAAAAATGGCTGTCCACCAACATTTACCATCCAACCTGACAGAACTGGAGAGGATCTGCAAGGAGGAATGGCAGAGGATCCCCAAATCCAGGTGTGAAAAACTTGTTGCATCTTTCCCAAAAAGACTCATGGCTGTATTAGATCAAAAGGGTGCTTCTACTAAATACTAAGCAAAGGGTCTGAATACTTCGGACCATGCGATATTTCAGTTTTTCTTTTTTTAATAAATCTGCAAAAATGTCAACAATTCTGTGTTTTTCTGTCAATATGGGGTGCTGTGTGTACATAATGAGAAAAAAAATCAACTGAAATGATTTTAGCAAACGGCTGAGGGCTTTTACGCTGGAGCGGTGCGCTGGCAGGGCGTCAGGAACAGTCCTGCCAGCAGCTTCTTTGTGCAAAAATAGCAATTTCCAAGACAAGTGCAAAAAAATGTAAGTCCTTAGTGCTGGAAAATCTCTAGAACACACTTCGCAGCAACGTGTATGAAATTCCAAAGGAAAGTGCAAATGCAAGCAAACGTCTTTATATTGTAGTGCTATCCAATGTGCAAGTGCTTTATCCAGTGCTGGTGCCAAACATTTACCCCAGCCTCTCACCTTAATAGGCTTAAAGTAAGCCTGTGAAATCTCTTTGAAACGATCCTTGCTCTCTTTTCATTGCGGTCCCATCTCCTGGTTCCAATGCTCAAATAAAACATAGAAGGCACTCCATAGTGTAGTATTTCCCAAAAACAACTTTTAATAATAAGTTAAAACGCTCACATTTAGGAGAATAATTACAGCATAAAAATGACAGTATCTGCAGGAAGACTTCCGGGTCCGGCCGCACCCGGAAGTAATGTCACCACGGCTCTCTGTCCTATCCTCATGCGTATCGTGACTGTCCACGTCACTTTTTCAAAGGATTAAGAGCCGTGAAGACAATGGTGACTTAAATAGCACTGCGCTGCCATGACAACCAACACCGCAGTGCTCCTGCGGCCAGATGCCCAATAATAGCTTATGTAGCGGGGGTTTAAATTTAGGGGGTACACCTGGGTGGTAGTATGACCCAGGTGTGTATAAATCATGAAAGGATTTAGACCATTGTTAATTCGTGGAGGACTTGGTGGTGTACTGTTCTCTTTGGCCTGTGGGTGGCGGGGTTCCTACAGGCCTAAGGTAGATTCACTGCCGCAGTGCTGGCCTTTTTGTCCCTTTCCAGCGATGGTGCAGCAGGGGCGGGGGACCTGTCGTGACATCGCGGGAGGAGATGAAGGGGAGAGACGCCCTCGCCACGAGGTCTTTTTCCTGCATCGCGCGCCCAGGCACCTTCGACCTGGGTGCGGGCGGTTCGGAGTTCTGGTCCAGGCGCCCTAGGCCTGGCTGAAGCGGAGTTGGCGTCCTTCCCAGGCACCTTCAGCCTGGGGTGAGGTACTAAACCGGAGGCCTGGGGCCCAGTGACTTCGACTGGGTCCCGCGAGGGCGGAGGAGTCCGAGGGTCCCTGAGATGGATGGGGCCCAAGTCTGAGGTGAGGAGGCCGGGGAGGTCACCCGTCCGGAGAGTCCAGAGCAGCATCAACCCGGTGACGGATGGGCCTCCGGTAACTCCCTTGGAGGGACGTCTCCCCCTGACAGGGGCCACAACGCAGCGAAGGTACTCCTATCTACATTCTATTGAGTCGCTGGTAGAGACTCGCAAGTTCTAAGTTCTCTCTAGCCAAGGCTATAGTAACCGCTGGTGAAACCACAGTGGTTTAGCGTACAACCAGGATAGTGCCTCGACCTGCTCACCCCACCGTATTGAACGGTTATTGGGTCTCAACCAGTTGGCTGGTAAAGAACTGTTTGATTGTGAGTGTGACAATAAAACAAGAGTTGGACCCTAATCGGTGTGTGGTACTCTGGTTAATGGGAGCAAAGGGAAGTGTCAGCACAGCTAGACTTGGTCCTTAACTGAAACGCACAGGCCCGAGGAAAAGAATTGGTACTGGCCTTCACCTCACCCACTGCCATGGGGAGGACATGGGCCGTAGCGCATCTCACCCTCACATACGAAATACCCCTAGACAAAGAAGATGGAGTGAGGGCGCTACACTTATATAGTACATCCGGAATAATTTGTATACATATGCCAAGGTTAAAATAGTTGAATTCAATATAAAAGTATGAACTGAAAACAGCTAAAAACAAAACATTGCCAATGTTAAATCTAATAGGAAAGAACAGGCTCCATCTGGCGGCATAAAACTGTAATGACAGGCCTAGAGACCAAACAGCCACATAGCTGAGTAAATAAATGAGAGCCATACCGGCATCTAGTGGTGAAAATTGAGTATGACAACTGCTGATAGATCTCCAACCAATAGTTTAAAAGGATCATATCAGGGAGAATAAAATTACCAATAAAATATAACATAAAATCCAACGGAAAAAATTAATTGTATCTCGGAAGGATCTTATGTATAATAAAAATAGGATTTTTTACTCACCGTAAAATCCTTTTCTCTGAGTCCATGGACCGACACAGCTTCTCTATTGACAAAGTGGGTATTATCCATTAATTAGGAGTGACTAGGCAGAAAAACTTGTAAAAAGTGTTGCATCACACCTTCTACAGTACCGCCCAGGGGGCGGACCCTCTGGGTATACCCTCTCAGTCTGCATCTTCGCAGATCAGTTCGTCAAAAAGCAGTACAAACTTAAAAGGAGGGGTGGGTGCTGTGTCGGTCCATGGACTCAGAGAAAAGAATTTTACGGTGAGTAAAAAATCCTATTTACTCTTTTGTCCATGGACCGACACAGCTTCTCTATTGACAAAGTGGGACGTCCCAAAGCAGTGTCAGAGAAAAAAACGAGGGGTGGTAACAGCATAAAAACAAACTTCACCCCAAAACACAAAAACAGCACTCCTCCAACGGAGGAGTTGCAACTCTAAACAACCGCTTGCAAAACCTTGCGGCCGAAAGAGGCATCCGAAGATGCACCTACATCAACCTTGTAGAATTTTGTGAAAGTGAGCAGACGACCAAGTCGCCGCTTTACATAATTGGGAAACAGACGCTTGATGTCGGAAAGCCCAAGAGGCACCTATTGCCCTGGTCGAATGCGCCGTGACAGGAAAGGGGGGCGCCTGACCCTTTAAGGCGTAAGCCTGGATTACTATCTGTCGGATCCACCTAGAGATGGTGGCCGATGAGACTGCTTGGCCCTTCTTGTGACCAGCCACCGAAACAAACAGTGAGTCTGACTTCCGGAACAGGGAAGTAGCAGATAGGTATACTCTCAAAGCTCGGACAACGTCCAAGGAATGCAACACCGACTCCTTAGGATTCGACGGCTGAGGACACAAGGATGGAAGTACAATGTCTTCGTTGAGATGAAAAGCCGAAACGACTTTCGGAAGAAAGGAAGGCTGTGGCCGCAGCACCACCTTATCCTTGTGGAAAATCAAATAGGGAGCCTTGCAGGACAAGGCTGCCAGCTCAGAGACTCGTCTAACTGACGTAACAGCCACCAAAAAGACCACTTTCTGAGAAAGTGTCAACAGGGGAATATCTCTAATATTCTCAAACGGTGCCTTCTGGAGCACCGAGAGGACCAGGTTCAAGTCCCACGGAGGTAACGGGGGACAGACCGGAGGGGCCACCTGTCGGACCCCCTGCACAAATGTACTCACGAGAGAGTGAGTCGCCAGGGGTCGCTGAAAAAAGACAGCCAGGGCAGATATCTGTCCCTTAATCGTACTTAGGGCAAGCCTTTGGTCCACCCCATGCTGTAAAAACAGCAGGATTCTGGAAACTAAATAGGTACGCGGATGCCATTTCATTTCCTCACACATGGAGATGTAGGCCCTCCAAGTGCGGTGATAGACCTTCCTAGAGGACGGTTTTCGAGCACTTCTCATAGTAGAGATTACTGAGTCTGACAGGCCCCGGTCTCTCAGTACCTGGTTCTCAACAGCCCTGCCGTTAAAGCCAATGACTGTAAAGCAGGATGGAATAATAGGATTTTTATAACAGCTTACCTGTAAAATCCTTTTCTTGGAGTACACCACGGGACACAGAGCTAGTCATTACATAATGGGTTAAGGGTCACCAGCGGTGATTGGACACTGGCACAACCAATGGAAGACAGTTCCCCTCCATATAACCCCTCCCATCAGGGAAGTACCTCAGTTTTGTAGCAAAGCAGTAAGGTTCCCATAAGAAGGGTGGGACCTCTGTGTCCCGTGGTGTACTCCAAGAAAAGGATTTTACAGGTAAGCTGTTATAAAAATCCTATTTTCTTTATCGTACACCACGGGACACAGAGCTAGTCATTACATAATGGGACGTCCCAGAGCAATGCTCATATGAAGGGGGGGAGACACAGATCAAACCGACCGCTTGCGGACCAGAAGCCCTATACTGCTGCCTGCAGCACACTTCGCCCGAAGGCGGAATCCTCATGTCCTTTCACATCTATTTGATAGAATTTGGAAAATGTATGGACTGAGGACCAAGTTGCAGCCTTACAGATCTGAGCCATCGAAGCCTGGTGGTGCACTGCCCATGAAGCACTTATCGCCCTGGTAGAGTGCGCCTTAACAGGAAAAGGAGGAGTCCTGTTCTTTAAACCATAAGCTTGAACAATTACTTGTCTAATCCACCTGGAAATGGTGGATTTTGATACCGCTTGGCCCTTCTTGGGACCATCTGGTAAAATAAACAAAACATCTGTTTTACGTATCTGAGCGGTTGCTTGCAGATACACCCTTACCGCTCTCACTAGATCTAGAGAGTGTAATAATTTTTCCCCCGCCGTCCGCGGGTTTGGAAAAAAGGAAGGCAGAACAATGTCTTGATTCAAGTGAAAAGCCGACACCACCTTAGGCAGAAAAGCCGGATGGGGTCGTAGTACGATCTTGTCCTTGTGACAAATTAGATAAGGTTTTTTACAAGAAAGAGCTGCTAGCTCTGATACTCTCCTAGCAGAAGCTATAGCAATCAGAAAGGCCAATTTCCTACTTAATATAATTAAAGGAATATGGCGAATAGGTTCAAAAGGTTGCTTTTGCAACACTGACAATACCAAATTCAAATCCCATGGACACAAGGGAGACCTGACTGGAGGATTTATCCTCAGTACCCCCTGAATGAATGTCCGAACTAGGGAGTGAGATGCCAATGGTCTCTGAAAGAAGACTGATAGAGCCGATATTTGCCCTTTGATGGTGCTAAGGGCTAATTTCATATCCACTCCTAACTGGCAAAAAGCAAGAATCCTACTTATTTCATATTTCAGAGGATTCCAACTTCTGGATTCACACCAGGAAACGTATGCTTTCCAGACTCTATGATAGATGAGTCTGGAGGCTGGCTTTCTAGCATTAATAAGCGTAGAAAGAACCAGGCCAGAGACCCCTCTCTTTTTCAAAATGTGGGTCTCAGCAGCCAGGCCGTCAAATTTAGCCTTTGTAAGGAAGGGTGGAATACTGGACCCTGTGACAACAGGTCGTGTCGAAGTGGAAGCTTCCAGGGCCTTCCTATCGCCATTTTTACGATCTCGGCATACCAAGGCCTCCTGGGCCAGTTTGGGGCCACTAGGATTACTGGTATTCCCTCCTCCTTGATCCTGCGAAGCAGTCTTTGTAGAAGAGGGATCGGAGGGAATGCATAGATCAGTGAGAACTGATTCCATGGAGTTATTAGAGCGTCTGTCCCGTAGGCTAGAGGATCCCTCGTTCTGGACACAAAGTTGTCCAATTTCTTGTTGAACCTGGAAGCTAGCAGGTCTACATCTGGGTTTCCCCATCTCAGACATATGGTCTGAAAGATCTCTGGGTGAAGAGACCACTCTCCTGGTAGCAGCTGCTGACGACTCAGGTAGTCTGCTTGCCAGTTTTCTATCCCTGGAATGAAGATTGCAGAGATGCAAGGTACATGCTCTTCTGCCCATGCCAAGATCCGGTTCACCTCTCTTTGGGCTGCCCGACTGTGGGTGCCTCCTTGGTGATTGATGTAAGCTACTGCCGTAGCATTGTCGGATTGAACCCGAACTGGGTAGCCCTGTAACCTGTATGTCCAGGTTTTGAGGGCTAGATATACCGCCCGGATCTCTAGCACATTGATGGGCAGGATCCCCTGAGTCTTGGCCCAGGTTCCCTGGGTAGAAGCCTCCTCGAATACTGCACCCCAGCCCGATAGGCTGGCATTCGTAGATACCACCTTCCAGGCCACTGGGAGGAAGGACTTTCCCTTCCGTAAATTCCTGGCTTCTAGCCACCAATTGAAGCTGTGGCGTACTTGTGAGGACAGGCGCATGGGTATATCCAGAGCTTGGCTCTTCCTGTTCCAGGAGGCTAAAATATTGCCTTGAAGTAGTCTCGAATGAAACTGGGCGTAAGGGACCGCCTCGAAGGAGGCTACCATCTTTCCCAATAGTCTCATGCAAAGGCGAATAGACGGCCTCTTGTTTGCTTTGACCTTGTGGATCAGGTCTTTCAGAGACTGTATCTTTGGCTCTGGCAGGTATACCCTGTTTTGGGCTGTATCTATGATCATGCCCAGGTACACTATCCTTCTTTGGGCCTGGAGAGAGGATTTTTGTAAGTTTATAATCCATCCTAAATGCTCCAGGTATCCTACTGTAGTGTCTACAGCGTGATCCAATCCCTCCTTTGACTGATCTATTAATAGTAGATCGTCTAGATAGGCTGTTACCGCAATGCCCCGTGTTCTTAGGTTTGCTAACAGAGGAGCTAGCACCTTTGTAAATACTCTGGGCGCGGTGGCTACACCAAATGGCAGGGCCACAAATTGAAAGTGGCGATCTTCTACCGCAAACCTTAGGAATCTTTGGTGAGCGGGGAGGATTGGTATGTGTAGATATGCGTCTTTGATATCTATGGACGCAATGAATTCTCCGCCTTTTAAAGTAGCGACCACGGATCGAATCGTTTCCATTCGAAAATGGCGAACGTTCAGAAACTGGTTTAGATTTTTTAGATCCAGGATGGGTCTGACTTCTCCGTTCGGTTTTGGAATCACAAAGAGGTTTGAGTAAAAACCTGAACCTTGCTCCTTTTGGGGTACCTCTGTAACCACACCTTGAGCTATTAAGTGATTCAAACCTTTGAAGAAGGATCCTCTTTTTTGTGGATCCTTGGAGAGTCTTGAACTTCGGAATTGAGAAGATGGGATCTCTCGAAATTCCAGTCTGTACCCTGAGGATATTGTGGATACCACCCATTTGTCCTGGGTTTCTGTCCGCCAAGTCGCTGAGAACTGACGAAGCCTTCCCCCCACTCGGCCGAGCGGGGGCGCCCCTTCAATGAGAGGTTTTGGGGGCTTGCTTATTAGCTCTTGAACCCCACGGCTTCTTGTTCTTCTGAGCCTGTTCTTTGGCTTTTTTGGGCGGCTGAAAAGGCCGTCGCCACTGACTGGAGTCAGATTTCCCGGGAGCTGGGGAGAGAGTGTATTTAAAACAAGGTCTCTTGTTTTTCTTTCTCTCAGGTAAAAGTGTCATTTTACCACTTGATATCTTTTGGATATATCTTTCTAAATCTTCCCCAAAAAGGCGTTCGCCATGGAACGGGAAACTTGCCAACAACTTTTTGCATGGGGCTTCCGCTGACCAATGCTTAAGCCAAAGTACTCTGCGCATATGTACCAGCTGGAGTGTAAGGCGTGATGCCTGTATGATAGAATCTCTCATGGCATCCACTGTGAAGCATAAGGCTTTAGGCAAATTCTCCCAATTTTTAGCCTGCTCTGAAGGCAGCTCCTTCAGCCCCTGCTTTACCTGTTGGCTGACGACCTGACACATACCGACTGCTGCTACTGCAGGTTGGATAATTGAGCCGGCCAAAAGGAAGGAGGATTTCAGTAAGGATTCCAACTTCTTCTCAGAAGGATCTTTAAACACTTGTACATTATCCACTGGACATGTCAGGTTTTTATTTACACAAGAAATAGCCGCATCTACCGTAGGCAGGCTCCATTTCTTTAAAAAAATTTCCTCCATAGGATAAAGAATGTTAAACTTTTTTGGAGGTGAAAAACGCTTATCTGGATGTTGCCAGTCTGCGTACAATAGATCCTCTAGTAACGGATGAACCGGGAAGGAGCATGCACCTTGCAGGGATCTTAATGATCCTAGGGAGGAGACAGGTGATTCTGTTACCTCCAAAGAGGGTAACCTAAATGCAGCTCGCACGGCTCCTGCATAGCATTGCACCTGTGACTTTAAAATCTGGGATACCGAAAAAGGCTCATCCGATATCCCTGATCCGTCTGACTCCTCATCCTCTGCTGATGTAGCCTCCTCCTCATCCTCCTCCTCCTCAGGTACTTCTGAAGGGAGGTCCAATACTGGAGGAGATCTGCTTCGCTTATTGTCCTTTTTAGAGGATTTAGCGATTAAAGTAGCAATTTTCTCCTCCAGATTATTTAGGGCAGCTGATAAAGTGTCCTCAGTGACATATGCAGGCCCAGGCTTCACTGGGGAAGTCGCCATACCTGACAGAGGTAATGGCTCATCCTGTACAGGTGCTTTTGGCAACACAGGAGAGGAAGGTACCGAGTCAGCACAGCTAGAGCCCCCTGTCTCAGGCGGCGGTGCTCTTTTATCTCTTTTTGTCCGCATTACTTCCCCTGGAAGGCTTACTGTTTAGACAAAATACAAGGTACCTAAATGCATATACTACCGTGTTCAGTTTAGCAAATACATTAAGTATGCAACTTTTAGCACATAACTATGCATAACATGGATGTCTTCTAGGAAGTACCCAATCCAACCACATGGAGTCTTACGTCCCTGTATAGCTGCTGTGTTTCTCTGCCAGGAACAAGAGAACTAACGAGCTTGCTTGCTGCTGCAGTGCTTTTTACACTGACAGTCTTTTAAATTTGGCGCCGTTTCTGTGCCTGCGCGCGCCACGTGCCCGCGCACGCCTCGGCCCCCCCCCTCCGATAAAGCGCGCGGCCTTTAGCGCTATGGTGGTGGCCATAGTGAGAGAGGACTCTCATCAGCCCCTGTTCCCACTTACCTGCATCTGCAGGTGTCTGTATCGGCCACCGGAAGGAGGAGCGGGGTGCTCAAGCAAGCTCAGCAGCGGAGGTGACGAGCAGTGCTTCGCCGAAGCCGACACTGAACAGAGTGAGGTGAGTATATTCAGCTCTTTACTCCCCCCAGTGGTGGAAAAAAAGAAGACATCCACTTTTTGAAAAAGGTCCCAACCTAGTTATGGACCTTCTAATCTCACCTTATCCACGCCGCAGGTTTTTCTGCTGAAAGTTTTCAGACAGATACCAAACTTCACCCTTCACGGTGGGCTATGTGTGCCAACCTTCAGGGATATGGGTTCCTATTTAAAGGATACCTCTCCCCTGGGCCTTGTACAAGACTCTTACCAGGACTTTATAGCGAAATAGCGAAAGTGCTGGATCTTAGAGCCCAGTCCTCCGAAGAGAGACATTACAGGCGACGCCTCATGGATGAGGCCCGGATCCCATCCAGATTCAGCTCATTTGTAGGCGTCTTGGATGGATCCGAAAGCATAGCTCTTTTACCCCCAGAGGGTCTCTTTGGTAGAGCTTTCCTTTAGCACCTCCTAACGCGTCCAACACCTTTCGACACTGGCGAAAAAACTGAGGTACTTCCCTGATGGGAGGGGTTATATGGAGGGGAACTGTCTTCCATTGGTTGTGCCAGTGTCCAATCACCGCTGGTGACCCTTAACCCATTATGTAATGACTAGCTCTGTGTCCCGTGGTGTACGATAAAGAAATGGGACCTTGCGATAGCAGGTCCTTCCGTAGTGGTAGGCGCCAGGGGACGTCTGCTACCAGACGTACTAGATCGGCGTACCAAGGACGCTGAGGCCAATCTGGAGCGATTAGGATCATTGGAATTCCCTCTGCCTCCACTCTGCGGAGCAGAAGAGGAAGAAGCCTTAAGGGAGGGAAGGCATAGATTAGCCGATACTGACCCCACGATGCTACCAACGCGTCCGTTGCGTCTGCCCATGGGTCTCTTGACCGGGCCACAAATCTCAATACCTTCCGATTGAGTCGGGAAGCCAGAAGATCTATGTCTGGCGTGCCCCATCTTTGGCAGAGGAGTTGGAACACCTCCGGGTGTAAGGACCATTCTCCCTGGTCCAGCATCTGGCGGCTCAGGTAGTCCGCCTGCCAGTTTTCCACACCCAGAATGTACACAGCCGAGTGCCGGTACGCTCCTCTCTGCCCACTTCAGGATGCGAGCGATCTCCGATGCTGCAGCTGAGCTTCTTGTTCCTCCCTGATGATTGACATATGCCACTGCTGTGGCGTTGTCTGACTGGATCCTGACTGGACGCCCTTGCAGCCTCTGAGACCATTTGACGAGGCACAGCTTGATCGCCCGGATCTCCAGGACATTGATCAGCAGGAGGGCTTCCTCTGGGGTCCAGCGACCATGCGCCGACTGGACACCCCAGACTCCCCCCCAACCTGTAAGGCTGGCGTCCGTCGTGATCACTATCCAGTAAACCGGAAGAAATGACTTCCCGGCCATTAGAGCCGGTGCTGTCAGCCACCATACCAGGGATCTCCTGACTAGGTGGCTCACTCGGATTTGATAATCCAGAGATGAAGGGCATCTGTTCCATCTGGACAGAACTTCCTTCTGTAACACTCGAGTGTGGTATTGAGCATATGGGACCGCCTCGAAGGAGGCTACCATGAGGCCCAACACTCGCATGCAAAAACGGAGTGACGACCAATTCCTGGAAGTCAGCTGCCGTACTGCAGCCCGGAGGGTCTGCAACTTCTCCACAGGGAGGAATACCTTTGCCTCTGAGGAATCCAGAATCAACCCCAGGTACACTAGGCGTTGAGTCGGCACCAATACTGACTTTTGCGTGTTTAGTATCCAACCACAGTCTCGAAGAGTCTGACAGGTAATGGACACGCTTACCTCCAATTCTGAGCCTCAGCAGAAGGTCGTCCAAGTAACCTGTGATAGCGATACCCCGCTGTCTTAGAAGTGCCAGAATCGGAGCGAGCACCTTGGTGAACATCCTGGGTGCTGAGGCAAGGCCAAACGGGAGGGCCACAACTGGTAGTGGTCCTTCCCGATAGCAAATCGCAGAAACCTCTGGTGTCTGGAGTATATGGGGACATGCAGGTATGCGTCCTTGATGTCCAAGGAGGCCAGAAAGTCCCCCGGATGGAGAGCCGTGACTACAGATCGAACCGACTCCATCCGAAATCTTTGTACCTTCACAAAGCAATTGAGGGCTCTGAGATCCAAGATTGGACGAACCCCCTCCTTCTTCGGCACAATGAACAGATTTGAGTAAAAACCCTGACCCCGTTCCTGTTCTGGAACTGGAATAACTACCCCGCGTTCCAGTAGACCCTGGACCGCCCCATACAGGGCCTCCCGACGGGTTGGTAGTAGCTGGAGATTGGAGGTGATGAATCTGTCTGGTGGACAAGAGAGAAATTCTATCTTGTAGCCTGAGATTACTTCGCAAACCCACCTGTCGGAGACTAAAGCAGTCCACTGAGTCGCGAATTTGCGAAGACGTCCCCCCACCCGAGAGCTGGGTGGGGGCGGACCTTCATGTGGACGCAGATTTGTCCGCAGGCTTTTTGGGTCTGCGGGACCAAGGACGCTTCTGGCTTTATCGGCCTGGGGTCTTTTCCCTGTCGCCTTAAGGGGGCGAAAATACCGCTTACGTGCAGTAAAGGAGGGCCCTTGCCCTTGGCGTGGTCCCTTACCCTTGCTAGTTTGGGGAAGCAAAGTGCTTTTACCTCCTGTGGCATCCTTGATGATGTCATCCAGAGAAGCCCCAAAAAGTCTGTCGCCCTTAAAAGGTAGATCCAACAGGGCTTTCTTGGAAGTCTGGTCCGCAGACCAGCCCTTTAGCCAGATCAGGCGGCGTATTGCTACTGCATAAACCAAAGCTCTTGACAGCAGGGGAATAGTATCCATGTCTGACTCGCAGACAAACTTAAGGCCCTGGACCAACTGGTCGGCCAAAGTTATCTCATTAGGAGGAGCGTCTCGCTCCTTTAACCCCTGGAGTAGCAATCTTGCCCATTCAGTAAGTGTCTGAGACACTAGGGCCCCCGCCAATGCCGGGCGTACTGCCGAGCCTACCACTGAGTATAGGTAGCGAGCGAGCGCTTCAGCCTTCTTATCCACAGGGTCCTTGAAAACAGGAGCCCCTTCTACTGGAATAGTGGTGGCTCTATTAATTCTGGACACCGAAGGGTCCACTATAGGGGGAGAGGTCCATATCTTCAGAAAACTCTCCTCAAAGGGGTACCGTACTGCAAACCTCTTTGGGGCTGTAAAGACCCTCAGTGGGTTCTCCCATTCCTTGTATAAGAGTTTGTCAAAATAAGACACACAAGGGAACACCTTAGCAGTGCGGGCAGGTTTACGAAACCCAAAGGGGACTGGAGTATCTGCTACTTCTGCAGTCTTTTCCAACTTTAGCGTATCCCGCACTGCAGTAATAAGGTCAGATACCAAAGCCGTCTCGCGTACTGACCTGGACTTGGAGTCCTCCTCACTGTCCGATCGGTCACGGTCTGCCGTCTCTGATGCATCAGAATCTGGGCCATGAGCCGTAGCTGGACCTGGTTCTGCATCAGAAATATCCCCAGAAGATTGCATGGGGATGGGGGCGTTTATTACCCCCTGTATTCCCGTGTGCTGCTTCCACCCTGGCAGCAAACGCCTCTAGGATTGCCGACATAGCGTCCATAGACACCTCAGGGACACCAGCTGCTAAATCTGGTGTTTCAGGGGAGAAGACATCTGGCTCAGATGCCATGCTGACCACACGCTGACACCCACAGGGCTCCAGGCAAGATATCAATAGGCCACCCTCCTGTGCTGCAGAGAGGCTGGGTCACCCAGAGGACTCACCACCCTGGAGAGGTACTGCTATGCTGCGCCTGTGATGCTGTCCCCTTGCTGCTGTGTCAGTCTGCTTCTTTTATCAGCACTTCCTGTGTGAATTTTCGCGCCAGTGTAATGCACCCTAGAGGCCGGAGGCTCTCGCAAAATGGTTGCCAAAAACGTCTGTATGGAAGATAATGTGGGCTCTAAGAAAATGGCCGCCGACAGAAGATAGAGGTCAAGCAGCCATAGCCCACAAAAAGATGGCCACCGAACGGCAATATCTGCATACAGGGTGGACAAACATGGCCGCCGATCAGCTGATAGGGGCCAGTGGGTGTGGCCGGACCACAGGAAGATGGCCGCCGGGCAGTCACAAGAGGCCAAACTTGGCATGGACCACCTCAAAATGGCCGCCGACAGCATGGAGGAGGAAGGACACAAACACAGGTAAGAAAAAATGACATTTCTTTTAAATGTTAGTTACAGCCAGCCCCGCTCCAGTGGGACCCCCTAGGTGACCCCCAGCACCCAGCAACCTTTAGCTAGAAGCCCAGGGAGGAGGGAAAGGCAGGGAGAGAGGGAAGAAAGGGGCCACAACCACTTGATCTCTCCAGGAATGTCCAGCTAAATCACCCAGCCGAGGCAGGGGAGTTTTACTTACCTATCCTGCATGTATTCTGCTGGAAGACATTCCAAACAGATCATCGTCCGCGCACGGAAGGTGACTGTTGGCCAGGCATGCTGTGATTGGACCCAGAAGGGACGATCATATGTATGCCCTGGAGCATGACGCTCACCGGACAGGCTGCTGCGACTCGGCCGTAAGGTCAGCCGAAGCTGAGCGGTCCGATGCAAGCCTTGGAGCGTAAGCTCACCGGTCAGGCTGCTGCGACTCAGCCGTAAGGTCAGCCGAAGCTGAGCGGTCCGATGCAGGCCCTGGAGCGTAAGCTCACTGGCCCCCGTGGAGCGACGGGCATGTCGTGGAAAACCCAGCGCGTAGCTAGGGTCGGCACATGCTCGATGGCCGAAACTGGGGAGACTACAAGGATCGAGGATCCAGCCTGTCACCCAGTCGGCAGTTGATCGAAGATCGCAGGAAACAACAAATGTAGCAAAAATAAATAGATATATATATATATATCTTTTTTCCCCGGACCAATGGGCCCGAAGGGAGCCATGTCCTACTCCTTGCTAGACAGAAAAAAACTGATCTGCGAAGATGCAGACTGAGAGGGTATACCCAGAGGGTCCGCCCCCTGGGCGGTACTGTAGAAGGTGTGATGCAACACTTTTTACAAGTTTTTCTGCCTAGTCACTCCTAATTAATGGATAATACCCACTTTGTCAATAGAGAAGCTGTGTCGGTCCATGGACGAAAGAGTAAGACCATTTAAAATGCTAAAAATTTATGAAATTATTAAAACCAATAGAGTATAGAGATGGAAATAAAAATTAATAATTGGATATAAAACAATTTAGGTCAAATTCTATATTATGTCCTAACGGTACCAAAGTATGCATTTAATGGATCCAACGGGACTCAGACTGACTAAGCTTAATAATTTTGTTATCCCCCTCCAGTAGGGTTTATATTTCTCAATTCCCCATACAAGCAATGAGGAGGGGTCCCGATTATGAAATTGGTCAAAATGTCTAGAGAAGCTATGTTTAGGGAATCCATTTTTAATATACTTGCACATTGGATATCACTGCAATCTAAAGACGTTTGCTTGCATTTGCACTTTCTTTTGGATTTTCATGCACGTTGCTGCAGAGTGTGTTCTAGAGATTTTCCAGCACTAAGGACCTACAATTTTTTGCACTTGTCTAGGAAAAGTAGCAGTTACACTTACCGGTAACGGGTTTTCTAGGAAGTCTTCCAGGACGGCACACCTGAGTTGATGGGTTCCACCTGACAGGAAACACAAATCAACAGAGTTTAAAAGGCCCCACCCTTCCCTCTGTCCCTCAGTTATGACAAAGTATAAGCCCACACTGGTGTCAGAGGGTACCTTCTGTGAGAATAAAACATCACCAACAATTAAGGGTAGGGAAGTAGGCCTGCCGTCCTGGAAGACTTCCTAGAAAACCCGTTACCGGTAAGTGTAACTGGTACTTTTCTCTAGTCATCTTCCAGGACGGCACACCTGAGACAATGAGCAAGAAGTTCAGGCCTACCTTAGGGTGGGATCACCGCCTGTAGGACCTTCCTGCCAAACGCCAAGTCCTGAGGGGACAACAGCTCCACTCTGTAGTAGCGCAGGAAGGTATTTTGGCTCGTCCAAGTTGCTGCTCTGCAGATTTGATCGATCAAAGCGCCTGCCCTCTCTGCCCAGGAGGTCGCCAGAGATCTAGTTGAGTGAGCTTTAATATGAGCTGGAACAGGTTTTTCTGACTGTTCATAGGCTACTGCGATAGTCTGTTTAATCCACCTGGCTATCGTAGGTTTAGAGGCCTGAAGCCCTTTCTTTTGACCGGAGAAGCCAATTAGTAAATGATTTGATCTCCTGAACTCACTCACTCTGTCTAAATAGACTAGAAGACATCTTCTAACGTCTAATAAATTAAACTTTCTCAGTGTCATTTTTGGGATTCTGACAAAAGGAGGGGAGAATAATTTCCTGTGACCTGTGGAAATCTGAGGTCACTTTAGGCAAATATAAAGGATCTTGTCTGAGGATTACCCTGTCCTCTAGGAGCAACAAAAATGGCTCTTTTATAGTCAGAGCATGTAGGTCGCCAACCCTTCTGGCTGTGGTTATCGCCAGGAGGAAGGCCATTTTAAGTGACAGAGACTTAACAGAAACCTGAGCCAACGGCTCAAAGGGCTCTTTGGTTAGAGCATCTAATACCAGGGATGAATCCCAAGGTGGGAACCTGTTTGTTCTCACCGGGGTTACCCTTTCCCTGGCTGTCAAAAATCTCTTTACCAGTGGGTTTAGGGCCAGTCTTTGGTCCAAAAACACTGATAAGGCTGCGACCTGGACCCTAAGGGTCTTGACTGCTAAGCCCTGGTCAGCCCCCTCTTGGAGGAAATCCAGGACCGTCTGAATCGTTTGGGGAGAACCTTCTCTAGACTGAGCCCAGCGAGAGAAGATTCTCCAAACTTTCGCATAAATTTGCCTAGTGATTAGCTTCCTACTCAGCAAAAGTGTGTCAATCACTTTTTCCAAACATCCCCTGCGCCTGAGGATCTCCCTCTCAAACACCATGCCGTCAGGGAAAGAAAACCTGGATCGGGATGCAACACTGGTCCCTGGGAGAGGAGATCGCGTCTGGACGGGAGATGCAGCGGAGGAGCAATCGACCACCTCCACAGGGTGGAGAACCATGCCCGCTTCGGCCACAATTAGAATAAGACACCCGTTTGAACGGAATAGCTTCTGCAATACTAGGGGAATGAGCATCAGGGGAGGGAACGCGTATGCTAGAGCGAACTCCCAGTTTTGGGCTAAGGCATCTATTCCTTGGGAACACTGTTCCCTGGTGAGAGAGAAGTACTTGTGAACTTTCCTGTTCTTCCTGCAGGCAAACAAGTCTATCTCTGGTTTGCCAAAGTGTCGGCCTATCAGAGAAAAAAACTTTGTTGTTTAGCTCCCACTCTCCTTGATGAATGGGTTGTCTGCTGAGAAAGTCTGCCTGAATGTTGAGGGACCCTTTTACATGGACTGCCGAAATTGAGAGAATATCTTTCTGCCTCCCCCAGGATTTCCTGGGTCAGTTTCAGCAGCTTGCTGGACCTTGTTCCCCCCTGATGGTTTAGGTAGGACATGGCCACTACATTGTCCAAGAAGATCTGTACTTCTCTTCCCTGGATTTGATTTCGAAAAAAATGTAACGCTTTTCCCGACCGCTAACAACTCCCTGAAATTGGAGGAAGCTTTGCTCTGCTCCCAGTCCCAAGGGCCCTGGGCGAAGAGATCTATGTGAGCGCCCCAGCCCCAGGCACTTGCGTCCGTAGTCAGAGTCAGCGGATTTTGTTGGGTCCAGGACCGACCTCGTTGTCCGAGTTGAGCCACCAGTCTAGGAAGTGTTTTTTTTCTTCTGAGAGGATAACTGATATGTCCAGGGATTGGCTTCTTCCGTCCCAGGAGGAGAGAAGGAACCCCTGGAGCCCCCGAGAATGGAACTGGGCCCAGTGGACTGCTGGGATGCAGGATGACATAAGCCCTAGAACTTTCATCACAGTCCTTAGAGAGGCCTCCCCTGCACCCTGGAGAGTAGACACTGCTCTCTGCACTTTTATGATCTTCTCCTGTGGAAGAAAGATCCTTTGGCTGACTGAGTCTACCCTGTATCCTAGAAACACCTTGGATTGTGAGGGGTCCAGGGAGGATTTCTCTCGGCTGATCAGCCACCCCAGGGATTCTAGGGAGGACAGCACTTTTTCTCGGTCTGACTGGAGTTGTTCCAGGGCCGGACTGAAGATTAACATGTCGTCCAAGTATGGGATCAAGGCTATCCCCTGGAGGTGTAGAAAAGACACCACCTCGGCCAGAACTTTGGTGAAGATTCTCGGACTGGCCGCTAGGCCGAAGGGGAGTGCCTTGAACTGCCAGTGTTGGACACCCTGTTTTGTCTGCACTGCAAACCTCAGGAACTTCTGATGTTTCGGGGCAATGGGGACGTGCAAATAAGCGTCCTTTAAATCTAACGTTATCATGAAGACTCCTTCTTGAAGGCGACTTCTGACCGTATAAATACTCTCCATCCGGAACTTTTTGTACACCAAGTACTGATTTAGCTTTTGTAGGTTTATGATCAGCCGGAATTTGCCAGATGGTTTTGGTACCACAAATATGTGGGAATAAAACCCCCGGCCGTTCTGATCCACGGGAACAGGGATAATGACCTCCTGTTCTGCTAGTTCGCGGACACTCCCCAGAAGGCCCTTTGCTTTCAATGGATCTTTGGGGAGATGAGTAAGGATATAGTTTGGAGGAGGGAGGGACAGAAATTCTAATTTATAACCCTCCCTTTTCAGGTTTAGAATGTAAGGACTCTGCGTGATGTTTTCACATTGGGGGAGGAACCACGAGAGCCTTCCACCAACTTTTATGTTGGCGTCATTTGGACTCCTTGTTGGAAGTACCGGGCCCGGAGAAAAGGATTCCACCCTTTTCCTTGCCCCTGCCAAATCCCCACTTTTTTCTTGGCTGTTTTTTCCCTTAAAACGGTCTTTAGGGGGGCCTCGAAGAAATTTCTTCCCTTTATCCTTTTTGGGTTTTGCGGAAATTTTTTGCCTTTTTCTGTTGAACGGGACAGTACCTGTTCTAGGTCTGAACCGAAGAGCAGAGATCCCTCAAAGGGTATACCACAAAGACGAGACTTGGATGTAACATCTCCATCCCACGTCTTTACCCAAAGGGCTCTTCTAGCAGAATTTAGAAGTGCTGCAGACTTGGCAGTAGTTCTAACCGTCTCTACCGCAGCATCTGCTAAATAGGCTACTGCCTTGCCAACATCCTCCAGAGAATCTAACACGTCTTTAGATTTATTCTCATGAGCTACGTGATCTATTAACCTGCGAACCCATGCGTCCGCATGTCTGGCGACACAGGCGGAGGCCAATGCTGGGCCCATAGCTGCAGCGTTGGCGTACCAGGCTCTGCGGAGCAAGGTTTCCGATTTCTTGTCCATCGGATCCCGAATATTTCTGGAATCTTCGAAGGACAAATCCGAACGTTTGGAAACTTGAGCCAATGAAGCATCCAGACGCGGAACTTTGAAGAATTTCTCTTCTTCCTCAGCCTTAAAAGGGACACCTACGTTTCCAGGTTTTAGGCCTCAAAACCTTGCGCTCAGGATCTTTCCATTCTCTTACAATTATCTCTTTAAGAGATTGGTGTATCGGGAAGGATTTGGCCTGAGTTTTGCCAAGTCCCCTGTACACTCTATCCTGTGCAGAGACTTGAGTGGATGGTAACTGAATATCCTCGGAGGTATATATAGCCTTGAGGAGGCCTTCCATATCTTCAGCTGCAAAGAGATGTCCCCCAGGTTTAGTTTCACAGAGACTATCCTGGTCAGAATCCTCTCCTTCCTCTCTAGAGCTCTGGTCCGAAGTCTCTACCTCTTCATCAGAGTAACCGAGAGACAGTCCCTGGGATTTTTCCGTAACACTTGCCGGAGTTCCCATCAGAGAGGGGGTGCTTTCCCTACCTAAAGGGGCTTCTTCTCGCTTCTCTACCGTAGTTTTGAAAGACTGAAGGGTAGCGAACATTTCAGCCTGTAATGCTCTGCACTCCTTCACAGCCTGTGCTGTCTCCTTCCCAGCTAGTTTGTAGATGCATTTGAAGCAAAAGGGTTTTGTGTGATCCTGTGGGAGTTTCTCACTACAATTCCCACAGCGCTTAGACTTACTAGTGGCTTTGGACTTGGACCTACTGGTCGTCCCCTGGGCAGGGCATTCAGACACTGAAACAGAAAAGAATAAAACCCTGTGTACGCCAATACCCAACGGGTATCTTGTAGGGGAGAGGGAAATAGGGCCACCCCAAAACAGCTCTCCCCCACCAGCCGGTTAACTCACCCCCTGTGGTGACCTCTAGTGCTGCTGGAATCAGTCCGTCCTTCTCCATTCCGATTAGGACGCCTACCCGCCGGGTAGGATCGCTTTGGATGGATGGGATACAGGACCGTGGACCCCCGCTCCGTTACTGCTGCTTTGAATTTGCCGCGCCGATCGCTGCCATTTTGTTGTAGCCGGGCGCGTTGGAAGTGACCTCACTCGAGCGGGCTGCTGGCATCCGGACATGCGCACTGGCCTCCGGACGCCACCGACAGCTCAGAGCGGCAAATCAGAAGGAGATCCCTCGGCTCCACCGGCCATTCTGACCTAGGATACAGCGCGCATGTGGATACATCCTCCTCCCCCCCCCCCCGCGATGGGGGGCATGCAAGCGGCTCCTTCATACCATCCACCACTGTCAGGTAGGAGGAGAGAGTGGGTTGTAAGGTCCCTGGGGAAATGGACACCCTCACCGTGTCCAGTGCCACCATTATCTCAGGGGCATTCTGATCGATTCCTTGGCTGCACTTCCCCCTGAGTATCTAGAAAAGGGGAGCCCCTCTGGGACATGAAAGTCTCAAAGTCTTATCAGAGCCTGCAGCCACCACTGGCTGTATTTGGTCTGAAATCCTAGGGGGGAGACCTTGGTCTTAGAAAAAAATAAAAATAAATTGTTTCGCTGCCATCCTGTGGGAAACACAATCAATAACTGAAGGACAGAGGGAAGGGTGGGGCCATTTAAACTCTGTTGATTGTGTTTCCTGTCAGGTGGAACCCATCATCTCAGGTGTGCCGTCCTGGAAGATGACTAGAGAAATTGCTATTTTTGCACATGACTGTTATATCATTTTATTAAATTTTTTATATTTTTTGATTTTTTATTGTGTATTTTATTTTAGAATGTATTACCCTGCTGACACGGACATTTATACACAGGAGTCAATTTTGCACTGGATTGTTGCACTTTCACATTTTTTTCACGGCTTGCTATATTTGCACTTTTATGAAGAGTCGTTCATGGTTTGTTTGTTTCAGGAAGGTTTCTTGCATTATCACTTTTAATATGTGTATTTGATGATTTATGCACGTATATTCATTTATTTCGTTTTTAATAATTTTAGTAAGCGCCCCTGTTACCTCTCGCTCTTCTTTTTCCTTGGACTATTCTAACGTTTGACACATCTGTGATTGGTATTTTAAATTAGCCATTCCTTGGGAGGACAATAGGTTCACCTACTCATGTTTTTTGTTTTAAGCACTGTCACTAGTTATAATTAATCCTATGTAGAATACTGCACTGATTATTATAACAACCCCCCCAAAGCATTGGTGTCAGTGGGGGAAACCAGAAACCCTCAGCACTGGTGTCCATGACTGAAATGATGACTGTAAAGGTTGGCAGTGTACTAGCCCCCCCCCCATTGTTGATCAGCAGCTGTGCTGTTAAACCCTCCCTTGCACTAGTGGTCTCCACATGTGGTGATGAGTGGCGTGTCGGGCACCAGGAATCTAGTGCCCTGATAGTTCAGTGTTAAGTATCCTGTGCTATGGTCATTCTACAGAGACATACATAGAGCAATAAATGCACAGATTTTGCTTTCCTTCATGAAGATCAGCAGCAAAGATAATCATTGCGGTTCCTGGTCACTGCTTACAACCAATAAACCCCTAAACAAGTGGGATGAATTTACTTTAACTGGAATGCACCTGCCAGACAAACATAGCAAATCGAACGAAAAATTGTCACATAACATTGCTACTGTTAAGCATATGCAGAAGGAACTACATGTTAAAAAATGAATGCAGTCACTGAATATACTTAATGCTGTAAAGACCAAAGTAACCCTAAGAAAAATTAACTAGAGGCAACAATTTTGCACCTGTCGATATGTATCTTGATGATGCTCGTCATTACGGGAATCATAATACTGCTCTATAAAACCAAAATACTCAGCACGTTTCCTCTGGAGTGTTTGTTGTCGTCGTTCCTTATTTGCAGGGAGATAGCCCTGTAGATGAGAGAAAAGTTCATAGTCAAAGTCAAAAACTAAAAACACAAACAAAAAAGGAGTGGAAAAGTGTTAAAGCATAAACATATATACACATATTGTATGCCGTTGCATCAATCTTTTCTTCCTCATAGTCCCAGCAGGATTATACATTTGATCATTCATATTTATTGCCTCCTTGGTGTTAGAGGTTATGGGTACAGCAGAAGCATAAGAAAAGCAGCAGCATCAGGGAAAAAAACGTTGAACACTTTTCTGCAGAAACTGGTATTAACACCTGTGCCTGAATTTGATTTAGGGCAACCTCTGTCCTAGGAGGTGAGGCTGGCAGATTGAGGGTAGAAATTGAGGAGAGGGAATGGATAGAAAATTTATGTTGAAGCTCCAGGAAAGGATACACAGATCCAATTCAAAGTGCTGCTGCAAGAACCTTGGGACTGAACGCTGCATCTGCAGCTTAGACTTCCACTAAATAGAACTTGGAGTATGAACTGAAGACCAGGGGGCAGCATTGCAAAGTTGGGCAACAGAGGCTTGATGTTGTAATGTCCAGGAAACTACCATCAATCTTGTGGCAATGTTTTATCCTTTAGAGCGCAAGCTCTTGAGATGCGTTGTCTTATCCACCTGGCAATCGTGGATTTAGAATCAGGATGTCCTATGTAAGGCCCTGACAACTAAAAAGTTATTCCATCTCTTTGTTTCCATAAACATTTTATTGAGAACAAGTAGGGCTGCGGAAATTAACGATTAATCGTTAATTTTTTTGATCGATCGGCACACCATGTGATCCGCGGAGCTCCGATGCGGCCTCGGCCATAGGAAAGGCAGCGGCTTAGGCCTAGCTCCCGGAGCGGCGGCCATCTTGGTCCACCTGGCGATGACCTATGAGAGCCTAGAGCGGCGCGTTGACGTCATCACTGGCCTGACATCTCCTGTGGGGTGTCCCCGGGTCTCCAGCGCAGTGATGGCTGACACTTTAGCAGCTCCTATCTGTCCCAGCCAGCTGCATGTTAGCAGTTTTAGAGCGCCGGGAGATCTCCTTCCCAGGTTCCTCCTCTGCTTTGGCGTGTCTTCTGACTGGACAGCAATCAATCACCGAGGACCCGGTAACTGATAACCGGTAAGTCTGGGCTGGGGGCAGAGATCTGAGGATTTGTGCAATAAGAGGAAGGATTTATGCTGAGAGGGATTACAATTTTTTTTTGTTTGTTTTTTATGGGAAAATCTGGAGGCGAGTGCCAGCAAACTGTTTTTAGTTGCATGAGTGCCTTTGTATTGGGGTGGGGGTTGTGCTTGTAGGGGGAAATTGTCAGGGAGGGATTAAATAAGAGGATTTGTGCGGAGGGTGGCTTGGTTGGGGAATAAGAGAATTTGGGCAAGAAGAGGGGTTTAATACTGAAAGGGGGGAGATGGGGGGATGATTTGTGCTGAGAGGGGGGTCTGTGCAGGGAGGGGGAGATGGGGGGGATGATTTTTGCTGAGGGGGGTATCTGTGCAGGGAAATGGGGGGAGGATTTGTGCTGAGAGGGGGGTCTGTGCAGGCAGGGGGGAGATGGGGGGATGATTTGTGCTGAGAGAGGGGATTTGGGGGGTAAAATAATTTGTATAAGAAGGAGGGATATGGCAGGAATTTTGTGCTGAGGAGGGGGATTTGTGCTGAAAGGGGGTATATGAGGGTGATGACTTGTGCTGGTAGGGGGAAATGGAGGGGACGTAATGTGCTGAGAAGGGGTATTTGTACTGGAAGGGGGCATATGGGGGTGAAGATTTTTGTTAAGAGGGGGAATATTGGGGGGGGGAGATTTGTGCTGAGAGGGAAGGAGAAAGAGGAATTGTGCTAGGAGGGGGTATATGGGGGTGAGGGGCACTCTGCACATAGTTCTTTAGATGATGGGGGGCAGGGGTGGGGTGACACCATGTTTTGCCGCACCAGGTGACACCAACCCTAGTGACGCCACTGACCCAGCCTCAACTGCTCGTGTTCGGCCGGCTTCTCTGGTAAGCAAGCACTAATCTTCCTATACAGTGGGGGAGATGTGGACCCATATTACAGTGGGGGTGATTGTGGATATTACAGTGGGGACTATATATGGTGGTAATCCGAAAAATTTATGCGCGTTAATTAATCGAAATTAGTCGATTAAAAAAAAAAAAATAGGATTTTTGTACTCACCGTAAAATCCGTTTCTCTCATGGACTGACACAGCCTCTCTTACACTTTACCCGTGGGTTATGTCCCTGCTTGCAGGAGAAGACCTAGGCAGAATGGGAAATGTTGTACATACATTCTAAAAAGCCAGAGCTGAACAGCCCCGCCCAGGGGGGCGGTCCCTCCGGACATAACCCTCCTACCTGCAGCTAGCAGCCTTGGTTCGTAACAAGCGGTACAAACCTTAAAAGAAGGGTGGGTGCTGTGTCAGTCCATGGACGTCAGAGAAACTGATTTTACTGCGAGTACAAAAATCCTATTTTCTCTCATCGTCCATGGACTGACACAGCCTCTCTTACACTTTACCCGTGGGATGTCCCAAAGCAGTGTCAAGGGGGATGGGAGCAGTATAAATGGAAAACCAAAAAAACTTCACTCCAAACAAGGCAGAGCTCCTCAACGGAGGAGTTGCCACATCAAACAGCGGCCTGCAACACCTTGCGGCTGAAGGAAGCATCCGAAGATGCAGCCACATCAACCTTATAAAACGTAGAAAAGGTATGAACGGACGACCAGGTCGCCGCTTTGCACACTTGTGCAACCGACGCTTGATGTCGGAAAGCCCAGGAAGCCCCAATTGCCCTGGTGGAATGCGCCGTAACCGGAAAGGGAGGCGCCCGCCCCTTAAGGGCATAGGCCTGAATGACGGTCTGTCTGATCCATCTAGAAATGGTGGCAGACGAAACCGCTTGGCCCTGTTTTGGACCAGAGACAGTCACAAACAGTGAGTCAGACTTCCGAATAGAAGCAGTACACCCGCAAGGCTCGTACCACATCCAATGTGTGAAGCGCAAACTCTCTGGGATGCGATGGGTGAGGACACAAGGACGGGAGGACAATATCCTCATTTAGGTGAAAGGTCGAGACCACCTTTGGCAAAAAAGAAGGTCGCGGACGCAACACCGCCTTATCCTTATGGATGACCAAATAGGGCGACTTGCAGGACAAGGCCGCCAACTCAGACACCCGTCTAACCAAAGTAATGGCCACTAAGAAGGCTACCTTCTGAGACAAGGTCAAGAGGGGAATAGATCTGATATTTTCAAATGGAGGTTCCTGGAGAACCAAGAGCACCAAATTCAGATCCCAAGGAGGGAGAGGAGGCTTGACAGTGCTAACCAAGGAAAGACCTGCCAGCGGTCGCTGAAAGAAGATGGCCAAAGCCTAAATCTGACCCTTAATGGTACTCAAAGCAAGCCTTTGGGTCACGCCACAAGAACCACAGGATTCTGGGGACGGAATACGTCCATGGACGCCAGTCTAGCTCTTCGCACATGGCGATGTAAGCTTTCCAGGTACGGTGATAGATCTTTCTGGAGGAAGACTTCCGTGCCCTTAACATGGTCGAAATGACCGAATCCGAGAGACCTCGGTCTCTCAGCACCTGGCTTTCAATAGCTATGCCGTTAAAGCCAGAGACTGTAAAGCAGGATGAAAGATAGGACCTTGAGACAGAAGGTCCTCCCTCAAGGGCAGGCGCCAAGGGACGTCCACGATGAGACGTACCAGGTCGGCGTACCAGTGACGCCGATGCCAATCTGGAGCAATGAGGATTGCCGGAATCCCCTCGGACGCCACCCTGCGCAGCAGGCGAGGGAGCAGCTGCAGCAGAGGATAAACATATATCAGGTGATATCGACCCCATGGGGCCACCAACGCATCCGCCCAAGGATCCCTGAACCTGGCCACAAACCTGGACACCTTGCGATTGAGTCGAGAGGCCATCAGGTCCACATCCGGCGTTTCCCACCGTTGGCAAAGGAGTTGAAAGACCTCCGGGTGCAGGACCACTCTCCCTGGTCCAGCGTCTGGCGACTCAGATTGTCCGCCTGCCAATTGGCTACGCCCGGAATGTAGATGGCCGACAGAGCCGGCACGCTTCTTTCGGCCCACCTTAGGATGCGGGCGACCTCGGAAGCCGCAAGTGAGCTCCGAGTCCCCCCTTGATGGTTGACATACGCCACCGCCGTGGCGTTGTCCGACTGGACCCTGAGGGAGCGACCCTGTAATCTCTCCGACCACGAGGAGAGGCACAGTCTGATTGCCCGTATTTCCAGAACATTGATCGTAAGCTTTGGAATAAGCGTTTATGCCTTCTACTATATATAAATAATTGACCTAGTCCGGATTGGCTTGAGTGTACTTTAACGGCTCCCTGCTTACCAGCACTGACCGCTCTATCAGAACTACCTTTAATATATGAACGCGATACCATCTTCTTGACCGGGCATACAGTATTTATACACTGCCACTGTCTAGATAGATGTATGACCTACCAACGCTGGTCTAAACACGCTAATTTGAAAACTATGTATATATGCTCCTGAGGAAGCGTTCACGATAACGCGCAACATGTCGAGCAAGTTCTCCATCTCCTTTGGATCCATCTGCTGGTTATCTGGTTTATGATCACACAATTATAATTCCTCTCTTTTGTTTTTTGTACTCAGTTGAGTCATTATAAAAGGAGAATACATTGTACTGTACTGATAACCCCTTTTGGACCAGTCATAATAACTGATCAATTCAATGTTATGATTGTTTTAGAATTCAAATTTTTTGTATACCAATAAACCTCTAGTTTTTTTATCCTCATCTATATTGTATGCCTTCAAAGTCCAATTACTAGTTCCTAGTTTAGAAATTCTATTGATCGTAAACAGGCTTCGTCCGGAGTCCAAAGCCCTTGGGCTGACAGGACTCCCCAGACTCCACCCCAGCCCGTCAGGCTGGCGTCCGTCGTGATCACCTTCCATTGGATGGGGAGGAACGACTTCCCGGACCGAAGAGCTGGGGACCTCAATCACCACGCCAGGGACGCCCTGACCGGGTGACTCACCTGGGTCTGAAGATCCAAGGACAACAGGGATTTGTCCCAAGTGAACAGGATCTTTTTTCTGTAATGCCCGGGTGTGTGATTGGGCATACGGAACGACCGCGAAGGAGGCCACCATGAGTCCCAGGACTCTCATGCAAAAAACGGATTGACGACCATTTTCAGGACGTCAGGACCCGCACTGCAGACTGAAGTGTCAGTAACTTCTCCGGGGGTAGGAATACCTTCGCCTCCAAGGAGTCCAGGATCAGACCTAGATACTCCAGACGCTGAGTCGGGACAAGGACTGACTTCTGAATGTTCAGGAGCCACGCAAAGTCCCTGAGGGTCTGACTGATGATAGTCACACTTTCTTCTAATTCTGAGCCATTGTCTGCTCTTAGAAGATCGTCCATAAAGCCCACGATAGCAATGTCTCGCTGTCTCAGCAAGGCTAGAACTGGAGCAAGCACCTTGGTGAACACCCTTGGTGCCGAGGCTAGGCCGAAGGGAAGAGCCACAAATTGATAGTGGACTTCGCCGATCGCAAAGCTCAGAAACTTCTGGTGACTTGTGCAGATCGGAACATGCAAGTAGGCGTCCTTGATGTCCAAGGAGGCCAGAAAATACCCTTGGAGTGTAGCGGTCACCGTGTGAATGGATTCCATGCGGAATTTTTGCACCTTCACGAAGGCATTCAGGGCCTTGAGGTCCAGGATTGGCCGAACCCCGTCCTTTTTCGGGACAACAAACAGATTTGAGTAGAACCCCTGAAACCTCTCCTGGGACGGAACCGGCACAATCACTCCGGACCTGATCAAATCCTGTACAGCCCCTAAGAGGGCTGCCCGACGGGCAGGAAGGAGAGGGAGATTTGAGGGAAAGAATCTGTCTGGGGGCCAGGAACGGAACTCTATCCTGAGGTGACCACCTTGCACACCCACCGGTCGGAGATCCAGGAGGTCCACCGATCCGTGAACCTGCCAAATCGTCCCCCCACCCCAGCGTCAGGCGGGGGCAAGACTTCACGAAGAGGCGGGCTTGGGAGCCGCTTTGTTCGGCTTACGCACCCAAGGGCGCTTGTGTCCACCAGCTGCACTGTTGTCAGTCTGGGAGGGCTTACCCGTGGACACGAAAAAATAACTTTTTTGCTGGAAAGGAAGGACCCGGTTACGGCGGGCCTCCTTACCCTTGATAGTCTGAGGAAGAAGAGTGCTTTTACCTCCCGTGACATCCTTGATGATGTCATCCAGAGCAGCACCAAAAAGTCTACCACCTTTAAAGGGTAGATCCGTCAGGAGCTTCTTAGAGGCTAGGTCAGCAGACCAGCATTTGAACCAAATAAGACGACGCAATACCACCGCAGAAACAGAGGCCCTGGATATTAAAAGGGGCCGCGTCTAAAGTGGCGTCGCACACATATATCAGGCCCTGCACCAACTGGCGGGCCAGAGCAATAGTGTCTGGAGGAAGATTATACTCCTGTACAGTCTGGTGCAAAATTTTTGCCCATTCTGCGAGTGTCTGAGACACAAGGGTCGCTAGCTACAACAGGCCGTAAGGCGGATCCCAACAAGGCTCTGCTCACCACTTCTGACCTCCTGTCAGTGGGGTCCTTAAAAACAGGCGTCTCCTCCATCGGGAGAGTGGTGGCCTTGTTTAAACAGGCGACCGGAGGGTCGACCACTGGGGGAGAAGCCCACTTTTTAAGTAGGGCTTCTTCGAAGGGGTATCTGATAGACAAACGCCGCTGGACCATAAAAGTCTTATGCGGCTTTTCCCAAACCTGGTCAATGAACTGGTCAAAGAAAGGTGCATATGAAAAAACCTTTTTAGAAGGCTTGGCCTTAAAAGAACCAGAGGAGACTGCCTCTGCCTGAGGTTCCGCAGCCGCAGCATTCAGCTTGAGAGTGTCCCTCACAGCATCAATGAGTTCACTAACAAGCGCCCTGTCATTTACCGACTCAGAACTGGAGTCTTCCACACAAGGAATGTCCTGTTCAAAACCAACAAAATATTCAGAGCTAGGGTCCTGAGCAGCAGCTAGGCCCATATCTGAATCAGCGCACTACCCTTGTGGAGATAAAGTGGGGAGAGGGCGCTTTTTTTCTCCCTTGCGCTCGCACACTGCTTCCATCCTGGTCAGAAATGATTCCAGGACTGTCGACAACTGGTCCATAGGGACCACAAGTGCTGGAGCACTGCCTGTTGCCTCTAACATGTAAGGGGAAGCTGGTGACACTGACTCCATATTGTCCCTATGGCTATGAGTAAACACTGTACAAGTGTGAAACGCGCCAGATGTCCTGGTCCATGCTGGTTTTTGTAGTGCCTGTCTTTTTTCAATAAACATACGTTGGATTGGAGTGTGGCTGTCCTCACCATTTTTGTTTTCATTGCGATGTGCATTGCCGGCCCCCTTGGTCTCAGAGAGAAACCTCTTTCCAAAACTTAATCTGCCTGGAGCGGCAATTTCTGGTCTCCATATTGTCCCCCTCTGAGACTCCTCAGAAAAAAAGTCCACCCACAGGCTGTGCTGACTGAGTAGGGGAATGCCCAGGGGGCTCACCAACCCGGACCAGGACCGATCTGTTCTGCTGCCTTGTCCCTCTCTGCGCCGCGCTGTATCAGCGTGAGTGAGCTGAGAGGAGAGGAGAGTGTGAGGAGATTTGCGCCGTTCCCAGCAGCAATAGGAG
Source organism: Rana muscosa (assembly GCA_029206835.1). Lineage (NCBI taxonomy): Eukaryota > Metazoa > Chordata > Amphibia > Anura > Ranidae > Rana > Rana muscosa. The sequence continues at coordinate 357,736,225 of CM055117.1, read as the reverse complement.
GCCAAACAAGTGTTTAAAAAGCGCGCGGCTTCAAGAAAAAAGGGATTTTTATAACAGCTTACCTGTAAAATCCTTTTCTTGGAGTACATCACGGGACACAGAGCGACTTAGTCATTACTAATGGGTTATATAGATTACCTTCAGGTGTTGGCACTGGCCAATTCCAAACCGGAAGTACCCTCCCCTATATAAGCCCCTCCCACCCGGGAGCACCTCAGTTTTGTAGCCAAGCAATAAGTGTCCCAAAAAGAGGGGTGGGAGCTCTGTGTCCCGTGATGTACTCCAAGAAAAGGATTTTACAGGTAAGCTGTTATAAAAATCCCTTTTTCTTTTTCGTACATCACGGGACACAGAGCGACTTAGTCATTACTAATGGGACGTCCCAAAGCAATGCCAAATGAGGGGAGGGATACATAAGCTGGGCGCCATCAGGCATGAGGATCTTTTGCGGCCTGCAACACACTGCGCCCAAAGGCGACATCCTCCTGACTTCTAACGTCTACCTGGTAGAATCTAGTAAACGTGTGTACCGAAGACCATGTTGCGGCCTTACATACTTGAGCCAGGGAGGCCTGGTGATGCACTGCCCATGAAGTTCCAACTGCTCTTGTGGAGTGCGCCCTAACTTTGAACGGAGGCGGTCTCTTTCTCAAGCCATAGGCTTGTATTATGACCTGTCGAATCCACTTGGCTAAAGTAGATTTTTGATGCTGCCTGACCCTTTCTGGGGCCTTCCGGCAGAACAAACAAAGTATCCGTTCTACGAATCTGAGCAGTGGCTTTAAGATAAGCTTTAACTGCTCTTACTACATCCAAAGAATGCAATAACTTCTCCTCTACCGAACTAGATTTGGGGAAAAGGAAGGAAGAACCACATCTTGGTTCAAATGGAACCTCGATACCACCTTAGGAAGAAGGCTGGATGAGGACGTAACACTACTCTGTCCTTATGGATAACCAGATATGGCTCCTTACAGGACAAGGCGGCTAATTCCGATACTCTTTTAGCCGAACAAATGGCTACTAAGAAAATCAATTTCCTGGTAAAAAGAACCAAGAAAATGTGCCGCAATGGTTCAAATGGTTGTTTCTGTAGAACCGACAGAACCAGGTTTAAGTCCCATGGACATATGGGAATACTAACCGGAGGGCTAATACGCATCACTCCTTGTATGAAAGCTTTGATTAATGAATGCAAAGCCAAGGGCCTTTGAAAAAAATATTGACAAGGCCGTCTGACCCTTGATAGTACTCAAGGCAAGCTTCCTATGTACAGCCCACTGTAGGAAGTCCAGAATCCTACCTATTACGTACTTACGTGGATGCCATTTCCTGGCCTCACCCCACGTGATGTACGCCTTCTAGATCCTATAATAGATCTGCCTGGATACCGGCTTCCTGGCATTGATCATGGTAGATACCACAGGATTAGAGAGCCCTCTCTTTTTTAGAATGTGGGCTTCTATAGCCAGGCCGTCAAACCTAGGGCTGGTAAGGAAGGGTAGTATATCGGTCCTTGCGAAAGCAGGTCCGGACGATGTGGGAGGGTCCAAGGACTTCCCACTGACATTTTTAAAATCTCCGCGTACCATGCCCTTCGGGGCCACGCTGGAGCCACCAGAATCACTGGTTTCTTTTCTACCCTGATTCTGCGGATTAATCGCGGTGGGAATGCATATATCAGCTTGAACTGATCCCAAGGGAACACTAGGGCATCCGAACCGCAAGCTAGGGGATCCTTTGTGCGAGACACAAATCTGTCCACCTTTGCGTTGAATCTGGATGCTAGCAGATCTACATCCGGTGTTCCCCACCGCTGGCATATTGCCTGGAAAACCTCGGGGTGAAGAGACCATTCCCCCGGGCATAATTGCTGGCGACTTAAAAAGTCCGCTCTCCAATTTTCCACTCCTAGGATGAAAACCGCGGATATGGCTGTGACATACCTTTCTGCCCATTCCAGGATGCAATTTGCTTCCCTCTGGGCTGCACGACTCCTGGTGCCACCCTGGAGATTGATATATGCCACTGCTGTGGCATTGTCTGATTGAATTCTGACAGGTGACCCTTGGAGTTTGGATGTCCATGCTACTAGGGCATACCGGGCTGCTCGTATCTCTAAGAGATTGGTGGGCAGGGCCTTCTCTGCTTCTGACCACTTGCCCTGGAGAGACCATTGCTCCAGTACTGCCCCCCAGCCTATGAGGCTGGCAACTGTAGTGACCACCTTCCAAGAAACCGGACTGAAGGGTTTCCCTTCCCAGATTCTGGGGCACCAACCACCAATGGAGGCTCTTGCGAACGGAAGGGGACAGGGATATTGGTAAGTCTAAAGCCTGAACTTTTTTGTTCCAGGCTGACAGTATGGCCCTCTGCAAGTTCCTTGAATGGAATTGACCGTAGGGTACCGCTTCGAATGAAGCCACCATTTTTCCCAGCAGCCTTATACACAGGCGTATGGATGGTTTTTCTTTTTTGTACCCACTAAGTGGGTCAAATCTTTCAAAGACGACACCTTCTCTGGAGGTAAGAAAATCTTTCTCTGATTTGAATCCAGTCTTAGCCCCCAAGTATTCCAGGCTTTTGACTGGTTTTAGGGCTGACTTGTCTCGGTTGATAATGCAACCGTGAGATTCCAGATACTTGATTATCTTGTGAACGACCACTTCTAGTTTTTTTCACTGAGCGGTCTATCAGCAACAAGTCGTCTAGATATGCCATTATCGTTACACCTTGTGTTCCTAGTTTGGCCAATCGTAGGGCCAGAATTTTTGTGAACACTCGTGGTGCCGTGGCCAGACCGAAAGGTAAGGCTCTGAACTGAAAATGGCGCCCTTCTACTGCAAGGCGTAGAAATTTCTGGTGGGCCGGACAGATGGGAATATGCAAATAAGCATCCCTTATGTCGATCGAGGCTAACCATTCCTGCCCTTGTAGGGCGGTGGCCACCGATCGGATCTACTCCATCCGAAAAAGTCCTGATATGTAGGAACTTGTTTAGCCCTTTTATATTTAATATGGGCCTCATGTCCCCATTTGGTTTGGGGACTGTGACAAGGTTCGAGTAAAACCCAAACCCGTTTTCTTTCAAGGGAACCTTCATGATTACCCTTGGGGCAATAGTTGCTCTAGTGCCAGAAGGAGGGATCCACTCTTCTGGGGATCGCTTGGCACGTTTGACCTTATAAAATGGGCAGGAGGAATGTCTTTTAACTCCAGCCTGTATCCCAGACTTACTGCGGAGATCACCCATCTCTGATGGTGTCCCGCCAGGTCTCTATGAACAACTGAAGTCTTCCCCTCACCCGACTGAGTGGGGGCAACCCTTCATGACTTAGGGGGAGGTTTTGTACCTCTCTTGACCCAGGGTTTCTTGTTACCCTGTGATTGTCCCTGATTTCTGCCCCCTGGATTTGACCGCGGAGGCCGTCGGAACTGTTTCACAGCCGATGTGCCAGGGACTGGAGAAGTAGGCCTCTTAAAAGAAGGACTTCTACCCTTGTTCTTAACCGGTAAGAGTGAACTTTTAACGGCAGAAATTTTCTGGATATATTTGTCCAGATCTTCTCCAAATGAGCGTTCTCCATGAAATGGGAAGCTAACCAGCAGTTTTTTACAGGGAGCTTCAGCAGACCAGTTTTTGAGCCACAGAAGCCTACGCATATGTACTATAGACAGCGTAAAGCGGGAGGCCTGTTGGATTGTATCCTTTATGGCGTCCACCGCAAAACACAAGGCTCTAGGCAGGTCAGCTAGGGCAAGAGCCTGCTGATCTGGTAAGTCCCTTAAGACTTGTTTCAACTGATCTTTCACTGCTTGGCAGACTCCAATCGCTGCTACCGCAGGTTGTGTCACCATGCTTGCTGTAGAGAAAGCAGATTTTAGTAAAGACTCCAATTTTTTATCTATTGGGTCTTTGAACATTGGAACATTATCTACTGGACATGTCAGTGATTTGTTAACAGAAGAGATGGCTGCGCCCACTGTAGGGACCCTCCATTTTCTTATGAACTTATCCTCCATGGGATAGATCACCGGAAATCTCTTGGGGGGAGCAAATATTTTATCAGGATGCTCCCAATCCTGGTAAATAAGCCCTTCTAATAAAGGGTGGATTGGGAAGGAACAGACAGCCTGGGGAGCTTTTAGCGACCCCAGTGAGGAAACCGTAGTGGATGGTGGTTCCGCCAGAGGCATTTTAAATGCTGATCGGACCATATTAGTCAGAGACTGAACCCATAATCTTTCAGCCTGAGATGCTGAGAAAGGTTCTTCCACTGTTGATTCCTCCATAACTGAATCAACCTCATCCTGATCCCCTTCAGGTAGGTCGATCTCTGTGTGGGGCTGTTCCTCCACTAACAGGCACTCTGAAGGAGGAGACGGAGATCGGACGCACTTTTCCTGTGACAGGGAAGCAGCGATCAATGCTGTTAATCTCTCTTCCAATCCTCCCAGAGTTGAGGATAAAACCTCCTCTGTTATATATACAGGAGCAGGTGGACTGGGGACAGCCGCAGCACCAGGCATTCCTGCGGGGTTTCTACGGCTACTGACCTCTGAATTCTCAGGGGAGATTGGTGCAGTACAAGCATGCCCAATATCCTCAGAGCCCGATGGAGACCCCTTTGGCTTCCTGGAAGATCTATTTACGGAGCGTCTGGACGACATATCCTTTAAGCACAAAGCTGAGGTATTCCCGTCGTCATACACCAATTTTGCTGGTAATAGTCTAACAAAGTTGCTGCTATATACCAGCTGGTGTCCACTAAAGTGCCTTTCTATGGGGATGCCTGCATCAACCGCCTCTGTGTGCCACTGTTTGTTGCTAGCTCTGTTTGCATCCAGCTGACACTTGTACTGTGACTTTTAACCATGCTGGGACGCCCGCACATGCGCAGAAGCGCCGCGGCGCGCATCGAGCGTCATCCACCCGCCCCGCCCCTTTTTTTTCCATAGGAGGCGCGTGCACGCGCCCGCGCACGCGCCCGTGCGCCATTGGCACCCTTTTCGAAATCAAACAGGGGACTAGGAGCCAGGGCCCTTTTTGCCGGAGGGCCTGTGCGGTGGATGAGCGCAGCAACAGGGCAGAGGAAGTGGATTCCCACAGAGAAACTTACCAGCTGCCTGGATCTTTTGACTTGAGAAAACCAAAGATCCACATGACAAGAAAAATGGACTACAGCGGCCTCTAGTGGTTTAACACAGGTACCGCGGTCCCTTTTTTTTTTTTTTTTCTTGACTACTATTAAAATTTTACATTTTCAGTAGTTACAGGCAAACACAGATATTTAGCGGGAATACCGTCAGGTAACAGACAGAAAGACAAATTAGGCTTGGGGGTCCCCCAATAGAACCAAGTTCCTGGGGGCCCCCACTTACCTGATCCCCCGCCGCAGGACTTTGTTTGGTCCACAGAAGTCCAAACTTCACCTATCACGGCAGGCATTGTAATTAAACCTTCAGGGACCGGGTTCCCAAGGATTCCACTCCCCTGGACCTGTATAGCACCCTGCACAGACAACATCTTGGTCGTGGGTATGACCAGAGCTCTGGATCCCAGGGTCCAGCCCTCCTAAGAGAAGCATTACAGGCAAAACCTTGCTCTTCTGCTGCAAGGCCCGGGTACTGACCGTTTAGCTATGAAGCTTTTTTGGTGGGATCCGGAACAGCTTACTAAGGCCCAAAAGAACCTGTACGCAAGCCCAGTGAAAACACATGTTACTCTTTGGCCAACACTTTAGACACTGGCAAAAAACTGAGGTGCTCCCGGGTGGGAGGGGCTTATATAGGGGAGGGTACTTCCGGTTTGGAATTGGCCAGTGCCAACACCTGAAGGTAATCTATATAACCCATTAGTAATGACTAAGTCGCTCTGTGTCCCGTGATGTACGAAAAAGAAATGGCCTCCGCATTGTGCTCAAGCGATCCACGGCAAGATGGCCGCCAATGCAAAGTAAACGCACCAACACAAACATGGCGCCAAACGGCGCCCAGGCCCCCAAAACACTCAAAAAACAGCCCCAGCGATATGGAGACCACCATGAGCCCCCCCCCTCAGGACAGTATGACCCCCAGGCACCCCACACAGCACAGCGCCACCAATGGTGACAGAGTGACAATAAAACAGGGGGAGACAGGGAAAATCCCCCACACAGAGAAACACAGCATGTACTCACCCGCAGGCAGGAGAGACTACTTACCCGTCCCCTGAGGGACCCACTGGTGTGTTTCTGACAGGACTATCACAGTGTGGTACTGAGTAGCTCTGGGCCCGGTCCACCGCAAAAGATTCAGCAGGACTGTTCAATCTTGAGAGGACCGCGGAGCATGAAAGCCCACCGGCCACCCCTGGAGTCGTGGGGCATGTCGTGAACTGAGTCTCACACACACAAGGTGAGGATCAGCACGCTCGATGGTCGGACAGGGAAGACTACGAGGATATCTTGCACCCAACCTGTTGCCCAGCCGACAGAAGGTATCAAAAAATAAAAGAAAAAAAAAAATTCCAAAAAAAGAATAAAAATAGGTCAGGAGAATGGCTCCTGAGAGAGCCACGTCTTATCCTTCTGCTAGGCAGAAAAAAACTGAGGCTGCTGCTGCAGGTAGGAGGGTTATGTCCGGAGGGACCGCCCCCCTGGGCGGGGTTGTTCAGCTCTGGCATTTTAGAATGTATGTATAACATTTCCCATTTTGCCTAGGTCTTCTCCTGCAAACAGGGACATAACCCACGGGTAAAGTGTAAGAGAGGATGTGTCGGTCCATGGACGATAAGATAAAAATAGATTAATTAAACACGAAAATTTTAATCAGTAACAGCCCTAATAACAAGTGTTAACAATTATAGTACAGTATCAGACATATCACAGTCAGGGAATATACATGTAGCCTAACAAGTAATATTGTGAACCAAATTTGCAAAACAGGATATAGAAACAATATAAAAAAGGGACAGATTCTTCACTCTAGTTACATTGTCTGACCTGTAACATGAAATATTGAGCCTCCCAAGGATGGTCATAGCGCAAGTGGGAGGTAACATTTGTCACCACAGAGTCAGATCCACAATAAAAAGATAGACAGCATAATGTAGTGGATAACAAAAAAAAAAAAAAGGGGGGGGGGAGGGGGGGAATGGGGGAAAGGGCTGGGAAGCAGGTTAGGAGAAGAGGGGAGGAGGGTACAAGGCTAATGGATAAAGGAGAAGTTAAAGGGGGGGGGGGTCAAAAGGAGAGTAACAAGCATAAAACAGAAAAAAGACGGTAGGTAAGTTGGTCCGCTATTCCTCCCCAAGCAGGCAAAGACCTCATGGCTTAAAAGGGTTGAGTGGAGACCATCAGCCTCCCGAACGCTATATCCATTGTCATTGATCTGACTAGGTGCCGTAATAAGGTTATAGGTTGCTCAGCCATATCTCATGTGTCTCTTGGTAGATTTGAATGGATCCAACTGAATCAGGTAGCTGTGAATTTCTGCATGCGTTCCTGAGCAATATGGATAAGCGTCTCTATTTCCTCAATTTTAATCACACAAACCATTACCGAATCGTTGGGGTGCCCAAAGAACACCAATTAGTTGGAATACACCTCCTGACTGCATTCACCATATAGTTCCTCAGACTTGTGTCTTTTTTTCAACCTATCTAGTTCAACCAAAAAAAATAAAATCATACAATCCCATATACACAATCCTTCACCCACAGTTGATCCAGAGGAAGGCGAAAAACCCCAGCAAAGCATGATCCAATTTGTTACAGATCCCTCCGAGCGTCAATCAAATTTTACCTGGATCAACTTTACCTATAAATGTTAGTACCCAGTTATATTATGTACATTTAGGAAAGAATCCAGGCCTTTTTTTAAAGCAATTTTCTGAGCTTGCCAGAACCATCTACCAGCTCTTACTGTGAAGAAACCTTTCCGTATTTGGAGATTAAATCTTTTTTCTTCTAGGAGGTAAAGCGCGCCCCCTTGTCCTTTGTGATGACCTTAAAGTGGATGTAAACCAGATTTTTTTTATTTTTTTTGCTATCACAATGTAGAGTATAAGATTTCCTATCATTTGTGCCAGGTCTTGCCACAAAGTTAATCCAGCTCTGAGCAATCCTTTTTTTATTGTTCAGTGAGATAAAACAAGAGAAAAACATTTGTCCGTTCCGCCCCCTTGCTTTAAGTGACAGGTTATTTACATATCTCGTGCACTAGCTTTAGACAGGCATTATTTTTTTAATTCCCACCCCCACTCCTTTTCTGAAGTTATGTGGTTACTTTTCTGGATTTAGACTGGATGTTAGTGATCATAGCAGAAGGAATACACAGGAGAAAAATGCATGTTGACAAGGGGAGTGTAGAGGTGGGCAGGGAGTCTACTGACATCGCGACTCCACCCACCGAGCTCCAGACAACAGATCCACCCACAGAATCTGCAGTTTTTCAGTTCTTATAACAGACAGAGGGGAGACATTTGACAGATAGGATACATGCAGGAGGCATCTATATCCTTACAGATCAGCACTATGGCAGTAGTTTAGAAAGGATGAAAGTGGGTTTACATCCACTTTAAAGTGAAAAATTCAACACCAAGTTCACTATATGGACCACTTATATATTTGTACATGCAATGCTAGGGATCGGAAGTAGTCTCTCCTAGGAAGGGTCATGTGATGAAAAATATACTGGCCAGGAGTAAAGTCTAGGGAAAGCGAGGTAACTTGTGTAATAATCGAGTACTTCAGTCAAGATAGGAGTCACTCACAACTCCTCCAAATGTGCAACATAGTGCCTTCCTCCCTACCATATCTGGATTGCCACAAAGCCTTTGCAGACAAACTCGTTAATTGTCTCATCTGGAAAAGGAGACATATAGCTCCCTTACCAAGGTCTTATGTGCTTTGTTGGAATTTTCACGCTGATCCTCTTAACATCAAATAGATAGCAGAGATCAAATGTTGCGGGGGTTTCTTTCTAGGCATGCAGACTCATAGGAGGCAAGAGGTCTTGGCCATAGGGAAGCTTTACTCGGTCGTGTTTAATCTGATTGTACTTCCAGGAGGGGAAGGTCCCTAGACATTCCTGGGGGAAACCAGGATTACCGTACCTCTGATTTCAGGCAGGGGCCCAGAATTGGATGAAAGTGGAACTCGATAGCGCAGATCCAATAAGTGGATGGGCTGAAAGCCCCTTTGGCAAGAGTCTAGGAGGAAGCCAGGATAGAAAGAAGTTCAAGGGTTAGTACCCTTTCCAAATTCACTCACGCCTTTCCTTGGACATAGACATGCCAGTCCATAATATGGACTTAATGACAGGCAAGGTAATTTTTATATAGTTTTTAATTTTCATATAGGTCTGGCAGTCCTATCCCACCTTTTAATTTTAGGAGGGTGAGTGATGAGGATTTGAGCTGTGGTTTAGTTTTTCCATATAAATCATGTATATGTGCTCTTGTATATGGTGAAGGAGGTAGGGAGAGATATAGGTATGTTTTTATTAAATAGAGCACTCTGGGCAGAATGTTCATTTTAATAAGTGCTGAGCGCCCAAGCCATGAAGACAAGTTGAGATGTGTACAGTCCTTTAGGTTTTCCTGGATTTTAAGAGCGGGGAACTTTGTTTGCAGACCTTTAAGTAAGTTTGGTAAAGATAAATGTCCATCCTTCTTATAAAAGCTGTAGCTTTTAGATAAAACTGATAGCTCGGACAACATCCAAACAATGAAGACCAATCTCTCTGGGGTATGAGAGTGAGGAAGAAAAGACTATGGGGTTGATTTACTAAAGGCAAATCCAAGTGCACTTGTAGTGCAAAGTGTAAGTGCAGTCGCTTTAGATCTGAGGGGAATATCTGAAATGAGGGGAAGCTCTGCTGATTTCATCATCCAAGCAAAAAAATAGGATTTTTATAACATCTTACCTGTAAAATCCTTTTCTTGGAGTACACCACGGGACACAGAGCTAGTCATTACATAATGGGTTAAGGGTCACCAGCGGTGATTGGACACTGGCACAACCAATGGAAGACAGTTCCCCTCCATATAACCCCTCCCATCAGGGAAGTACCTCAGTTTTGTAGCAAAGCAGTAAGGTTCCCATAAGAAGGGGGGGACCTCTGTGTCCCGTGGTGTACTCCAAGAAAAGGATTTTACAGGTAAGCTGTTATAAAAATCCTATTTTCTTTATCGTACACCACGGGACACAGAGCTAGTCATTACATAATGGGACGTCCCAGAGCAATGCTCATATGAAGGGGGGGAGACACAGATCAAAACAGGCCGCTTGCGGACCAGAAGCCCTATACTGCTGCCTGCAGCACACTTCGCCCAAAGGCGGAATCCTCATGTCCTTTCACATCTATTTGATAGAATTTGGAAAATGTATGGACTGAAGACCAAGTTGCAGCTTTACAGATCTGAGCCATCGAAGCCTGGTGGTGCACTGCCCATGAAGCACCTATCGCCCTGGTAGAGTGCGCCTTAACAGGAAAAGGAGGAGTCCTGTTCTTTAAACCATAAGCTTGAATAATTACTTGTCTAATCCACCTGGAAATGGTGGATTTTGATACCGCTTGGCCCTTCTTGGGCCCATCTGGTAAAATAAACAAAACATCTGTTTTACGTATCTGAGCGGTTGCTTGCAGATACACCTTTACCGCTCTCACTGGATCTAGAGAGTGTAATAATTTTTCCCCCGCCGTCCGCGGGTTTGGAAAAAAGGAAGGCAGAACAATGTCTTGATTCAAGTGAAAAGCCGACACCACCTTAGGTAGAAAAGCCGGATGGGGTCGTAGTACGATTTTGTCCTTGTGACAAATTAGATAAGGCTCTTTACAAGAAAGAGCTGCTAGCTCTGATACTCTCCTAGCAGAAGCTATAGCAATCAGAAAGGCCAACTTCCTACTTAATATAATTAAAGGAATATGGCGAATAGGTTCAAAAGGTTGCTTTTGCAACACTGACGATACCAAATTCAAATCCCATGGACACAAGGGAGTCCTAACTGGAGGATTTATCCTCAGTACCCCCTTAATGAATGTCCGAACTAGGGAGTGAGATGCCAATGGTCTCTGAAAGAAGACTGATAGAGCCGATATTTGCCCTTTGATGGTGCTAAGGGCTAAATTCATATCCACTCCTAACTGGCAAAAAGCAAGAATCCTACTTATTTCATACTTCTGAGGATTCCAACATCTGGATTCACACCAGGAAACGTATGCTCTCCAGACTCTCTGATAGATGAGTCTGGAGGCTGGCTTTCTAGCATTAATGAGCGTAGAAAGAGCCGGACCAGAGACCCCTCTCTTTTTAAAAATGTGGGTCTCAGCAGCCAGGCCGTCAACTTTAGCCTTTGTAAGGAAGGGTGGAATACTGGACCCTGTGACAGCAGGTCATGTCGGAGTGGAAACTTCCAGGGCCTTCCTATCGCCGTTTTTACAATCTCGGCGTACCAAGGCCTCCTGGGCCAGTTTGGGGCCACTAGGATTACTGGTATTCCCTCCTCCTTGATCCTGCGAAGCAGTCTTTGTAGAAGAGGGATCGGAGGGAATGCCTAGATCAGTGAGAACTGATTCCATGGAGTTATTAGAGCGTCTGTATTATTAGAGCGTCTGTCCCGTAGGCTAGAGGATCTCTCGTTCTGGACACAAAGTTGTCCAATTTCTTGTTGAACCTGGCAGCTAGCAGGTCTACATCTGGGTTTCCCCATCTCAGACATATGGCCTGAAAGATCTCGGGGTGAAGAGACCACTCCCTGGTAGCAGCTGCTGACGACTCAGGTAGTCTGCTTGCCAATTTTCCATCCCTGGAATGAAGATTGCAGAAAGGCAAGGTACATGCTCTTCTGCCCATGCCAGGATCCGGTTCACCTCTCTTTGGGCTGCCCGACTGCGGGTGCCTCCTTGGTGATTGATGTAAGCTACTGCAGTAGCATTGTCGGATTGAACCCGAACTGGGTAGCCCTGTAACCTGTATGTCCAGGTTTTGAGGGCTAGATATACCGCCCGGATCTCTAGCACATTGATGGGCAGGATCCCCTGAGTCTTGGCCCAGGTTCCCTGGGTAGAAGCCTCCTCGAATACTGCACCCCAGTCCGATAGGCTGGCATCCCTAGATACCACCTTCCAGGCCACTGGGAGGAAGGACTTTCCCTTCCGTAAATTCCTGGCTTCTAGCCACCAATCGAAGCTGTGGCGTACTTGTGAGGACAGGCGCATGGGTATATCCAGAGCTTGGCTCTTCCTGTTCCAGGAAGCTAAAATATTGCCTTGAAGTAGTCTCGAATGAAACTGGGCGTAAGGGACCGCCTCGAAGGAGGCTACCATCTTTCCCAATAGTCTCATGCAAAGGCGAATAGACGGCCTCTTGTTTGCTTTGACCTTGTGGATCAGGTCTTTCAGAGACTGTATCTTCGGTTCTGGCAGGTATACCCCGTTTTGGGCTGTATCTATGATCATGCCCAGGTACCCTATCCTTCTTTGGGCCTGGAGAGAGGATTTTTGTAAATTTATAATCCATCCCAAATGCTCCAGGTATCCTACTGTAGTGTGTACAGCGTGACCCAATCCGTCCTTTGACTGATCTATTACTAGTAGATCGTCCAGATAGGCTGTTACCGCAATGCCCCGTGTTCTTAGGTTTGCTAACAGAGGAGCTAGCACCTTTGTGAATACTATGGGCGCGGTGGCTACACCAAACGGCAGAGCCACAAATTGAAAGTGGCGATCTTCTACCGCAAACCTTAGGAATCTTTGGTGAGCGGGGAGGATGGGTATGTGTAAATGTGCGTCCTTGATATCTATGGGCGCCATGAATTTTCCGCCCTTTAAAGTGGCGGCCACGGATCGGATCGTTTCCATTCGAAAATGGCGATCGTTCAGGAACCGATTTAGGGATTTTAGATCCAGGATGGGTCTGACATCTCCATTTGGCTTTGGAATCACAAAGAGGTTTGAGTAAAAACCTGAACCTCGCTCTTTTTGGGGTACGTCTGTAACTACCCCTTGAGCCATTAAGTGATTCAAACCTTTGAAGAAGGATTCTCTTTTTTGTGGATCCTTGGAGAGTCTTGAACCTCGGAATTGAGAAGATGGGATCTCTCGAAATTCCAGTTTGTACCCTGAGGATATTGTGGATACTACCCAATTGTCCTGGATTTCTGACCACCAAGTTGCTCAGAACTGACAAAGCCTTCCTCCCACTCGGCCGAGCGGGGGCGCCCCTTCACTGAGAGGCTTTGGGGGCTTGCTTATTAGCTCTTGCACCCCACGGCTTCTTGTTCTTCTGAGCTTGCCCCTTGGCTTTTGTGGGCGGCTAAAACAGGCCGCCGCCACTGGTTGGAGTCAGATTTCCCGGGAGCTGGGGAGAGAGCGTTTAAAACAAGATCTCTTGTTTTTCTTTCTCTCAGGTAAAAGTCGTTTTACCACTTGATCTTCTGTATCTATTTTTCTAAATCTTCCCCAAATAGGCGTTCGCCATGGAACGGGAACTTGCCAACAGCTTTTTGCATGGGGTCTCCGCTGACCAATGCTTAAGCCAAAGTACTCTGCGCATATGTACCAGCTGGAGTGTAAGGCGTGATGCCTGTATGATAGAATCTCTCATGGCATCCACTGTGAAGCATAAGGCTTTAGGCAAATTTTCCCAATTTCTAGCCTGCTCTGAAGGCAGTTCCTTCAGCCCCTGCTTTACCTGTTGGCTGATGACCTGACACATACCGACTGCTGCTACTGCAGGTTGGGTAATTGAGCCGGCCAAAAGGAAGGAGGATTTCAACTTCCTCTCAGAAGGATCTTTTAAACCCTTGTACATTATCCACCGGACATGTCAGGTTTTTATTTACACAAGAAATAGCCGCAACTACCGCAGGCAGGCTACATTTCTTTAAAAAAAAAAATTCCCCCATAGGATAAAGAATGTTAAACCTTTTTGGAGGTGAGAAACGCTTATCTGGATGTTGCCAGTTTGCGTATATTAGATCCTCTAGTAACGGATGAACCGGGAAGGAGCATGCACCTTGCAGGGATCTTAATGACCCTAGGGAGGAGACAGGTAATTCCGTTACCTCCGCAGAGGTTAACTTAAATGCACTGCTATAGCATTGTACCTGTGACCTTAAAATCTGGCTCCTCATCCTCTGCTGATGTAGCCTCCTCCTCCTCATCCTCCTCCCTCAGGTACTTCTGAAGGGAGGTCCAATACTGGAAGAGACCTGCTTCGCTTATTGTCCCTTTTTAGAGGACTTAGCGATTAAGGTAGCAATTTTTTCCTCCAGATTATTTAGGGCAGCTGATAAAGTGTCCTCAGTGACATATACAGGCCCAGGCTTCACTGGGGAAGCCGCCATACCTGACAGAGGTAATGGCTCATCCTGAACAGGTGCATTTAGCAACACAGGAGAGAAAGGTACCGAGTCAGCACAGTTAGAGCCTCCTCTCAGGCGGTGGTGCTTTCTTATCTCTTTTTGTCCGTATTACTTCCCCTGGAAGGCTTACTGTTTAGACAAAATACAAGGTACCTAAATGCATATACTACCGTGTTTAGTTTAGCAAATACATTAAGTATGCAACTTTTAACACATAACTATGCATAACATGGATGTCTTCTAGGAAGTACCCAATCCAACCACATGGAGTCTTACGTCCCTGTATAGCTGCTGTGTTTCTCTGCCAGGAATAAGAGAACTAACGAGCTTGCTTGCTGCTGCAGTGCTTCTCACACTGACAGTCTTTTAAATTTGGCGCCGTTTCTGTGCCTGCGCGCGCCACGTGCCCGCGCACGCCTTCGCCCCCCCCCCCCTCCGATAAAGCGCGCGCGCGCGGCCCTTAGCGCTATGGCGGTGGCCATAGTGAGAGAGGACTCTCATCAGCCCTTGTTCCCACTTACCTGCATCTGCAGGTGTCTGGTCGGCCACCGAAAGGAGGATTGGGGTGCCCCAGCAAGCTCAGCAGCGGAGGTGACGAGCAGTGTACTTCGCCGAAGCCGACACTGAACAGAGTGAGGTGAGTATATTCAGCTCTTTACTCCCCCCAGTGGTGGAAAAAAAGAAGACATCCACTTTTTGAAAAAGGTCCCAACCTAGTTATGGACCTTCTAATCTCACCTTATCCACGCCGCAGGTTTTTCTGCTGAAAGATTTCAGACAGATACCAAACTTCACCCTTCACGGTGGGCTATGTGTGCCAACCTTCAGGGATATGGGTTCCTATTTAAAGGATACCTCTCCCCTGGGCCTTGTACAAGACTCTTACCAGGACTTTATAGCGAAATAGCGAAAGTGCTGGATCTTAGAGCCCAGTCCTCCGAAGAGAGACATTACAGGCGACGCCTCATGGATGAGGCCCGGATCCCATCCAGATTCAGCTCATTTGTAGGCGTCTTGGATGGATCCGAAAGCATAGCTCTTTTACCCCCAGAGGGTCTCTTTGGTAGAGCTTTCCTTTAGCACCTCCTAACGCGTCCAACACCTTTCGACACTGGCGAAAAAACTGAGGTACTTCCCTGATGGGAGGGGTTATATGGAGGGGAACTGTCTTCCATTGGTTGTGCCAGTGTCCAATCACCGCTGGTGACCCTTAACCCATTATGTAATGACTAGCTCTGTGTCCCGTGGTGTACGATAAAGAAATAGGATTTTTGTACTCACTGTAAAATCAATTTCTCTGAGTTCATGGACAGACACAGCTTCCTATTGACATGTGGGTATTATCCGTCATTTAGAAAAGTGACTAGGCAGAAAACTTGTAGAAAGTGTTAACACATCACACCTTATACAGTACCACCCAGGGGGAGGACCGTCTGGGTATAACCCATCTCTCTGCACCTCGCAGATCAGTTTGTCAAAAAGCAGTACAAACTTAAAAAAGGAGGGGTGGGTGCGGTGTCTGTCCATGAACTCAGAGAAATGGATTTTACGGTGAGTACAAAAATCCTATTTACTCTTTCGTTCATGGACGGACACAGCTTCCTATTGACAAGTGGGACGTCCCAAAGCAGTGTCAAAAACCGAGGGGGGGGGGGGGGACAGCATAAAAACAAACTTCACCCCAAAACAAAACCGAGCTCCTCACCGAGGAGTTGCAACTCTAAATAGCTGCCTGCAAAACATTGCGGCCGAAAGAAGCATCCGAAGATGCACCTACATCAACCTTGTAGAATTTTGTGAAAGTGTTAACGGACGACCAAGTCGCCGCCTTACATAATTGGGAAACAGACGCTTGATGTCGGAAAGCCCAAGAGGCACCTATTGCCCCTGTCGAATGTGCCGTGACAGGAAAGGGGGGCGCCCGTCCCTTTATAGCGTAAGCCTGAATCACTGTCGGATCCACCTCGAGATGGTGGCCGACGAGACCGCTAGTCCCTTTTTGGGACCAGCCACCGAAACAAACAGTGAGTCTGACCTATGGAACGGAGCAGTAGCAGATATACTCTCAGAGCTCGGACAACGTCCAAGGAATGTTACACCGACTCCTTAGGATTCGACGGATGAGGACACAAGAATGGAAGTACAATGTCTTCATTGAGATGAAAAGCCGAAATGACTTTAGGAAGAAAGGAAGGCTGCGGACGCAGCACCACCTTATCCGTGTGGAAAAACAGATAGGGAGCCTTGCATGACAAGGTTGCCAGCTCAGAAACCAGTCTAACTGACGTAACAGCCACCAAAAAGACCACTTTCTGAGAAAGTGTCAACAAGGTAATTTCCCTAATGTTCTCAAACTGTGACTTCTGAAGCACCGAGAGGACCAGATTCAAGTCCCACGGAGGTAGTGGGGGATGGCTTGGGGGATGGCTTGGAGGAGCCACATGTCGAACCCCCTGCACAAATGTACTCACGAGAGAGTGAGCCACCAGGGGTCGCTGAAAAAAGACAGCCAGGGCAGATATCTGCCCCTTAATCGTACTTTTCTTTTTTAATAATGAGGTGGCACCGACAGGCTGAACCCGTGGGCACTAATGAGGTGGCACCGACAGGCTGAACCCGTGGGCACTAATGAGGTGGCACCGACAGGCTGAACCCGTGGGCACTAATGAGGTGGCACCGACAGGCTGAACCCGTGGGCACTAATGAGGTGGCACCGACAGGCTGAACCCGTGGGCACTAATGAGGTGGCACCGACAGGCTGAACCCGTGGGCACTAATGAGGTGGCACCGACAGGCTGAACCCGTGGGCACTAATGAGGTGGCACCGACAGGCTGAACCCGTGGGCACTAATGAGGTGGCACCGACAGGCTGAACCCGTGGGCACTAATGAGGTGGCACCGACAGGCTGAACCCGTGGGAACTAATGAGGTGGCACCGACAGGCTGAACCCGTGGGCACTAATGAGGTGGCACCGACAGGCTGAACCCGTGGGCACTAATGAGGTGGCACCGACAGGCTGAACCCGTGGGCACTAATGAGGTGGCACCGACAGGCTGAACCCGTGGGCACTAATGAGGTGGCACCGACAGGCTGAACCCGTGGGCACTAATGAGGTGGCACCGACAGGCTGAACCCGTGGGCACTAATGAGGTGGCACCGACAGGCTGAACCCGTGGGCACTAATGAGGTGGCACCGACAGACAGACACACACACACACACAGACAGACAGAGACACACACACAGACAGAGACACACACACAGACAGAGACACACACACAGACAGAGACACACACAGACAGAGACCGACAGGCTGCACCCCCACCTCTTCACCCTAAACAATAACCTCCTCCCCATCCTAGATTTTCTGAGATGGAAAAAAAAAGCGGAAAAAAAAAACACGGCCTAAAATATTGGCCGCACAAATCGGCAACATATATCGGCCATTGGCCCCCCGATTTCTAAATATCGGCATCGACAAGAGAAAAACCCATATTGGTCGACCTCTAGTACCAATATTAAGTATTTTGAGACCTATACTGCATGGTGCCCGGTAGCGGTCCTAGATCAACTTGTGGCGCAATCAGCACACAAACCCAAGCATAGCCACTCTTACCATTCCCAAGTGCCCCTCTCACCACAGCACAATTTGGCAAACGTTGCCACACCCTCCTAGTGAATTTAGGCTTGGACCCTAAATTATACTCCGTCTATTCTTTCAGAATCATCAAGAAGTTGGGAAGGTGCAATTCATCTTGCTACTCCAGGTATATCCTGGATCCACACATTTTCATGGCACACCCCAGGTAACAATTTCCCCACTCCCTTACCATTCCTGGACTATTTCCAAGAGACTGCGAGTACAAATAGGAAGGCTGAATTTGTAGTAGTCCCGCTCAATATAAACCTGCCCTCAAAACACTCATCTCGTTGACGTTCCTTTCACATTACCCCACTCACCCATCCCCTTTTTAAATTTCCTTTATTTTACCAATTACTTCTCGAGTATGCCCCCTTTTAGGCATACTGACCACGTGACCAAGGCACACCCCAGGATCACCATTTCCCTCTCCCTTACCTTTCTTGGACTGAAAAGAAAATGAAAACGCATATTTTTTTTATTTCTTTTTTAACACAAAGTTGTCAGTTTATAAGATATTTCTAGCACATAGCAAAAATGACAAAACCCAAAATATATGTTCTATCTTTTTTACAATAAAAGCAACCTTTAAGATTTTTTGGAGTGCGGCTGTCCATCCCTTCCTTTCTGCTGTTCCAAAATATATTCTGCTACTCATCCTGAGTATGGCGATGCCACATATGT
This sequence comes from Rana muscosa, assembly GCA_029206835.1. Lineage (NCBI taxonomy): Eukaryota > Metazoa > Chordata > Amphibia > Anura > Ranidae > Rana > Rana muscosa. The sequence goes on along the minus strand of CM055117.1, from coordinate 357,717,552 downwards.
GAGACTTTTACACAGTCTGGCCACATACAGAGCCCCAACATGCAGGGAGCACCACCAGGTGTTCTAGGGACCCAAAAAAAATTCAAATCTAATTTGACTACCTATTACACTATTGTGAGGCATTGATGTGGCACGGGTAAGCACTGATGTGGCACGGGTGAGCAATGGATGGGCATGAATGAGCCATGGATGGGCACAGGGCAGCGCTGTGGGAACTTCACCACCATCCCTCCTCTCTACGCACACTGTACCGATCGGTGCGAGGAGAGGGGCGGAGCTGAACCAGACATGCTCCGGTTTGTTAACAGATTACTCTGTAATTGGACGGAGTGATCACGTGGTAAAGGGCCGCTGTCATAGGGCCTTAACCCGGATCCGTGACACGTCGGGTCTGGAAGCCCTGAAGGGTCACATACATTCCCAGGTGCGGGCCCCAGGGGGAGACATAGTATGCCCTCCCAGAGTTATCCGACCGTGCTGTAGTTGTCATTCGGATATGGCCTGGTCGGCAAGTGGTTAAACTACATAACTGAACTTGAATCGTATTTACTTTTTGTACCCAAATTTAAAAAATAAATAAAGCTCTTACCGACAAAAGTCTCCATGTGGTAGGTCGAACATCTCGAGGAATTCCAGGCCAGCTATACTTCCTTAATTCATCTGTAAAAATATTTGTGTCATCAATATCCTTGTTCAACCAACTGATCAGTCCCAAAACAGACAATTGTAATAATCTGTATAATATATACAGATAGAGATATATAAAAATATAATTTTCATTCTTAAAATAGTTCCAATACAGATTATTTGCATGCTCTTCCTGTCAAAGCAGGCACATCAGGATGTAAGGCTCACCCTTTCTCCTGCCCAAGCACAATGATGACAGAACAATACAAAAAAAAAGGAAAAAAAAAAAAACACCTTTCAGTGATAAAAATGTGCTGTAAGAATTAAATGAAAACACAAAATGGTTTTGTTAACTGCCAGTTTCCCGCACATTCAAGAGAGGCCTTCTAGCCAGATCGCTCTTCAACAACGGCATAATTCATGTGAGGTTGCTGAGGGGCAATGCTGAAGTATTATAATTTAAAGTGAATGTATAGCGAAACTTTCCTCATTAGGGTTCAAGCCCCTATAGGGGTATTGCCGTTGTCTGTGTCCTACTTGTGATAATTCCCTTCACTTTCTGTCTTGCGACGAGGGGCAGAGGCACATACACGGCAGCAATCATGTCAGACGCATACTATCCCAGTTCTGATGAGTCTGCTCTTTCTACAGCCCTCTCTGCTTCTAAAAGCCTACTCTAGCATGGGAGGCACCCGTCTTCTCTGCCTACCACACTGATCATTCACATGGCCAAAATTGGGAAGCAAAGGCATACCACCGCCTCACAAACCTTTACTCCAGAGATAAAACTATAATCCTGCCACTTTATAAAACTGTGGTCCGGCCACATCTGAAGTACTCCATCCAGGTCTGGTCACCAATCCTCAGGAAAGATGTGCTGAACTAGAAAAAAGCGCAGAGAAGGGCAACAAAATGAATAAGGGGACTGGAGGTCCTCAATTACGAGGAACAGCTTCAAGCACTAAACGTATTCTTCCTGGAGATTAGACGCTTGAGAGGAGATATGAGGAAAACTATTCAGTTCCAGGGAGTGCAAGACGACACAGGGGTACACAATGAGACAGGAAGAGAAGTTGTTTAACCTTAAAGCTGTGTAGGGGGTTTTTCACTGTCAGGGCAATAATTGGTGGTGACAGAGGGGAGTATCGATAGTATTAAAAGACTCTTGAACTTGCATCTTCGCAAACACAAATTACAGGGATACATGAAATGATTATCGACACTGACACACATACACTTTAGTCATGTTGAACTGGATTGACTAGTGTATTTTTTCAACCTTACCAACTATGAAACCCGCAGTCCAACCAAGACTTTACCACGGAATGGTATCTGACTAGACTTACTTCCCATACTTTCCCCCTGCTGGATTCCTCAGCTACAATGTATGCAAGGCAGTGAGAAGATCCACACTACACTTCCTTTGCAGCAAATAGCAGGGATTAAAAGGCATTTTTTTTTTATAATAGCAAACAGGTCATACCCACCTTCTCTGTGCAATAGGTTCACACAGAGCAACCCTGATCTTCCTCTTCTCAAATCCCCTGCCGGTGCGCTCCTTGCCCATCCCTCCTGCCAAGTGTCCCAACAGCAAGCAGCTTGCTATGGGGCACCCGAACATGCTTGCTTTCGAGACGCTGCTCTGTGCGACCACACACAGTTGTGGTTTGGCCCCGCTCTCAACTCATTGGCTGTGAATGACAGCAGTTGGAGCCAATGGCTCCCGTTGCTGCCTCAGCCAATGAGAAAAGAGAAAGAGAAAGACCGTAGGGCCCTCGTGCACGTGGCTGGATCGATATAAAACTCAGGTAAGTATTGAGGGGGGGTCTGGGATCAGCTATACACAGAAGTTTTAGTTTTTTTTTTTACCTCCATGCATACAATGCATGAAGGTAAAAAAAACTTCAGCCTTTATTACCACTTTAAAAAAGGGAAACCTACTGATTACCCCGAGACAAACTTTCATGACTTAAGTCAAGCATGTCTCAAACATCAGATTTCCAAGCTGCTACTTCAGCAAGAGGCCTCCCAGAACAGGTACAGATGTCAGAAAGCCCACATTAGACCGATAGTGGTTAAGCCTCAGATAGACAAAAAAATTCTATGTGGTTTTTGAAAACGTGTTAAAGCAGCTTCTATCAAAATTTATCATCATGTCTTCTCCGCTTCTTCACTGGGAAGATTACTGCTGGGAATAATCCCCATGCCATGGGTGACTGAAAATTGACACCTCTATTGATAAATGGTAGATTAGGGATGAGCTCCGGCGTGTTCGCAAACTCCACGTGCAGAGCCCGCCAGGAAGTCGGCACGGTACTGCGCTAATCACAGGCAGGGAGACATGCCCTGATCTCTGCAGCCGCGCACCGGGACATGTCTCCCTGCCTGTGATTAGCGCAGCGCCGTGCCGACTTCCTGGCGGGTTCTGCACGTGGAGTGTGCGAACACGCCGGAGCTCATCCCTATGGTAGATGCTCTAAAATTCTTTAACCACTTCAATACCAGGCACTTCCGCACCCTCCTGCCTAAGCCAATTTTCAGCGATGTCACTTTTTAAATGACAATTGCGTGGTTAATTCTACACTGTACCCAAACAAAATTATAATTTTGTTCCCACAAATAGCACATTCTTTTGGTGGTATTTGATCACCTCTGCGTTTTTTTTTTTGCTAAACAAATAAAATAAAAAAAAGTTATACAATTTTGTAAATACGTTTTCTCCTTCACCGACGGGCACTGATGGTGTAGCACCGATATGCAGCACTGATGGGTGGCCCTGATGGACACCACTACTGGCACTGGCAGGCATTTCTAATGGGAACTGAGTGTCATCCCTGGGCTGTGCCGTCAGGGAGAACCACTGATCGGCCCTCTACTCGCGTCTGTCAGACGCGAGTAAGGAAAAGCCGATACACGGCTTTTCCTGTTTACACTGTGATCAGCCGTGATTGGACACAGCTGATCACGTGGTAAAGAGCCTCCGCCAGAGGCTCTTTATCGAGATCGTTGTTGCAGGGTGTCAGACTGATACGCCGCACCACCGATCGCCGCGCTACGCAAATTCTTTCCTCAGTTTAGGCCAATATGTATTCTTCTACATATTTTTGATAATCAAAAAAGCAAAAAGCATTTATTGATTGGTTTGCGTAAAAGTTATAGCATCTACAAAATAGCGAATAGAATTATGGCATTTTTATTATTATTATTTTTTTGCTAGTAATGACGGCGATATGCGATTTTTGTCGGGACTGCAACATTATGGCGGACAGATCGGACACTTTTGGGACCATTGGCATTTATACATCGATTAGTGCTATAAAAATGCACCAATTACTGTGTAAATGTCACTGGCAGGGAAGGGGTTAACACCAAGGGGCGAGATCAAGGGGTAGCTGTGTTCCCTAATTTGTGTTCTAACTGTAGGGGGAGGGGACCTGCTATAGGAGATGACAGATCGTGGTTCCCAGCATATAGGAAATCATGATCTGCATCTCCTCTCCTCTCCTCTCAGAACAGGGACACGCGCACACGCACACACACGTCCCTGTTATTCCTCTTGTGCCTGCTGTGCAGCGGGTGCGCGCCCGCTATACCGCTGAAAGGGACCTACGTACAGCTATGACGGTCCGTGGGAACGAGTCGATCTGCCGCAGTATGACGGCGGCTGGTCAACAAGCAGTTAACTTATATTAGGGTGTTTTTTTAGTACTCGCTAGTGGTGCAACGGATCGTCATTGATCCGTGATCCGAACGGGTCACCATGTTCGGATCGGCACACCACGCAATCCCCGAATTGAGCTTCTGCTGCCTTGGCCATTGGAAAGGCCGCGGCTTCGGCCTAGCTCCGGAGCGACGGCCATCTTGGTACACTCCACATCTCTCCACTGTAATATCATATTACAGTGGGGGAAGATGTGGACATTACAGTAGGGGGAGATGTGGACCAGTGGCGTATCCAAGGTATGGCAGGCATGGCAAGAACCATGGGCGCTGTAGGGGGGGCGCCAAAAAAAACCTTTCCCTGCACGAAAAAAAATCCCACCCGCTCTCCTGCGACGGCATCCTGCACTATAGTCCCGGTGCCGGCGGCAATTCACTTATAAGTACTGTTTCCTTGTGCTGGCTGGCATGTAGGAGAGTGACAGGAAAGTGACAGGCGGGGGCCGCGGGCACCCCCATGCTTGTCTTTGAGTGGGATCGCCCTTCTTGTCATTCGGCTAACTTGCAGAGGCTCCGCCTAAAGCTCCGCCTACCCTCCAGTCCTCTGCGCATCGGAGCTTCATCTTCTCCGCGAGCGGGTCGGTGATGTCACCGTCGTCACTGGTGAGGTCACTGAGGAGAACTGGCTAGTCTGACAGAGAGGAGACTTAGACTCTAGTCTTTGGAACCACCAGCCAGGCAGGCAGCACTGCAGCAGGTACTATATTCTACCATCATCATGTGTACAGTATGATGATGTGTGCCAACTGCCAAATATAGTGCTTAATATATGGAATAAAAAAATTATAATTATGCATAGCCATAGATATCATAAAGTGATTTGTGCAAGTAGTACCTGCTGTTGCACAAATCACTTTATTTATGATATCTATGGCTATGCATAATTACATTTATTTAATCCATATTGAGCAAGCACTATATTTGATTGGCTGGTTGATTCTGTTTGGGTCTGTGCTTGGCACATGATGACTTGGGCTACTTTCACACTGGGGCGTTGCGCCATCGGCAGTAAAGCGCCGATATTTTAGCAGCGCTTTACTGTCGTTTTTTGCAGCGCTAGCAGGGCGCCTCAAAGATGCGGCTGGCAGGACTTTGAGCGTCCTGCCAGCGCACCACTAGCAGCCCAAAAAGGGTTAAAACGCCCGCAAAACACCGCTGCAGCAGTGCTTTGTTGGTGGTTCGTTTGCGCTGCCCATTTAGAAGCAGTGTGTACACCGCTCCTACAGTGCCTCAAAGATGCTGCTAGCAGGACTTTTTTGAGCGTCCTGCCAGCGCACCGCTTCAGTGTGAAAGCCCTCAGGCTTTCACATTGGAGTGAGAAAAGAGGCTTTTCAGGGCGCTTCGCAGGCGCCATTTTGTAGCGCTATAGTACCTGCAAAGCGCCTCAGTGTGAAAGTAGCCTAAGACCCCTTTCACACTAAGGCGTTTTGCAGGCGCTATAATGCTAAAAATAGAGCCTGCAAAGCGCCCTGAAAAAAAGCAGCATCGAGGCGCTGTAGGAGTGGCTCCTAAAGCGCCCCCTCCTAAAGCGCCCCTGCCCATTGAACTCAAATCCTTTCTCGGCCGCTAGCCGGGGTTAAAAGCGCCCCCGCTATCAGCTGAATAGTGCAGCAAAAACTACAGTAAAGCACCGGTAATAGCGGTGCTTTACCGCCGACGCCCCCACCCCCCCAGTGTGAAAGAGGCCTTAAAGTCATCATCATGTGCGATTGTGCGTGTGTGCTAAGAAAACAGGGTCGCTGGTGATCCTACTCTCTCTGTACAGTGTCAGAGGCGCTGGAGCAGCAGTGGCGGAGGACTGTATCCATTAGGAGGAAACATCCCCTGCACCGCTGCGTGTCCCTGATCATCACCGTGCCAGTGAGTGTGACCTGTCTGTGTACCACTGCGTGCAGTCACTGTCTCTGCTGTTCCGTTCCACTCTGCCTTTCTGCCCAGTGCTGTGCCCATCCACCGCATGATCCACCCCCATGGAGGCCGCTCTCTCTCCCTCCTGCTAAGTGCCCATACACTGCACGATTCCTCCGCATTTATAGGTGCTGATATTACTGCATTTATGGGTGCTGGTAAGGCCGCAATTATGGGTGCTGGTAAGGCCGCATTTATGGGTGCTGGTAAGGCCGCATTTATGGGTGCTGGTAAGGCCGCATTTATGGGTGCTGGTAAGGCCGCATTTATGGGTGCCGATATTACTGCATTTATGGGTTTTGGTAAGGCCGCATTTATGGGTGCTGTTACCGCATTTATGGGTTCTGATATTACTGCAATTATGAGTGCTTTAAAAAAAAAATGTTTCATTATTTAATTTCTTATTTTCCTTTTTTTATTTTTACACCTTTTTAAAAAAAAAAAAAAAAAATTGATCACTTTTATTCCTATTACAAGGAATGTAAACATCCCTTGTAAAAGGAATCATTGTGACGGGTCCTCTTTATGGAGAGATGCTGGGTCAACAAGACCCCACATCTCTCCTCCAGGCTTGAAAGCATGAGATTGTGAAAAAAAATTCACCAATCTCATGCCGACAGCCGAGATTGCGGCTTTGTTTACTTCCGGGTACCCGGGCGTGATGTCAATGTCGTGCCCGGGCCTCTGACGTGTATTGTCGTGATCCGGCGCCGGCCGATTCGTTCTCCGGGCCCCCGATGGCACGGGAGAGCCCGGAGAAGCACCGGATGGCGGCGGGAGGGTGCTTATGGTGCGAAGAATCATCGGCTGAAAAGAAGGATATCTGAATAGCTGAATGATGCCTGTAGCTGCAGGCATCATTTAGATATCCCCACCTCAATACCAGGACGTAATATGACGGCGTGCGGTATTGAGGTGGTTAAAACAAAAACAAAAAAAAAAAAAACCTTAGTTAGACCTACCGGTGACGGTATTTCTACAAGCCTTTCAGGACAGCACTTTGGAGAGACCGTAGCTCCACCTCTTCACAGGAAACACTGCGTGACAACGCCCTTTTAAAAAGCAGCTGCTTCCACCATGCCTTCAGTTGTTACCGAGAAATCCTTCGACATGCTGGAAAATATAAGCAATTACCAGGTCTCACAAATTAGATATCTTACTTATGATAACCAAGGGAGGGAAGTAGGCTGCTGTCCTGAAAGGCTCGTAGAAATACCGTCACCAGTAAGTCTAAGGTTTTCTCCCTTCGCCTTTCAGGACAGCACCTTGGAGTAGAGGATAACCAAGAAACTTACTTCAGGGTGGGACCACTGCCTGTAAAACCTTCCTACCAAAGGACTGGTCCGAGGCTGCCATTAGATCCAAGCGGTAGTGTCTTATGAAGGTTGAGAAACTGGACCAAGTAGCTGCCTTGCAGATTTGCTCAGGAGATGCCCCGGCCTTTTCTGCCCATGATGCCACCACTGCTCTGGTAGAATGAGGTAAAATACCCACCGGAGGTTCCAGACCTATAAAGAGATGTATGCCTCTTTAATGGCTTTTAACCAGCTTCCCAGGGTTCTCTTGGAAGCCTTACTACCTTTGTTAGTACCTTCCATCAGGATGATTAGTGAAGACGACTTCCTGATACTCTTTGTTACTTCTAGATACTTTAGACGACACCTCCTAACGTCCAAAGTGTGGAAGGCTTCTTCCCCTGGCCCCGAAGGTAAGGGGCAAAAGGTAGGGAGAATGATCTCTCCTGTGTACGGTGAAAGATTGATGATACTTTCGGCAGGAAAGCTCGGTCCGTCTTTAAGACTAGCCTATCTGGTAGACATCTCAAAAAATCTTCTTTAACCGAAAGTGCTTGTATTTCACTAATTCTTCGAGCAGAAGTCTCTACCAGCAGAATAGTTTTGAGGGTCAAAAATGTTAACGAAGATTCTTCTATAGGTTCAAATGGTGATTTAGTGAGAGCCTGAAGAACTAAAGACAAATCCCATTTGGAAAACTATTAACAGGTCTAGGCTTCAGTTTTGCCATAGCCTTAAAAAATCAAATTATCAAAAGGTTCCCTTGACAGGGTTTTTTTTCCCAAAAAAATAAGGCAGCTACCTGCGTCTTGAGGGTACTTGCTGCTAAACCTTTCTCCAATCCCTCTTGATGAAATTCTAGAACTGAGACAGTATTAAGGAAATTAAAGTTCTTTCTGGAACGCCAGGTGTTATAGATCTTCCAGACTTTGAAGTATATTGCCCTGGTTACTTTTTTCCTGCTTGCCAGAAGGGTATTGATGAGTTTTTCCGATAATCCTTTCTGCCTTAGGATTTGTTCTTCAGAAACCAGGCTGTTAGATTGAGATAGCCTGGATCTGGATGGAGAATCTGACCCTGAGACAGCAGGTCTGCCCTGATAGGTAATCTCCAGGGGGGCTTTGCTGAGAGGTTCGTCAAGGTGGCAAACCAAGGCCCCTTTGGCCAGTAGGGGGCTATCAAGATTAGTTCTATGGACTCCACTCTGAATTTTGCCAACACCTTTGGTACCAGTTAAAACGGGGGGAATGCGCAAGACAAAAGGGAAGTCCCACTTGTGGGCCAACTCATCTATCCCGAGAGCTTGATCCTGCCTCAGAAGAGAGAAGGCTGGTGTTTTTGCATTTTCTTGTTTTGCAAAGAGGTCCACATGAGGAAAACCCCACTTTTCGGTGATTTTCTTCAATACCTCCTGGTTCAGAGACCACTCTGCTTCTCTTATTTCTTTCCTGCTGAGGAGCTCTGCTAGAGAGTGTTTTCCGTACCCTTTAGGTGGACTGCGAATAGAGAGGCTAAATTTGTTTTCTGCCCATTTCAGAATTTGATGAGCTAGCTCCATCAATGTCTTGCTTCTTGTACCCCCTTGTTTTGTTAAATATATTACTGCCGTCATGTTGTCCGATAGTATGTTGTTTCTTTGGAGCTAGTTGAAAAGAGAGAAGACTTGGCTGTATAGCCTTAAACTCCCTCCAATTCGAGGATCTCCTTGCCTCTGACTTTGACCAGACCCCCTGAGTTGCCTGTTCTTCCAGGTGGGCTCCCCACCCACATGCACTCGCATCCGTTGTTAGTCGGCGAGTTACTGGAAAGTTCCAAAGAAGCCCCTTCGAGATGCTTCTTTGGTTTCTGATCTTTTTGTCTTTGTCCCTATGTTGAACCTTTTCTCTAGAGGTTCCTGATAGGACCAATTCCTCAGGGTGTCTGCCTGCAGAGGACGGGCATGAAATCTGGCCCACTGTTCTGAAGGAATTGCTGCTGTCAACAGACCTAGAGCGGACATGGCTTGTCTCACAGAGATCTGAGTTGCATTGAAGTGCTTTCAGAGCGGACTGTATTTTTTCTATCTTCTCTTGGGGAAGAAATATTCTCTGTTCTACTGAGTATTTCATACCCCAAAAATCTCACCCTTTGGGATGGTAGAAGATTGGATTTTTGAGGGTTGAGAAGCCAACCCAGACCCTTTAGGTGTGCTTGAGTTATTTGCAGATTGACCTCCACCTGATCTCTTGAGTCTGCGAACAGCAGCAGTTCGTCCAAGTAAGGTACTATTGGGATTCCCTTCAGCCTCAAAGGTTCCAAAGCCTCTGCCATCACTTTCGTGAATACTCTGGGAGAAGAGGAAAGGCCAAAGGGCAGGGCCCGAAACTGCAGGTGCCAAACCTCCCCTCCTCTCAGATTGACTGCTAGCCGCAGAAATTTTTGCGACTGGGGTGCCATTGGAGCATGGAGATATGCATCTCTCAGGTCGATCAATGCCATGTGACAATCTGGAGTGAGTAGATTCCTCACAGAACAAATCGTGTCCATTCTGAATTTTTTGTATTTTATGGACAGGTTGAGAATCTTCAAATGGAGGATCAGGCGAAATTTTACTGATGGTTTATTGACCAGAAAAATGTGGGAATAAAACCCTTTCCCCTCCTGATCCTTCGGTATTTGGGAGATAACTTCCTGTTGCATCAGCTTTTTCAAAATAGACTTCATAGCCAGGGCTTCTTCACGATCCCGGGGTAGATTTGTGATGTAAAATCGATTTGGAGGCATCTGTGAGAATTCTAGTTGATACCCCTGTCTGATTAGGCTCAGAACGAAAGGACATCTTGTTTTTTCCCAAGCTGGAAGGAAGTCCTGTAGTCTCCCGCCTACTGGGAGATGGTCACTGTTTTGTAGGAGTTTGCTCGGGAGGTCTAAAGAGCACCCCTCCCCTGCCTCTTCCTTTCTGAAGATTCCAGGACTTTTTCTGTGCTTGGTCTCTTTCCTTATTGGCTTGCTGAAAAGGCTGAAAATTTTTCCTTTGCTGCACCACTTTCTTCTTCTGTGGGAACGCTTTTTTCTTATCTGCTGTACTGTCAACGACAGACTCTAGTTCTGGCCCAATCATCAGGTCCCCTGAAAAGGAGATTTTCGCACAACTATACTTTAGAGGCAGAGTCCCCTGACCAGGTCTTTAGCCAGATGGCTATTCTCGCTGAATTAACCAGCACTGAGGATCTGGCCGTCATCCTGATGGATTCTGCTGAAGCGTCTGCCACATATTTGACCGCTTTTAGCCAAGTGGGAAAGGACTTCAATAGATCCTTCCTGGAAGTGTAATGGATGTGACTAAGGTATTACAGGTATTATAACGAAATGCCTATTTTCAATATATGATATATATGTTTCCACTGTTTGCTTATCAAGCCTTAACTTCAGTTAATTAGAAAAGATAAGTTGCCGGATGCTCGTTCACCCCTCCCTTATCGTGAAACTGAACTACGAAGAGTTAACAAGATTGTACCTCCTTTCGAGACGGCTGTCACAAGGAAGATTGCCCTATATAGATTGTTACCCCGATTCCTGCACCCCCTATAAGGACATAACTCAGTCAAAATGCTTACATGCTGTCATAAGATTATGTTTTGCATCTGTCTCGCCCTATATGAGACAATATATCCGGCATACTATAGAAGTTGTAAAAAGAGGAACAATAAACACAAGGAAGAATGTTCACTCTGTGCTTGTGTGTGTCAGTGTGACATTTCATAATTTCTTAAGTGTGCACACTTTACATTTAATTTGGACAGGGACAGACAGATAATAGTTTGGATGGTTCTGATCCAATCCAAAACATTTGGTGCAAAAACCCAGGACTCTGGGTTCTGATCCAAAGGATAGCCGATCAAGAGGAGACCAAGGCGAACCCAGCACGACCAGGACGGAGATTGATCACCTCTGGAAAATGGTAAGATATCTCAATATCTTGTCTGCCGTTTATCCTGTGCCCAGAGTCTATTGATTAATAAGAACCTGCATTAATTATATCTGCCACCTGTATTTGTATGTCCTTGGTGTCTGTTGTTCGTGATGACTGGTGAGAAACGGATTGGTTTATGAAGTCTCCCGGCCGGGAATAGAATTCTTGACGTGGTTAAACTCCTCCTGGGGGGAATATATGTATATAATTGTGCGGTAAAGCACGGGTCCCCAGGAGGGGGCGTCGGACACGCATTGCGTGGGAGATCCTGTGTGAATCTGGAAAAATCAATTTCACGGTCATCACCTTGTTATATGTACTGCTAACTCGTGACGGGGTGGTGAGATAAGAAGGGGTATTTGTCTCAGACGGAATAATTGACCGACGTGGTTAAAACTCCTCTTGGAAGAACTGACAGTGCGGTATTGCACGGGTGTGGTGACTGAGAGGAGGCGTCAGGGGAAACGCGCTGGACGCGGGGGATCCTGTGACAGATACTCTGAATCCCACTCACCTTTTGTCACATTATCAAACGAGTCAGTGATGTCATGTCCCAAGTGTGTTTTTGGACTGCTTTTTGTGTTTTGTGTCTTTTACACAAAGAGCTAGGGGGGTTAATTAAGGTGGTAGCGGGGGGAATATAAGAAGGAAATTGTTGGTTACAAACTCTTGCTACCAGAGACCCCAGATGTGTTGGTATTTGGACTAAATGTACATTATCCGGTGAAACTTGCTGTTGGGAAATCATTGTAAGTTGTAGAAGCTGAAGCTAGGATAAGGGGATACACAGCTGAAAGGTGTCCATTACAACCGGAACAGTGTGAAGAAAGAGAAAAAGGGAACGTTTAGCATTTGAAGTAGTGCATTGAATTTCATTTCATCTTACCTGTTATGTCTTGTTGAGAGTAATAAGTGGTCACTTATTACTCACCTCGATCCTAGTGACAGTTGAGCAAAGGTTCTCTTTCTTTCTTTCTCTCTCTCTCATATATGTCCTCTTAAAGCAGAGCTCCGCCAGAAAAAAAAAATATTAAAAGCCAGCAGCTACAGCAGCTGCTGGCTTTTAATATTTGGACACTTGCCTGTCCTGGAGTCCAGCGACGTCCGCAGCAGAGGACGAGCGATCGCTCGTCACTCTGCTGCTCCCTCCGCCATCCTCGCTGAGGGAACCAGGAAATGAAGCCCTGCGGCTTCATGCCCGGTTCCCTACGGCGCATGCGCGAGTCGCGCTGCGCCGTTCTGATTGGTGCTCCTGTGTTCTGGGAGCCGAGCGTCTCCCAGAACACTACGGGAAGTCTGGGGGAAGTGACGTCACTCCCGCAGATTCCCGGAGAGAGGACTCCCGGATGTGGGTGAAAATACCTGTCTTAGACAGGTATCTTCACCCCCCTCCCCCCTGAAAGGTGTCAATTGTGACACTGGAGGGGGGGAGGGTTCCAAATAGCAGAAGTGTATATTTAGGGTGGAGCTCCATTTTAAGTCCTAAGCAGCGTTATATGTTGGAGTGAGTGTGGTCCAAAGAAGGACAGGTGACGGTTAGAAGTATTGTTGGTCCCCCTGAGACCAAGATAGCCTTGTAAAATGGTCATATAAATCCTGAGATAGTTGTATTGTATTATGTGTATAAGAAGCCAGAAATAGCAGAAAGAGGGTCAAAGCCCAAACCGACCAGTCAGTCACCGCCCTATAATGGCGCTCGGTCTTCAGGAAGTAGGTAAACACTGCCTTCTTCTACCGCCCCATTGCTACTGGTGACACCTCTCCCAGTGACACCACCTCCCCTGGTGGTACCCCGCCTTGTGCCACCCCGCCCTATGACACCTCCCCCGGTGGTGCCTCCCCCTGCGGTACCTCCTCCAACCCCTGAACCACCCACTGCTGAACCTACCCACATACACCCGGTGATAGACCCATCCTCCGGAGCATATTACCAAGCCCAACCACCCACTCCACTGATGGTACTCTTCTACACAGAAGATGAGACCGGAATAAAATTAAAAGGCACTGACCGCAACCTCCAGACAGACCATGGGGTTGACAGTGGGAATGTGGCACAATCTGTTGCAGACAGCACCGACCAAAGTAACGCCCCCGTGACATCCAGAGGTGTATCCAACATACAGACTGAGACGATGGCCCCGCAAACCAGACCCACCACTACGCTCCCCTATTATGCCTCACAAGGGTCTATGATAAATTCCCACTAACCAATGCTTGGCAAACTGTTTGATGGTAATCTACCGATGGCGAGAACCAAGAAGTACACTGCCCAGAAGTCCACCGGAGGGAAGGCTCCCCCGCAAACAGCTGGCCATCAAAAGCCGCCCGCAAGAGCGCCCAGCCACCGTAGTCAAGAAGCCTCACCGCTACAGGCCCGTCCTGAAATGACAGATCTTCTTTGCTGGGATTTTGGCAAGCCTGTATCTCTTTCTAGGCCGATGGCGGTGTTCTAGTCTCTTCACCATTATCTATCGATGATGCTTTAGCACTATGCTCCATCCACCTTCTGTAATCCTTGGATGCACAATATGAGGCTGTAATTCCGAAGGAAGTCTCAAACCGAGCCCCTCCCCCAATGCTTGTGGTCCACAGGGCCGGAAGATAGAGGACACCTAGAAGGTGCCACCAGTCAACTCAAACCCAGGGCTCCCTTGCCCAGAACAGAAAGCCACAGTACCCCTTGAAACCAGCTCAATCCCCATCCATTTCGAAGCAAGTCAACGTCCTTTTGTCAAATGGAACTCTGATACCCTGCACATCCCCATGTAACATGCTACTGTTTCCAGTGAAGAAAGGACCCCGCTGCCAATTCCTGTTTGCTTTCACCCACGAGAGGCGGGGCCCATACCTGAACTGTTTGCTACAAAGGGTCCAGAACTCTTCATCCCAATTTGCCAAGACAATGACATTCATTCTAGACATATGGATCAAGCTTCACCCGGAGATTGTGCTGCTCCAGTATGTGAATGAACTCCTACTCTGTGCAAATCAAATACTCAAGAAGATGCCCCGGTCCTCTCTGAGAGCCTCCTGTACTACCTAGCCAAACAAGGCTGCAAGGCCTAGAAGCAAAAGATCCAATGGGGGTAAAGAGACAATGCTTTTCCTAGGAAACTGCATCTCCCAAGGCACTCAGCATTAAAGAGTTGCAGCAATCAAGGCCATCCCCTTGCCTCAAGGCCAAAAGCCCCTGCATGCCTTTCTAGGATTGATCTCCTACTGTCGCTTCTGGACCACAGCAGTCTCTGCTGCCGTGATACAACCCCCTCTATGATGCTCTGAAGTCTGACCCCTTCTTGTTGCCCCCTGAAGACTTGACAAATTTTGAAATTCTGAAGGAGATCCACAGCTTCTGCTCTCTGCCTCCCAAACTGAGAAAAGACTTTAGAACCGTTTGTCCCTGAGAGACAAGGACATGCCACGGGAGTTTTGGCCCAGGGCCCACGGCCACAGACTCGGACCCATCGCCAGTGGCCAAGGGGGGACCCTCTTGCCTCTAGGCCGTTTTGCAGCCCAAGCTCTTCTGGACAAGACCGTTGTGCTCCTTGCCCCTCATGACATAACTGTCATACTGAACCGGTTGCAGCCAAAACACCTGTCCTTAGCAAGACAGACATTTAAGACTCCAATGTGCCTTACTCCTCCTGGACAATATTACCTTTCTCAGGTGTAAAATCCTCAATCCATCCACTCTGTTCCCACTTCTCGAGGGGGGAAATGATCCTCATGACATCTCCCGTGACTGCTTTGAAGTGATGAAGATGGAAACTACACATCTGCCAACAGTCAGCGAGGTGCTTTTGAACAATCCTGATTTAACTGTCTAACTGTGAAGACCACACTGTCTATCTTCAAGTCTGCGCAGGAAGCGGAACTTCGAGCCTTGACTATGGCATGCAAGTTGGCAGATACCACGAAGGTGAAGGCGCACGGCAAGATGAATTCCCAAGAAGCAGGAGGCAATCACCTGGCAGATACTGCTTGCAAAACAAGCTGCAAATGGAACGCGAGAAGTGGTCAGCAGAGTGAATACACCCATTCCGATGAACCAGCGGATGCCTCTGAAGAAATAGTACAAACCATGATGAAGCCCTACAAAACCCTCCTGTGAACAGGTAGACCTATCGCAATGAGCAACAAGGAAAAGAAAGAAGAGTGGATCAGGAAGGCAGCCACAGAAGGAATCATGGAATTAAACAAAAGGCTGTGTCTGTCACGATACATGTACCCAGCAGGCAGTGGTACAGTGGGCCCATGGTGCCTCCCAGCTGTCAAAGACTTTAATGAACTCTCTGATCGACAAATACTACTCGGCTTAGCAACAACTTCTGCAAGTCATGCACCAATTGTGCCAAATGCAAGCCAGGAAGAACGGAAATGGACCTTTGAAGCATCTGGCGAAATCCCAATATCCCTTCCCCATCCAGAGAATACAGATTGACCACATCCAGATGCCAAAGAGTGGCCTGAAGCCTAACCCGTCACTGACATGACAGCAAAGAACACAGCCAAGACACTTCTGACAGAGATAGTGTCCCAGAGGTTATAGAGACTGACCAGGGGCCGGCTTTCATGGCCTCAGTGACAAAAGAAACATGGACAGCTTTAGGGGGGGGGGGGGGGTAACACTGGCTTTCCACACCCTGTACCCAATCCTCAGAGCAGTGGAAAGGTAGAAAGATTAAATGTCACAATAAAGTCTAGTTATGTAGTCTATAATGCTGAAAATGTCTTAAGAGTCAGGAATGAGTTAAAAGTAAGCATATACATGTATTACAATTTAGACATATAGTTTAAACTAGCAACATTCTGTCACAGGATGTTGGTGGTCAGCCTGTCTGGGTACATAGTGTCACATTCAGTTATTAATGGAGCTCGTTTGGCCTGCTGTTATGTTATGCGTGAAAGTACAGCAGAAGGACACTCTGTTTCTCAAGCATTTGATGCGCATCCACAAATCCCATACGGATTAACTGATATGTTGTGTGATTACTGCTTTATCAAGGGAATTAACCAATGTCCATTCTCGAGTGTTTTCCTCCATTCCAGATCCTGACTTAGATACAGGAACACACAAGCTGGTCCCCAGTGATTGGGTCCCGATAAAGAAGTTTGTGAGAAAACATTCACTTGAGCCAAGATATGATGGTCCTTTTCAGGTCCTCCTAACAACCGCTACATCAGTAGAGGTGGCCGGAAAGAACTCCTGGATACACGCCTCCCACTGCAAGAAGGTCTCTGTACCCGAGGAGGCTGAGGGGACCAAACCATGAGTCTGTATATCCTTTTCATTGTGATCATTGTTCAAGCACAGGAAGTAGCCATTAGACAGGCACATGGTATAACATAATTATTCTGGTATAACTCCTCCAACACACACGTAGCTACCTTCACATTTGATTACTGTGCTATAGTCTCCTGCCCTCCAGTCACTCACGGATGATTATTGGGGCAACAACTGTGACTACTGGGGATCCGTGGGATGGAATACAGGGGATGACTGGGGGTACAGGCCACAGAGTGCTCTGGACAAGAAAGACAAAAATGGGAAATCCCTACTTAGCCAAATGACATTATTAAAGACAGGTACATGTTTGAACAGTGGGAGAAAAGGACACAGCATGAAATTCACCCTAACCATAGAAAAACACAGTCTTTGGGGGATGTGTATTGGCTCTGTGGGGACATGAAAATTAGGACTAGACTGACAGGTCAGTGGACAGGGGAGTAGTGTGCGCTGGCTAAGGCCATAATTCCTCTGCACATATTCTCGGGAAAAAATCCAGATCCAGAAGTAAAAGTAGCGAACACACCCAGACCCAACAGGAAACGCAGGAGTGCCCCAGTAGGAAGCTTTGACCCCCATGAATATATAGATGCCATAGGAGTCCCAAGGGGGGTCCCAGATGAGTTCAAAGCAAGAGATCAGGTTGTTGCAGGATTCGAGTCTCTGATCCCCATCATAACTGTAAACAAAAATGTAGATTGGATAAATTACATACTATAATCAACATTTGTCAACTACACCAGAGATAACACTGGCCCCAATGGTAAAGTTCCCTTATCGTGAAACTGAACTACGAAGAGTTAACAAGATTGTACCTCCTTTCGAGACGGCTGTCACAAGGAAGATTGCCCTATATAGATTATATAGATTGTTAGCCTGATTCCTGCACCCCCTATAAGGACATAAAGTCAAAATGCTTACATGCTGTCATAAGATTATGTTTTGCATATGTCTCGTCCTATATGAGACAATATATCCAGCATACTATACAAGTTGTAAAAAGAGGAACAATAAACACAAGGAAGAAATGTTCACTCTGTGCTCGTGTGTGTCAGTGTAATATTTCTTTATTTCTTTAAGTATGCACACTTTACATTTAATTTGGACAGGGACAGATATAATAGTTCGGATGGTTCTGATCCGATCCAGAACAGAAGTACCTGCTATCACAGCCCTCAAAATTTTCACTCGCCTGCTCGCATTTGGCGAGTGAAAAAATGAGGGTTGCGAGTGTGGACAGGGCTGTGGTGTCTCGGGAATGAATAGCCAGTTGAGCCCCCCCCCCCCCCCCGGCCACACAGGCTCGCAGCGTGGCCATTTCAAAAGGAGTAAAACAGCCGCCTGAGAACCGCCCCCTCCACCGGCCTCCTGCCGCAAAACCCCGCCCTGCTCAGGCTCACATTGTGGACTTTCAATGGAAGTCAAACAGCCGCCTAGGACCGCCCCCTCCTCCTCACTCCTGCCGCACATCCCCGCCCAGATTAGACTCGCATTACGGGCTTTCAATGGGAGTCAAACAGCCTCCTGGGACCGCCCCCCTCACCTCCCTCCTGCCGCACATCCCCACCCAGATTAGGCTCACTTCATGGGCTTTTAATGGGATTAAAACAGCCGCCTGGTACCGCCCCCTGCACCTCTCTCCTAGCGGAAAAGCTAAGGAGTGGGGGGGTGCATATCTCTGCAGGGCAGTCCTAAGTGGGCGGGCTCAAACACACTTGGTCCGCCCTCAGTGAATACCATGCTTGACCCCCGTGGCAAAAGGAGGAAAATGTTAAATGTTAAATATGACAGTGTGCTGTGATTGGAAGCAGCACGTGCTGGAGGCATTGGTATAATGGGAAATTAAACAAGATGTGCTGGGAGGAGGGGGGGGGGGGGGGGAGTTAAAAGGAGGCATATGTATAATGGTTTGGGGGGCGGGGTGGAATTGAAGGCATAGGTCTGAATCATACCCAAGCCTCCAATTCCACCCCCACTTTATCATACATGTGCCTCCAATTTCACCCCATCCCCCAATCTATCATATCGTATGATAGATTGGGGGAGGGGGTGCAATTGGAGGCTTAGGTATGATGGGGAGGGGGTGGATCTGGAGGCATAGGTATAATGGATTGGGGGGGTTTAGAGGTATAGGCGTGCTGGAGAGGGGTGGTTGGAAGACGAGGTGTGCTGGGGGGTCGTTAAAAGCACAGGTGCTGGGCGGGGGGGGGGGGGTGGCGTAAGGAGGCAGAGATATGCTGGGAAGAGGAATTAGGAGGTAGAGGTGGGCTAGGGGGAGGGGGGGATGCATTGGAGGACTGGGGGAGGCATTGGAGGTAGAGGTGTACTGGGGGATGCATTTGAGGTAGAGGTGTACCAGGGGAGGTGTTGGAGGTAGAGGCGTTGGAGGTAGAGGTGTACTGGGGGAGGAGAAACAAAACCAGATAAATTCCTTTCTTAACCAGCCTGCTAACCAACCACATTTTCCGGTCTGATGAGGCCGAGCTGATGGGCACTGGTGAGGCTGCATTGATGGGCACTGGTGAGGAGCCACTGATGGGGCCGCACTGATAGGCTGCTTTCCTGGGCACTGATAAAGTTGTTGTTAATATTTATTTTTATTATTTAATATTTATTTTTTTAACTTAATTTTGCATAAAACATTTAACAGTGTAATTTCCTGAGATATTTATGAGGGCGTGTTTAGGGGCGGAATCAGGGGTGGGGCAGGGTAGGAGTTAAGTGGGCCAACTGGTGGTGAGTAACTCCTAAGGCCTGGCTAGTAGCTCAGGACTGGAAATTTTGAGCCCTGTGCTATTACATGGTTTTTAAGTTGTTCCTGGCAACTGTGGCAGCTATTGCGGGTTTCAGATTGGATAGTACCGAGTCCCACGCTTTCTTCAGTAGCCCATCTGCCCTTTTGTTGTCCATAGCATCCTTAAGGATGCCCATATCTTTGAAAGCTAGATCAGTCTTTCTAGATACTTGGGAGAAGGCGGCATCTATTTTTGTTTTTTTATTCCAAACCAACTCTTCCTTTTCCTCAAAAGGAAACCTTCTTTTGAGGGCTTTGGAGAAAAACGGTCCTTTTTCTGGCTCCCTCCACTCTTTCTTAATGGTATCTGTAAGAATTTTGTGAACTGGGAAGACTATGTCTAACTTCCTCCAGCCCCTGATACATTTTGTCATGTACAGACAACTGGGATTTTTCCTCTTGGATTTCCAGAGTGGTATATATTGCCTTGAGCAATTCGTCCACCTCTTCTAGCGAAAGTTTATACCTAGAGGATCTCGCCTCTTCTTCCTCCTCATCCTCAGAATCAACGGTTGAGGGGGGAATGCTTCCCCTTTCTTCCTCAGACTCACTCTCCACTGGTCTGGAAGTGGACAGAGGGAAACTGGATTGAGAACTATGTTCCTAGCTGAAATTCTGGCCTCTTTTCTTCACCAGGGAATGCACTGTCCCTAGGGTCTCTGCCAATTCTTTTCTTACAGAGGATAAGAGATCTTTACACTCCTGTGTAGATTCTTCCCTCACTAAATCTGCAATGCAGGATCTGCACAGTGGTTTTGGCCAAGAATCCCTTAAAGGGTATTTGCACGAGGGGCATTTTCTTCCTGTTCTCTCTGACTTAGCGGTGGCTTTCTGAAACAGTAAACAGAAAACCCCCCAGGTCTTTTTTTAGGGCTAATAAACCACCTAATAGAACACACAGTACCCCTTAGAGTACACCCTAGGTGCCCCAGAGTCTCACTCCTTGCAGAACTGCTATTAGAGCATTTACATTATAGCAGACAGCTGCAGGTTTTAACCACACACACACTAAAGAAACACCCAGTGCAAAAAAGGAAAGAGGCACCACTGTACCTTTCCCTACCTGGGCCTGGCCGGGAACCTGGGCGCCTACATCCGCCATCGCTGCTGACGGTTCAGCTTCCTCCATTGTGGACCGCCACAGCTGCTGCCTGTAGGTTTTAAATATTTTCCTTTGCTCAGCTCCTCCTATGAGCGGAAGCAAGTCCCGGCCAGATGACCCGCCTCTTCCTCCTGCGTTCCAGCAGCTGGAACCAATCGCTGCTACGCCCGCTGGAAGTCCCCGCCCCCTGAAACTGACGTCACCCGTCGTCTGGGATTCGGTGCCGCCATGCAGAGACCTGGCATGGATGCTCAGTGTGAGCACAACCGCGGCCCCCCGAACACCCTGGGCGGACAACCCCCGGCCAACCATTACTCCTCTGAGCCGGCGAAGGAAGAGACACCGGAGCGCCCCCCCCTCATGTGCGGGAAGGAGCTGCGTTGGTCTAGAAGAACAAAACGGATGAAGGTTCTGCCAAAACCCCTCTGGAGAGAGCGCAGCCCCTCTGGTTCCCCAGCAGAGCTTCCACCATGGCGGAGGAAACACTAAAACTGAAGGCATGGTGGAAGCAGCTGCTTTTTAAAAGTGTTTCCTGTGAAGAGGTGGAGCTATGCTCTCTCCAAGGTGCTGTCCTGAAAGGCGAAGGGAGAAAAAACAGTAAAGTTGGCCCAATTTTTTGGCATAATGTTAAAGATGAAGTTACGCCGAGTAAATAAATACCAAAAATGTCACGCTTCAAAATTGCACACGCTCGTGGAATGACGTCAAACTTCGGTACTTAAAAATTCACATTTTAAATTTTTTCACTGGTTACATGTTTTGAGTTACAGAGGAGGTCTAGGGCTAGAATTATTGCTCTCGGTCTAACACCTCACATGTGTAGTTTGAACAACGTTTTCATATGTGGGCATTTCTACGTGCTAGCACACGGGGACAGGGGCACTTTAAAACTCAATAAGACCCCACATCTCACCTCTAGGCTGGGACATCTCACCTCGAGGCGGCACCGTTTGTTTGAATGCAGAGGCCGGGCGTGACGACATAACATTGCGCCCGGCCTCCGAACGATCATAGAGACTCAGGCGACCATCTGGTCCGCCGGAAAGCTCTATCGTAAACATCCGGGGTCGGCGGATACTGTCTCCAACTCACCGATGGCAGTAGTGAGTCGGGAGAAGCACCGGAGGGCGTCGGGGGGGGGGGCGTCCCCTCTCGCTGCCCGTAAGACCATGATCATTCTTATGGTGTGGGGAATCGCTGGCTGAAAAAGACCATATCTGAATGATGCCTGTAGCAGCTGCAGGCATCATTCAGATATACCCGCACAAAGTCAACGTCGTCATGATGGCCGGCGGGCAGGAAGTGGTTGAAACATGTAAACATTGTGGTAGTGTGGTACCCCACCAGTGTATAAATACAGGATTCTCAACCAGGCAGGTTGAGGGGCTCCAGGGTATTTGCTTGTTTGGGAGGAAACTGGCATTTCAGTTTCCTCATGATTTACTAAAGTCCACTTTGGGACCCGGAGCTTGGGGATTTCTTAGAGATCCGGGTGGGATGAAATCCCCAGTCCTGGATCCGGGTTTTGAGAATCAACTGCACACTGATTGTTCAGGTGTGTGTGGGCCTGATAGTAGAATCAGGACCAGCATTCTGGGCCCCACCCTCCCGACGTGTGCAGGTGTGCACTGGAGAAGCCACAGAGTGCAAGTGTGCACTGGAGAAGTCCGAGAGTGCTTGTGTGCACAGTGGAAGCCAGAGACCCAGGTCTGAGGGTCAGAGCAGCAAGGGGCTGCTATCCAAATGGACGGTGTTGCAGATGGAATAGTCTATAGGAGACAGACAAGAGCCTGAAGTGGAAGGCCTGAGCAGCACTGCTGTATGTATAAGCCAGGAGGCTGAATGTCATTTTGTTGTTGAAAAGGAGTACTGAAACCCATGCGAGGGAAAACCTTTTGATTTTGTTTTGAACTTCTTTTAATAAAAATGGGCAAACAACCCTTAAAAAGAAGAACCAGCGAGTGGCGGTGTCCTTCAAGCTCTACACTTGATGCTAGTCCTTCACAACATTAACGAACAAAAAAAAAATAGGATTTTTGTACTCACCGTAAAATCCATTTCTCTGACGTCCATGGACTGACACAGCTGGATACTGTAAACGTGTGGATATATGTCCCTGCTCGCAGGAGAAGATCTAGGCAGAATGTTAGATTGTTAGAAACATACATTCTACAACAAACCAGAGCTGAACAGCCCCGCCCAGGGGGGCGATCCCTCCGGACATTACCCTCCCACCTGCAGCTAGCAGCCTCAGTTCGTAACAAAGCAGTACAAACCTTAAAAGGAAGGGTGGGTGCTGTGTCAGTCCATGGACGTCAGAGAAATGGATTTTACGGTGAGTACAAAAATCCTATTTTCTCTTATCGTCCATGGACTGACACAGCTGGATACTGTAAACGTGTGGGACGTCCCAAAGCAGTATCGGAAGGGTGGGAGCAGTAGTAAAGAAACAACCAAAACTTCACTCAAAACAAGAAACAAATTTTGTGGTGGGGTGTGGCGCTGCTCGTTCCTTACGTACACTCTAAGAAAAGTAGGGAATATGGCTAGAACTGCTGAGCAATAACCAAAAAAATATATATATATATATATATATATATATAGTGACAAAAATTAGAGTAAATAAAGCCTTGATCACAAGGAATGTCATATAGGATCTGTATATAGAACTATATAGTAAAGAGCACTGTAAAGTGCGGTGACATCACTAGTGACTATCTAACGTGCATGAATATAAAATAGCTGAATCATAAACATGTGTAAATATCAAGACCATATGACATATTTTTTGTTATTATCAGATAAAATAATAAAGTCCACTCCTTGGTAGTGACCAGTTATTCCCAGTGCTCAAAAAATGATAATTGACAGCAGATAACTCTTTCAATGATTTTCCAGATGTTCCCCCACAAGGGTCCCCACTCACCAGCTCCTCACACCCCTACAGGGGTAAAAAGCGTGATACGATTGCTTCCGATCAGGTCCGTGTATCCCCAACTATTTATGCAAATAGGGCAGCCTGCAGCGCAATCCCAGAGATATCCACGGTTTTGCCTTTCCAATAGGTCCCGCTTAGGGAACAGTGGTAGTGGGTCACCTCAATAAGGAAGATGAGACACTCCCATTAACCACTTAACGACCGCCCACTGTAATTATACGTCGGCAGAATGGCACCGACAGGCAGAATCACGTAGATCTACGTGATGGCCTTTGTGTAGTTGGGGGGTCCGATCGGACCCCCCCTTTACAGTGAGCGGCCGTTATACGTTTGGGAGCGATCAGGGATGAGGGGACGGCCGTTCGATTCCGGCCACCCCCTCGCGATCGCTCCCGGCGAATGAAAAGCCTCCTCTGCTGTGTAAATGTAAACACAGGCAGAGGAAGTGATGTCATCTCTCCTCGTGTCGGTCTTTTCGATCCGGCGCGAGGAGAGAAGACATCACATAGTAAGTGCACCAACAGCCCACTGACACCAGTACACGTAGGCACACTTACACCCCCCAGTCACCCCCAGTACCCCCAGTCACAGTGCACCATTTGTAGTGGTCATTTTTTTTACTGATCACTGCAATCAGTGTAATTTGTGACTGTAAAAAGTTGCAGGGCAGTTGGGTTTAGGCCCCTTTAGGTCCAGGGTAGCCCCCTAACCCCCCCTAATAAAGGTTTAACCCCTTGATCGCCCCCCAGGTAACCCTTTCACCCCCTAACGCCAGCGTCACTAAGCGATCGTATTTCCGATCGCTGTATTTACTGCCAGTGGTGCCCTAGATAGCCAGTTATTTTTAGTTTCGTCGCAGGTTTTTATAGCGTCAGTTACCCCCATATATTATTTTAATCCCCTGATTGCCCCTAGAGTTAACCCTTTCACCAGTGATCACCGTATACGTTTTACTGGTGACACTGGTTAGCCAGTTAGTTATTTAGTTATTTAGGTTACCCGTCAGGTTTTTATATAGCGTCAGGTACCCCCATTTATAACCTAATAAAGGTTTTAACCCCCTGATTGCCCCTAGTTAACTCTTTCACCAGTGATCACCATATAAAGGTTACAGGTGACGCTGGTTGGTTAGTTTGCTTTTTATAGCATCAGGGCACTCGCCGTATATAACACAATAAAGGTTTAACCCCCTGATCGCCCGGCGGGTGAGATCAATTAGGTTTTAGCGCCAGAAAGGGTCTGCTTCGCCCCAGGCAGCGTCAGGTTAGTGCCAGTAACGCTAACACCCACGCGCAAAGCATACACCTCCCTTAGTGGTATAGTATCTGATCAGATCTATACTAGCGTCCCCAGCGGTTTAGGGTTCCCAAAAAGTGCAGTGTTAGCGGGATCAGCCCAGATACCTGCTAGCACCTGCGTTTAGCCCCTCCGCCCAGCCCAGCCCACCCAAGTGCAGTATCGATCGATCACTGTCACTTACCAAACACAACACACATAACTACATAACTACAGCGTTCGCAGAGACAGTCCTGATCCCTGCGATCACCAACAGTTTTTTTTGGTAGCGTTTGATACATTTGCTGACAGTCAGGTGCTTTTTTTCCTGTGAATCTTACTAGTGTACCCCTAAATTTAGAGCCCAAAATGGCAAGACGAAGGTACACTAGTAAAGAGGCCTACGAGATTCTGAGCATGACAGATAGTGAAGAGGAGGTCACGCATCTGTCAGATTCAGGCTCAGAATATCTTCCCGTAGAAGACAGTGACGTCAGCGGCCCCACGTCAGATAGTTCTGACGACGAAGTTGAGGTCCCTGCTAAGGTCAGGCGTACCCGATCCCGATCTTCTGAGGTTGTTGAGGAGCAAGAACCGCAGGTCTCTCGTATCATGGAGCAGAGTAGTACTAGCGCCGCTATTCCTTCTGGTGAATTGGCAAGAACCAGCGGCCTAGTACAGCCTGGGCGTACATCCAGCACTGCAGTATCACGTGGTGACGTGGCGAGTCCCATAAGTGCAGTTCAAGCTGGCGAGGTGGCAAGCACAAGTAGTGTCCCACTGCCACCAAGAAGACAAAGGCAGGCCCGTCGTGCCCATAGTGCCCTTCCTGCAGAATTCGCCTATCCTGATTGGGTCCCCACCACTTCTGCAGAACCCGTACTTCCCCCATTCACTGCCCAACCCGGTATTCAGGTGGAAACAGCTGATTTTATGCCGATTGATTTTTATTCGCTGTTTTTCACGGAAGATCTCTATAGATCTATTGTGGACCAGAGTAATTTATATGCTGGTCAATTCATCGCCGCTAACCCCCAGTTGCCTAAATTTGCCAAAGATTGGAAACCAATTACGGTTTCCGATTTTAAGACCTTTCTGGGCCTTTCCCTCAACATGGGCACACATAAATTCCCATCATTGCGTGCTTATTGGTCCACGCACCCAATTGACCACATGCCCGTGTTCTCTGCCTCCATGCCCAGGACACGATATGAGCAGATTTTGCGGTTCATGCACTTCAACGACAATGAACTTTGTCGTCCACGTGGGGACCCTGAATACGACCGGCTCTATAAAATTCGGCCCCTCATAAACCACTTCAACGAATATTTTGCAGCCTTGTTTATTCCCGATCAAGTTGTCTGCGTTGATGAGTCAGTGATTACATTTTCTGGCCGCTTGGCTTTCAAGCAGTACCTTCCCAGCAAGCATGCCAGATACGGGGTCAAGCTCTATAAGTTCTGTGACAGGGCAACAGGCTATGTATTGAGCTTTACGGTTTATGAGGGAAAAGATAGACAGGTTGAGCCGGTCAACTGCCCGGATTACATAGGGAGCGCTGGCAAGATAGTGTGGAACTTGGTGTCACCCTTATTCGGAAAGGGGTACCACTTGTATGTGGACAATTATTACACGAGCGTGCCACTGTTTAGTAACTTGTTTGATCATCAGATTGGAGCATGTGGCACTGTGCGACCTAATCGCCGGGGCTTTCCCCAGCGGCTTGTAGATGCCTGTCTTAGGCTGGGGGAGAGAGCCTGCTTGAAGTGTAATAACTTGCTCGCTATGAAGTGGAGGGACAATAAGAATGTTTTCCTTCTTACCTCCCTTCATGCAGTCACGACAGTCCAAATTCGTACGGCGACTGGTGTTGTGGAGAAACCCCTCTGTGTCCACGAATATAACCAAAATATGGGAGGGGTGGACCTCAACGACCAGTTGTTGGCGCCGTATCTAATTGACCGTAAGGCGAGACGCTGGTACAAAAAAAGTATCTCTATCCTTATTCCAATTGCAATTGGCTTTGCTGAACGCTCATGTGCTATACAGAGCTTCAGGTGGGATGTTATCTCTTCTAAAATTCCAGAATGAGATAGTCACAGAACTCCTGTATCCAGGCGGTTCTGCACCTCACCATTCCCAACCAAATGCAGTAAGCCGGCTGCATGAGAGGCATTATCCGTATGCCCTCCCGAGTACCCCTACCCAACGAACCCCCCAAAAAAGATGTTGCGTCTGTAGCAAGCGCGGATTTAGGCGTGACACCCGTGTTTTTTGTCCACTCTGTCCTGACAAACCTGGTCTTTGCCTTGGTGAATGTTTTGAACGCTACCACTCAAAGTGAAGTTTTAGCGTAGGGTACAGCATTTCACAGACTAGGACACACTTACACAGGGTCTCCCAAGATGCCATTACATTTTGAGAGACCCGAACCATTACAGTTGGTAAAGTTACAAAAAAAAGTGTAAAAGAAAAAAAAAACGTAAAAAACAAAAACACAAAAAATATATAAAATAGAAAAACCAAAAATAGTTGTCGTTTTATTGTTCTCTCTCTCTCTCTATTTTCTCTATTGTTCTGCTCTTTTACTGTATTCTATTCTGCAATGTTTTATCATGCTTGCTTTTCAGGTATGTAATTTTTTGTTTTCAGGTACGCCATTCAGTTGCAGCGCGGATCTATTTATCTTGACAGCAACAGCGTTTGCTCCCACGATACATAAAGCCGTGACTCCAACGCTGTAGGAGGTGATTTCACCACCACAGTTAAAAAAAAGAGCATATATGCCGAAGCATGGGCGCAGCAGGGGCGGAGGAGCGATTTTGCTCCTAATGCCGCGTATATACGGTCGAAATTCCGACGGAGGCTTGCCCGTGGAAAAGTCTGACCGTGTGTACGCGGCATAACCTTTTCTGCCGCGTACATACGGTCGAAATTCCGACAAAGGCTTGCCCGTGGAAAAGTCCGACCGTGTGTACGCGGCATAACTTTTTTGCGGGAGGATGCCCCCATGCTTCGGCATATATGCCCATCATTAGAAGTGGGTGGATGAAGGGAGGTATTCTAATGGTGGGCATACCCACCGATCAATCTCTTTTTTTCGTTCAGCCAACAGGCTGCATGAAAAAAAAGATTACAATACATGTCCAACAAGGACCAGCAACGTACTGGTATGTTGCTGGACTTTGAATGGTTATACCAGATTGATGCCTGCAGGTTTAGGTATCATCTTGGTATCATTCTTTGCAGCCAGTGGCCGGCTTTCATGTAAAAGCAATTCTAGCAGATAATTAGCCTCTAGACTGCTTTTACAAGCAGTGGAAGGGAATGCCCCCCCCCCCCCCCCGGATATAAACAGCGCCATTGGGAAATTGGGAAAGCATTTTATCACACCGATCTTGGTGTGGTCAGATGCTTTGAGGGCAGAGGAAAGATCTAGGGTCTAACCGCCCAATTTTTTTCAAAAAAAGAGTACCTGTCACTACTTATTGCTATCATAGGGGATATTTACATTCCCTGAGATAACAATAAAAATGGTAAAAAAAAATAAATATGGAAGGAACAGTTTAAAAATGAAAAAAAAAAGCAAAATGAATGTAGTTTGCCGCCGCTGCGCGTTTGTGCGCAATTTTAAAGCATGCCGTGTTTGGTATCCATGTACTCGGCCTGAGATGATCTTTTTTATTTCATCAAACATTTGGGCAATATAGTGTTTTTTAGTGCATTAAAAATAAAAAAAAGTGTGTTTTTCCCCCAAAAAATGCGTTTGAAAAATCGCTGCGCAAATACTGTGTGGGAAAAAAAATGCAACACCCACTATTTTAATCTGTAGGGCCTTTGCTTTAATAAAATATATAATGTTTGGGGGTTCAACATAATTTTCTTGCAAAAAAAAATAAAAAAATTTCATGTAAACAAAAAGTGTCAGAAAGGGCTTTGTCTTCAAGTGGTTAGAAGAGTGGATGATGTGTGACATAAGCTTCCTAATGTTGTGCATAAAATGCCAGGACAGTTCAAAACCCCCCCAAATGACCCCATTTTGGAAAGTAGACACCTCAAGCTATTTGCTGAGAGGCATGTTGAGCCCATTGAATATTTTTATTTTTTTTGTCCCAAGTGAATGAATAATGACAAAAAGAAAAAAAAAATTTACAAAAAGTTGTCACTAAATTAGATATTGCTCAAACATGCCATGGTTATATGTGGAATTGCATCCCAAAATACATTCTGTTGCTTCTCCTGAGTACGGGGATACCACATGTGAGACATTTTGGGAGCCTAGCCGCGTACAGGACCCCGAAAACCAAGCACCGCCTTCAGGATTTCTATGGGTGTAAATTTTTGATTTCACTCCTCACTGCCTATCACAGTTTCGGAGGCCATGGAATGCCCAGATGGCACAACCCCCCCCCCCCCCAAATGACCCCATTTTGGAAAGTAGACACCCCAAGCTATTTGCTGAGAGGTATGTTGAGTATTTTGCAGATCTCGCTTTTTGTCACAAAGTTTTGAAAATTGAAAAAAGAAAAAAAAAATATGTCTTTCTTCATTTTCAAAAACAAATGAGAGCTGTAAAATACTCACCATGCCTCTCAGCAAATAGCTTGGGGTGTCTACTTTCCAAAACGGGATCATTTGGGGGGGTTTTGGGCTATCTTGGCATTTTATGGCCTTCAAAACTGATAGGTAGTGAGGAGTGAAATCAAAAATTTGTGCCCTTAGAAATCCTGAAGGCGGTGCTTGGTTTTCGGGGGCCCGTACGCGGCTAGGCTCCCAAAAAGTCCCACACATGTGGTATCCCCGTACTCAGGAGAAGCAGCCAAATGTATTTTGGGGTGCAATTCTGCATATAACCATGGCATGTTTGAGCAATATATCATTTAGTGACAACTTTTTGTACATTTTTTTTTTCTTTTTGTCATTATTCAATCACTTGGGACAAAAAAAAAAATATTCAATGGGCTCAACATGCCTCTCAGCAATTTCCTTGGGGTGTCTACTTTCCAAAATGGGGTCATTTTGGGGGGTTTTGTGCTATCTTGGCATTTTATGGCCTTCAAAACTGTGATAGGTAGTGGAGTGAAATCAAAAATTTACGCCCTTAGAAATCCTGAAGGCGGTGCTTGGTTTTTGGGGCCCCGTACGCGGCTAGGCTCCTAAAAAGTCCCACACATGTGGTATCCCCGTACTCAGGAGAAGCAGCAGAATGTATTTTGGGGTGCAATTCCACATATAACCATGGCATGTGTAAGCAATATATAATTTAGTAACAACTTTTTGTAAATTTTTTTTTTTCTTTTTGTCATTCAATCATTTGGGACAAAAAAAAAATATTCAATGGGCTCAACATGCCTCTCAGCAAATAGCTTGGGGTGTCTACTTTCCAAAATGGGGTCATTTGGGGGGGGGGTTTGTGCCATCTTGGCATTTTATGGCCTTCAAAACTGTGATAGGTAGTGAGGAGTGAAATCAAAAATTTATGCCCTTAGAAACCTTGAAGGCGGTGCTTGGTTTTTGGGGTCCCGTACGCGACTAGGCTCCGAAAAAGTCCCACACATGTTGTATCCCCGTACTCAGGAGAAGCAGCAGAATGTATTTTGGGGTGTAATTTCACATATGCCCATGGCACGTGTGAGCAATATATCATTTAGTGACAACTTTGTGCAAAAAAAAAAAAAAAAAAAGTGTCATATTCCCGCAACTTGTGGCAAAATATAAAATATTCCATGGACTGAACATGCCTCTCAGTAAATAGCTTGGGGTGTCTACTTTCCAAAATGGGGTCATTTGGGGGGGTTATGTGCTATTTTGGCATTTTATGGCCTTCGAAACTGTGATAGGTAGTGAGGAGTGAAATCAAAAATTTGCGCCCTTAGAAATTCTGAAGGCGGTGCTTGGTTTCCGGGGTCCCGTACGTGGCTAGGCTCCTAAAAAGTCCCACACATGTGGTATCCCCGTACTCAGGAGAAGCAGCAGAATGTATTTTGAGGTGCAATTCCACATATAATGGCATGTGTGAGCAATATATCATTTAGTGACAACTTTTTGTAATTTTTTTATTTATTTTTTGTCATTATTCAATCACTTGGGACAAAAAAAAAAAATATTCAATGGGCTCAACATGCCTCTCAGCAATTTCCTTGGGGTGTCTACTTTCCAAAATGGGGTCATTTGGGGGGGGGTTGTACTGCCCTGCCATTTTAGCACCTCAAGAAATGAGATAGGCAGTCATAAATTTAAAGCTGTGTAAATTCCAGAAAATGTACCCTAGTTTGTAAACGCTATAACTTTTGCGCAAACCAATATACGCTTATTGACATTTTTTTTTACTAAAGACATGTGGCTGAATACATTTTGGCCTAAATGTATGACTAAAATTGAGTTTATTCGATTTTTCTTATAACAAAAAGTAGAAAATATCATTTTTTTTCCAAATTTCGGTCTTTTTCCGTTTATATCGCAAAAAATAAAAATCGCAGAGGCAATCAAATACCATTAAAAGAAAGCTCCATTTGTGGGAAGAAAAGGACGCAAATTTAGTTTGGGTACAACATTGCATGTCCGCACAATTTACAGTTAAAGCAGCGCAGTGCAAAATTCTGAAATCACCTCTGGTCCTCTAGCTACCAAAGGGTCCGGGGCTTAAGTGGTTAAGGAAAGTATGCCAAAAATGTATTAAAATATAAAAAATTAAATATATATATATATATATATATATATATATATATATATAAATATAAAACCGCCTGTGCGGCTAGTCCTTAATAGTAAACAAGAAAAAACACACAGCGTCCTAGTCCCGTTTATGCCGGATAGCAGCGTGCGCTCCAGCCCCAGGTACCCGGATCACTGTCAGTGTAACGTAGTGTGCGTGGCGCCGCCTTACGTACGTTTCGTATGTGAACGTCTTCTGAAGCGGTGCCATGGTTACGCTACACTACATATAAATAGGGAGGAGAGCCACAAGCATACCTGGAACTGAGGAAGAAATAACTTACCCAATTGGCACCAGGATAGACCTGATACTAGGAGGGTGAACTACCAGGAACCACATGAATATGGGAGCCCGTATCCATCAAGGTATAATGCACCTACACATAACAGATACTCACCTCTGACTGAGAAGAAATCAACAATATGCGAATAGCCCCCAATATAAAAGAGAACAGAGGGACTATGGGGATTTTTTGCGGGGTGGACCCCGAGACAGGCCACCAGGGAGGTGGAAAGCCTGAGTCCCCTACAACAATTATGGATGGAGGGGAATGAGTGGAAATCAAGGAGGTCCTCGAGGGGCACCCCGACGATGGGCAGAGAATCAGAGGAACGAGGCACCTCGGAGACAAGGAGAATATAGTGGCATGAGGAATGGAAGAGACCCCAATCAAGAAAGAAACCGCGCCCATTCTAAGGAACCCGGAAAGAGAAAACAGAGGAGAGGATGTAGGGAAGGGAAGAAGAAAGCGTCCAAGAGAGTATTAGGGAAGCGGATTTTCAACCTTGGTGACATAGAACTCACGATGGAAGAAATGAAAGTCTTAGACCTAGGGTTGAAATATGCACCTGATAAGCCCCTTAATAAATTTGAAGTGTTCATTGACCTCCAAAAGTTCCTGAGAAAACTCAATCTCAAGAAACATTTTGCATTGAATAAGGATGAAAGAATACCAGTAGAGCCTGAATATGTACAAACAGGGTTAAAAAATAACTCCATCTTTAATCCCAACACCCCAGGCAACCAATGCATAGGAGCTTTTAAAAGAATGGTGGAAGATGATCTGAGGAGCCTTGGAAAGAAATACAGTAAAACTAGAAATATTTGGAAAATAATTAAGGATATAGGGAATAAAAAAGAGGTCGTAATAAGACCAGCAGACAAAGGGGGTGGGGCTGGTCATTTTAAATAAAAAGGACTATGATGCAGAAATGGAAAACTTGTTGAATATAGAGAATACCTATAAAAAACTAAAGGGGAACCCTAAACCGATTTTTGAGAAAAAACTGAGTTTATAAACAAAGGGGTTGCTATAGGCATTCTGAACGAGAAAGAGGCAGAATATTTGGTGTCCCACGCTACAAAAACTCCAGTGATATATTATACGCCAAAAATTCATAAAAGACTTGAGAAACCTCCTGGAAGGTCCATAATAAGCGGTATAAACTCATTCTCAAGGCTAGGGGAGTACTTGGATATACATCTGAAACCACTCGTGAAACAAGGAAGATCGTATTTCCGAGATAGTCTGCAACTAATTCAAGAAATCCAAGGAATTCAAGGAGCACATGACCTTCTATTGGCAACAATAGACGTCAACTCCCTATATACCAGCATTGCCCAGAAGATGTACTATTAGGTGTGGCGAAAGCACTGCATGAAAATACCAGTATGAAACAAAACCAAATTAACTTTATTTTGGAGGGGTTACAACTCGCTATGGAATGCAACTATTTCTGGTACAACAACGTTTTTTTTGTACAAACTAAGGGGGTTGCGATGGGAGCACGTTATGCTCCAAGTGTAGCCAACCTCCTTATGAATATGTGGGAAGAGGAATACATTTACAAGAAAAAACTCCCCAAATTAAGTTGTACTGAAGGTACATAGATGACCTAATCATATTATGGGATGGCTCTGCAGATACTTTTCAACAATTTCTCCAGGAATTAGACACCAACAGATATGGGCTTACTTTTACAGGAAAATGGGACTCGCAGACAATTGACTACTTGGATTTGGAGGTCTTCAAGCAAGATGGACTACTGCATACAAAAACCTTCTTTAAGGCCACAGATCAATATGGGTACATCCCCACCTCAAGCTGCCATCATCCAAAATGGAAGGGGAATATCCCCAAGGGCCAACTGCTGAGATTGCGGAGAAATTGCAACTCAGTGGAAGACTTCAATATACAAGCTGATCTAGTTATTAACAGATTTCAGGAGAAGGGATATGCACTAGAACACCTGCGAAAATTGAAAGAAGAGATCTCCATTATGGATAGACATGCTGTGCTGAATAAACCAAAGAAAGAAGAAAAGAAAATGGAAGTGGCGTTTATCACTGGATTCAACAATAGACATAGGGACTTGGAACGTATTGTTAAAAAATATTGGCCCATTCTCAAGGAAGATCGGGTTCTTTCAACAATATTGCAGAATAAACCAGGTTTCATATACAGGAGGGCCCCGTCGCTGCGCAATCATATTGTGCATAATGTCATTAACCCACCAAAAGCAGTTAATATCTGCCCAGAGTTAACAGGGTTCTATAAATGTCAGAGGTGTTTGGCCTGCAGGGTGAGCAAGAAGCAACCAAGAAGAAGGGAAACATTTAAATCTCGGACTGACCATAGGGAATACAAGATTCGTGAGCTCATTACATGCAATAGTACTCATGTAACCTATGTCAGAGTGCCCGTGCCATCTGCAATACATAGGCCGCACTACACGCCCATTGTGCGTACGTATTAGGGAACACATTAACAATATCAAAAAAGGATTCCCAAAACATAATTTGTCCTGACATTTCGATGAATTCCATCATAGAGACCCAACCGGGCTTATATTTTATGGGATTGACATTATTAAAGACAACTGGAGGGGAGGAAACAAATACATTTTAGTTTCCCAGAATGAAACTAGCTGGATATACTGGCTGGGGTCTTTGGCCCCTAAGGGGTTAAATATAGACATTGTCCTCAATTGTTTTCTAGCCAACCCCTAACAATTATCATCCAGTTTTAGTATTGGGCCTTCTATTAGTATAGATTTCCCTATTTATCTGGGATGTATACTGGTTGGGGTAGAGGTATTATATCACAGGCCATTCAGTATGGTTCACAATAGAACCCCTTCATTTCATGCCGAGGGTCCCTCTCTCTCTCCCCCCCCCCTTTTTTGGGTTTTAAACCCCCCCTTCCTATACATATATATAGGTTTTATATATTTTTTTTTTAGGGTGCATTTCTAAATCTTTCCTTAATACTAATATCTTATACACACCAAAATCCCCCTCATTTAATATACAAGATAGATTAGCACAGATATATGGGGTATCCCCAATTTTTATGGGAATTCATTTATATTTTTATTATATATTTTTTATTATATGTATTAAATCCAACGTTTAGAGAGGTATGCCTTTCCTGTGACACAGATCGTTAATGCCCGTTTTAAAGGTATGTGGCATATCCTATAAGGAAGTGTTTTTAATGTATTTTATATAATTAATTAATGTCTAGTGTTATACTTATACTTCTTCCTCTGTTTTGTGTAATAAGACTTTCACTGAAGCGATATATTAAACCACCACTGAGTGGAGCAACAGATCCCTCGTAACTCACTGGGATAATTAACACTAACAATTAGGTTTATAACATTAAGGCCCGGGAACCCTCCCCACTTAGATTGGATGATCCATTACGGGGGGGCGGGTATGCTTGTGGCTCACCTCCTATTTATACGTAGTGTAGCGTAACCATGGCACCGCTTCAGAAGACGTTCACATATGAAACATACGTAAGGCGGCACCACGTACACATTACGCTGACAGTGATCCGGGTACCTGGGGCTGGAACGCAGCTGGAGCGCACGCTGCTATTCGGCATACACGGGACTAGAACACTGTTTTTTCTTGTTTACTATGAAGGACTAGCTGCACAGGCGGTTTTATCTATATATATATATTTTTTATATTTTAATACATTTTTGGCATACTACATTATGGGAGTCTCATCTTCCTTATTGAGGTGGCCCACTACCACTGTTCCCTAAGCAGGACCTATTGGAAAGGCAAAACCGTGGATATCTCTGGGATTGCGCTGCAGGCTGCCCTATTTGGAGAAATAGTTGGGGATACACGGACCTGATCGGAAGCAATCGTATCACGCTGTTTACCCCTGTAGGGGTGTGAGGAGCTGGTGAGTGGGGACCCTTGTGGGGGAACATCTGGAAAATCATTGAAAGAGTTATCTGCTGTCAATTATTTTTTGACGCTCTTTCAATGATGTGAGGAAGAAAAGAATATTCCTTACAGTATGCTCTACCAAAGTAAGCTGAGAGTGCAACATAATGGGGCGGTCAGGTTCTTTGAGTCTCCGATTGAAACGTCGGAATGGTTGGATAGAAACCCCTGAAGTCAGCGGAGGATTTGATGAATACACGCAAGTACTGTTTATGCACCTGTTGTGCCTGAAACTGTCCGCGCCTTGTTTTGGGAACTTTGTGCGAACTTCAGTGATTTTTGGCTGCCCAGAGTTTACTAACTGCTACGTGTCATCTGCTGCGTGCTATTGTTCCTGATCTCATCCGTTTTTGAAGTTCTGTTATTTTTATTTTTAATGTTTTTTATCTTTTTTTGTTCCTGAATAATTTTTCCTGTCTGCAGGGTCAGATATAGCCACTTTTCGTTTGCACTATCTCCTGTTTGGAGTGTGGGTCTGTTATGATGCCACTAGGTGGTGGTGGTGCTCTACAATATTGGAATGAACAGCAGATTGCTGATATGTTACTTGCTCCCCCTTTTTATTTGTATAACTGACGTGGAGCTTGTGGATGTCACAGGACCAACTTTTTTTGGAACTGTTGGACAATTGAACAGACTGTTATGTTTCTCAATTTTTTTTCCCTTTTTTTTTTGTTTGGGACTCAAAGCCGCATACCAGGAAAGATTTTTTTTTGTTCAGGTTTTGGCTGGTATAATGGCAGGGGGGGTGGGTTTGTTCTTTCGCAAAGGTAGAAGGGATGTTTTTTGCTCAGTTCTCTGCTCTCTATTTCAGGGGATTCTTACTGGTAAGAAGTGGGGGTCCGTTATTGCCTCACGGCTCCTGGCACTATTAGCTTGGGGGGAAAACAGGAGGTCCCCCTTTTGTACATCAGTTGAGGTCTAGGACAATGGCTAACTTAGTCAA
This sequence comes from Rana muscosa, assembly GCA_029206835.1. Classification (NCBI taxonomy): domain Eukaryota; kingdom Metazoa; phylum Chordata; class Amphibia; order Anura; family Ranidae; genus Rana; species Rana muscosa. The sequence goes on along the minus strand of CM055117.1, from coordinate 357,680,745 downwards.
GGTTGTGTCCTGGAATGTACGAGGCCTGAATAGTAAGTTTAAGAGGGCCTTGTATTCCAGTATCTGAAACAGGTCAGGCCGCATGTTGTTCTCTTACAGGAGACCCACCTGGATGGTAGCAAAATACTGGCCCTGCGGAGGCCATGGATTCAGCGGGCATTTCATGCCACTTACTCCACTTATGCAAGGGGGTAGCAATTCTGGTCAGTAAAGCTGTTTCCTGCAATATCCATCAGGTGTTTGTGGATCCAGGGGGACGATATGTGGCCTTAGTTGTGGATATCAATTACTGTACAAGGTTATTGGTAGATGTTTATATACCCCCTCTGTTTAATGTGCAATGTTTGTATGATATGTGGGTTAAGCTGGCCCCCCATGCCCACCTCCCACTATTGTTTATGGGGGATTTCAATGCTACTTTGGATGCCTTGGATTCCTCAAATACGGGATAGGGCACCCCAGATTTGTTGGCCTGGGCATGTTGCTGGGCTTTCTGAAATCTGGCGGGCTAACAATCCCTATGTTAAATGTTTCTCTCACTTATCGCGGACACATCACTCTTCGGCTAGAATAGACTTTGCGTTCGGTAGTCCGGTGATGATGTCGTTTGTCAAAGAGGTTGCCTATTTGGCGGGGGGGGGGTTTGTCTGATCACAACCCACTTTCCATATCCTTGGCTCTCCCTTCCGGGAGGGGGGCCGGGGGTGGAAACTTTCCCCTGGGTGGCTTCAGAATGAGCATGTCAGTACTCTCATACAAGGTTCGGTTACTGAGTACTGGGACAAGAACCAGGGCTCTGCTGACCCTCCTGTGGTATGGGATGCCTTTAAGGCGGTGATTCGAGAGGAATGTATTTCTGCTATAAAAAAAAGAGGGGGGGGCCAACAGGCGGAGGTTCAATTATTGCAAGAAAAGGAGAGGGAATGTGCGGATGCCATGGCCGTGGCTCCCTGGTGCCTCTTACACGGCTTTGTTGGAGGCCCAGAGGAATCTCACGTTGCACTTCAACAATCTAGCACACACTGAGGCTAAACATAGAGCTGATTCACAGTTTGCCGAAGGGGACAAAAATAGGAAAACTCCTCGCCAGGTTGGTGGCTGATTCTCACCAGCTGGCAGTAGTTCCAGTTATTAGATGTAGAAATGGAGGGCTGGCCAGTGACCCCGCGGACATACTCACATAATTTCAAGACTTTTTTCCATCTTTGTATGCCCCTAATCCTCCCTATGACAGATCAGAGATGGAGCACTTGCTAGAGGGTCTTCCTCTTCCGAGGCTTTTGGAGGAGGATTGTGGGTTATTGGAGGCTGAGATCACTAATAAGGAGGTTGTAGTGGCGATTTTTTCGTTTCCCCCGCATAAAGCCCCGGGTCCGGACGGTTTTCCGGCGGATTTTTACAAAATATACGTGGACCAGTTGGCGCCTAGGCTCACATCCCTGTTGGCCCACTGTTTGGAGACACAGCAGTTGCCTCAATCTATGATGGAAGCATAT